>JAWDJE010000016.1:4497500-5097500 GCA_035047345.1 Bradypodion ventrale
TCTTGAGGTTTTGTATGTTGAGTTTCAGGCCAGCTTTTGCACTCTCCTCTTTCGCTCTCAGCAAAAGGCTCTTTTAGGTCTTCTTCACTTTCTGCCATTAGGGTCATGTCATCTGCATATCACAGGTTGTAGATATTTCTCCCAGCAATCTGAATTGCGGTTTGTGAGTCATCCGGCTCTGCATTATGCATGATGTGCTCTGCATATAAGTTAAATTAGTGGGGTGACAACATACAGCCTTGTCGTACTTCTTTTCCTATTCTAAACCAATCAGTTGTTTCGCTTCCTGTCCTAACTGTTGCTTCTTGACTCATAGCTGTTACCATTATTATAACTAACTCTTTTTTACTGGTTGTTTTTATAATGTACAGAAAGACCTTCTAAAGCAGAGCTTAGCTTGTGATCAGTGGACTCAAAATGTCCCCCCTTGGACTATCAGGGCAAAATCACCAGCATAGATGAAACACCCCCCTGTAAAGCAAGGGTTCCCAACCTTTTCAAGCTGGGGGCCAGGTCACGCTCTCTCAGTCAGCTTCGAGGACCGGACGGCCATTTTGCCCTGCCATGCGCAATGGGAGTGGCCATTTTGTCCTAGCAGGTTCAAAGGTGTGACCATTTTGTTTCTTGAAGGGGCCACAAGAAATGGCGCCACAGGCCAGATCTGGCCCATGGGCCTTAGGTTGGGAACCCCTACTGTAAAGCTTTGTGAGTTGACTTGAGCATTCTCTGGGCCACAGCATGCTGAGGGCTAATCCTTCCTATCCAGAAGTGTTGCACCCACAAGTGTTTTCTTGTTGTCGTGGTACAAAAGAGAAGAAAGAAAATGCATTTAAAGAGTGCTCATCTGTTTACTGGCTAAAGGGTAGGAGAAAATTCCCCGGGTGAATGTGGGCTTTCCAAAGCGAGCTACATCGATTTAAAAGCCCATTTGCTATTAAGCCAGGTGAGCCGGAGAAGGCACTCTGGCGGGCCAGAAAGCACATGGATTTGATGCAATAAAAGCAAAAACAGAATCTATCCACACTTATTAGCGTCTGTGTTGAGGAATGATTGGGTCTCATGGCGGTTTCTGTTAGGAAGGCAGCCTGTGGATCTAGCGAGTAAGCCCTTGAAAGATTATGAAGAGCAATGCGTGGAGTCTCAGAAAACAAAGTGTCTGGCTGAATCCCCAGTAGATTTAATTGTTACATGGTTTTCTTGTGCTTTTATGCTGCCATTTTCTCCAACTTCCTTTTGCACCCAGCTTGGTGGTTCCAGAAAGCAGAACAAAGGAAAATCCCGTTTGAGACAGTAATGTAGAAATGTTCAAAATGTTTCAAAATGTTAAATCATTTATTATGCAAGTAGTTTCAAAGCCCTTCCGGTATTTACTTATGGCTTTTCAGAGCTTCATCAGGAATCTAAATGCATACACAAAAACAATATAGCACTATACTGTTACAAAATAATATATACAACTAGCATAGTTTGCCCGGCAGTGCCGGGCTGTTTTAAATTGTGTTGGAAGGTTTTTTTTGTTAATGTTTGTACAAAAGAGGTTAGTGTATAATTGAAGGTTTTAAAATGTTTATTTATACACAATTTGCTTTTGCCGGGCTGTTATAAACTGTGTTCAGTTTTTTTTGTGATTTGTTTTTGTGGATTAAAAAAAGAACAAAGGATGATATAATTTTTTAATTTTTTTAAATTTAACCAAATAATGTTTTAATATGTGATTTTTTTAATAGGTGTACTGTAGGTAATAACTTTAGGAATGTGAAAGTAGATGTTTTTTACATTCAATGTTTTTAAACTGTGTTTTGATGTTTTTGGTTTTTATTTGAGTTGAAACTCAACACATGATTTTAGAAATATTTTTATTTTATTTTTTTACATATGTTTGTAATTTGTGTAAAAGTGTGATGTATTGTTATGGTTTTGACTTTTTTTTACTTTTGTGGCCTTTTGTTTGGGGCTGTTGTGTATTTTTGACTTGTTTTTACTTTTCTGCCCTGCAGGTGGGGCTGCTAGTGGTTCCCTTTTACTTTGACAGTTTTTTCTCTCTTGGCCTCTGGGTGGAGCTTCTTCCGGTATGTAGTCTCTTGGTTTGTTCATTTGTGTTGGAGGAAGGAGGTGGTGGTGAGTTGTCTGATTTTCTTTATTTTGGGGGTTTTCTTTGTTTTGTTTTTGTGGTGGTGGGCTGGGCGGTGTTTCTGTTTGTTCTTTTTTGTTATGGTTTATTTTTTGGTTTGTTTAATTGGTTTGTTTATTTCTGATTTTGTTTACTTTTTCTGGTTTGTTTGTGTAATTTGTGTTTTTTTCATTTTGTTGTTAGGTGTTTTGTAAGTGGTTTTGTGTGTTTGTGGATGTTTTTGTTTGTGTTTTTTGTGATATTTGTTTTAATTAATGATTTAATTGTTTATTTATTTATTATTTTTGAATGATTTTTTTGGGGGGTTGGTTAGTGTTTTTAGCCCCAGCGGCGCTTCAGGTGTTGTAGTTGGGGGGGCCTTTTCTTCCCGTGGCCTGCCTCGCTGGACTGGCCACGGGAACCCCAGTGGCAGGGGGGGCTTTCCTTCCTGTGGCCTGGCCTCGCTGGACTGGCCACGGGAACCCCAGCGGCGCTTCATGCGGCATTGGGGAGGGGGGCTTTCCTTCCCGCAGCCTGGCCTCGCTGGCCGGGCCACGGAAA
The DNA here is from genome assembly GCA_035047345.1 of Bradypodion ventrale. Lineage (NCBI taxonomy): Eukaryota > Metazoa > Chordata > Lepidosauria > Squamata > Chamaeleonidae > Bradypodion > Bradypodion ventrale. The sequence goes on from JAWDJE010000016.1 coordinate 4,500,172, forward strand.
CCCCAGCGGCGGGGGGGGCCTTTCCTTCCCGCGGCCTGGCCTCGCTGGCCGGGCCACGGGAACCCCTGCGGTGCGAGGGCATTCCTTCCCGTGGCCTGGCCTCGCTGGCCGGGCCACGGGAACCCCAGTGGCGCTTCAGGCGGCATTGGGGAGGGGGGCTTTCCTTCCTGCAGCCTGGCCTCGCTGGGCATTCCTTCCCGTGGCCTGGCCTCGCTGGGCATTCCTTCCCGTGGCCTGGCCTCGCTGGCCGGGCCACAGGAACCCCAGTGGCGCTTCAGGTGGCATTGGGGAGGGGAGCTTTCTTTCCTGCAGCCTGGCCTCGCTGGCCAGGCCACGGGAACCCCTGCGGCGGGGGGGCTTTCCTTCCCATGGCCTGGCCTCGCTGGGCATTCCTTCCCGTGGCCTGGCCTCGCTGGCCGAGCCACGGGAACCCCAGTGGCGCTTCAGGTGGCATTGAGGAGGGAGGCTTTCCTTCCTGCAGCCTGGCCTCGCTGGCCGGGCCACGGGAACCCCTGCGGCACGGGGGCTTTCCTTCCCACGGCCTGGCCTCGCTGGCCGGGCCACGGGAACCCCAGCGGCGGGGGGGGGCTTTCCTTCCTGCGGCCTGGCCTTGTTGGCCGGGCCGCGGGAACCCCAGCGGTGCTTTGTATTTTTTATTTTTCGCATGCCGGCTTCCTCAGCATTCTGCACGCTCATGGCACACAGGACACTGGGGCTTGTAGTTTTGTGTTTATGGTTTCTGTATGTGGAGCGGGTTTTTTTCTGTGGCTTGTTTTTGATTAGCCGCAGCGCATTTCCCAACATTCTTTTTGCTCGCGCCTCTCAGCCTGATTGGCTGTGGTGCGGCGCGGCGCAAAGAACGTTGGGAATAGAAGTCTTTTCTTTTTGTTTGCGTTCGTTGCTCTCCTGCCCCACTGCCGCATTTCTCAACCCTACAGTTACCTGCGAACCCGGTTCGGGCAAGTGCACAAATGCTCGGTACGGGCTAGTATGGCCGGGTGCAGGATCCCTTGTCAGAGATCAGAGAGTTGCATACAAAATCAGAGAAAATGGATGTAGATAATTACCTGCTCGCTAGAAGAATATCACTTATTAATTCATAAGAGAAGAGTTTCTTTTGCATCTTGAGCCTCAATAGTAACTTCTTTCAGTGCTCTTCAGACATCAAAGAAGCCCCAAAACCTCTATCATATTTAAAGGTACAATAATGCATAACAGCTGAACGATATTAAAGTACACCCAGTCGGTCTTAAAGAAAGCAGGACAAATCTAAATCAACGTTGAGTCCATGAGGCTGAATAGAATTAAAACAATGTATGTAATATGCCTCCCTGCGGAGCATATGTTGTTGAATATTTACACGTTCGTAACGGGACGTTCTGATAGTTTCTAGAACTGCAAACTTAAAATCCTTATCACTGTGCTGGCGTTCTATGAAATGATTGATCATTGGTGCTTGTGTGTCACCTGCTCTAATTTTGGACCGATGTTCCCCCACCCTAACCTTTATTTCACGAGTGATGCACCCCATGTAACAGAGACCGCATTTACAAACAATAATATAAATACAGTTTTTTGTTTTACATGTAGTCAGTTCTCTGAGCTTAACTCTGAAGTTGTTACCAGGTATTAGAATTTCCTTAGTTTCCCAAACTAATGCGCAATGCACGCAATGACCGCACCGAAAATGACCTACAGCTATCAGAGTGGGGAGAGGAGAACCATCACCCATGTCCGATCTTGTGACAATCTGGCGAATAGAGCGCGTCTTTCTAAAACCTATAAGAGGTGGTTTTTCATATCCAGGGATGTATTTAATAATGTGCCAATGTTTGTAAATAATCACCTTGATCAAACGAGCATGCCAATCTTTTCATATCCTTCTTTTGCCTACCATTTAATAATTGCTGTCTAGAAACCTCACTAGCCCTGTTGTAACAGTTACGAATTACTTGTTCAGGGTATCCCTTTTGCTTTTAGAAAAATTGAATAGAGCGAGAATTACTTTCAAAGTCAGCAGCAGCAGATGAGTTTATTTTGGCTCTCAAAAATAGCCCATATGGTAGATTATTACGAAGGTAATGAGGGTGGTAGGAGGCATAATTTAGATATGTGTTTCTATCCGTGGGCTTGCGATACAACTTAACCCTTACATTGCGAATACAATCTAAGTACACCAAAACATCGAGGAATGGTAGAGAGGAATCATCAATACTATGTGAAAACTTAAGATTAGAGTTGACACCATTGATCCATGCATACCTGTCAAGCGCAGCTCCGTAGATTACGGGACCTGCGCAGAACTTTTCTGTGCAGGTCCATTCTACCCATGCGTAAAAGCCTTCTATGCATGCGTAGAAGGCTTTTACGCATGAGTAGAAGGCTTTTACGCATGCGTAGAATGGACCTGCACAGAACCGTTCTGTGCATGTCACTTCTACGCATGCGTAGAAGGCTTCTACGCATCCCCTTCTGCACAGAAGGCTTCTACGCATGCGTAGAAGGGTTCTATGCATGTGTAGAAAGGACCTGCGCAGAAGGGATGTGCAGTAACTCCTTTCCCCCCGCTGCCAAATTATGGGGTAGTGGCAGCTCCGGGCGGGAAATGGAGAAAATTGGCTCGGAAATACGGGAAATCCCGGCCAATCCAGGATACTTGACAGGTATGGATCCATGTGACAAAATTGGGAACACAACTTAAATCATTGAAAATAAAAAACAAATCGTCAATAAACCTTCTATAAAAAATAATATTGTGACCGAAAGGATTTGAACCACTAAAAATAAATTCCTGTTCAAAACTAATCATGTATAAATTTGCTAAACTGGATGCGGTTGCACTCCCCATTGTGACTCCATGTGTCTGTAAATAAAAATTGGGGCCAAATCTAAAGAAATTATAATCCAAAATAATATCCAAAATATCCAAAAGAAAATGAGTAGTGGTGGTGGTGGTGGCATTCTGTTCTTGATTCAAGCGCTACCTGTGTTTTAGTACGTACCTCATCTAAAGGAATATGTGTATACAGTGCCCGGACATCTAAAGATACGAAACCACCACCACCTTGTGGAACCTTGATACCCTCAACCTGTCTAATGAAATCAGTGGTGTCCTTGATATAAGAAGAAGTTATACAAGAGAAGGGGTGAATAAAAGTGTCCAAAAACTGCAAGGGGCTCAAAAGCTGAATTAATTGAGGAGACAATGGGTCTCCCTGAGAGTAACCAATCGGGAGCCCGTGCCTTATGTATTTTCGGAAGTAGATGGAATAACTGAACCCTTGGGAAACTGTTATAAAGAAAATCCGCTGTCTTTTTACTAATATACCCTAGGGCCAACCCCTCATTCAAAGCTGTTTTGATAATATTCAAAATTCTCGGTGTCAGATCGCTCGTAAGTTTCTTATAAAAAGATTCATCTGCAAGCTGTTTATTTGCTTCCACAATGTAATCTGTCATATCTAAGATAACTACTTCTCCCCCCTTATCTGCTGGTTTGATTGTGATGTCCCTATCGTTAGCTAGCCTCTCTAAAACAGCTGTGTCATCCTTACTCAAATTGTTGCGAATTCGAATTTTACCTCTTTCTAAATGTTCAAGGTCATTTAGTGTTAATCTCTTAAATACTGTACCTCAATATTCGGATCATCCACATTGGGAGAGAAGGACGATTTTGGCTTAAACGTATCTACTGTATACGTGACCATACCTTTGTAAAACACCTTTAACTTCAATAAACGAATAGGTTTATAAACATCTATTCTTGTGTTAAAGTCACGGTACACAGATGTAGGAACAAATCCCAATCCTAATGACAATAAATTCAGCTCCTTCTGAGTAAGTGATTTGGAAGAGAGGTTAAACACTAAGTCCTTTTCTTGCGGTAAGACTTCTTTCTGGACAAAAAAGACGGTGTGGTTGAAGATAGAGGACCTTGACTTGTTGAGGCTGCTCGTCTTGTATTGTATGATCTGTTAGAACCCTCATCATTAGAGGTAGACGGGGCGTCAGTATCACTGGTGGAAGCTTCTGACGATGTCAAAGGGTTCTGCCATGTGACCCTTTTGGTTAACGTTCTAGGCTGATATTGCCATCGGTAAACCCTCGAAGTTGCATAATCATGCAAGTCCCTATCAAACTTCTTAGACTTGTATTCCACAAGTGAATCCTGAAACTTTTTCAAATTAGACTCTAACTCTTCAACACTCTTATCAAAAGCTGTCTGAGAGGCAGATTGCTGGGTGGAGGATTTAAGTGTTAATATCATCATTAATAGAGTCTATCTGTACATTGGAATGTTCTATAATCAGCAGAATTAAATCGAAGGAACAATGGTCCAAAATCGCTGACCATTTCTCGCAAAAGGTTTTATCCTCATTGAAGAGAGTGGGCCCCTTTTGAATTCGTAAACCCCGTGGAATCCTTGCACTCTTGAGATAATCTGCCAAAAAAGAGGCGTGTAACAATAGTCTAATTCTTTTTTTTCTCCATAGACTCCAACGTGGAAAAATCATCCAGGTGAGGTTCCGTAGTAGATCTATAAGAACTTATATTATGAAGAATGCGGTCACGGCCCTCACAGGTGTATGCTAATCCCAGATCTGTAGAGGCCATATCGCCCAAATACTGTAAGACAAGTCAAAAAGGGCCAAACGGTGCAAGTAGAACAAAGGAAAATCCTGTTTGAGGCAATAATGTAGAAATGTTCAAAATGTTTAGTCATTTATTGTGTAACGAAGCTATGAAAAGCCATAAGTAAATACCGGAAGGGCTTCGAATCTATTTGCACAATAAATGACTGTAAATGAGTACCCGAATAATCATACAGTTACGACATGCTATTCTTTTGCTTTCTTCTGTTGTTGGAGGGATTGTTAGCGGGCCTGGAAATAGGTTATTGAATGGAAGGGGCGTAAGTGAATAAATGTTTCCAAAAGTTCTGGCAGGAATGACACAAAATTGCAGTGGCTCCAGTGGCTAAGACGCTGACTGGGAGGCGGAAGGTCAGCAGTTCAAAACCTGAGTACTGCAGGATGGAATGAGCTCCTGTCTTTGTTCCAGCTCCTGCCAACCTAGCAGTTCGAAAGCAAGAAATTACAAGGAGATAAATAGAGACCACTTTGGTGGGAAGGTAAACAGCGTTTCGTGCACTCCGGTGTCTAGTCATGCCTGCCACATGAACACATAAACGTCTGCAGAAGCAGACAGCACTGGCTCTTTGACTTTGAAACAGAGATGAGCACTGAACCCTAGAGTCGGATATGACTGGCTTTTGAGCAAGGGAAACTTTACCTTTACTTTTACAGGAAAGAATTTGCTCTGTCTCTCCTCTCCTCTTGTCTTGAAGAATTATGGGCAGAGATGCGGGACATCATGCAGGAAGCAGCAAATAAAACCATACCAAAAGAAAAGAAGCATAAGAAAGCAAAGTGGTTGTCTGATGAGGCTCTTAAAATAGCAGAGGAAAGAAGGAACGCAAAAGTCAAGGGAGAAAGGAAAAAATACAATCACTTGCACAGAATTTCAAAGCAAGGAGAGATAAGGAAAACTACCTAAAAGAACAGTGCAAAGAAATTGAGGAAAACAATGAAAGAGGCAGGATCTTTTCAAAAAAAATCAGGGAAATCAAGGGACCTTTTAAATCAAAAATTACCATGATAAGGGACAAAGATGGAAAGGAGTTAGCTGATGCAGAAGAGATCAAAAAGAGATGACAAGAGTACACAGAGGAACTCTACAAAAAGGACCTCAACACTCCTGAAAATAACAATAATGAGAAATTTGAACTTGAACCAGACATTCTGGAGAGTGAAGTCAGAAAGGCCCTAAAAAGCACTGCAAACAATAAAGCTAGTGGAAATGATGGTATTCCAGTTGAATTTTTCAAAGCCCTAAAAGATGATGGAATCAAAATGTACTGCATTCATTATGTCAGCAAATTTGGAAAACAAAACAATGGCCACAAGATTGGAAAAGATCAGTGTACGTTCCAATCTCCAAAAAAGGCAATGCCAAGGAATGCTCAAATTACCGAACAATTGCGCTCATCCCACATGCCAGCAAGGTGATGCTCAAAATAATACAGGATAGACTTCAGCAACATGTGGAGAGAGAACTACCAGAGGTGCAGGCCGGTTTCAGAAGAGGCAAGGGGACTAGAGATCACATTGCCAACATACGTTGGATCATGGAGAAAACAAAGGAATACCAGAAACAAATATACTTTTGTTTTATTGACTACACCAAGGCTTTTGATTGTGTGGACCACAACAAAATGTGGCAAGTAATTAAAGAGATGGGAATACCAGAACACGTCATATGCCTCATGAGAAATCTGTACACGAACCAAGAGGCAACAGTTAGGACAGAACATGGAATGACAAGAGTGGTTTGGAATAGGAAAATGAGTAAAACAAGGCTGCATTTTGTCACCCTGCTTATTCAATCTATACACAGAGCACATAATGTGCAATGCAGGGATAGAGGAATCACAGTATGGGATCAAAATTGCTGGGAGAAACATCAACAATTTGAGATGCAGACGATACCACCCTAATGGCAGAAAGTGAGGAAGACTTAAAGAACCTCTTGATTGGATTTGAAGGAGGTAAGTGCAAAAGCTGGCTTGAGACTTAATATTAAGAAAACCAAGATAATGGCAACAGGTCCGATCAGTTCCTGGAAAATAGATGGGGAAGAAGTAGAAGCAGTGACAGATTTTACTTTCCTGGGATCTAAGATCACTTGAGATGGCAACTGTAGCCATGAAATAAAAAGACGACTGATTATGGGGAGACAAGCGATGATAAACCTGGAGAATATAGTGAAAAGCAGAGACATCGCCTTGAAAACAAAAATTCACATAATCAAAGCAATGCTATTCCCAGTGGTAATGTATGGGTGTGAGAGCTGGACCATTAGGAAGGCTGCGCGCAGAAGAATAGATGCCTTTGAGATGTGGTGTTGGAGGAGAGTTTTGAGAGTCCCTTGGACAGCAAAGAGAACAAACAGGTCAATACTGGAAGAAATCAATCCTGACTGTTCATTGGAGGGACAAATAGTGAAGATGAAGCTAAAGTACTTTGGACATCAAATGAGAAGGGAGGACTCACTTGAGAAGGCTTTGATGCTGGGAAAGGTGGAGGGCAAGAGAAGAAGGGGGTGTCCAAAGATGAGATGGCTAGATGGTATTGTAGACGCAGTGGGCACAGAGCTGGGCGGGTTGAGGAGGATGGTGGAGGACAGAGGAGCCTGGAAGAAAATGGTCCATGGGGTTTCAAAGGGTCGGAATCAACTGTGCAACTGAACAACAAAACCCTTGTCTTCCATGAACGTCTAATCCTTTCTTGAAGCTGTCAAGACTGACAGCTGTCACCACTTCTTCTGGCATGGAGTTCCATAGACCAGGGATCCTCTGGGTGAAAAAGTACTTTCTCTTATTTGTTTGAGAACTAGCACCCAAAAGTTTCATGGAGTGTCCCCTAGTTCTAGTGTTATGCGATAGGGAAAACAGTTTTTCCTTATCTACTTTGTCCACACCGTGCATGATTTTATAAACTTCAACCAGGTCACCTCTTAGACGTCGTCGTTCAAGAGTAAAGAGGCCCAACCGTTGCAGCCTCAGATGGTAAGGAAGGTGTTCCAGTCCCCTAATCATTCTGATTGCCCTCCTCTGCACTTTCTCCAACTCCATAATATCCTTATGGAGGTATGGCGACCAGAACTGTACACAGTATTCCAGATGGGGCCTCACCATAGATTTGTAAAGAGGCAAATGACTCTTACTGACTTATTTTCTACACCCTTCCTAATGATCCCTAGCAGTGAGTTTGCTTTTTTCACTGCTGAGGCACACTGGGTTGACATCTTCATTGAGCTCTCGTCCACCAGGACACCAAGGTCCCTTTCCTGGTTTGTCGCAGAGAGTTCAGACCCCATCAGTTTATAAATGTAATTGGGTTTTTTTTGCCCCAACATGCATCACTCTGCACTTACTAATGTTGAAGCTCTTTTGCCACTGTTTTGCCCACTCCCCCAGTGTGTTTTGCCCACTGCCCTGTATAATTTAGTGTCGTCAGCAAATTTGGCTCCCTTGCTATTGACTCCTACTTCTAGATCATTTATGAAGAGGTTGAAAAGCAGGGGTCCCAGTACTGAACCTTGGGGGACCCCACTCTTTACTTCCCTCCACTTGGAGAAGTGTCCATTTAGTGCTACCCTCTGTTTCCTGTCCCTTAGCCAGTTGCTGATCCAGGACAAGACCTGTCCCTTTATTCCATGACTGGTAAGTTTATTCAAGAGCATTTGGTGTGGGACCTTGTCAAAAGCCTTCTGAAAGTCCAGATAGACAATGTCAACTGGATCCCCCTTATCCACATGCTTGTTGACACTCTCAAAAAATTCCAACAGATTAGTGAGGCATGATTTGCCCTTGCAAAAGCCATGTTGGCTCTCCTTTAGCAGCGCCTTCTCTTTTATGTGCCTATTAATTCTATCTTTTAGGATGGTTTCCATCACTTTACCTGGGACACATGTCAAACTGACTGGTCGGTAATTTCCTGGATCACCCCTGGATCCTTTTTTGAAAATTGGTGTTACATTCGCTACCTTCCAGTCATCAGGCACAAAGCCTGGTTTGAGGGAAAGATTATATATTTTGGCTAGGAACATTTTGGCATCAACATTCAAAGTATAAAACAGATGCATTGTACAATTTCTAGGTCATTTATTTCACAGCCAGAAAAACCAAACTAGTATTGATCCTAATGGTACTGATTTCTTAACCTGCAAATTAAGTGGTAATTTGCATATTTTCTTTTACATTTTTCTGGATCTTTACATCTGTATAGTGTATTGTAGGTAAAAGTAAAGGTCACCCGAGTGCTGCAGGATGGAGTGAGCTCCCCTTTCTGTCCCAGCTCCTGCCAACCTAGCAGTTTGTAAGGGAGAAATTGCAAGTACAGTGGGACTTTGGTTAACAAACGGATTGGTTAACAAAAAAAATTACGGAACAAAGGAAATCCATAGAAAATAGTGGCTCAGTTTACAGAATCCCCCCCCCCCCAGATGGATTAATTAGTTTTCAATGCATTCCTATGGGAAACCGTGTTTCGGTTAAAGCATTTTGTCTTTCAATGCATTCCTATGGGAAATTGCATTCAATGCATTCCTATGGGAAATTCAGTTAAAGTAATTTTCACTGTAAGAAACATCCCGGAGAACGCATTATTTACGTTAACTGAGATACCAACTGTAGATAAATAGGGACCGCTTTGGTGAGAGGGTAAACAGCGTTCTGTGCACTCCGGTGTTTAGTCATGCTTGCCACATGACCACAGAAACATCTGCAGACACAGACAGTGCTGGCTTATTTTTGGCTATAATCAGAGATGAGCACCAAACCCTAGAGTTGGATACAACTGGCTTTCAAGCAAGGGCGACCCCTTGACCTTACAGTTCAACATGTCATTCACCAAGAGTATTTTCCACTGGTAGGATAAATGAGAAGACTATCTGGACCCTTGTGGAGATGTGCAAGTGACAGAAATTATTCTGGGTCAAAAGGATTTTTAGCGGGAGAAACTCCGCTCAGGGGATGCCCAAGTGAGGCTCCTTTCATGTCCCCAAGAGCTGGGACAGAGACGGGCGCTCAATCCATCATTCAGTACCCAGGTCTCGAACTGCCAACTTGTCAGCCTTCCAAATGACGTCTTCTTTCTGACTTCAGTCAGTGAAAGGGGGCCATTTTGCAGTGCTGTCGGGAGGTGGCTGGGGCGAGATGTTCGCCAAAGGAGAATTTCCCTGACAAGCCACGCGGTAGCAAAATGAGCCTTTAATGCATCAAATTTGTCTGAGTTGCACACAAGTCCGACCCGAGCTCCTTTTCATCTGCTCTCATTGCTATTCTCGACAAGTTTCAAAAATAATTTGTGACATGATATAGCAGGAAGGGGGGTGGGGGTTGCAAGGCGGAGGGAAGAAACCCCTGCGCCGGCTTTGAATCCATTCTAAATCTCTTTTATCACTTCTGTTGCATCTATTTTTAAGGGACTGTCAAGACTGAAATTGTATATTCAAAGCAGGGAGGGGAAAAGCCATTAGCATCGTGAGCGGAAAGGCATAAATATGCAGAGCGGGGTCGGGAAGACGTTCTCGCAGCACGGCTCTGATGACACCCTGGGCCAGATACCAAAGCGCCTCCAATTGCCCTCGACACATTTTTAATTTTGCACAGAGATTTGGACGCTCGTCTTGCTTCCTGTTCCTGTTTTGCGCAGGCCCTGTAGGACAATGTACATCTTTCGCTTAGCTTCTTGTCTCAACCACTTGAGCTTTTGCCTCCTCCAAGAAGCAGGGACTGCGGTGGCAGGCAACAGGCACTCACTCCATCTCACAGCACTCGGGTCTCAAACCGCTGACCTGATGACCCTCCATTCATCAAGCTCAGCATCTTAACCACCAAGTCACCATGGCCCCAGTTAAATTTATACTCAACCATATTACTACGATTTTCTGTTTCTAATGGAATTGATCTTATTTATCCCCAAAATATTATTGCATTTATATGTCCTTACCTTATATGTCCAGGGACTGCAGTGGCTCAAGTGGTTAAGACGTTGAACTCGATGACTGGAAGGTTGGAGTTCGAGACCCAAGTACTGCACGGCTGAGTGAACTCCCGACTCTGCCCCAGCTCCTGCCAACCTAGCAGTTCGAAAGCAAGAAATTGCAAGTAGATAAATAGGGACCACTTCAGTGGAAAGATAAATGGCATTCTGTCCACTCCAGTGTTGAGGCATGCCTGCCTATGTCCATGGAAACGTCTGCATATGTGTATAGCGCTGGCTCTTTGTCTATAAACAGAGATGAGCACTGAACTCTAGAGTCAGACACAACTAACTTTCAAGCAAGGGTGACGTTTACCTCCAAGAAACATCTCACCCCCATAAGAAATCGATTGTTTTGATGGGTTCAAAAATTATAGAATTATTATTTTTATTTGTATGTTTACAGTTAGTTCAATTAAGCTCAATTAAGCTAGATGATAGAGGCCTCTATAAATGATCTCATCTTGAATGCAAGTTATCTTAAAGCAGGCCTCTTGTTTTTTTTTTTATTGTTTCGTATCTCTTTGGCCGAGATGGTATAAACCAGGGATTCTCAACCTGCATCCCATGGGCCGGATGCGGCCCGAGGCACCATTTTATGTGACCCCCTGTTTTTATTGAGGCACTATTGCAAGGAAGAAAATGGCGGTTTCCCACCATCCAAATTAGGAGCCAAAAAAGGCGTGAAATCCCCGTTCCAAGGCGTGCTCATTATGCTAATCCTAGTCTTGTGATTGGTTACAGTTTTGTTCTCCATTGGTTAATTATATATATTCCCCGTTATGATTGGTCAGTTACGGTTATCCGGCAGGTCGCTACTTTGTATCAAGACACTATATAAGCCCCATGAGTAAACAAGGGTTGGGCCAGACCAGATCTATACTCCCCATTCCACACAGGTAGCCAGCAATGTGCTAAGCCTGGATGTCCTCCACTGTGCTACTGCTTCAGGTGTAGCTAATCTTTGCCTCCTGCACGGCAGATTCCGGAGGGACTGATTAGATGGGATTGTATAGCCATCTCTGTGTCCGCAGGACCTTGTAAGCATATCCTAAAAGACTGTTGAATAAATACTTATTGCTGTTCTGTTCATCGTTGTCTGGACTGCTGCTTATAAAGGCCGGATACAACACACACACACACACACCCGCCACCGCCACACCAGGAAGTGCCATGGGGTGGAGGAAGTGAAAAATGGCCGTGTTTGATGTTTGCAGATTGATACGCTGTAGGCAGCAGTTATGGAGCCAAACACATCTTTATTGCAAGGTATGCAATCTGAACATGAGGTAATGGCAGAGGTGCAGCTCCTTTTATACAGGGTTGTACATTTGAATCTAGCCACACGGTTCCCCATTGGTTCCTGTGTTGGTGGCATCATGGTGACGCCCCTCCTTCTTTACCTGGTTTACCTGTGGCGGGAATGTTTCCCACGGTAGGCTGTGATTGGTTAATTAATACCATGTGGTCGCGAGTCACTGCCATCTAGTGGAAGGTGAATCGCGTTCCATCCAGCTGACTTACATTGAGTTACATTGTATTCATTGAAGTTACATTCTTCCTGTTACAGTTTCTCTTAAAGGCATATACTTTCATACACAACATTCCTCCCCCCTAGGATGGGACGAAGTCCCTCAGCCAATGTGGCTTCCCGCAATTTCGCTTGGGTCGGGCGGCTGCATGGCCGAGATCGGGAATACTAGGGGTCCTGTGTTCCGCGGTTCCTCGTCCTGCAATGGGAAGATGAGACTCGTTAGCGGAATTCCTCAACTCAAAATCCCACCCGTTCCTGTGGGCGGCGGGTGCCTCAACAGAAGGATGCCTCACTCTCCGGGAGCTGGGGGTGAACTCTAAATTAATTGGACCGGGGTACCTGGGGCTAAATCAAAACCCTGCTTCTTGCTTGGACGGGTGGGGGACCACTCCGCAACCCCCACCCCCCCGATCCCTTAAATCAAAATCAAAATCGTCAGGCACCTCGGGCATTTCCCCTCCTGAAAGGTGTGTTGCGCCTGAGCTCAAACACGCATTTCTGTGGGAGGAATCGATACTGGGGCCCCCCCTTGGGAGAAAGTTCTCTGTATTTCTTTGGAGATTTCCTGGCGGTGACTGCCCTGTTTCTCCCCCTTGGGATGAGCGGGTTGGGGAGGACCCTAACGTTGATTCATTGTCTTCCTGGGTATCTGTGACCCTGTGCCTGAGTTGATCGGCGTGGCGCCACCATACTAACCCCGTATTTATTTCCACCATATATGATACTGGACCCGTCTGCTCAAGTACAACACCTGGCACCCAGTTTGGTCCGGTCACGTAATTTCTACAGTACACCGTATCTCCTGCCGCAAAAACCTTTGAGTGCTCAATTTCTATATTTCTCCCCCTATCCTCCATCCTGGTTGGATCCAGTCGGTCAAGAAGCGTGACTGGTCTCCATCGCACCAGGAGCTCCGCCGGTGAGCGTCCGGATGCGAGGGGGGTTACCCTATAGCAGAGTAGGAACTGGCACAATTGTAGGTTGAGATCCTCTGGGCCCATCCGCCGAAGTGCCTCTTTAGTCGTCCGCACTTGGCGCTCGACTTGCCCATTTGTCGCAGGGTGGAACGGGGCTGAGGTAATGTGTCGAATTGCGTTCCTCTCTAGAAATGCCTGGAATTCGACAGAGGTGAAAAAACTGGTGTTGTCGGTGACCAGTATGTCGGGCAACCCAAAACAACTAAATAGGTTCTGCAACTGCTTGATGGTTGCCCCCAAGGAGGGGTTGGTCATTGGGAAAACCTCCAACCATTTTGAGAATGAGTCGACCACCAGGAGGAAGTATGATCCCCTGAACGGTCCCGCAAGGTCAATGTGCAACCTGGACCAAGGTCCGCGGGCCGTGTCCCATTCTCTGTGAGGAAGTCGGGACTCTTCGGGTCGGGAGCTCTGGCAACTTTCGCAAGTGCCCACCATGTGCTCAATGTCAGCGTCTATCTGGGGCCACCAGAAATAGCTTCTAGCCAGCGCCTTTGAGCGCACAATCCCCGGGTGGCTTACATGGAGTAACTTAAATATCTTTGGGCGCATTTCTTCGGGAATTACTACCCTCTCCCCCCAGAGGAGGCAACCCCTTTCAATGGACAATTCTACCCTCCTCTTGAAGAATGTTTGGAATTCTGTGCTCGGTGGAGTTGTGGGCCACCCCTTTTTTACCCAGGAGCTAACTAGGGACAGGACTTTATCTTTTGCTGTTGCCTTGGCGAGGTCTGGGGGCACGATTGGTGCTGAGTCGAGGGACTCGATCAGTAGCACCTGGTGGTCCTGCTCTACCACACATTCAGGCTCCCCTAGCGCCGGCAGGGGCAAATGCGAAAGTGCATCGGCGTGGCTGATCTCCTTCCCCGGGCGGTGCGCCTGTGTGAACTGGTACGCGTTGAGGAATATCACCCACCTGAGCATCCTAGGGGACAAGATTTGGGGTGTGGGTTTGCCCATGGTGAAAATCCCCAATAACAGCTTGTGATCCATTATGATTGTGAACGGCCGGCAGTATAGAAAATCGTGGAACTTCTTTGTCCCAGCGATTATGGCAAGGGCTTCCCTGTCTGTTTGCGCGTAATTGCGCTCTGCCTTGGAGAGAGACCTAGAGTAGAAGGCTACTGGGGGTTCCCGCCCGTTCCTGAGCAAGTGGCACAGTACTGCACCCACCCCCACTGGTGAAGCATCACACACTAATACTACGGTTTTTTGAGTGTCGAAGTGCGTGAGGATTGCCTCTGAGGAGAGGAGTTGTTTGAGTTCCTTGAACGCCTTCTCCTGGCTGTCGCCCCACCGCCAAACTGCATCTTTCTTTAACAGCTGGTGTAATGGCTCCGCTCCGGACACTTTTCCCGGCAGAAACGAATGGTAGAAATTTAGAAGTCCTAGGGAGGACTGTAATTCTGATTTCGTGGGGTGGGGCGAGGGGCATTTCTTGCAGCCCCAACCTTTGTATCTGAGGGCTTAACACCTTCTGGGGTTATCCTAAACCCAAGGAAATCCACCTCCCTTGCCTGGAACACACATTTGTCTCGCCTCAGTCTCAACCCTGCTTTTTCAAAAAACGTCAGAACTCGATCCAATCTCTTGGCTAGCTCCGCCTCGCTCCCCGCAGTTATCAACACATCATCAAAATAGGGGAGGACCCCGAGGAGCCCATTGAGGAGGCATTCCATAAGAGATTGGAATATCCCTGGGGCCGAATTTACGCCAAACTGTAGGCGAGTTACCTTAAATGCACCCTTGTGCGTTACTATTGTTTGGGCAGCTGCAGTAGCCGGCGAGACTGTGAGCTGCTGGTAGGCCTGTGCCAAGTCTAATTTGGCGAAACATTTACCCCCATGTAAAGTGGCGAGCAAATGGCTAACAACTGGCACCGGGTATGCATTAGGGCGAATGGCCTTGTTAATGGTGCATTTGTAGTCTGCACAAATCCTGACCGCCCCATTTGCCTTTAACGCCATAACAATTGGCGTTTCCCATTCAGCAGAGTCCACTGGAACCAATATCCCCTGACCCACCAGTTTGTCCAATACCGCTTCAATCTTGTCTTTGAGGGTGAACGGTACTCGGCGAAGCTTGAGCCGGATGGGTCGAACCTCGGGGTCCAGGTCGAACGAGACTGGGGGCCCCTTATACCTCCCAAGCCCCTTTTCAAAAACTGCTGGATGTGCATCGCACACATCTCGCACAGGGTCAGAGTCTATGGCATGAATGCCGAACAGTCCAATGCCTAAGGGAGCAAACCACTGGCTCCCGAGGAGGCAACTCGTCCCTCATTTAAGTACCACAAGGGGCAGCTTGTCTCTAAAACCCTTGAACCTCACCTGGCAATCCCCTACCCCCAAAACCGGGATTTGATTCCCCTGTACGTCCCGTAAGGTGGTTTTAAGGTCTTAAGTTTTGGGCGCTCATTTGGGGGAATGCGCAAAAACTCTTTATGGGAAATGATGGAGTACGATGACCCTGAGTCCACCTCCATCCAAACAGGGACCCCCTGTAACAGTACCTCCACAAAGAAATGTTGGTGAGTTGACACGCGGCCCACAGTGACCTCGTCCTCACTGATCCGTCCGATGTCTCCGCTTCGACGTGGACGTTCGGTTGGCTCCTGGTCTCCTCCCTTTTGCCGTCTGCAGACCCTGGCAATGTGGCCCTGCCATCTGCAGTGGTGGCAATCGGCTTTCCGGAACAGGCATTTCTTCCTGTCGTGGGTGCCCCCGCATCCGTCGCACCGTCGGTTTCCGTCGGTGGTTTCTCGCTTTCCGGCCTGCCACCTCCTGACCTTCTGGACGTCCAGCTCCCCATCACTTTCACTGCAGTCTGATGAGGACGTGGTGGTGGCTGCCGCGACTCCCGGTTCCCGCCCTTTGTGCGACAAGCAACTGTGAACCGGAGCCCCGGGCGTCGAGTGTCCTAAAGTGGGGGTTTTGGTCATGCATGACCGCACCCCATCTTTGACCGATTTGGCGGCCTGGGTGGCCCTCAGTACCTGCTCAAAGGTAATGTCCTCTTCTCGGGCCAGGAGCCTTCTGTGGGCCTCCTCATCTCGCAACCCAAGCAACAGTCGGTCCCACAAGGCCTTGTTGAGGGATGCGCCCCACCAGCATGGGACGGCAGCCACCCGCAGGGAGGCAACAAACTCAGCCACGGACTCTCCGGCCCTCTGGTCGCACCGGTAGAACGCCAGCCTTGCTGGGAAAACCGACACCTTTGGGCGGAAATGTCCCCTTAATGCTGCGAGGATTTCTGCGAGAGGTACCGATTGGAGTGGCTTCGGCATCAGGAGGTTCTTCGCCAGCTCCAGGGTCGGCAGCCAGTAGGCAGGCTCGTCGCTTTTCTTCATTATCAACGCCCCTGGCATCCATAGCGTACAGGAACTGCTCTTCGTAGAGTTCCCATGTCTCTGGCTTTGAGGTGTCGAATGGGGCGAGGGTGATCTGGGATGCCATTATCCCACCTTCGTTGCCAATTCGATGTTTGCAGATTGATATGCCGTAGGCAGCAGTTATGGGGCCAAACACATCTTTATTGCAAGGTATGCAATCTGAACATGAGTTAATGGTGGAGATGCAGCTCCTTATATATGCTTGCAGTACATTTGAATCTCACCCCAAGGGCACCTATTGGTTGCGGAATGTTTCCCGTGGTAGGCTGTGATTGGTTAATTAATACCATGTGGTCGCGAGTCACTGCCATCTAGTGGCAGGTGAATCGCGTTCCATCCAGCTGACTTACATTGAGTTACATTCTTTCATTCTTCCTGTTACAGTTTCTCTTAAAGGCATATACTTTCATACACAACACCGTGTGACCCCCGAAGCTGTCTGACGGAGCGTGACCCGGGCCCCGGCTTTTAAAAGTTGAGAACTCCTAGTATAAACCCTAAGCCAGCCTTGTCCGAAGTGTGAGGCCAAGAAGGTCATAAGAACATAAGAACAGCCTTGCTGGAAGAGGCCACAGGAGCCCATCCAGTCCAGCATTCTGTCTCACACAGTGGCTCACCATTTCCTTCAGGGTATTGTTCCCAAGCAGATGCCTTCACCTGCTTAGGATTCCCTGGAAATGGCATTTATTGAGAGATATCCTGCCTATCTCTCCAACCCGGAGGTTGTCCTTAGGTATCCATAATTATAGCCATGAACATGTCCTCCATGAACTTGTCTAATCCTTTCTTAAAGCTGTCAAGACTGTCACCACGTCTTCTGGCAGGGAGTTCCATAGACCAGTGATCCTCTGGGTGAAAAAGTACTTTCTCTTATTTGTTTGAGAACTAGCACCCAAAAGTAATGGTGCCTATCCTTTTGTTGAACCCTAGAGGTACTAAATTTTAATTTTCACTTTTGGATTGTTGCCTGTGGATATCCCGAATGCAATTGAGAAGGCAGGAACCAGTCAGGGCAGAGAAAAGTAATGGGGGACATATGCCTTCATCAGGGCAAAGAGAACATGTATATCATCTATTCCTTCATATTGTTTTAATAAGCTGTAAACTATGATTCGAGGGGACCCAAAGGAAGAGGGTATAAAAGTTTGCTTGATTTTTTTGTATAAGGGCGGCATTTCTTGACCAGCTACCAGCTCGTAGAGAGTGCGCACCCAGAATCTTTATCTCAGCTAAAATAAACCTAATTCTGATTTAAATTCCCTTTCTTTGCTTTAACTTATTTGGGTGTGAGAGTTTTAGCAAAAGTGCTAGGCATGATCGGGTATAAATGTCTAGCTTCTGCTGAGCTCTTAAAGTGAGCTCACAAACTTTCAAAAGCAAACACTGAGCATGATTGGATGTAAGTGTTCAAGAAACTTGGTCATAAATCGCCCCACTTCAGTTCCTCACCTGTGTGATATGTCACTGCTGGGCTGGCCACTCACCACCATTAAACAGGAGCCCAAGTCCTAAAGGAAGTGGTGTTCCAACCATCACCGACTCTCAAATTCCTGAGCAAGTTTCCATGAGACTCTGGTTGAGGAAGGAGAGGAGAGCTGTTACCTTTTCCACCAAAACGGTACCTCTTTATCTACTTGCAATTTCTTGCTTTTGAACTGCTAGGTTGGCTGGAGCTGGGACAGAGATGGGAGCTCACTCCATCGCACAGTACTCGGGTCTCAAACTGCTGACCTGTCAATCTTTCATTCATCACACTCAGCGTCTTAACCACTAAACCACTGCATCCTCTGCTATGCATGTAAGCTGGTTACCCAATGACATACCACATGCTTCCTGCATGTTAACAAAACCCATCTTTCATCCTTTATCCCACCTTTTCCTCACTCTTACCCAATAAGACTCCTACTTCCAAACGCCCATCATCTTCCCTTCCGTTCTCGCATTCCTAGATTATTTTGACTATCTTCAGAGGACAAGAATCTGCACCTGGAACCAAGGCCAAATTCCAACCCTCTGGTTTCTCCAGGAATTCACGCTCTCTTGGGAAGGAAAACAAACAAACAGAATCCATTTTAACTCACTAAAATCAAGGCACCATTTCAATTTTACTACAGTTTTCCATCCCTTTACTGTATGGGACCAAAGACAACAGGACAGCCGAAGGGTTGGCTTAACTCAGGTTTATTGCATGAGGACCGGGTGAAGCATGGGGTAATGGCGGTGATACATCTCTATATATACAGTAGGGTTTAACATTTGAATCTTGTAGCACGGTAGCTCATTGGCCGCTACCGGCGTGGCCTCGCCCAGGCACGCCTCTCTTCAGTAGTTCTTCTTTCCTGCTGCTGAATGCGGGGAAGGATTTCCCGCGGCTGTCCGTGATTGAGCAATGTGAACCATGTGAGACTGAACGCTCGCAGCTGCCCTCTATGGGCTGCTTGCTCGCGTTCCTTTACAGCTGAGATACCTTGTAAATGGAGTGGTTACATTCTATCAGTACAGTGACATGCATACACAACATCCCTCCCCCCTAGGATGGGACGAAGTCCTGCAACCAATGTGGCTTGCCGCACATGCGCTTGGGGCGTGCTTGCGCCTGCCCTAGTACAGGAGAGCCTGTGATCCCTGACTCCGTGGGTGCTTGTCCTGCAACTGAAAACGGGGATTCATTAGTGGCTCTGTGGGGCGTCTGTGCCTGCCTTGCGCTGGGGGATGGGAATGGAATGAACAGCTGAGAAGTGAACCCCTGCCTGTTTCCCTCGGACCCCGGGGACCCTCCTATCGTGAACCGCGGGACCGATGAGGATGCCCTTGTGGTTCTGCTACCTTCTGTCCCCCGCTCGGGGAACCTTGAGACTGTGGCGGATGGACTCGCCGTCGCCTCCTGTCTTGGGGGTGTCGGTCTCCGGGACATTGGTGCTATGTTGCACTCTAACTCACAGGGGCTGCTGGGACTGGAAGTACCAGGGGCTGAACTGAAACCCCTCTTTTCGCTAGGACGGGTGGGGGACCACTCCGCTAACTCCCCCTGGTACTGTAAATCAAGGTCTAAACTTCTTGGGGAATCTGTGTTTTGGGGAAACTTCCGAGGGTTATGTGCGAGATCGGGGCTCTTCCTTTCCGCCGCGAACTCCCGCAAAAGATCTCTGAGGATCGATTCCCTTTCCTCCCCCCTTGGTGGGGACCCATGTCCCCCTTTTTCTCCCCCTTGGGTTAAGCGGGTGGGGGAGTACCATAACGCTGATTCGTTGCTACTCTCGTCTTCGTCCTGCTTTCCGGGGACCCTACGCCTGAGTTGATCCGCGTGCCGCCTCCACAGGAGGCCTGTATTGGTCTCTACGCGGTATGAGACGGGGCCGGTTTGTTCTATCACAATGCCGGGCACCCAGGCTGGTCCCGCGCTGGCGTAGTTCCTGCAATGCACGGGGGCGCCTACGCTGAAACTCTTTGAGGAATCCCTCTCTACATTTCGCCCTTTGTCTTCTACTCTGGTGGGGTCTAGTCTGGAGATTACCGTGGCCAGCTTCCTGCGCATTAGCAACTCCGCGGGGGAGTACCCTGACGCTAGTGGGGTGACCCTGTACCGTAGCAGGAATTGGCATAGTTGTAAGTCAAGATCTCCGGGGCCCATGCGCCGCAGCGCGTCCTTAGTGGTACGCACGAGGCGCTCTACTTGGCCGTTGGTGGCCGGGTGGAAAGGGGCGGAGGTGATGTGCCGAATGGCGTTGAGATCCATGAATGCCCTGAACTCGGCGGACGTGAAACAGCTAGCGTTATCGCTGACGAGGGTGTCGGGTAAACCGAACGTGGAAAAGACCCTCCGTAACTGTTTAATTGTTGTGGCCGAGGAGGTGCTCGAGACTGGAATGACCTCCAGCCACTTGGAGAACGCGTCCACCACAAGGAGGAAAAGTGTTCCCCTGAACGGTCCTGCAAAATCTACGTGTACCCGGGACCAGGGCCCCCTTGCTGTGTCCCACTCCCTATGTGGCAAGCGAGCCTCTTCTGGCCTGGAGCTTTGGCACGCTTCGCAAGTGCCGACCATGTGCTCGATGTCGGCGTCTAGCTGGGGCCACCAAAAGTAACTGCGGGCTAGTGCCTTAGAGCGGACGATCCCGGGGTGGCTGACGTGCAGCAGTTTAAGCACCCTCGGCCGGAGGGACGTGGGGATCACTACCCGCTGTCCCCACAAAAGGCAACCCCTCTCTAGGGACAATTCTAATTTCTTTTTGAAAAATGTGTCGAATTCCGCTGCTGGGGAAGACACGGGCCACCCTTTCTGTACCCAGGAGCAAACTGTAGCTAACGTTTTGTCCTTACTGGTCGCTTTGGCGATGTCGGCCGGTACTACTGGAGGGGAGTCTAGGACCTCTATCATTAAGACCTGGTGGTCCCTCTCTTCCTCGCCCACGTGGCAGCAATCCCGGGGAATGGGGGACCTCGAGAGGGCATCCGCATGGCTGATCTCCTTCCCGGGCCGGTACACCAACGCGTGCTGATACGCGTTGAGAAAAATGGCCCACCTGAGCATTCTTGGGGACAGGATTTGGGGTGTGGGCTTATCTGCGGTGAAAATGCCTAGCAGGGGCTTATGGTCAGTCACTATGGTGAAGGGGCGGCCATACACAAAATCATGAAACTTCTTGGTCCCCGCAATTATCGCTAGTGCTTCCCTGTCTGTCTGGGCGTAGTTTCTCTCCGCTTGGGACAAGGACCTAGAGTAGAATGCTATCGGGGCCTCCCTCCCGTTCTCCAGCACGTGTCATAACACCACCCCCACCCCCACCGGGGATGCATCACATATCAGGACCACTGGGCGTTTGGGATTGAAGTGGGTCAGTACAGCATCTGATGCCAGGAGTCGCTTCAGGTCATTGAAAGCCTTCTCATGGTCGTCGCCCCACTTCCATGCCTCGTCCTTTTTTAGCAATTTGTGTAGCGGTTCCGCCACGGCTGCCTTCCGAGGAAGGAAGGAGTGGTAGAAGTTGAGCAGCCCGAGGAACGACTGGAGCTCGGGCTTGGAGGTGGGGCGAGGGGCCTTTTTGATGGCGGCCACCTTGGATTGGGAAGGCCTTATTCCCTCGGGAGTAATGCGGAACCCCAGGAACTCGACCTCGGTTGCGAAGAAGACGCATTTGTCCTTTCGCAACCGCAACCCCGCCTTTTCGAATTTTTCCAGGACCTTTCCCAACCTTTCTGCCAATTCGGCCCGGCTCCCCCCTGTAATCAATACGTCATCAAAGTAGGGTAACACCCCCTCAAGCCCCTTCAGGAGGCGTTCCACGAGTGACTGGAAAATCCCGGGCGCCGAATTCACGCCGAATTGGAGGCGCGATACCTGGAACGCCCCTTTGTGGGTGACTATGGTCTGCGCAGCAGCTGCAGCGGGGGTGACCGGGAGTTGCTGGTAGGCTTGGGCCAGGTCGAGTTTAGCAAAACACCTCCCCCCGTGCAATCTGGCCAACAAGTGGCTGACTACCGGCACCGGATACGCATTGGGGCGGATCGCCTTATTGATGGTGCACTTGTAATCAGCGCATATGCGGACCTCCCCGTTGGCCTTGAGCGCCGTTACAATTGGAGTTTCCCACTCCGCAGAATCAACAGGAACAAGAATCCCCTGGCCCACCAATTTGTCCAACTCCGCCTCTATTTTGTCCTTTAGTGCGAAAGGCACTCTGCGCGGTTTAAGTCTGATTGGACGTACTCCAGGGTCCAGGTCGAAAGTCACTGGGGGGCCCTTGAATTTTCCGAGTCCCTTTTTGAAAACCTCGGGGTGCGCATCGCACACGCTCTGAATTGGGTCAGTCCCGGCGGCGTGTACTCCCACGGCGTGCACCCCCCCAATGAACAACCCCAGGGGCTGGAACCATTGAGTCCCGAGGAGGCTGCATTTACCTCCTTTGAGGACGACTAGGGGAAGCGTTGCGGTGCGTTTTTTGAACTGGACCTGGAATTTCCCAACCCCCAACACCGGGATGCGGTTCCCTTGCACGTCCTTCAGTGTGGCCCTCAATGCTTTGAGCTTGGGCCGCACGTGGGGGGCTATCTTTAGGAACTCTCCCTGGGAGATGAAGAACCCGAGTCCACCTCCATCCTAACAGGGGCCCCTTGTATCACTACCTCAACGAAGTATCGGGGGTGCTCCGTGGATACGCTGAAAACCGGAGCGTCGTCCTCGCTGTCGTCGGAGATGCGTCCGACGCCGTCCCGCTTCCTCGTGGTCCGGGTGCCGTGGTCCTTGGGCCTCGTGGTGCGGTCCTGCCTCGCCGAGCGGTCTGGGGAACTCCTCTTGGCCTCGCGCCGCTTCCGGCAGACCTTGGCGATGTGCCCTCGCCGGCCGCAGTTGTGGCACTCGGCCTTGCGGAACGGGCATTTGGCGCGGGCGTGGGCGGCGCCGCAGCCGTCGCAGCGCCGGCCCTCTTTCTGGACCCTCCTGACGTCCTCGTCGTCGCCGCTCTCCGTGGACGAGTTCGAAACCCGCCGGGCCGCGCGCACCGAGCTCTCTGCCTTGGCGGTTTTTGGTCGCCAATCCTGGAGCTCTTGCACGCCAGCCGTCGTGGCTTCCGCGGCCTGCGCCGTGTCGAGGACCTGTTGCCACGTGGGAGGCGGCTCCTGTTTCATCAGCGCGCGCTGGGTCTCAGTGTCCCTCAGGCCGCAGAGCAGGCAGTCGCGGAGGGTGACTTCTGGGGTCTCCCACTTGCAGGGGCCGGCGGCCAGCCGCAGGGCCGCGGCGAACTCGGCGACCGATTCCCCGGGCGCTTGGACTCGCCTCCAGAACGCGCTCCGAGCGGGGAACATCGCTATCGCAGGCCGGAGGTGGGCGCACAACACAGCCAGAAGCTCTTTGGCTTTGAAGTCGCTCACCCTCCTCGGCGCGATCAGGTCGACCAGGGTCCTCTTTGTCTCGTGTCCGAGCATGCGGACGAAGATGGCCCTCTTCTTGTCCTCATCTGAGACTTCGAGCTCCACCAGCGCTCCATTGAAGTCTATTTCAAACAGCTCCAAGTCTCCCGGCTTCCTGATCTCGTAGCCGGCGCATGTCTTGGTCCCGTGGGCAGCCATATCCCACCTTCGTCGCCAATTTACTGTATGGGACCAAAGACAACAGGACAGCCGAAGGGTTGGCTTAACTCAGGTTTATTGCATGAGGACCGGGTGAAGCATGGGGTAATGGCGGTGATACATCTCTATATATACAGTAGGGTTTAACATTTGAATCTTGTAGCACGGTAGCTCATTGGCCGCTACCGGCGTGGCCTCGCCCAGGCACGCCTCTCTTCAGTAGTTCTTCTTTCCTGCTGCTGAATGCGGGGAAGGATTTCCCGCGGCTGTCCGTGATTGAGCAATGTGAACCATGTGAGACTAAACGCTCGCAGCTGCCCTCTATGGGCTGCTTGCTCGCGTTCCTTTACAGCTGAGATACCTTGTAAATGGAGTGGTTACATTCTATCAGTACAGTGACATGCATACACAACAATCCCCTCTCTCCTTTCTCCTTTGGATTGCAATTTGATACGGTGGCCTATGGTGATATTGGATGCCAGAAGAGTTTCATTCACTGCTTCTTGTGCATCTTCCATCACTTGGAGTGACTCGGGAACACTTGTTTACAAAAAAAAAAATTTTTATGTGTGCTATCAACACTGTCTAAGTCAAAGAATTTGACAAGAAAGCCAGACAGCTCCATTTGTAACTCTTCTTCCTCTGTCACTTTTTCCCTTCCCTTAGAAAAATGTGAAAACGAAGAGAAGACAGAGTAGCTCCAGGATGTCTACAAGCCCTTTCTCTCTCTCAAACTCCCAAGACATCCAGCTGATGTGTCCAATCTCATCGGGGTCTGTATTTATGAGGCCGTTTCTACTACAGAAGCTGCTTTGGAAAGCTGATCTTGGACAGTCTGCTTGCTTCTAAAGGTGAAAAGATGGCGCACTACTTTGGAGTTATAATAGCACTCTTTCAAATACTGGAAGGTTGTGATATCGCAGAGGGGAAAGATCTGTTGTTGATCATCCCAGAGTGCAGGATGCAAGATGGTGGGCTGAAGTTACAGGGGAGCGAGATTTGGGCTGAATATCAGGAAAACCTCCTTAACTGTTAGAGCAGTACAACAGAACCCATGATTTCTTCTTCTTTCATGTCTCTATCAAACCAAAATGAAGCCACTTTCTTAGCTTTGTCGCTGGCCAAACTTTTATAATTTTTAATTAAAGTTTCTTACAACATATATACAACAAAAAGACAATATTACAATTTCGGAAAGCAACCATCACCCCACCTTCCCATCTCCGGTGCTGTACAAAAGCCAATGTGCCTATTAGACTTATTTTCAAATCTGTTGCTCTTAATTTCAAATCTGTTCCCAAAATTTACTCTCATCCTGAGTGGGTTTGACCCCGTCAGACCGTATGTAACATAAGGTTTCCATATTTCCCCCCCCAAAAAATTTCTTTTTTATTTCTTCCTTTTAAAATTTCATTTCCAACGTTAACTTATCATTCAGTGCTAAATGCCAGAGCTGTTTGTACCATCTTTCTTTATTTATCACAAATTTATTTTTCCACTCTAAGGCTATTATTTGCCTTGCTACTGACAGTAGTATGACCAACAGCTCTTTCTTTTTGTTCTTTAATTTAATATTTTTGACCTCTCCTAATAGAGTAATTTTGGGGTTCAACACGATAACCATTTCTAAAATTTTACCCAGTTCTTTTTCTATCCTCTTCCAAATTTTTGGGGTGTATTCACAATCCCACCACATGTGGAGATAAGTACCAATCTCCTTGCTGCATCTCCAGCATTTGTTAGTTCCTGCCTTGCTTTTTTGGAATAATCTTGCAGGAGTCAAGTACCACCTCCAGATGAGCTTATAGTTATGTTCTTTTTCTTTAATAGATAGTAACCTCATCGTCCATTGTTTCCATTTCTTGTTCCATACCACTTCACCTACTGTTATGTCTAATTCTTTCTCCCATATATTCCTTAGAATTTGTTGTGGCTCTTCTTTTTTATTTAAAATTCCATAAATTCTACCGACCAAGCCTTTCTTTTGCATTATCCCTCTTCTTAATCTGTATATTAATTCTTCAAAAGGGGTCACCATTCTTTCCGTATACCCTTTATTTTGTATTTTCCTATCCCATTTTTCTACCTGAATTCTTTGAAACAAATTCAATTCTTTGAATTTTTTGTATATATTATCCCTCTTTTGATAACGTGTTAACCTTTGATACCCATTCCTTCAATAGCAATAATTTATTCTGTAATAGCTTTGGTCTTAACCATTTCATTAAATTTAATGGGCATTCTGGGAAGTCCAACAACTCTATAATTGATCTCTGTTTACTAATTTATCTTTCATCCCTTTCCAGAACTGAAATTGCTCCCTCAAAGTCTTGCTTCTAATTTTTAGCTTTCTTTCATGGTCAGTCAGAAATAAACTTCCTTTAAATTTTTCGTACTCTATCCATTATAAAGCATTTTATATACTCTATCCATTATAAAGCATTTCAGTTAAAAAGAATAATAAATATGTTAACCCAGGACAATGTAGAAACTGAGGAAGTATATATACTTCCTCAGTTTCTACATTGTCCTGGGTTAACATATTTATTATTCTTTTTAACTGAAATGCTTTATAATAATTTGTTATATTTGGGATGCTCAACCCTCCTTCCACCTGTTTCTGGTACCGCAATGATTTCATGATCCTGGGGTTTTTCCCCCATTACAAAAGGTGTCCAACATTTTTTGCCACTCCTTTAATTGTTTGTCTTTTATTTTTATTGGGAAGTTCCCTAATAAAAAATTCAATTTAGGCATAATCTTCATTCTTCCTAGACTAATCCTTGCAAACCAAGAAAACTTTACTTTGTTTAAATGCTCTATAATCGATTTTATCTCCTTTTTAATTTTATCAAAGTTTAGTTTTTGTGATTCTTTAATATTTTCTGTAACATATATTCCCAAATATTTCAAACTGTTCTTAATTTGAATGTTATGCTTATTGATCTCTTCCTTTTCTATTTGATTGTTATTACACGTGATAGCCTCCGTATTTCCCCAGTTGATTTTTAATCCATTATCCTTTCAAATTCTAATAAATGGTCTTGGACTTTCCTTATTGAATTCCTCAGGTCCTTTAGTACCAGGAGTGTGTCGTCTGTGTACATATTTTTTTATTGCCTAGGCCTTTTATACCCTCATCTTTTCTAATAACATTGGCCAATAACTCCATTGCTAAAACAAACAATATATTTTGACTGCTTTAGTGACTGCTTTAGTGTAGGATTCGTTCACTTTTATTCTTGTTTGTGCCTTACAATATAATTGATCTATAATGTGTTGGAATTTCCCTCCAAATCCCATTTTTATTATCATTGTTTTTATTATTTGCCACTGAATAGAATCAAAGACTTTATATATGTCCAAAGATAGGATGCAAATTTTAGCTTTTTTTTTGCTGCCTCTAGAAAATTAGCTGTTCTTGTTATGGGGTCCTCCATCTGTCTGCCTTTTAAAAGCCCACCTAGTCTTCATGTAAGTAATTACATATACATTTACTTAATCTGTTGGCCATTACCACCATAAAAATCTTGGCGTCTTGATTAAGAAGCATACCTGTCAAGTTTTGGATTTGAAAATAAGGAAAACACTGTGGGAGGGGCTACCTCGGTGGGTGTGGCCAAATCTGTGGGTGTAGCCAAATCCGACCATGTGACTTGCTGGGCTCTAGTCATGCCTGCCACATGACCATGGCAACGTCTGCAAACAGACGCACTGGCTCTTTGGCTGTAAATGGAGATGAGCACTGCACCCTAGAGTTGGATATGACTGGCTTTTGAGCAAGGAAGACCTTTACTAAGCACTTGCATAAACAGGGCCAAACTTCACAGCAAATTTGAATACCATTCAGGGATTTTCTGTTATTAGGTAAAGGTTGCCCTTGCTCGAAAGCTAGTCATAGCCAACTCTAGGGTTCTGTGCTCATCTCTGTTTATAGCCAAAGAGCCAGTGCTGTTTTCTGTGGTCATGTGGCAGGCATGACTAGACACCGGAGTGCATGGAACACTGTTTACCTTCCCTCCAAAGTGGTTCCTATTTATCTACTTGCAATTTCTTACACACACACACACACACACACACACACACACACACACACACACACACACACACACACACACCTGATTTGTGCAGCCATGTAAGCAAAACCCCTTCCTGCTCCTTCTCTCTCTGTGCCGTCCAGGTCCAGCTTTTTCCCCCAGCACTGCAGTCCCTTGATCTCTCCTCCGTTTCCTCATGCTGCCCAATGGAAACCCAAAGGCCACTGGGAGGTGTAGTCCTGCTCCTCATGCATCTCATTGGGGCTGCTCACCCAAAGAACTGCGACTCCCAGGATGCACCGGGGCCACTTTGCCCCCAAGCACAAAGGGTACTGGGAGCTGTAGTCCCGCTCTCCATTCTCCTCAATAGGGGCTACCTACCCAAAGAACAACAGCTCCCAGGATGCTCTGCTGCACTTTCTAGGCCAGGGGAAGTCTGTATTGATCACATGCCAGCAAAATTGCCATCTTGAACCCCACCCACCCCCCACCCGCCCATTCTTCAAAAAATGAGGGAAAATATTTTAAAATACGTGCAGCCGGGAAGAGGACTGAGTTACGGGGAAATCCCGGCTAATACGGGGCACTTGACAGGTATGTTAAGAAGGGAGATTGGCCTATATGATTCTATCATTTCTTGATTCTTGTCTGGTTTAGGGAGTGTGACCATGATTGATTTATTCCATGACTCTGGAATTTTACCTCCTTCAAAGATATGGTTATATAATTTGTTCATTTTAGGAATGACTAAATCACTAAATGTTTTGTAAAATTCCGTTGTGTACCCGTCTTCTCCTGGTGATTTTCCAAGTTTAAGGTTTTTTTATTATCGCCTCTATTTCTGTATCAGTAATTTTTCCTCCATTATCTTCTTATATGTGTCTTGTATTTCAATTGTCTTACTTTTATCTAACTTAATTTCCAATTCTTGCAAATCAATTTGTTTTGCTTTGTATAATTCTCTATAGAATTCTTCCGCTATTTCTAATTTATCTTCTATTTTAAATTTACGTTTTCCATTTTTATCCACTAACACCTTGATTTCCCTTTTAGATCTTTTTTTGAGGGCTGCTTTTGCTAATCCTTTGGTACTTTTGTTATTATATTCAAAATTATCTCTGTCTAGGTAGATAAAGTCTCTTTTTACTTTTTCTATTTCTTGTCCTAAGAGTTCATTTCTCAAGTCCTGTAACTTCTGTAAAACATCTTTCCTTTGTGTTCTTGCGTGATCTTCCTCTAAACATTTTATCTCTTTTTCTAACTTTTCATGTCTCGATTTCCTGTGTTTGTTCTCTATTATCATCTCTTTAATGCGGTCCCCTCAAAATGTAGCTTTCATTGCATCTCATAATACTTGTGTCTCTATGTCTCCTGTGTCATTTAAGTTCCAGTTTTCCTCCCATTTTTGTCTCAATCTACCCATTATACTTTCTTTCTTTGTTAAGTGTGTGTTGAATCTCTTCATCCTTTGTCGCTTACTATCCTGTTTAATTTGCATTTCCACCTTAACCATCGCGTGGTCCGATTCCTTGAATATTCCTATAGATGTATCCCTTAAATTCCTACCAAATTATTTGAAACCATTTAGTCTATCCTGGAGTATGTTTTATGTGCTTGAGAGAAAAACGTATAAGAACGTTCTGCTCCCTTCAAAATCCTCCAGGAATCTTTCACTTCCATGGATGCAATCCATTTTTCTAAAGTCGATTTTCTTACTGATTTTCTATCATTGGCAGTCGTGGAGGTGTCAAGAAAAGAAGCTATCGAATTAAAGTCAACCACGATTATCACATTTTGACTGCACCCATTCTGTATAGTCCTTATTTTTTCTAAGTATTTTTCTTGTGACTGATTTGGCACATATATGTTTACTAAGGTTACTTCCTCCTCCCCTATTGTTACAGAATCAGGAGTCTCCCTTCTTTATCCTTCACCGTCTTAACTAGGAACAAATTTATTCTTTTAGAAATAAGGATGGCTACAACCTTCGCTTTAGAGGACCCGAAAGATTTTTCATATATGTCCATCCATCCCAAATATAGATTATTTGTTACATCTGACCTCTGATGTGTTTCTTGAAGAAAAATTATATCTGGTTTCTCTCTTCTTAATGCATTCTCCACCCTTTTCCTCTTTATGACCGAGCCTGTATCTTTCACGTTCTAGGATACTATTTTTATTAAATTTGACATTTCTGTAATTGAGCAAACTAGATTATTTATTTAACAATTTTATACTTTATAATGGCTACTTGGCACCTCCTTGGTGTTATTCCTTTGTACCTTGCCCCTTTATCCTATTTGGTGATTGTTTATCTCACACCCCCAGTTCACCTATTATGTGTTGAATCCCTTCTACGTTACACCTTACTACCCTAACCGAAATCTTGTGCATAACTTACCCACCCCCCTGCTGTCCTATCGGACAGCCACCTTCTAGTGATGAAGTTTGAGGGGTCATAGACTTCTAAGCATACTTGTCAAGCGCAGCTCCGGAGATTACGGGACCTGTGCAGGTCCGTTGTACGCATGCGTAGAAGGCTTTTACGCATGCGTAGAATGTTTCTACGCAGAACGTTTTTGCGCAAGTCAGTTCTACGCATGCGTAAAAGCCTTCTACGCATGCGTACAACAGACCTGCGCAGAAACGTTCTGCGCAGCTCACTTCTACGCGTGCATAGAAGGCTTTTACGCATGCGTAGAAGGCTTTTACGCATCCCCATCTGCACAGAAGCCTTCTACGCATGTGTAAAAGCCTTCTACGCATGCATAAAAGCCTTCTACGCACGCATAGACGTGAGCTGCCAAATTCCGGGGTAGCAGCAGTTCCAGGCGTGAAATGATGAAAATCAGCGCAAAAAAACGGGAAATCCCGGCCAATCAGGGATACTTGACAGGTATGCTTCTAAGATGGCCCTTCTATCTGAAGGGTCGGGCTGTGGGAATGTTAGCTTGCTCCGGGCATCCCACATTATTACTTTACTTTAGTTCAGTACTTTTATTATCTTTACCTTTATATACATACTTGTATATACACCTGCGCGTACTCATCATTCATACCCTTTTACCTAAGCGTACACTCACACCCGCGTATATATGTGCCCATGGTGTCTGCTTATTCCTTCTTTCCTGTCGTGTTTTAGTGAATTGACGAGGAGTTAAGTTAAAGGGTCTTGCTACTTAGGGCTTTGACCTCCGGTTCCTACTAATTCTTCCTTTAACTTTATCCACTCTTCTGTACCTTCTTTTATCAGGTTATTTGATTCTATAATATCCAAACTGTCTGTCTTTGTGAAAAAGTTTTAATTTTTGCGGGGGTGGCCAATTGTATTTTATTCCCCTACCTACCAAAAATTTTGTGATGGGCTTTATTTTCTGTATCCAAATTCTCTCTTCTTTAGGTATATCATGGTAAACTTTCAATTTTCTACCTTCATACTTCAGTACCTCATCCCCTAACCTCCTTAAATGTCCTATGATTCTTAACTTAACTTCTAAGTTAGAAAATTTTAATACCACATGTCTTGTTGTTTTTCCTTGAGATCTTTGCCCTATCCGAAATTCTGCCATAATATCTTCGTCTCCTATTTCTTTTTCTACCTTCATTTCTTTCATCCATTTAGTAATTCGTAACCTTAATTGATCGGGACTTTTCTCAGGAAAGTTCTTAATAATATTTTTTTGTCTTAAGGAATTTTCCAAAATATATAACCTTTTCTTCCTGCTGTTGTTTTTATATTTTGTTCTTTATTCTTTTCCTTAATCACTTTGACTTCTTCCTCAATTTCCTTAACCATCTTGATTTCCTCCTCCATCATTTTTATTTTGGTTTCTATTGATTCAAACTTTGAGTCCAAAGTTGGACTCAAAGTCGTTGGCCAAACTTAAGTCCTCATCGGTGTATGTTTCTGGCAGTCATCGGCAGACTAGTAAAAGAGCCGGATTCTGTATCTCTCCACATTCACACTGTGTGTTGTTGTCCGCCATCAGCCCCCACTTGAGCCTGTTGGTCTTGCATTGAGAGACTCCAACCCTCAGCCTATTCACAGTCCTTCAAGTGACATAGGGGAGGTTGAG
Source organism: Bradypodion ventrale (assembly GCA_035047345.1). Classification (NCBI taxonomy): domain Eukaryota; kingdom Metazoa; phylum Chordata; class Lepidosauria; order Squamata; family Chamaeleonidae; genus Bradypodion; species Bradypodion ventrale. Next base: position 4,531,859 of record JAWDJE010000016.1, read on the forward strand.
TTCCTCAATTATATCCTCCTTTAATGTCGTTTCTTGTCTAGTGACCTCCTTCCTCCCTCTCCTGCACCAATGAGGACTTGAGTTTAGCCAATGACCAATCCAAGAAAGTGGTTTCATGTGGGCAGTCAAAGGTTTGATCAGGACATGATAGAAAAATGAGATAAAATCCAGTGGTGTCTTTCTTCTCCAAAGTAGAGATCCTATGTAAAAAAAAAAGGTCCCAAAATACCCTGTGTTTCCTCCCCACCCGAAACCCCCCACCCTAAACATCTGACACCTCATGGTCTTTCTGTCTGCATTTTCCTCCACCATGGATCGTGGTCCCGTCTGCTGCCCACCGTCCCTAATTAAGAAATCAATGTCTTTCCTTGCATTTGAGCACATTAGCAGGTTATGCATTATTCATGCCCACTTGTACTTTTCCCCGGCTTGTTGCTAGCCAGAGAGAGAGAGAGAGCAGCCCGGGGTCCAGAAGGGGCTCCTGTCTCCTCATTAGGTATTTATTAAATCTAATTTAAGGAGCCGGGGCTGTCAGATTGTCAACGGCAGTTGAGCATGTTGCCAACTCCATCCTGCTTTTCCTGTGTCTGGCTTTGTCCGGGGGGAGGGGGGTGTCAGAAAATGTATTTTTAAAAATGTTAAGGAATTCAAAGGTTTGAATTTCTTGCCAAAATCTAAGAATGGTCCAGTAACAGGTTTCAAGGGGAGTGGGCCTCACACAAATCCCACCTTTCATTTCATGTTCTTTATTCCACTTCTTCTCAACGAGATTAAGGCATCACTAATGGTTCTTTTCCTCCTGCCAACCTAGCAGTTCAAAAGCAAGAAATTGCAAGTAGATAAATAGGGACCACTTCGTTGGGAAAGGTAAATAGCAGTCCGTGTATTGAGGCATGTTTGCCACGTGTCCACGGAAACACCTGCAGATGCAGACAGTGCTGGCTCTGTGCGTGTGCGGAATGCATTTCCACACCGTCCAGCCTATCCCATGATGCACCGTGCACACCTACCTTTTGTCCCCAAGATCAGCGCCATGAGGGTCTGGGGACCGAAGGTGGGGCGTTTGCCCCATGAAGGCGAAACAACACATGGACTAACTAGTCCAAGCATCCTCCGCGGCACGCACCAGGTAAGAGGGTTTGAGCGCGGAGGAGGTGGGACAGCTGGCACGCGCAGGCAAAAAAAGCCAACCGCCCTATGCATGCGCAATTAACAGCAAGGAGTCGCGCGCCCAGCATGTGAGCCTCAATGCGCACGTGCCCCTCGTTGTTTGCCCACCATGCAAACCACTGCCGCGCCGCGCCACACACAATCGCCAGAGGAAGAGGAGGAGGCGCGAGTGACCAAGGTGAGAACCTCCCTCCTTCCCCCGTTCCTTTCTTCCATCCCTCCCTCTTTATTTCCCTTCCTTCCACCGCCCCCCTTCATTCATCCCTTCCCCCGCATTCTTTCCCTCCCTTCTCCCCGTCCCTCCTCCCTTCCCCCCATTCCCTCTTCCCTCCACCATCACCAGAGCAGTGGCCTGTAAGCTTCCCCCTCCGCCCCACTGTTTCAAGCCTGGCATCGAAACAGCGAGATGGAGAGGAAAGTTGGCAGGCAGGCTGCTTCCTGCCCGGGGACACACTACCCCGGACGGAAAGTGGCCTGTAAGCTTACCCCTCTGTCTCGCTGTTTCGAGCCCGGCTTCGAAACAGCAAGGCGGAGAGGGAAGTTGGCAGGCAGGCTGCTTCCCGCCCGGGAACGCGCCACCCTGGATGGAAAGCAGCCTGTAAGCTTTCCCCGCGCCTCGCTGTTTCGAGCGAGACGGAGAGGGGAGTTGGCAAGCAGGCTGCTTCCCGCCCAGGGACACGTCACCCCGATGAATAGCAGCCTGTCAGCTTACCCCTCCACCTTGCACTTTCGAGGCTGGCTTAGAAATAGCACGGCAGAGAGGGAAGTTGACGGGCAGGCTGCTTCGCGCCCAGGAAAGCACCTCTGTCCTCCACCATCCTCCTCAGCCTGTCCAGCCCTCTGCCCATTGTGTCCACAATACCATCTAGCCATCTCATCTTTGGCTGCCCCTTTCTTCCTTTGCCATAAACCTTCCCCAGCATCAAGGCTTAAGTGAATCCTCTCTTCCCATTTAAGCCACTCCCCAAAACCACCCCACCACCAACACAAAATGAATACCCCTGGCAAGGCCAGGCAATCAGTGGCAGTGAACCTTGGCACTCCAGATGTTCTTGAACTTCAGTTCTCAGAAGCCCTGATCAGCAGGAGTGGTGACTTGGGCTTCTGGGAATTGAAGTCCAAGAACACTTGGAGTGCCAAGGTTCACTATGACTGCTATAAACAGAGGTGAGCACTGAACCCTAGAGTCACATACGACTGGCTTTTGAGCAAGGGATACCTTTACCTTATGGTTCTTTTCAGGGGCTGTGGTGGCCTTAGTGGTGAAGCCACTAAACTTGACAACTGGATTGGCAGGTCAGCAGTTCACGACCCATGTACTGCATGAACAAACGAGTTCCCATCGTCTGTTGTGGCTCCTGCCAACCTTGCGGTTCAAAAGCAAGAAATTGCAAATGGATAAATAAGTACCGCTTCAGCGGAAAAGGTAACAGTGGGCTGTGTGCTTGTTTGTTATCATACCTGCTGCATGACCACAGCAGCATCTTCACATGCAGACAGTGTTTCTTGAGTGCTTTGTTGTCTCTGTGATCCTAGAAAGGATTCAGAGCCCATCAGACCTGGCCAGTCTGAGTTAGCAACACAGCTCCTTTAGGTAAAGGTCAAGGTAGCCCTTGCTCGAATGCCAGTCGTATCTGACTCTAGGGTTCAGTGCTCATCTCTGTTTATACCAAAAGAGCCAACGCTCTCTGTGTTTACAGACGTTTCCATGGTCATGTGGCAGGCATGACTAGACACCGGAGTGTATGGAACGCTGTTTACCTTTCCACCAAAGTGGTCCTTACCTATCTCCTTGTAATGTCTTGCTTTCGAACTGCGAGGTTGGCAGGAGCTGGGACAGAAGACGGGCGCTCACTCCGTCATGCAGTACTCGGGTTTTGAACTGCTGACCTTCCACCTCCCAGTCAGCATTTTAACCACTTGAGCCACTGCAGAGCCTTTAGGTAAAGTGGCATTTATTTTTCTCTTTTCACCAACGAGTTCCATTAGTTGCTTCTTTTAACAGTGTGAAAATCGTAACACACGCCTAATGGAGTGCGAGAGCGAAAGAGGCCTTGAGTCACATCAGCAAAACGAAAGAGAAACAAAGGCTAGAACCCTGCAAGTGCACTCTTTTGCTAATGGTAAATATTTCATGCTCAATTTCCATTCTGCTTCTGTCTTCAGCACTGGCACATCGGATCTAGTTTTCAGCATCGCTCAGATTGCCTTCACATATCGAACTCTTCCTTCCCTTCGGGGAACATACTCAGAGAGAGCTGCCTTGAGCTGGCCACACCTGAGAACTTCTGTCCTCTTTCACACCTCTCCGGAAGGCCGCACTTTTCCACGCACACCCACATTGGCTTATCAGACATTTGGTTTGAGGTTTGAAATTTAATTTAATTTAATTTTTCAACTTCTGAAAAGCTTGCCTCGTGACAAACCCATCATCGCAAGACCTGGAGGCACCATTTCCCGTCCCTCTTTGTCTGGGCAACACGTCACATTTCGAGTTATTTTCACTGCAAAAAGGAGAGGGTGGTACAATCTGTCTTACTCTCTTCTAGTTTTTCTCCTTGCCACCCCCCAACCCAGTTGCTCTTCAAGGTCTCTCCTCTTGAGCTTCTGTTTGGTCCCTTGCCTTCAGGGCTTTCCAGAAGATTCTCCCTTTTGCAAAAAGGATCTGATCCCAGTGAGCTTCTTTTCTTCCTCTCTCTCAGCCAGTTGACTCAAACCTACACCAGTTGAGAAACCAGACCCTCTTCCTGGTATCACTCCACCTAAGAGCAGGAGAGAAGAAGCAGTGGACACCGAGAGAACTAAGCAAGAGAAGGAGCCTCAACAGCCTCTGAATGGAGATGAGTCTCAAGTCTGCCAGGGCTCAGATCCAGGAAGAGCTTTATAGCAAGAAGAAACACCCTTGTGGGTACGCAAGAGCAAAACCAAATTAGAAGATGGAGGGAGGAGCTCACTGGTCAAGGAATGTCATGAAAAGAGGAAATGGCTGAGGAACTCAACCTCCCCTACGTTACTTGGAGGACACTGAAGGGTTGGAGCCAGAGTCCCTCAATGCAAAACCAACAGGCTCAAGTGGGGGTTGATGGTGGTCAACAACGCACTGTATGACTGTGGAGAGATACAGAATCCGGCTCATTTTCTGGTCTGCTGATGATGGCCAGAAACACGCACTGATGAAGACTTGAGTTTGACCAACGATAAAGTCAAGATAGTGGCTTCATTTGGGCAGTCCAGGGTTTGACCGGGACACGAAAGAAGAAGAACCAGAAATATGCACCGATGAGGACTTGAGTTTGGCCAAAGCCAAGAAAGTGGCTTCATTTGGACAGTCCAGGGTTTGATTGAGACATGAAAGAAGAACCAGAAACCTGCCCTGATGAGGACTTGAGTTTGACCAACGACAAAGCCAAGAAAGTGGCTTCATTTGGGCAGTCCAGGGATTGATCATGACACGAAAGAAGAAGCCATTTGCTTGTGAGAAAATGTTGCTACCACTACAAAAGGAACTTTCCTTCTTTAAAAAAACAAGCAATATGAAGACAAGACAAGAATCGAGCAACAATGTCTTGGTATTCCCTCTGCAGTCGGGAAAAAGCCACCGGCGCTGACAGCAAAATCCTTTTACCCCTGACACTGAAGGCATTATACTGTCAGCTTCAGGAAGAATGAAGAAACCGCAAGCTGGCTAGTGAAGCTGAGAGAGAGGCAATGGGGATGAATTCTGAGGCACACAACCTTTCGGTTGTGGTTCGGTTGTCATCTGTCAATCGGCCTCGTCCATCTTGTAAAAGAGCCCACGGTCTTTGAGCGGGCAAGGCCACGAGAAACAGTGAGGAAATGCACTGCTCCGGCTGAGATGCCGCTTGGCATCATTAATTATGCTCTTTCGCCCCAATCTTCCAATTAGAGGGAACGGCAGGAATTAGGTTATTGGAAGCTCCTGGCAATTTTTTGGTGTCTCATGGTTATTTTATGCATTTCCAAACAGGCAGGCAAGTTGGTCTCTCGCAGCAAAAAGCAATGAAGAATCCTATTTCAGGAGGGAGGGATGTCAAAAGTCCTCTATGAAAAGGGGGCAATACGAGAAGAGGAGTTAAAACTGCTTTCCAATGCAATGTTAGGAAGGGATCAATGAAGTAATATACTAGTCCAGTCATGGTGAACCTTGGCACTCCAGGTGTTCTTGGACTTCAGTTCCCAGAAGCCCAAATCTCTGTGAATCCACACGAATGGGTTTATTGTGCAGTAGTACTGCGATGGCAAATCTTGGCACTCCAGGTGTTCTTGGACTTCAGTTCCTAAAAGCCCAAGTCTCTGTGAATCCACATGAATGGAATACTGCATAGTAAACCCATTTGTGTGGATTGACAGAGACTTGGGCTTCGAGGAATTGAAGTCCAAGAACACCTGGAGTGCCAAGTTTCACCATCATGGTACTAGTCCTTTTCAACATGCTCTAGTCCAGTCTAGTTCAGATCGACAATGATGCCCCCAGTTAGAGGTTAAAGTCGTCCGTGCTCAAAAGTCAACCATATCCGACTCTAGGGTTCAGTGCTCATCTCCGTTAATAGTCAAAGAGCCAGTGTTGTTGGTGTGTGCAAACGTTTCTGTGAACATGTGGCAGGCATCACTCAATGCCGGAGTACATGGAATCCTGTGACCTTTTCCCGCTGAAGTGGTACCTATTTATCTACTTGTAATTTCTTGCTATCGAACTGCTAGGTTGGCAGGAGCTGGGGCAACAGCTCAACGCCAAACATCAGGCTCCGGTGAACTATCCCAACCACCCTGAGGACTAACGGCCTTGGGTGGCAAAATCCATAAGGAAGGGTGATGGTCCCCAAGGGGATTAAATGGCCCCACTTGGATCCCTCTTGATGGAGGGCAGCAGCTTCATCCACCCTGGCCTGGGGCTGATGATGAGGACTTTATGTGCCAAAAGGGCTCAGGACCAGAAAGTGACTCAAAGGAACTGGATTAGTGTTACTATGGGTGTCACGCTACGGTGTGGAAGTCAGATGAAAAGCCACGGCATTGTATGGCTTCCAGGACAATCTTCATGGTTGATCGCAATGAAGGAGGAGAAGGAGAAGAAGACTAAATGGAAACTCTCACCAGAAATACCATACTTGGGAAACTGGCTAGGTCAAATTAATAATCTCATGGGCGTAACCATAATAATAATCTATGTTTTATATATTTACTAGCATATTTTGCCCGGCAAGCCGGGCAGGTTTGAGTTGTGCAGCCCAGCAGAGGGGTGTGTGTGTGAGAGAGAGAGAGAGAGAGAGAGAGAAGGCTGCAGTTGAGGCTGCGTCTGGGTGAGTAGGGAGGAAAGGGGGGAGGTGGAAGTTTCCCCCCCTTCTCTGCCTTGGGTGTTGGAGGGGGGGGAAGCAGGGAAGGGTGGGAGTCGGAATTTTTCCGTCTCCCCCTTTCCTGGCATTGCAGGGTGGGAGACATTTTTTCCCCTCAACTGTTTCGAAGGTTGCTTCGTGTAAACCCTCAAAACAGTTATTTGGGGGAAAAACAAAGGCAGTAGGCAGCTATTCGTGAGGGGAGGAGCACTCCCTGGTGGATGGCTGGCTGCCGCCTTTCTATAACCCCCACAGCTGTTTCGTGTTAGCTTTCGAAACAGTGGTGGGGGTAATACAAAGTTGGCAGCCAGTGATCTGCCAGGGTGAGTGCCTCCCCTGATGCATCACTGTCTGCGGTTCCCCCCCCCCCTCCCCTCAACACCTTAAGGCCAGCAGTGGCCTCGTCGCATCTTCAGCAGGGAGGAAGGAAAGTCCCTCTTCTTCCCTTTGCTCCGGGGATGAAGGCCGGCGGTGGTGTCGCCGTGGATTTGGCAGGGCTGGTGTTCCAGGGGCGGTGCACTGCATCCGCCTTCAGCGGCCTTGCGCTCCCACTGTGTGAGGCGTTATTTTATTTTATTTTCTGTGCGCTGCGCTTTCCCAGCCTCTTTCACGCTCATGTCCCTCAGCCTGATTGGCTGAGGGGTGGTGTGGCGCGGAGGACGCTGGGCCTTGTAGTATTTTGGTCCATTTTGTGGGGCAGTTGCCCCACTCTCGGAGACTAGACCCTTGCGGCGACCCTCGGACAGTCGTAAGTGTGGCAAGCTCTGTTAGGGATGGTTGGGCCGGGTGTGGCGGCTATTGCTGGACACGCACCAAGGTAGCCTCTCCTTATAGGTAAAGATCTACTTTTACTAGACTTCGGTGTCTAGGCATGCCTGCCACATGTCCATGGAGACATCTGCAAACTCAGACAGTGCTGGCTCTTCGACTTTAAACAGAGATGAGCACTGAACCCTAGAGTCAGATACGACTGGCTTTCGAGCAAGGGCATCCTTTACCTTTATGTTTACATTCCCCAAATCCATTAACAAAGCTATTCTAGGACTCCTTTCCAGACCCCAGTCTCATGACAATCAATAATCCTATTGCAATAGGGTTGGGCTAAAAATTGCACGGGGATGTGCAAACCTCTGGATAGAGTGGCTAGTTGTCATTGGTGCCATTCATCAAGGAACAGTGCTTGTTCATTGCGGCCACAAATTGCAGTCTGCTTAAAGTGGAGGTCGTGGATTAAGCGAAGAGTTGATTCATAATTGACCAAGGGGATGTCAATAAGGCAGCAAACAGTTTGGAGCTGCTCGGCTGATTCATGTGATTTCCCCTCTCTGCAAACAGTCCCCAGCAGAACTGGAATCATGTTTTTTCTAACATGAGGCTCTGCTGAAATTGGTCTAGGACAGGGATGGGCAACCTTGGCTCTCCAGGTCTTCTTGGACTTCAATTCCCAGAAGCCTCAAGTCAACAAACCTGCCGATCAGGGCTTCTGGGAATTGAAGTCAATGAACACCTGGAGAACCAATGTTGTCCATCCCTGGTCTAGGGCAGGGTTACTCCACCTTGGCTCTTCAGGTGTCCATTGACTTCAATTCCCAGAAGCCTCAGGGCTTCTGGGAATTGAAGTCCAAGAAGACTTGGAGAGCCAAGGTGGAGGAACCCTGCCATAGACCAGGGATGGACAACCTTAGCTCTCCAGGGCTTCTTGGACTTCCATTCCCAGAAGCCTCAAGTCAACAGACCCTGTCGATCAGGGTTTCTGGGAATTGAAGCCCAAGAACACCTGGAGTGTCAAGGTTGGCCATCGCTGGTCTTAGGATGGCAGAGGTTGCTTTTCTCCATTTGAGGTTCTCCTAAGAACTTACTTTTGTGGCATCACCCGCAAGGGAATTCTCCTCCACCTTGCATTGAATGTGAATTTTGCAAACCTCTGAGGTTTTGCTTTTCCAGGGCAGGATGTTTCTGGAGCATTTGATTCCTGCTTCGTCTGTACCTTCTATTTATACATTTTCTTTGGAAATGAGCAGATATTTATCCCTGCTACTGCTATGTCCATTCTATTCCCCACCTATATTACACATTCTTTAACAAGGTCGCCCTTGCTCGATAGTGAGTCGTATCTAACTCTAGGGTTCAATGCTCATCTCTGTTTACAGCCCAAGAGCTATGTGGTCATGTGGCAGGTATGACTGGACACTGGAGTGCACGGAACGCTGTTTACCTTCCCAACAAAGTGGTCCCTATTTATCTACTTACAATTTCTCGGTTTCGAACTGCTAGGTTGGCAGAAGCTGGGACAGATGACAGGATCTCACTCCATCATCAGCACTCGAGTCTTGAATGGCTGACCTGTTGACCGTCCAGTCATCAAGTTCAGCTTCTTAACCACTAAGATAGGGTCAGCAACCTTGGTACTCCAGGTGTTCTTGGACTTTAATTACCAGAAGCCGAAGTCAGCGCACCTGCTGATCTAGGCTTCTGGGAATTGAAGTCCAAGAACATCTGGAGAGTCAAGCTTGAGGATCTATGGTCTAGAACAGTGATGGCAAACCTTTTAGACACCGAGTGCCCAAACTGCAACCCAAAACCCACTTACTTATCGCAAAGTGCCAACACAGCAACAGAGGAAGAAAGATCATCTGGAGAGCCAAGTTTGAGGAACCTTAAACCCGTGATGGCAAACCTTGGCACTCCAGGTGTTCTTGGAGTTCAATTCCCAGATACCTCCAGCCAGCACTCCTGCTGATCAGGGCTGCTGGGAACTGAAGTCCAGGAACATCTGGAGAGCCAAGTTTGAGGAACCCTGCCCTAAGCCATAAACAGCTTCCCTGTTCCCTGTTCCTCAAATAAGAATTGCTTCCAGTTTCACAAGGGGTAAAGTGTGGAAGAAGGAAGGAATTTACTTTCCTTTTACAGTGGACCCTCGATTAATGATGTTACTTGGTTCCCCAAGTAGCATCGTTATGCAGAAAACGTTGTTATTCAAATAACGACAAAAAAGTCATTATTTGAATAACGACAGTAAAAATACCGTTGTTATTCGAATAACGACAGTAAAATTACCATTGTTATTCGAATAATGACTTTATTTGCCGTTGTTCGAATAACGACGGTAAAAATACCATCGTTATTCGAATAACGATGTTTTTTGTCGTTATTCGAATGATCACGTGGGGTGCGTCAGTAGCGTCGTGAATCGAAAATGACACTATTAGAACGCGTTGTTAATCGAGGGTCCACTGTACCTGTATTTTCATTTTCCACCCATCATCTGTTAAAGCATTCTTCTCTTTTGGATTGGCCTGACACACACAGAGAGAAACAGAGAGAGAGAGAGTTGTTCTCCATTTTCAGTGTTGTGATAGGCGGTGATATTTCCCAAACAGTCCGCTTGCTCTTGACAATATCCGGACGGAGAAAGCAATTCAGAGCACAAAGACAGCGGATATCGATTCGGGCCGAGAAGTAATTGCATTGCTCCAAAATAGCCTTCCAGGCTTCTCACCCCCGTCGGTATGAAAGAGACAACGGAAAAGTTCTCCAGAGGAACAGAGCCAAAGGTTGAGCATCGGCAGACGAGACTTTGGGCTTTTTTTAAAAAAAATCTTCTCAGACTTCTCAGCTTCAGGTCTTTCATTACTTCAAGTGCCCAAGCTCAGCTGCTGGGGGAGAAATGGGCTACCACACAGCGGAGATTCGCCAGATGCTACCTTGGCCCAGATGCTTTAATGAGTTCCCTCGGACTGTTGTACAGCGAAATCTGCTTGGGATACGAGCAGCATGGAAAGGCCAACTTCTCTTTTAGGAAGCAGGGCAAAAGGCAGATAGGGAGTAGCTTTCAAGCTGTTTCAATAAATCCATTTTCTAGTCAAGAAGGTGCTTTGGGGAGGCAGAAGGTCAGCAGTTCGATACCTGAGTACTGCATGATGGAGTGAGTTCCCGTCTGTGTTCCAGCTCCTGCCAACCTAGCAGTTCAAAAGCAAGGAATTGCAAGTAGATAAATAGGGACCACTTTGGTGGGAAGGTTAACAGCATTCCGTGCATTCCGGTGTCTAGTCCTGCCTGCCACATGACCGCAGAAACATCTGCAGAAGCAGACAGTGCTGGCTCTTAGGCTATGAAAGAGGTGAGCACTGAACCCTAGAGTCAGATACGACTGGCTTTCGAGCAAGGGTGACCTTTACCTTTACCTAGTCAAGAAGGTGCTTCTGAATTGAATGGGGCTGCGGTGGCTCAGTGGTTAAGAAGCTCGCCTTGTTAGCTGGAAGACCAGCAAGTCAGCAGTTCAAGACCCAGGTACCGCATGACGGATTGAGCACCCATCTCTGTCCCAGCTCTTAGGGACATGAAAGGAGCATCATTTGGGCATTCCCTGAGCAGAGTTTCTGTAGCAAAAATCCTTTCAACCCAGAATAAGTTCTGACACAAAATTATTATTATTATGGATTGAAACACATTATTTTTCTGAATTGAAACACACATTAAGAACCTCTGCGCTAGCTTTATGTTACTCTGCAGGAGAGTATGCTAGTTGTTATGTATGCATGTATAATGTCTCTTTAAGTGTATGAATGTAACAAGCCTAAATCACAATGTATCTCAGCTGCTAAGGAACGCGAGCAAGCCGCCCATAGAGGGCAGCTGCGAGCGTTCAGTCTCACATGGTTCACATTCCCCAAATCACGAACAGCCGCGGGAGATTCCCGCATGTCAGAGGAACTACAGAAGAAGAACTACAGGAGAGAGGCGTGACCTGGGCGAGGCCACGCCGGTAGCAGCCAATAAGCTACCGTGCAGCAAGATTCAAATGTATTGTATCACTGTATATAATGAGATGTACCTGCGCCATTACCACATGTTCTTACTGACCATCAACCAATAAACCTGAGTTAGTCCTTCCTGCGACTCCTTCTTTGTCTCCCGTGCAAGACACTAAATTGGCGACGAAGGTGGGATTATGGCGAATCCCAAGGTCAAGCCGTACCAGTTCGATGTCAGCGAGCCCGAGCAGTGGGAGCTCTACGAGTGCCAGTTTCGGCACACGATGGAAGCCGTCGACGACGACGCGTTGATGCGCTCGCACTTCCTGTCCCAGGTGGGGCCGGCCGCGATGCGGATCCTGATGACCCTCGTGGCCCCCCGAAAGGTGGACGAAGTGCCCATCGACAGCATCCTGGAGGCGCTGCGTGAGCACTTCCAACCACCGGTCTCAATCTTCCCTGCCCGGGTCGCGTTCCACCGGCGAGACCAGCGCTCAGGCGAATCCGTGTCCGGCTACGCGGCGGCCCTCCGGCTGGCAGCGGTGCACTGCCAATGGGACGACCTGGACCAGGCCCTCCGAGACCGCATGTTGTGCGGTTTAAAGGACGAGGAGCTGCAGAGGCGCCTGATGACCCGCGACAGCCGCCTCACGTTCAACGAGGTACTGCGGGAGGCCCAAGCGGCCGAGGAGGCCAGGAGCGGGGTCAGGCTGTTCAAGTCCCGAGGGGCCGCGGCCGAGAGGGCCAAGTCACCAGTGCAAGCGGCCCGGCGGACACCCACAAAGACTGCCTGGCGGGCCCCCAAGCCGCCCGCCGGCTCACCAGCGATGTCCGAAGAGTCGTCTACGACGGCAGACCCCTGTTCCAGCGAGGACGACGACGTCCAGCGGATTCGAAAGCGTGGGGAGAAGCGTGAGACCCGCGACAGGAAAGACCGCCATTGCGACGGTTGTGGGGCGCCCCACGACCGCACGAGGTGCCCGTTTCGCAAGGCCGAGTGCCACAACTGCGGCCGAAAAGGGCACATCGCCAGAGTTTGCAGGCGCGGATGGACCGAGGACAGGAGCGGCCCAAGTCACCCCCGGGGACACCAGCGCAAGGCGACCGGCACGAGGAGGATCACCACCGGCTGCGACGAGGAAGACGTCAACCGCGTGGGACTGGAGCACCGGCGTTTCTTCGTTGAGGTACAGTTACAGGGGCTCCCAGTGAGGATGGAGATAGACTCCGGGTCATCCTATTCCATCCTATCCCAGAGAGAGTACATGCGCATTCCCCCAGAGGCGCGGCCCAAATTGCGGGCCTTAAAGTCAAACCTGCGGGACGTGCAGGGAAAAGGGATCCCAGTGTTAGGGGTGGGAAAGTTCAAAGTCAAATTCAAGAACTATTCCGAGAGACTGCCCCTAGTCGTCCTCAAGGGGGGGAGATGTTGCCTTCTGGGAACACAGTGGTTTGCTCCCCTGGGAATCGAACTGTCCGGCATTAACGCCATCGAGACTGACCCAATGCGGGACGTGTGCAATGCGCACCCGGACGTTTTCAAGAAGGGGCTCGGAACGTACCGGGGGCCCCCAGTCTCTTTTGAACTAGATCCAGCGATCCGGCCCATCCGCCTCAAGCCAAGGAGAGTGCCTTTCGCACTAAAGGACAAGATCGAGGCGGAACTGGACAAACTAGTGGGGCAGGGGATCTTGGTTCCAGTTGATTCGGCGGAATGGGAAACGCCGATTGTTACGGCCCTTAAATCAAACGGGGAGGTCAGGATATGTGCAGATTATAAATGTACGATTAATAAGGCCATTCGGCCAAATGCATACCCGGTGCCTGTGGTCAGCCACCTACTGGCCACGTTACATGGGGGGAGGTGTTTCGCCAAGCTAGACTTAGCGCAGGCTTATCAGCAGCTCTCGGTAACCCCAGCTGCTGCCGCCGCACAGACGATTGTAACCCACAAGGGGGCCTTTAAAGTGACGCGCCTTCAGTTTGGCGTGAATTCGGCCCCCGGGATTTTCCAAGCCCTCATGGAACGCCTATTAAAGGGGCTTCCAGGTGTTCTCCCCTACTTCGACGATGTCCTGATAACAGCGGGGAGTGAGGCAGAGCTAGCCACGAGGTTAGATGGGGTCCTCTCAGTTTTCGAAAAAGTGGGGCTTCGTCTTCGAAAAGACAAATGCGTATTCTTCGCAAGAGAGGTCGAATTCCTCGGGTTTAAGGTAACCCCAGAGGGAATTCGCCCCTCGGAGTCTAAGGTCGCGGCTGTAAAGAATGCCCCCCGCCCTACCGCAAAGCCAGAGTTGCAGTCTTTTCTAGGGCTCCTCAATTTTTATCATTCATTCCTGCCAAGGAAGGCATCGGTCGCGGAGCCTCTGCACGCCCTACTAAAAAAGGATGCGGCTTGGCGGTGGGGGGACAGGCAGGAGAAGGCATTTAAAGAGTTAAAGTCACTCCTTTCCTCGAATGCTGTCCTTGACCCACTTTGATCCGAGAAAACCAGTGGTTCTAGTGTGTGATGCATCCCCGGTGGGGGTGGGGGCGGTCCTGTGCCACATGCTAGAGAGCGGGCGGGAGGCCCCGGTGGCGTACTATTCAAGGTCCCTTTCAAAGGCTGAGCGCAATTACGCGCAAACGGATAGGGAGGCCCTAGCCATAATTGCGGGAACGAAAAAGTTCCATGACTTCTTGTATGGCCGCGAGTTTACGGTGGTGACTGATCACAAGCCGTTGCTGGGGATCTTCACTACCGGCAAACCGACCCCCCAAATCTTATCCCCCAGGATGCTGCGTTGGGCTATATTCCTCAACGCTTACCAGTACGAGCTGATTTACCGCCCAGGGAAGGAGATCTCCCATGCAGACGCACTATCCCGATCCCCTCTCCCTAGCCTAGGAGACCCCACATGCGAGGTGGAGCAGGACCACCAAGTCCTGCTGATCGAGGCCCTCGACTCACCCCCCATTGTTCCGGCCGACCTCGCCAAGGCGACGGCGGCCGACAAGACCCTAGCCCAAGTCAGCTCCTGGGTTAGAAAAGGGTGGCCCACTACGCCCCCAGGTGAGGAATTCCAGCCGTTTTGCAGACGCAGAGTGGAGCTTTCCCTGGAAAGGGGCTGCTTACTCTGGGGACAGCGGGTAGTCATCCCCGAGAAGCTGAGGGCGAGGGTGCTGAAGCTACTGCACACCAGCCACCCGGGGATCGTGCGCTCCAAGGCCCTAGCTAGGAGCTTTGTTTGGTGGCCCAAGATAGACGCAGATATAGAACGGTTAGTGGGTACGTGCGAGAGCTGCCAGAGCTCTCGGCCCGAGGAATCCAAGCTACCCCATAGAGAGTGGGATACGGCCCGCGGCCCATGGTCCCGGATCCACGTGGATTTCGCTGGCCCCTTCCGCGGGTCCTTGTTTCTCCTAGTCGTTGACTCTTACTCCAAGTGGTTGGAGGTAATTCCAATGAACAGCACTTCCTCTGCCGCAACCATCAAGCAGTTGCGCAAGCTGTTCGCCTGCTTCGGCCTGCCCGACGTCCTTGTAAGCGACAACGCTAGTACCTTCACGTCGGCAGAGTTCAAGACATTTATGGAGAGGAACGCCGTCAGGCACATAACCGCTGCCCCGTTTCACCCCGCCACAAACGGTCAGGTAGAGCGCCAAGTGCGCACTACGAAAGACGCACTGCGGCGCATGGGTCCCGGTGAGTTGAACCTGCAATTGTGTCAGTTCCTCATCTGCTACAGGACAACCCCCTTAGCCTCAGGTTTTTCCCCAGCCGAACTCCTCATGAGGAGGCGTCCGGTAACCCTTTTTGACCGGATGGATCCGTCCAGGGTGGAGGATGAAGGGAGGAACATAAGCATGGGGGGAGGGAGCTCCAAAAGTTTTGCGATAGGGGACCCAGTTCACTGCAGAAACTACGCGGCCTCGGGACCAGCGTGGGTACCGGGCACAATTGTGGAGCAAACGGGGCCGGTATCCTACAGGGTCGAAACCAATTCAGGTCTACTTTGGAGACGGCACGCCGACCAACTCAGAAGGTGAGTCACTGGGGAGGGGGCATCAGCGTTAGGGTCCTCCCCCACCCGCATTACCCAAGGGGGAGACACGGCGGAACCCGCGGATACAAATGCATATCCTGGGTTCTCACCCACAGGGGAGGATACTTTCAAAGAGAGGGATCAGTTTGGCGATGATTTTGATTTTCCGTACCGGGGGAGTTAGCGGAGTGGTCCCCCACCCGTCCTAGCGAGAAGAGGGGTTTCAGTTCAGCCCCTGGTACCTCCAGCCCCCCCGGTTCCTGTATCCTAGAGTACTCCATAGCTCCGGCCCCTAAAAAGAAAGCAGCCGGCGGGAGCTCACCCGCCCCCGCCGTTAGATCCCGAACTCCCGAACAGACAACAGGAGGTGGCGGGACCGCGAGGGCATCCTCGTCGGTCCCGAGGTTTGTGCTGGGGGGGTCCCCGGGCTCCTCAGGAAATAGACAGGGGTTCACTTCCCAACTGTTCATTCCATTCCCGTCCCCCAAGACAAGGGCATCGCAAGCGCCCCACGGAACCACTAACGAGTTTCCATCTTCCGTTGCAGGACGAGACTCCACAGAGCCAGGAGTCACAGGCTCCCCTGTATTAGGTCAGGCGGCCGCACGCCCCCGGCGCACTTGCGGCAAGCCACAATGGTTGAGGGACTTCATCCCATCCTAGGGGGGAGGGATGTTATGTATGCATGTATAATGTCTCTTTAAGTGTATGAATGTAACAAGCCTAAATCACAATGTATCTCAGCTGCTAAGGAACGCGAGCAAGCCGCCCATAGAGGGCAGCTGCGAGCGTTCAGTCTCACATGGTTCACATTCCCCAAATCACGAACAGCCGCGGGAGATTCCCGCATGTCAAAGAACTACAGAGGAACTACAGAAGAAGAACTACAGGAGAGAGGCGTGACCTGGGCAAGGCCACGCCGGTAGCAGCCAATAAGCTACCGTGCAGCAAGATTCAAATGTATTGTATCACTGTATATAATGAGATGTACCTCCGCCATTACCACATGTTCTTACTGACCATCAACCAATAAACCTGAGTTAGTCCTTCCTGCGACTCCTTCTTTGTCTCCCGTGCAAGACACTAAACTAGTCCAGTATGGTACAGATGAAAGCATGAGAAACAGGTGGTAAAGGTAAAGTCGCCCTTGCTCGAAAGCCAGTCATATCCGACTCTAGGGTTCAGTGCTCATCTCTGTTTCATAGCCAAAGAGCCAGTGCTGTCCGCTTCTGCAGACATTTCTGTGGTCAATCCAGACCTAGGTTCAAGGTTGACCTAGCCTTCCATCCTCCCAAGGTTGTTAAAATGAGTCCTCAGCATGGTATGTCAAGCTGTTGTTATCTCAACATTATTGTATGGCTGTGCAACATGGAAAGTTTGAGCGCTTTGAACAACAGAAGCGAAGGTCCATCATGAACACCAAGTGGGATGACTATGTCACCAACATCGCAGTTCTCGAGAAGGCACATGTAAATGGCATTGAAGCTTCCATCATAGGCCATTGTCATAGATGGATGGGGCATGCCCGCCATATGGATGGTTGCAGACTTCCTCGCCAAATACTTTACAAGACCTAGTGGAGCTCCTCTGAAGCACTATAAAGACCAGCTGAAACAAACCATGAAGGTATTAGGGATAAACTCAAAAACTTGGGAGACAATGGCTGAAGATCGCCCACTTTGGCTCCAGACCATCTCTGCTGCTACTGATCACTTCGAAGGGGAACGCCGCAGATGTGAAGCGGAAGCTCCGTCAAACCCAACCACGTCCTCCACCATCTATTCGGTGTGGCCGCATGTTCCATGCCAGAATCGGTTTGTGGAGTCACCAGAGACACACCCACCAGCTCAGAAAATGACCTCCAGGAAAAATGTGTGCTCGGACACGAGTAGCAGCTGACAGTGACAACGAATGAGGGCAAAAGGTCTTAAAACATGGCTGGCGGGGCAGGTGTGGGGCCTGATGGAAATGTCAAGACCCTCCCTCCTTTTTATGAATTATGAAGATCCTCCCTCTTTTTTATGAATGGGGTGGGTGAGTGGGTTTAATGGGGGTGGGTTTTATCTCCTTTTACTGTTTACGTTTTTATCTGCTGTTTTTAGCCTTTTATTATTTGTGATTGTGTATTTAGTGTGTCCTTTTTTGTTTGACTGCTATGTGAGCCGCCCTGAGTCGGGTTTCCTGAGTGGACGGCATATAAGTATGAAAATTAAATTAAATTAAATTAAAATGCTAATTAACGTGATCTGCCCAGAGAGTGCGCTAAGCGCTATGGGGTGGTATAGAAGTGGGATGGCTTGTCTTGTCTTGTCTTCAGGTGCCTTCTCTGCAGCAAGACAGAAAAATAACAGAAGGGGGAAAAGACAACGTCGCGTAAAGATTTAATTCCAGAACAAGCCCCGTGACAATCAAATCCCAGCGCTCATACTTCACATTATTGCAACAGCACGAGCCGTGTTTTAGAAACGCCAAAATGAAAACATATAAATAAACAATTTGCCTCCCATGCAAGTGTCTGATTTTAATGAATATTTTATAGGCCTAAAAAAACAACCACATTGACATTTTTTGCCAGATTGCTTCAATTAGCACCTTAAAATCCACGCTTGTGCAAATACCAAGATTGCTTATCATTATGCTTTATTAATCTATATGGCATAGCGTGAATTTATACAGGGTGCGATCGTGCAGGCCTCCTGCTGCCACCTTTATTGGGTATAAATGACTTGGTAATTGCTATTGATTATTAAAAGGGAACAATGTTAGTGTGCAATTAGGCAGCCAGTGATCTCGAGAAAGGTGGAAGGAGGTGTACTGAGGTTTGGGTACGGCTTCTCCCAGTAATCAAAAGTGGTTTATATTCAGATAAGTGACTAATGGATCTTCTGGAAGAAAAAAGTATGTTCAGATCGAAGAGGGCTGAGCAGATTAGCTCGATGCCTTTCTTTCTGGATATCGAACCATTTCCCATTCTGTCCCGTAGCGTTCCAGGTTTCCGGGGAAAATGCTTGGCTGGGAATCAGAAGCTGGTGACCCTGTAGGAACAGCAAGATCTTGAGAAGAGACTGGCAACAGGTTGAGAATCCAGATATAATGAAGTAGAGTAAATGGCCATGGTGGCTTAGTGGTTAAGACGCTGAGCTTGAAAACCAGAATGTCAGCAGTTTCAGACACGAGTACTGCACAACAGAGTGAGTTCCCAACATCCATCACAGCTCCTGTCAACCTTGCATTGAAAACAAGAAATTTCAAGTCGATAAATAGGTACTGCTTCAGCTGGAAAAGGTAACAGCATTCCATGCGCTTCAGCGTCTAGTCACTGCCGTATAGGGCCCAGAGCTGACAGGGGCCCTGGCAGGGTTTGCACAATAGGATTGTGGCGGGGGCCCAATAGGATTGCTCAGTAAGGGGCCCAGAAATTGCTCATGGCGGCCTTGTCTATTCATGCCTGCCACTTGACCATGGAAACCTCTGCAGACACAGACAGTGTGTGCGTCTATAAACGGAGATGAGCACCAGCCTTCTAGATCAGTTTTTCCCAGCATGGGGCCCAGGCCCCACAGGGGGGCTTAAATTCCCAGAAGCCTCCGTCAATCTATTGGCTGATCAATGCTTTTGGGAATTGAAGTCCAAGTGCCAAAGGTTGGGAAACACAGATTCAGATGCAACTAGCTTTCAAGCAAGGTTCCTCTTGCTCGAAAGCCAGCCGTATCCGACTCTAGGGTTCAGTGCTCACCTCTGTTTCAAAGCCGAAAAGCCAGCGCTGTCTGCTTCTGCAGACGTTTCTGTGGTCATGTGGCAGGCATGACGACACCGGAGCTTTCAAGCAAGGGAGGCCTTAATATTTACTAGAGTTAAGGATTTTTGCAATTTATTTTTCTCCCTCAGATTCCATATTCTGTCACACATGGAAGGTTTAGTAAGAAAATTCCATTTTAAAACAATGCAAACACAGAAGAAGGAAAAACTGCCTGTACTGAATTCCAAATAAGAGCAATAAAGTTTTAGTTACTTACATGCTCGCTCCTTGAGTCGTCTTAAGTTTCTGAACATGTAGAATTCATTGCCATGGTATGTATTTGAGAGGAAACGGACTGGCTCCTAATTAGATGTGACTGGGACGTTTTGCAAGGAGAGAGGAAAATGTTCCATGGGACTTCAATACCAGCCAGCCCTTCCGCTGAGAATGACTCTTCTCTTGTCTAGGTATGAAAGAACTTGTTTCCAACATCAGTAATCTAGCCAGCAAAGCAGAAAATTTCTCATCTTCTTCTGCCATATCTGAATCCAAATATTGGCTCTCCTCTTGGCAATCAGCCATGAAGATTGTCCTGGGAACTGTATAATGCCGTGGTCTTTCATCTACCTTCTGCATCGCAGTGTGACACGCATAGTACCATGAATCCAGTTCCTTTGAGTCCCTGTCTGGTCCTGAGCCCTTTTGGCATGCAAAGTCCTCATCATCAGGCCCAGGCAAGGATGGATGAAGCTGCTGCCCTCCACCAAGAGGGATTCAAGTGGGGCCATTTAATCCACTTGGGGACCATCACCCTTCCCTGGGGACTTTGCCACCCAAGGCCATTGGTCCTCAGGGTGGTTAGGTTAGTTAACCGCTGCCTGACACTCGGTGTTGAGTCACTGACCGTAGGGTCTACTCTAGTACCATAGCAGGATCACCTGGCCAGACTTACAATCACCCTCCATTATGTTAGATGAGCTACTCTCCACTGCATATCTAAATATCCAGAAAAATATCTTTCTCCTCCCCTTTCCTTTTCTCACAATTTTCACTCGTTCTAATGAGAGGTGAAAAATGGCTGAAGAGCTACCTGGAGACAAATTAGGGGACTGATAAGGAGTGACCTATTGTAGGAGGCCGAGACAGCCAGAAACGGGTGCATCCATCTTCTCTGCAGACACACACGTAGGACTTGCGTTCGGTCCCAAAACAACGTCCCTCACTGACGCCACTGCAGACAAGCACAAGGATGAACAGGCATGGCTGGGCTCCTGCGTCATTCTCCCACGGTTCCCAGGATCTCAATATTTCATAAGGAAACCTCCAGCACTCTGCTCTGTCTCCATTTATGGCTAAAGCTGCTTCCTTTGGGAGGGTCTCGAGGGGGTTCAAAGGCATGCCTTGGTCCTGCGCATTGACTCCATTCCTTGCAGAGGCTGAAAACAGGCAACCTTCTGCTTGTGGGTGAAGATGAGGTTTTAATGTCTCAGTCAGAAAGGGAAGTTTTTTGACAACACCCTTCCCATAAGAGCATTTCCAGAGGAGGCTTTGATTGTGCAATCTGCTTGCCTCGTTCACAAGATGCGGGCTGCAGTGGTTAAGAAGCTAGCCTTGTTAGCTGGAAGACCGGCAAGTCGGCAGTTCGAGATCTGGGTACTGCATGATGGAATGAGTGCATGTCTCTGTCCCAGTTCCTGCCAACTTAGATGTTCAAAAGCAAGAAAATCGCAAGTAGATAAACAGGGACCACTTCAGTGGGAGAAGATCTTGGGGGGACATGAAAGGAGTCTCATTACTCACAAGATTTAATTGGTTCGGGTTGGGATCTAGGCAAAGCCACCTCTCATGTTTCAGCATCCCATATTTTCCCACTCTTCCTTCAATGATAGAAAAATAATTAAGGAGGAGACTCAACTGACTGGTTGGTTGGACAGACGGACGGACGGATTTTGCAACACTACATTTGCAGCACTACATTGCAACACTACATTGTAGTATACGTGTAGCCCTGAAAGCCAGAGTTTCATTTCAGCCAAGGTTTTTAAAACAAGTTGCTGCCATTTAGGGTGTAATGGCAGTGCTTTGCCTGGTGCACACTAACTACTGATCTACTAGCAACTTAATAAATAACTGTGTGCCCTCAAGTCTATGCAGCTTGCCCAAAGCCACATAGGTTGTCTTTTCTAGGACACACAGCAGGGAAACAATCTCCTAGCCTCTGGCTCACAGCCAGAAGGATAAATCAATGAGCTATCCTTAGTAAAAATTATCTTCACTCCTTGAAGAGAATGTTGTTAGATTTGCATATCCTATTTCAGGGAGATTGAAGCTTAAAAAGCAGGGGTTAAGAGGAAGGCAACAAGGATAATCCTGGGACTGGCTACCAAGCCCTAGTAGGAAGAAATGCTGAAGGAACTGGCCATGTTTAACCTGGTGAAAAAGTAACTGAGAGGGGAGAGGATGATGATGGTAGCACTCTTCAAAGACCTGAAAGATAACCATAAAGAGGAAAGGAAGGATCTGTCCTCCATCATCCCAGAGTGAAGGACACCTAATAATAGGCTAAAACTACAGGAAACCAGATATAGGCTGGATGTTAGGGGAAACTCCTTAACTGTTAGAGCAGTGGAACCCACCGCCTTGAGAAGTGGTGAGCACTTCAATGCTGACGGCATTCAAGAGTAAACGACACAACCATCTGTCAAATCTACAGATTGGGAGCCTGTCTTGAGCAGGGGGTTGGGCTCATTGGCCTAAAATAGGAATTCTCAACCTGTGGCCCACGGCACAGTTTCATGTGGCCCCCCCAATGCCTCCACCACACCAGGAAGTGTCGTGTGGTGGAGGAAGGGCAAAATGGCCGTCTGGCCCCCGAAGCTGTTTGAGGGATCGTGACCCAGCTCCAGGCTTTAAAAAGTTGAGAGCTCCTGGCCTAAAAGGTCCCTTTCTCAGCTCAGTTTCTCTAGGCTTCTAATACTTTTCTTTTCAAATTTCACATGACAAGGTTTGGATTATCTCAGTTTAAAGTAATTGCTACACAGCTATTGTGTTTCTTTTTAAATCTGAAATTGTGATTTATTTGTTTTTAGTTAGAAGTAGTGGTGAGAAAGCATGAAGGTCTGCAACATCTCCAAAAGGAGGTGAAATGCGAGAAAGCTTGGGTGGAGCTGAAGGAATTGGTGTTCAGTTCCTTCTCTCGATGGCTTTTTAAAGGATTCGTTATTCTATGATTAGTAACCATCCTGGAAATATCCCAAATAAAGGATTGTGAAATCTTTCATCGTGAAGAAAGCTTTGTCAGCGGTCAAAGTTTTGAAGTAGGGGACCGTGTCAAAGCCTACAGAATAGTGTGAGACAAAATCGTCTCTCTCTCTTACCACAACCTGGCCATGTTGACCTGCTTTGATGACCCTGCTGTGCTTTACAAAAAAATGTCCATTCAACGTCTTGAATGGTTTCACTTGGGCATGCCAGAAGAATGTAGAAATGTAGGTTGGAAGGGTTCCCACAGGTCATCTAAACCAGCTTCTGCTAAGGCTTGATTTACACAGAAGAATGACTTCCTTTCAACCCAGCGAGAGACAATCCTTGGCAGAAGTAGCCTTGATTTATATGTCTTTGAAGGGGAGATCACGTAAGACTTGAGATGTTGCTTTAAATTTCACATTTACTCCTCACATTCCTTGCCATGGAACACAGCCTCACTCCTACACACCATGTGGCGACTGCAACATGCAAAGACATTTGTTTGTTTTAATTATTTCAATATCTATTTCAATACTTAGCTTGGAACCTGCGGAGCACTAAGATAAAACAGTGAATGCCAACCTCTTCAGAGAGATCTCATTCCAGTGATGGATTGGCTGTAAAGTCTGCTCTGCCCCTTTGAGGCTGGGCAAGGATGATATGATATCATGCTGCGATGCAGAAGGCAGATGAAAGGCCACTGCTTTATATTCACAGGACAGTCTTCATGGCTGATTGCCATGATGATCGCTAATATTCGGAATCAGATACGGCACAAGAAGAAGAATGATAGGAGAGATGATGGTCCTTTAGCCACCCTAACTGTGAACGGTTCAGAAGACTCACAAAGGTAAAACAAGTCATAGTAGCTGACCTACAATCCAACGTCTTCCACAGTGGGATGGGCTTTTGGAGGGTGGTGGGTTCTCTTGGCCATATCATGAGGAACAACATATTAAAGTATAGAATCCTCCAACTTGCTCTGCAAGGAAAGATCCCTGGGAAGAAATTGGCCCTGGAGGTAGACAGACTTCATGGCTGAAGAACCTGAGACTGGTGTGGAAGGTCCTTGGGAGAAAAATGTACCCAGGAGTGAAGAACAGGAAGACTATCGCCATGATGAGAGCCAATATATGGAACAGATACAGAAGAAGAAGGAGGAGGAGGAGGAGGAAGAAAAGAAGAAGCAGCAGCAGAAGAAGAAGTTTATCCACCCGGTGCAACACTTCTACATTTGTCCCATGGTCAACACATGATCTCCTTAGCAGCTATCTGTAGATTCACATTTCAAAAGCTTCAATTTTCTTTTCAGATGCTTGAGTCAATGTCCAAGCTTCAACTCCATAGAGCAGGGTTTCACAACCTATGGCCCGCAGGCCAGATCTGGCCCATGACACCAAATAATCTGGCCCCTGACCTCACTCTAGCTACCGCCGGCATAGCTGTGGACTTATTTATGGCCATGTGAACACAGCCATAAATGAGTCTGTGGCCATTGTAAACACATTTATGACAGTCACTGATGTGTTTTACAGCACCAGTCTGGCCCACTCAGCTGTCTGTGGGTGTGTGTTCTGGCCCACAGCTGGAAAACGTTGAGAAACCCTGCCATCGAGCAACACAGGGAACACGTCACATCTCACTCTTTGGATGTTTGTAGCTAGAGTTAGATATCTACTGCATAACAAATTTTTGCATTTTTATGAAGCTGGCTCTTGCTTTTTCTGTTTGCATGATACAATATTACTGATAAATTCTCTAGATTTGCAGCATCTGGATATATATATATATATATTTAAAAAAGTCCGTTTGCACCAGTAGTAGTGGAAGTAAAACTCTGAAGTTAAGATGTCTGCAATCCCTTAATGGGCTTTGTCAGAAACTGAGACTCCTGGAAATGATTCATTAATACTTTTTAACATGATGTCTGGCAATGACATGGCTTTCATCTGACAAGCAGCTGAACACCTAATTTGAAGCTTAGCCCTTCTCCTCTCCTACAGACCAGAAATCTAAGAGGCTTACAAAAGCAGCAGGCACGGAGGATCATCGAGCTTTACTTACTGGTTTAATACTCCACCTTCCTCATGATCATGACAAAAGGGAGTCACCGTGGCTTGCAAATAATAATTTAAAAAATCCAAATATTGATATAGGTTAACATGCAATCAATTGCAATATTAGGAAACAAATATAAACGAACAACTCCTGGGCAGCTAGTTGCTTTCTAAAAGCCTGCTTTGAAATAAAGGGTTTTGGCTCCCCCCCAACACAAGCTGTCCTTGTTTTGATCCTTAATGTGCTGCATTGATGTGAAGAACCAGCTGGGGAAATGCATGGAAATGCTCTGGTTCCCTCTAGTATCCAGTTCTGATACAGCAACTTGCAAAGCACTTGCAAAACCTTCAAGGAACAACCCTTCCTACATACTTAAGATGGGGAAGGAGGTGGCATAAAACCTGGAAAATCCCTGTAAAAAAATCTCAATGAATGCCTTAAAGGTCAAGGTAAATGCCTCCCTTGCTTGAAAGCAGGTTGTGTCTGACTTTAGGGCTCGGTGCTCATCTACATACAACCAAAGCGCCAGTGCTGTCTGCTCATTTAGCCTCCTCTAATGCTCCTGTTCCATAGGGAATTTTAAATTGTCAATGTGTTGCTAACACATCTATGCGTACCAGTCAACTTTTGGCTTTGAAAATAAGGGAAATATTGTGGGTGTGGCCAAATCAGTGGGCGTAGCCAATTCAGTGGCCATTTGTGGCTTGCTGGGGATGACCATGTGACTGAGTAGGCTAGCCGCTATCTAGTCATGCCTGCCACATGGCCATGAAAAAAATCTACAAACAGCACTGGCTCTTTGGCTGTAAATGGAGATGAGCACTGCACCCTAGAGTTGGATACGACTGGCTTTTCGAGCAAGGGCCAAGGGTGACCTTTGCTAACCAACCAGGGGTGAGGAGATGGAGGAGCTGAGCAGCGAGAAGGCTAGCTACCCCCGCCGCCACAAGGCCTCTGTCCGGAGCCGGGCAGGGGCCGCCTGGCCCGGAGACCAATGTGGTTTATCCACAGGAATAATTGGCAATAACCTTCCCTAAAAGGTTAGGGTTTGGATGCAAACGTCCTTGAGCCCATATAGCTCGGCGGGGAAGGAAATTGGGGAGCCGATTCATATAGTCATAGTTATGGTTCACGAGTGCAGAGCTGGCCATTAGCTCGTATATGGGCAAATACCAAGAGCCACAAGGTGGTAATTGAATGTAAATATGCAATGGTGTTGATTATGTCTGGGCAAGCTCTAAGCAGAAGAGCAAGTTGTTATGTTTATGTTTACCAAGTTAGACCCGGAAAATCCTCCGAGATAGGACGAGACAATGGTCCGTCATCCTGTAAGTTAATTAACTGATAAGCCAACTTTCCGGACACTCTGGTTACTCATTTCACACCTTAATGTCTTCCCCAGTCATTGTATTGTGGATCATGCGCAGCCTATGCATGTCTATGGTTCAGGCAGGGTATAAAAGATCTGCTCATTTGACCAATAAACGTTGGATGATCATCATCTCAGCCTTTGCGTGCCTTCCTTCGCCAACCACTCCGTGATCCCGTGGGCCAGATCTGGCCGGAAATCCCTACAGACCACCATCCCCAGCCGGGGATGAGGAGGAGAAGGAGGACCAGCTGAGCGGCCCCTGGCTCCGGAGGCCCTGCGGCGGTGGCGGTAACTGGCCTTCCCGCCGCTCAGCTGCTGCTCCCCCTCCTACTCCTCACCCCGGCTAGGGCTGGTGGTCTCCGGTCCAGGCGGCCCCCGCCCGGCTCTGGATGGAGGCCTTGCCGCTGCCACGGTAACTAGCCTTCCCGCCACTCAGGTTCCTCCTCCTCCTCCTCACCCCCAGCTGGGGGGGTGGTGGTCTCCAGTCCGGGCGGCCCCAGCCTGGCTCTGGACAGAGGCCTGCCGGCGGCAGTAGCTGGCCTTCCCACCACTCAGGCTCCTCCTCCTCCTCACCCCCCGCTGGGGGTGGTGGTCTCCGGTCCGGGCGGCCCCCACCCAGCTCCGGACAGAGGGAAATAAGGGAAAATACAGGGAAATTAATAAAACAGGAGGGGGCAGGAAGAGGGGTAAAAATAAGGGGTTTTCCTGGGTAAAACGGGATGGTTGACAGGTATGCATCTATGTCACCATAAACCATCCATGATATTTGCATGAAGAAATTGCCCTATTTGACAGCATATAAGATGCATCGGAGTATAAGACGCACCCCATTATTACCAAAATAGTTCACTATAGGCCACTATATACAGTACAAGACACACTCCATTTTTTCAGTATATTTTAAGGGGGAAAGTGGGTCTTATACACCAGCAAATATGGTACAGTGGAACCTCAGTTAACGTAATTAATGCATTCTCTGGGACATTTATGACAGTGAAAATTACTTTACCCAAATTTCCCATAGGAATGCATTTAAAAAACAAAATACATTAACCAAAATGTGTTTTCCCATAAGAATGCATTGAAAACCAATTAATCTGTTCGGGGGGGGGGGTGCCATAAACTGAGCTGCTATTTTCTACGGAATTCCTTTTATTATGCGATTTTTATGTTAACTGAGCCGTTTGTTAACCAAGGTTAGATTCCACTGTATATGTATGTGGGCTAAGGTGTGAATGCATTCGTTTCATTTGCCTTTTGAAAATAAGAATTACGAACATAAGAACAGCCTTGCTGGAAGAGGCCACAGGAGCCCATCTAGTCCAGCATTCTGTCTCACACAGTGGCTCACCATTTGCTTCAGGGTATTATTCCCAGGCAGATGCCTTCACCTGCTTACGATTCCCTGGAAATGATATTGAGAGAGAATTGGAAAGGTTATACACTATATTCATTCATTTAAAGGTAAAGGTAAAGGTTTCCCTCGCTCAAAAGCCAGTCGTATCTGACTCTAGGGTTCAGTGCTCATCTCTGTTTCAAAGCCGAAGAGCCAGTGCTGTCTGCTTCTGCAGATGTTTCCGTGGTCATGTGGCAGGCATGACTTGACACCGGAGCACACAGAACGTGGTTTTATCTTCCCACCGAAGTGGTCCCTATTTATCTACTTGCAATTTCTTGCTTTCGAACTGCTAGGTTATTTATTTATTTGTTTGTTTGTTTATTTGCTCCCATTTGGGGAACAAATCATCCCTATTCAGGGCGGCTAACATAATAAAACAAGTAAAACTCAGGGCGGCTAACATCATAATAACAGGTGATAGACATGTGTTTTTAATTGGGGGATGGAAGAGGAACAGCTTGGTTACACCACTGCCTGTCTGTAAGATCAAACTATTCATTCATTCATTCATTTATAGCCACAGGATATCAAACAATCTATCTCTGCAAGACATTTCTCCCTCAGCAACTAAGTCTAGGGATCCAAACTGATACCATCTGATTGGCTCCAGTGTGAACATACCATCCACACCCATTGGTCCTTCTTCTAATTCTGTCTTAATCTGATTGGTTGGTGGACCTTGGCTGGGGACTATTTATGGAGGGCAAACAGGGGCCTCCTTGGGCCATTTGGAAAGAGCTGAGGAAGAGAGAAGATGGGTTGATGGGAATGTAGGAGGTCCATAGAAGAGTGTAGCAGGGAGATCGGATGAAATTTTGAATTTGAATTTATTTTTATATACTGTTGTAATGGTCCGTGGGAGTCAAGGTGCTGAACTCAAGGAAGGTGCAAGAGACAAGGCTATGATGAAAAAGGCCATACCCTGGGGTGGTCTGTATTTATTGACTACATTTAGGAGTCATCATGCACAGCCCGCGTGAGACCCCCGTGACAGAAGGCTTGCTACGTGGCACTCGGCTGGTTGGGTTACACTTACTAGCCTGCATGCCCAGGTTAGCCATAAGCAGATTTAATCAGCGGATTACGGTGAGACTCACTGTTCCCATGTTATCTAAGTCCTAGAAGACTCTGTGTACCTATACATAGCTATTTAGTCTAGCTGTGGTTGGTGTCTGTTCAGCCCTTTACATGGACGTGAGCTAGATACCGTATGCTGTTTACGAGACCTTGGTTCTCTCTCCTCCTAACACTTGTCCTACTACTTTCAGTGCCCTCAGCCAAGGAAACATGGAGTCACTATTGCTCCCTATTACTAATTTGCCTGTACCCAATCGCCTTTCCAGTCGAGCCAGGATGGTCTCAGGATTGTTTACAAAGCCAGACAAACCCATTGAGAAAGGTAGCTGTCCAATTAGTGACCTGGGCAACCCACAATTCCCTTTTCTTTATTTTCTAAAGCAACTTGGCTGAGAACCTGACAGACATAGGGCATAAGCTGTCAAGGCGTGATTATATTTTGGTGTCTCCTTCCTGAGTGGCAGATGGATAGGAACAAGGGGATGCATTGCGCAAAGCAGCATAGCATGACTCCCACTACCACAACGCCAATGGTGACTTTAAGCGTTGTTTGTAGCCAGTTCCACAGCACCCAGTACCAGAGCTCATTCCACCACCCCCAACTGGTGTCCTGTTGAATGTGTGTGACTATTCTGTCCAAATTAGTAATTTGGCTTTGGATCCTGCGGGAATTATCTGTGAGATTGAAGCAACACATATTGTGAACTGTTTCACATCCTAAGTGATGGAGAAAAAGCAAATAATCAATAGCTGCTCGATTATCCAATACTGTGTGTCTAATTTCTATTTGCTCTTGATTAAGTAAAGCTATAGCTGTGGAAGTGTGATTGAGACCTTTGGCCAGGGTGCATGCCAACTGACCAATCTTATGTGCATTACCTGCGGCAAGTCCGGGTACTCCTACAAGGCTTACCGCTAAGGCAACATACTCTGATTTACTGAGTAACCTTATGTTGCTGTCACAAGTTTTGTCGAGCTTGACTGCTCGTGTGATCCGTGCTGGCTGTGGTGCGGCTCGGTGTGGTGTAAGCATTTCCCTTTTTGGGAGAACCAGTGTTAAACGACTTATACAGCAGAATGAATCTGATACATTAGCTGGGATGTAGTTCCATGTGCATTGGTTGCAAGTGAAGAACCACCCTATGGGCAAAATGACATGACTGTACATAATACCGATACTGTCCGGGTGATTACATGTCCAAGTCTCTTTGCCTGGGTCAAGGCAGTAGTGATGCAAGTCCTTGACTGAGGAACAGCCTGTCATTCTGGCACAAGATGTATTTGGGCTGATTGCTACTCGGGGTGTAACAAGAGTGACTGCATCAGCGGGGAAAGTTTTTGTTATCTGAGTCCCCCAATTTATGTAAGTCGCATATGTGATGCGGCGATAGCGTCCAAGTACATGTTTAGGCACCCACTCAATGTCCCGGGTCTGCTCTCCTGGAGCACGGCAGACCGGAACAAGGCAAATGCTCAATAATGAAGCAGGGTTCATGGTCTGCTTTATGCAAAAGTCAGATTGGTTGACAAGTCCAGCAAGTCTCTCCCATATGTTATACTGGAGCCTGGCAGACAAGTCCCCGCCAGGCTTAAAGTCCCCAGAGGAAGCCCCAAACCCTCCCCCCAAAAGCAAGGAAAGGATCAAAACAATCATCAGGGAGTTGTAGATAATTTGAGCTAACACTGCGGCCACCATGTTTTGTGGGGTGGGCTCAGTGTGTTGCTCACCAAGATGGACATGGCTTCATCACACAGGGTTTTGACCATTCCCCAGGTGATTCTCGGGTCTGGTCTCGGCCGGAACCGTCTCCTCCATCTGGGTCCCCCGGGCAGACTTACTCCCTCCATCTCGGGCATGGGGTCCTGGACTGATCGCCTCCAAGCCATGGGGCTCGAGATGTGGTTTTACGCAACGAGCTGGAATCCAAACAACACCTGTAGGAGACAAAATTGCTGCATACCCTCTCCCCCACATTACCAGGAGAGCCGGACCCTTCCAGGAAGGATCCGGCGGGACCCAGTAACGTACCATGGGGCGCAGGAGGCATTCCCGAGTAGGGAAATGCTTCTCCTGCAGGGTGCAGTCAGTAAAGATGTTAAGATGATTGTACGTGAACAAAACTTTATGCAAGCGTTACTGTGCCTGAGCCTGAGTTCTTGGCATGGCTACTTCTTCCCTTCTTTCTTGTTTTTCAATATAAAACTTTAGAGTCTGGTTCACCCGTTTGACAATGGCTTGTCCTTGGGGGTTGTACGGTACGCAGAAGATGTGTCTAACGTCCCAGATGGCCAAGAATGTGGCTAGCTGTCTGGAGCTATAGGCTGGTGAGTTATCGATTTTCAAGCGATCTGGTTTGCCCATGGTCACAAAACATGGCAAGAGATGTTGCTCTACTTGAGTTGCAGATTTGCCTTTCTGAGCCGTAGCCCAAACGAACTGCGAGAAAGTGTCAATGGAAATGTGCCTTTACTGCCATCTCCCAAAGTGTCGAACGTGAGTCACGTCCATCTGCCACAGTTGATTGGCTCCAGTCCCTCTAGGATTAACCCCCCATGATGGCCCCCCGGTGCTCCTGCACATTGCTGACAAGAACAAACTATTCCCTGGGCTTGTGACAATGGCAGTTTGAACTGCCTTGCCAGTGCCTTCGCATTCTGGTGGAAGAATGCGTGGCTTTGGATCGGGGTCGAGAAAACTCCTGAAACTAACTTCTGTTGTGCTACTATTGTTACCCTCAGAGAGGGGACCAGGCAGATCCTGGTGGCTTCTAATGTGGGTGACGTAAAGCCTTTCCCTGCGGTTGGGCAAATGGAACTGCATGGTTAAAAACAGACTTAACAAGTTTTTGTCTATCGCAGGAGTGATGTAGGTTCCGGGTAGACTGTGAATCAAATTCCTTACATACTGACTATCTGTAATAATGTTCAGTGGCTGCTGGGCGAACGTTCTTAAAGCCAAATTCGCTGCTGCCAATTCTGCTCTCTGTGCTGACTTTTGTGGAAGTGTCAATAGCGTTCTCCAAGCCTGCCCCTCGAGCCATGTAAGAATACCATATGCCTTTCCTCCATCTGTAAATGCCGTGACTGCTCTCTGAAGTGGGATCAGGGACAACATTCCCTGCAATTCGACTGTCCGCGTCTGTAGCGAAACAAGTCTGGGATCTTTTGGCAGATGGATCGCCAAATTCCCTGTGAAACCTTCCAATGCAATCGGGAGAGAGTCCCCTAACTGCATGAGTCTTTCTATCTGATCTTTGGTGAATGGCACCACTATCTTAGCTAGATCGTGTCCAGAGATGTCCCTTGCTCTCAGCCTCCCTCTGCAGATTATTGTTGCTACCAGCTCTTGGGGAGGAATGACATTGCAGGATGAGGTGTTTGGCAGATACACCCATTCCACTATTTTGCCCCCCCCCCCCTCAGAATCTATTCCTAGCGCTCCGGTGAACATGGTCCCAGTTCTAACTATGTACAGATTCAGGACATGAGCGCATGGGCTCTTTGCTGATTCTATCTACCCATCTGTGGCTGAGAACACGGTTTACCTCTTGAAGAGTTATTTTCGCCTCTCACGGAATGCATATGCGATCGGCTGGCTGCTTCCCTTGTGTAAGCAGCGAGAAGAGCGGTTTTAAAAGCTGTGTCTAGCCTGAAATATGGTCTGGCCCAATTGATATTTCCTAGAACTTGCTGGAGTTCCACTAACGTAATGGAATCCCCGATATGGACCCTAGGCAGCACTGGTGCTTCATAATATCTGAGAAGTCGATGACCCAAGTACAAATAGGATTTGGTTCTCTGAACTTTTTCTGGGGCAATGATCAATCCCTTTTCCCCCAGAGGTCACAAAATGTCACTGCCCAATTTTGGTGCTGCGATCAAAATATCATCCATGAAATGGTAAACCAACACTTTGGGGTGCAGGTTCCGGAACCTTTCCAGTGCATCATGGACATAAATTTGGCACAGAGTGGGCGAGTTGAGCATGCCCTGTGGCAAAAATTTCCACGCAAACCTTTGGGTTGGTTCCCTATGGTTGACAACTGGCACTGTAAAGGCGAACCTTTCCCTGTCCCTAGGATCTAAAGGGATGGTGTAAAAACAATCTTTCAAGTCTACGACTAGGATCTCCCACCCTTCGGGGATCATGTTCAGGTTGGGAATGCCTCACTGAAGCGGTCCCATGGGCTGAATGCATTTGTTGATGTGATGCGGCGATAGCGTCCAAGTACATGTTTAGGCACCCACTCAATGTCCCGGGTCTGCTCTCCTGGAGCACGGCAGACCGGAACAAGGCAAATGCTCAATAATGAAGCAGGGTTCATGGTCTGCTTTATGCAAAAGTCAGATTGGCTGACAAAATGTGGGGTCGGATGACTGCTGTGCCTTCTGCCTCTGGAATAGTGACCTCTACCCAGTCACGGCTCCTGTAAGCTTCCTGAACTCCTCCCACTCCCCACACATCTGAAACTGGTTCAATGGCCCACTCTGGGGGCCACAATTTCTGGCTGATTACACTAACATCCGCTCCTGTGTCAAGCAGTCCATCAAAAGGTCTTTTATTCAAAAATACCTTAATGACTGGTCGCTGTTTCCACTCTATGCTCTGTTCCACTGTCGCTATGATCTGGAATCCTTCCACTGCCCCTTCCGCTCTCGGGCGGTCTGTCGACCCGAATCCTGTGTCTTCTCTGACAACCTCCTTGCCCCCACCTGGCAGATGATACTGAACCATGATCAATTGCGCTACTGAATCTCCTTTGTTAATTGCTTGGGGTAACTGTGTCCAAAGCTGGATCTTAATGATTCCGGTGTAATCGGAGTCGATGACTCCCGGGATCACAAAGATTCCCTTTTTCCCAGCACTGCTCCGAGGCAAGACTATTCCCATGATGTTACGAGGCAGGGGTCCCTGATACTGGGAGTTGAGCAGATAGACTGTGCCTGGCAGGTCGCAAGTGACCTCCTCCTGGCACACTAAATCTAGTCCTGCGCTGCCCTTGGTTTCTGCCTGTGCCTTGGAAACGCTGGGTGCCAGACTGGATATGGCTACTGGGATCCCTGCCCTGGGGCTTCCAGGGCAGGTGTTGTCCCTATTTGGACTGGGGCCAGGGACACACCCGTGGTCCGGTTTCCCGGATTCTGGCATTGACTAGTCCAATGGAAGCCATTGTGGCACCTTGGGCACTGGGTGGTTGGTGTGGCCAGGCGGCCGGATGACTGGCCGCCCCCCTTCCTCTGGGGTTGTTTCGACTTGCACTCTCTAGCATAATGTCCCATCTTGCCACAGAGGAAACAAGCTCCCTTGGCTTTGTTTCCCCCTTGCACTGCCGCTGCCAATAGACCCATTTTACAGAGGTCCGTGCCAATATCAGAGCAAGCCCTGATCATATCAGTAAGTGTCAGATCAGGTCTATGGCCCATTGCCTGCAAGATTTTGCGACAGTCGAGGTTGGCATTGTCTTTTGCCAGCCTCTTTATCAGGTCTTCTTGTGCGTCTGAATTGTCTACCTGTCTGCTAATTGCTTCCTCTAGCCTATTGATGAAATCCATGTAGGGCTCTTGCGCTCCCTGTTTGATGGAGGTGTAATTCTTAGCTCCCTTGCCAGAAGCGGGTACCTTGAGGAATGCCTTAAAGGCTACCTCTGAAACCAGTTGGAGAGTGGCCGCTGTCAGGACAGATTGTGCTGGGATGGATTTGAATTGTCCCGAGCCGTGCAGCTGCTCGGGGATTACCGCTCCTCCCATCTTTGCCGCCTTGGCCTGTGCTTCCAGCCTGTACTCGCTATCCCATAAGAGATATTGGCTCGGGCTCAACATCATCCGCATTATGGCTTTCCAGTCATAAGGGATGAGTAAGGTGGATTCCCTCAACTGCTGGAACGTGCCCTTTGTGAATCTACTTTTGAGTCCTGTATCTACGATAGCTTTGCGGATTTCCGCAAGCAATTTGTATGGGATTGGCGTATACACCGCCGTTTGATCGCCCGTGAGGGCGTCCGTCTCTAACCGAACTGGACATAATTGCTGAATCGCGGCCAGTTCTCCTGCCAACAATTCTCCTTTACGTATCTCCTCCTCCACCATCATTTGAAAAGGACTCTTAGTTGCCTGTGAAGCGCCTGCCCTTTCCAAGTGTCCGCCCCCTCCCGCAGCTCCTGCAGTTGCCGCGAAAGGGGGTTCTTTTAAGCCCCCATGTTCAAACTGGATGGTCAGAAGGAGATGCGTTGGGGCAGATGGCTCCATGTACTCTGGTGTATTGGTCTCTGTCCAGGCAGGACTAGCTGCTGAAATAATCTGTCTACACTTGCTCCGAGTTCCGATGATGTCAGCAGGAGCTCGGGGCTCCTGTTGAAGGCAGTTCCCTACTTTATCCCAAACCTCAGGATTTAATGTACAGTGATACCTCATACAACGTCCAAACTTGGTTCCACAAGTTTGGACTTTATACCCGCGATGCCTCATACAATGTCCAAATTCTTGCCACAATGCCTCATACGTCGTTTCCATAGAGATACATTGTACTGTAACAGCACAGACTTTAGGGCAAAGTCAAGGAAACAGACAGGAAACTGACATAACTTTAAGAAAACATTGTCTAAAGGCTAAATACATTACAAAAACATGTCAAACAACCCTGATTGTCCAAGAACCTGAAGAATGCTGCAAAAATCCCAGGAATGCTTCTAATAATTCTGATGAAGAAATCCAAAAAAAATCCAAAATCACGCTCAAAACCACTCCTAAACACTCTTCGCCTTGTGCAAAACCCACAAGAGCAATGCACACACGTGTCCTGCCTTTTATACTGCCCAGGCACAATGCAACCTGGGGAAAAACCCAATGCCTCATACAAAGTCACAGCGACTTTGTATGAGGCAACTTTTTCCAAGGAATTAGGCAATGTTGTATGAATCTGATGTTGTACGAAACGCACTTTGTATGAGGTATTACTGTACCTGCTTCTGGGTAGAACAAGCAATGCTCTCCCAGGTACCTCACGAGATCCGTCAGACGATATCGGTCCACTCTAATCCAATATTGCCTGGCCAGGGCTTCAAGCTCATCCCTATGAGCTGCTTGTCTGACGGTGAAGTTTAGCTTCTCCAAGCTAGCCCCCATTGCTACCTGGTGGGGAAATTCCCGGGATGTTTTGTACAACTTACGAGTCGATGCTTCCGTGGGATGAGTTTGGGTAGCATGGCGGGGCGAGTGAGGCGTTGAATAAGGTCCCTCTGGACTGATGGGCGGATTGGGATCACGGCGCTGGCTGGCCGCTGTTCTGCTGTTCTGCCTTCGGTCATTTTGGATCTTGGCTTTCCCCGGCTTTGGAACACGTCCGTTCCTTTGTGTGATGTTTGCCGGTGTGTGAGCACGCTGCCTCCCTTGAGCGTGTACTGAGTTCTGATCGGAGATGCTTTCCAATCAGAACTGCTCCGCTACTCCCGAGTAATCACGTCACGGGCACCATATGTTGTAATGGTCCGTGGGAGTCGAGGTGCTGAACTCAAGGAAGGTGCGAGAGACAAGACTATGATGAAAAAGGCCAGCTCTGATACCCCAGGGCAGTCTGTATTTATTGACTACATTTAGGAGTCATCACGCACAGCCCGCGTGAGACCCCCGTGACAGAAGGCTTGCTACGTGGCACTCGGCTGGTTGGGTTACACTTACTAGCCTGCATGCCCAGGTTAGCCATAAGCAGACTTAATCAGTGGATTGTGGTGAGACTCACTGTTCTCATGTTATCTAAGTCCTAGAAGACTCTGTGTACCTATGCATAGCTATTTAGTCTAGCTGTGGTTGGTGTCTGCTCAGCCCTTTACACGGACGTGAGCTAGATGCCGTATGCTGTTTACAAGACCTTGGTTCTCTTTCCTCCTGACACTTGTCCTACTACTTTCAGTGCCTTCAGCCAAGGAAACATGGAGTCAATATTGCTCCCTTTTACTAATTTGCCCGTACCCAATCGCCTTTCCGGTCGAGCCAGGATGGTCTCGGGATTGTTTGCAAAGCCCGACAAAACCATTGGGAAAGGTAGCTGTCCAATTAGTGACCTGGGCAACCCACAATATACCGCTTTCCTCGTTTTGTGGACAACTCAAAGCGGTTCACAGTATTCAAATATACAAAAATACAATCATGTAAAATTACAAGGCAAAAAATACAATTTACACGTACAAGATACAAAGTTGCATAGCAATATATCATTACAACAATGAAATACAATAATGAAATACAAAGAAGTACAAAAGAAGAGCAAAAATACAATATCAGTATAGAAGGGGGGAAGGACCGAGCCCACACTATTATATTATATAGAGCTGAAATCATTATTATAGAGCTGAAAGTCACTAGTATTAGAGCTGAAATCACTGAAGAGGATGATGGCAGGAAGAGACAAGCCAATGAGAAGCCAGCCTTTCGGAAGAGATGCCAGTGGATGCCAGTGAAGATCACCTCGTTGCCACATGTTCCTAAGGGGACAGAAATTGGGGAGCGGAATATTAGATAGAGTTTAATTCATCAATAGCTGATCTGACAGGCAGTTCAGACAATGGAGAGCTAATGACTAACTCGCTAGGCATGTAATAGGTAATCTCGCGTCTGCGGATTCCTTAAAGCCCTAGAGTCAATGTTGGCCACTTGTTTACTCCCGATAACGTGGAACAATGTATGTCCCCAATTAACTTGTGTAAACATGATGTGTGAAGTCAGGTTTCACGCTGTATCGCTATGCATATGCACGCGGCCAGAACCGCATAAATGCTTCTGATTTGTGGTCATTAAACACTGGTCTTCGCTCCATCTTGCCTCGTGTGTCTTTGCTTGACCAGTCTTCTCCGGGACCCACCGGCCGCTTCGCGGCCCTGATCCAGTTTGCGCAACCCGCTTCGCGGCCCAGATCCAACATATGGTGACTCCAACATAGTCTACTCGTGAGTAAGCGATCTCCTTGGTCCGGTTCTACGCCAGAACCGTGTCCAAGTCTTCCCGGAGGACAGTGCAGCAGCTCCAGTCGGAAAGCCATCCGATCCAAGTGACAGCTACGCAGCGAGGCATGCCAGAGGCAGAACACGCTCCAAAGCTCTGAGGCATCTTGCTCGGCAGAAATGCGTTCCGCTCACACTACAGGCGTCATCTGGATTCCAACCCAGTGTGTCAAGCCTCATTTCGAGTCCAATGGCGTGGACCCAGGCACTCCCGGATCCGATACCGGAGATGGAGGGATTAACCCTTATGGGGAGAGCCAAGTGGAGGAGGTGACGACAGCAGATGACAGCGCCGAAGATCACCTGGGGGATGGCCAAGTCCCTGTGCCAGGAGGCGGCGGACACTGTTCGGCGGGAGAAAAAGGAACCGACGCCGGAGAACATCTTGGTTGCAGCGTTTTCCCAGATTACTTCTAATTCCATGATGACCATCATCTTGATCCTTTCCTTGCTTGCGGGGGGAGGCGTTCAAGCAGCTTCACTGGAAGCAGATAACCTGATGCCAGGCGGAGATCTCTCTGCCCGGCTGCACTACAATGTTTGGGAAAGATTGGCGAATCTCGTCAATCAGTCCGATTTTTGCCTGAGGCAGACCACCGATTCTGCCTCTCTTCTCAGTACTTGTCTCATCCCGGTGTGTCATTCCCCAGATGCGCGCATCAGGAACGGTGAGTGGTTGGTGAAGCGGATATTTGGCCCGTTTCACAAGACTGCTTATTCAACATATGTGCACTGGGGAACTCAAGTCACGAAAGTCCTACCGGCTGACGCGGCCACTCTGTACACCCACCCACCCCGAGTGGCGGTCAGCCTGAACTCAACTTGTGCTTGCATGACCGGCTGTTCCGCGGTCGAAGGGCCACAGCGCCATTGCCTCGACCCCGGCAGCAGCACTTGGACTTGTAATAACCCAGAGACTATTAACTCGATGTTTGTTCACGTTACTTTGCCTTCAGGATGGTTTTTTACATGTAACCAGTATACTTGGAACTACATTCCTGCAAATGTATCTGATTCCTTCTGCTGTATCAGCCGTTTGACACTGTTGCTCCCCACTAGAGACATGGTTGCCCCAAGCATTAATGTACCTCCCCACATACGGCACGCTCGTGCCACTCAGTTAGACAGTTCATGTGATAGCAACATCAGGGTTCTGAGTAAAGCTGAGTATGTTTCATTGGCAGTCAGCTTGTTTGGCGTGCCAGGCTTAGCTGTAGGCAATGCTCAGAGAATTGGTCAATTGGCTTGCGCTTTGGCAAAAGCCATTAACCACACCTCCTCGGCGATAGCACTGCTTAATCAAGAGCAGACGGAGCTTCGCCATGCCGTCTTGGATAA
The DNA here is from genome assembly GCA_035047345.1 of Bradypodion ventrale. Taxonomy (NCBI): domain Eukaryota; kingdom Metazoa; phylum Chordata; class Lepidosauria; order Squamata; family Chamaeleonidae; genus Bradypodion; species Bradypodion ventrale. The sequence continues at coordinate 4,570,384 of JAWDJE010000016.1, forward strand.
TCGAGCAGCTATCGATTACCTCCTACTGATACACCATTTGGGTTGCGAGTCAGTCCATGGCATGTGTTGTTTTAACCTCACGGACAACTCGCGCAAGGTACAAAGTCAACTCACAGATCTCCATACCTTGGTTAAAAATATCAAGGAAGATGCTACGTGGGGGTGGTGGAATTCGTTATGGTCCTGGTTCCCATGGAATTGGCTACAAACGACACTCAAGGTGATTGTGGGGGTGATAATACTGGGAACAGCGGTTTGTTGTTTTGCGCAATGTATTCCCTCACTGATGTCAAGGTGTCCCCCATGGAGAGAACCACGGAATGCCCTCACTCCACGTCAGTTGATGCCGCTCCTACATCGAGCTGTCTGTCAGGTCCAATTAAACAAATAAAGGGTGAGTGTGGGTTCCGCGCACACAATTGGCATACTGTCCCTGACAAAACCCCGGGGATGAAGATCACCTCGTTGCCACGGGTTCCTGAGAGGACAGAAATTGGGGGAGCAGAATATTAGATAGAGTTTAATTCATCAATAGCTGATCTGACAGGCAGTTCGGACAATGGAGAGCTAATGACTAACTCGCTAGGCATGTAATAGGTAATCTCGCATCTGCGGATTCCTTAAAGCCCTAGAGTCAATGTTGTCCCCGCTAGTTAATTAAGTTGGGTAATGAACTTCCCCTGCGTAGACTTCCCCAATTAACTTGTGTAAACATGATGTGTGAAGTCAGGTTTTGCGCTGTATCGCTATGCATATGCACGCGGCCAGAACCGCATAAATGCTTCTGATTTGTGATCATTAAACACTGGTCTTCGCTCCATCTTGCCTCATGTGTCTTTGCTTGACCAGTCTCCTCTGGGACCCACCGACCGCTTTGCGGCCCCGATCCAGTTTGCACAACCCGCTTCGCGGCCCAGATCCAATAAAGGGAAGACTGAGGAAGTCTTGGAAGAGGCAGGAAAGCGAGCAAGTCAGAAAACCCATCTGAACTCTCCAAGCCACTCTGAGTTTGGGATATTGGTGAGGAAAATAGGTTTCTCAGTGTAGTACATTAGTAGAAGCCACCCCTATGTTTGGTGGCCTTGACTGGTTTAAAACATTTTTTTAACTCTGTCCCATGGTAAGACCAGTAAGATGATGTGAGGGTTATGATAAATCCAGCGTCGCTTTTCTGGCACTTATAAGCTCCTCAAGGGAGGCATTTTAAAGCTAAACCCAAGCCTACCAGCTGGAGTCCCATTTCCCCCACATTATTTTAGCATAATGGGTTAACCCCACAGGCTAACCCTATTTAAGATGCTAAAAGATATACAGTAATTTTTTTATATAAAAAACTGACCTCAGTTCTATTTAAAAGGGAAATAAGTTGCAATAGGAATCCATGAGCCCTGGCAGCATTTGGTTAAACTGACTCAAAAGTGCTTTGGTGTGAGTTTGAACCTGACAGGGCTCAAGGTTGACACATCCATCCCTCTGAAGATGGTGAAATGATGAGTCTCTGGCATATTGGGGTGGAAGATTAATTGACCTTCTAAAGTGCTCAGTATGAGGCAGTAGATAAGTATACTTGCTATTAGAATGTAGGTTTTTCATGGCCACCATTTGTATAGGATCAAGAAAAACTGATCTAACTGGCCAGAAAGTAAAGTGAAATCAGATTACATGGATACAAGGCCCAAGGTCTCCTCAGGCCAACCAAATTAAAAACCATTCATGTTAAAAGATATAGAAAATAAAGATTGGCTGACGAGGCCCTAGAAGGACTGAGTAGGTAACTTATGTAGAGTAGTCTAAGGCTAATCCATAGGATAGCTTCTGTAACAACAATACGGTGCCTTACCCTCGAGTAGGCCCTATTGTTCTTCTGAGTTGCAGCTCCCTGGCTGGACAAGCCAGGCATCAGATATATGTAGATTCAGGTACAGTAAACCCCGGTTAGCGATGTTTCTTGGTTCCCAACGTTGCATCGCTAACCGGGAAACGTCATTAACCGGGCAGCAGAAACCTGCAGCAGACGAACATAAGAGCATCCTTGCTGGAACAGCCCACAGGAGCCCATCCAGTCCAGCATTCTGTCTCCCACAGTGGCTCACCATTTGCTTCAGGGTATTCCCAAGCAGATGCCTTCACCTGCTTAGGATTTCCCTGGAAATGGCATTGAGAGATATCCTGCCTATCTCTCCAACCTGGAGGTTGTCCTTAGGTATCCATAATTATAGCCATTGATACCCTTGTCCTCCATGAACTTCTCTAATCCTTTCTTGAAGCTGTCAAAGTGGTTTACCTCAGTGTTTCTGCTTGGAGCAGTGTCGGAGAAGGTCCAGTGAGGTCGGGAACAACTTGGATCACCTCCCCGAGGTGGCAGGGGTGGCGGGGACCCGAAAATGGGCGAAAAAAATTTCACCCATTTTCGGGTCTCCGCCACCCCTGCCACCTCTGGGAGGCTGGGGGGAGGCGATCCAACCCCTACGACGAGATCTCCTACCTTTCGAAGCTGGAAAATCGCCGTTGGTGGGGTCCCTGTTTCAGGCTCTCTGCCTCTCCAGCAGTGTGTAGGAGGCTTGGAGGACCTATTCTGAACTATTCCCGCCTTCCGAGGTGCTCCCTGTACCATGCAACAGCTGATAATAGTTGCGGCCACCATTTTGAAAAAAAAACAACAAACAAAATGGCAGCCACAACTATTATCAGCTGTTGTGTGGTACAGGGAGCACCTAGGAAGGCAGGAATAGTGCAGAATAGGTCCTCCAAGCCTCCTACACACTGCTGAGGAGACAGAGAACCGGAAATAGGGACACACACACACACACGATGATGATTTTCCAGCTTGGAAGGTAGGAGATGAAACACGGTGCCTCGTATAATGATGCCAGATAGTTAACCAAGCAATGACATTTCACAAAAAGTCACGTCGTAAACCGAAAATGACGTTGACCGAACACAACGTAAACCATGGGTTTACTGTAGTGTCAAACCAAGTAATCACTCCAAGTCTCTTCAGGCATTTTATAAGTGCATATCGAGATACAAGATCAGGAAGCATTTCATAGCAAGGAAATGAAGCAAACTGGTTCTTTAAGGGATAGCCCACGGGGGGCCCTTTCTCTCAAGCGTCTACATTTTGACAGCTTAAAAACACAGCATTTCATAGAATGTCTCTGTGTGTCGGCATGTGTGTGTGCATGTGTCTCTGGGTTATATCTCCTCCCACAGGGTCCCCCTTAGGGATTCCAACCAGTGATCTTACAGCAAGACATGTCAATCACACAATAAGTTTCATTTCACTAAAGCCATGAGGCAACTCTTGAGACAAGGATGTTTACATACTTTCTCTCTCCCCCTGATTTGAAATCGCCATCTTGAAGAAGCGAAAGCACAGGGTATATTTCATTCCATTACAGCTTCTTGTTTCAAGGAATTGTGCTTTAAAAACAAGGAATGGATGTTTATGTGTGCCTGTGGCCAGAGTTTAACCACTGCTTGAATTAATGCACCTGTAGCTCCTTAAATGAGGCATTTTCAGGCTTTACCAAGGCCTAGCAACTGGATCCTGGTTTTCCACATCATTTTTTCTATAGAATTGGGTCACATTCCGGGTAGCCGATGGAAACTCCCCACAGATGTTGTGTATGCATGTATTCCATCTGCCATTACACGTCATAGCTGTCAAGTATCCCTTATTGGCCAGGAAAACCCCTTATTTTACCCTCTTTCCCGCAGTCATCCCTTATTAATTAGACTGCAGTGCCCTATTGCCACCATTGGAGGGCAGCACAGGATAAGCAGAGCTGTCAAGTATCCCGTATTTGCTGGGAAATTTCCCTTATTTCCAAATCCAAAACTTGACAGGTATGCTACACGTAACTCAGCTGCCAGCTATAGCGCAGCATCTGCCACTGCACACAACTCAGCTGCCAGCTATAGCACAGCTGAAGGAGCTCAGCCCAAGTGGCTCCAATCACCCAATCAGTAACAAGCGCGGGAAACCTTCCCGCCACAGGTGAACTATGTCACCTGTGCGTCTAAATGACGCCACTGCTACCGCAACCAATGGGCGCCCTTGGGGCAAAATTCAAATGTATTATACCCTATATAAGGAGCTGCGCCTCCGCCTTTACCTCCATGTACAGATTGACCATGCTGCAATAAAGAAGTGTTTGGCCCTCCTGCAGCCTCTGTGTGCAATCAATCTGCCTACATCAAAACAGGGCAGCCAAATGTAAAATTACATTAAAAGAGACAAAGGAATTGCAAAAAGACTGCAGTAAAATCAAGTGAGTTCAGTGACAATGTGTAGATCTTCCGGCCACCATTGTGTAAGCAAGGAAAACTGATCTAAGTGGCCGAAGAGAAAAGTGCTCAGATTCTTTATGTATATTTATGTAGACATATATTGGCTCTTTGTTGTGTATGTAACTCTATCACTTTAAGAATGTCTGAATGTAACCTGACAATGATCACAATGTAACTCAGCTGTTAAAGGAACGCGAGCTAGCTGCCCATAGAGGGCAGCTGCGAGCGTTCAGCTCACATGGTTCAAATTCCCCCAATCACCAGCAGCCGCGGGAACCTTCCCGCACAAGGAACACCTGGAGAAGAAGGGCGTGACTCAGAATGACGTCACGCAGGTAGCAGCCAATATGCTACCGTGTAACCCTTTTCAAATGTATTGTTGCAGTATAAAAGGAGCTGTACCTCCGCCATTACCACATGTTCATCCTGACCATCATGCAATAAACCTGTGTTTTAGCCCTCACTGCGGCTCCTTCTTTGTCTTCCGTGCAAGACACTAAATTGGCGACGAAGGTGGGATCCATGGTGTGTCCCAAGATCAAGCCTCACCAGTTCGACATCAGCGATCCTGAGCAATGGGGGCTGTACGAGTGCCAGTTTTGGCACGCGATGGATGCTGCAGGCATCAACGACGAAGGGAAGGTGCGGTCGCACTTCCTAGCCCAGGTGGGGCCGGCCACGCTGCGCATCCTGATGAACCTGCTGGCTCCTCAGAAGGTCGACGCGGTGCCCATTGACCGCATCCTCACAACGCTGAGGGATCACTTCCAGGCGCCCGGGAGAATCCGGGACCAGTGCCCGGGAGAATCCGTGTCCGCCTATGCGGCGGCCCTCAGGCTGGCGGCCGTTCACTGCCAATGGGAGGACCTGGACATAGCCCTTCGAGACCGCATGCTGTGCGGCCTAAGGGATGAGGAGGTCCAGAGAAAGTTGATGACCCGCGACCTCACGTTCAATGAGGTACTGCGAGAGGCCCAAGCGGCCGAGGCGGCGAGGAGTGGGGTCAGAGTCTTCAAGTCCCGGGGGGCCACACCTGAGAGGGCAAAGTCACCCGTGCAAGCGGCCCGGTGGACTTCGGCACAAGCGGCCTGGCAGGCCCCCCGGCCGCACACAGGCACACCAGCAACCTCCGAGGAGTCGTCCACAACTGCGGACTCCTGCTCCAGCGAGGATGACGACGTGCAGAGAGTCAAGAGGCACGGAGAAAAGTGCCGAGCCAGTGAGAGAGGAAACCACTATTGCAATGGCTGCGGGGCATCTCACGACTGAACGAGGTGCCCATTCCGGAAGGCCGAGTGCCACAACTGCAGGCGGAAAGGCCACATCACCAGGGTCTGCAGGCGCGGGCGAACGGAGGACAAGGGCTCATCGAGACACCCTCAAGCACACCAATGCAAGGCAGCTGGCATCGGAAAGGTCTCAGCCAACGACGACGCGGCGGCCGTGAACCGCGTGGGCCTGGAGCACCGGCGCTTCTTCGTAGAGGTACTGTTACAAGGGGTCCCGGTTAGGATGGAAATAGACTCGAGGTCGTCCTACTCCATCCTGTCCCAGAAGGAGTTCCTGCGCATTCCCCCAAATGCGCCCCCCAAGTTGCGGGCCATGAAGTCGAACTTACGGGACGTGCAGGGTTATGGGATCCCGGTGTTGGGGGTGGGAAACGTCATGGTGAAGTTCAAAAGATTCACAGAAAAACTGCCCTTAGTAGTTCTCAAGGAGGGGACCTGTTGCCTTTTGGGAACCCAGTGGTTTGCTCCCCTGGGAATTGAACTGTCCGGCATAAATGCCATAGAGACTGACCCAATTCGGGACGTGTGCGATGCGCACCCTGCAGTTTTCAAGAAGTGGCTCGGGACTTACAGGGCCCCCCCAGTTTCTTTTGAGTTGGACCCAGAAATCCGGCCCATACGTCTCAAGCCAAGAAGAGTCCCCTTCGCCTCAAGTACAAGATTGAGGCGGAACTGGACAAATTGGTGGGGCAGGGGATTTTAGTTCCAGTTGATTCTGTGGAGTGGGAAACTCCGATTGTTACAGCTTTAAAATCCAATGGGGAGGTCAGTATTTGCGCTGACTACAAATGTACAATCAACAAGGCCATTTGGCCAAATGCATATCCGGTGCTGATAGTTAGCCACTTACTGGCCACTTTACACAGGGGGAGGTGTTCCGCCAAGCTAGACCTGGTGCAGGCATACCAGCAGCTCACGGTAACCCCAGCTGCTGCCGCTGCACAAACCATCGTCACGCATAAGGGGGCATTCAAGGTAACGCGCCTACAATTCGGCGTAAATTCGGCCCCCGGGATCTTCCAGTTCCTCGTGGAACGCCTTTTAAAGGGGCTTCCAGGCGTGTTCCCATATTTTGACAGTGTTTTGATAACAGCGGGGAGCGAATCGGAATTAGCGAAAAGACTAGACAAGGTCCCATCTGTATTCGAGAGAGCGGGACTGAGGTTGAGACGGGACAAATGTGTGTTTTTTGCAAGGGAGGTTGAGTTTCTCGGGTTCAAAATAACCCCAGAGGGAATCAAGCCATCTGAGTCCAAGGTTGCGGCTGTGCAAAATGCCCCTCGCCCCACCGCGAAACTGGAGCTGCAGTCATTCCTAGGGCTCCTGAATTTTTACCATTCCTTCTTGCCAAGGAAGGCATCCGTTGCGGAGCCACTGCATGGGCTACTTAAGAAAGACACGGTTTGGTGGTGGGGAGATAGGCAGGAGAAAGCGTTCAAAGAGCTCAAGGTGCTGTCCTGACCCATTTCGACCTGAGGAAACCGGTAGTTTTGGTCTGTGATGCATCACCAGTGGGGGTGGGGGCAGTGCTGTGCCACGTGTTAGAGAACAGGTGGGAAGCCCCGGTTGCCTTCTATTCCAGGTCACTTTCAAAGGCGGAGCGCAATTAAGCGCAAACAGATAGAGAGGCCCTGGCCATAATCGCGGGAACAAAGAAGTTCCACGATTTCCTGTACGGCCGCGAGTTCACAATTGTGACCAATCATAAGCCCCTTTTGGGAATCTTTACTACAGGCAAGCCCACCCCACAAATCCTGTCCCCCAGAATGCTGCGTTGGGCGATTTTCCTCAATGCCTACCAGTACGAACTGGTCCATCGCCCAGGGAAGGAGATCTCCCATGCAGATGCGCTGTCCTGATCTCTGCTCCCTAGCTTAGGAGACCCCAAATGCAAGGTAGAGCAGGACCACCAAGTCCTGCTGATCGAGTCTCTTGACTCACCCCCCATAGTTCCCGCAGACCTCGCCAAAGCCACAGCGGCCGACAAAATTCTGTCCCAAGTCACTTCCTGGGTGAGAAAAGGGTGGCCCACAACTCCCCCCGAGGAGGAATCCAAATCGTTTTTCAGGTGCAGAGTAGAGCTTTCCCTTGAAAGGGGCTGCCTTCTCTGGGGCCAGCGGGTAGTCATCCCAGAGAGGTTACGAGCAAAGGTGCTAAGGCTACTGCATACCAGCCACCCGGGAATAGTGCGTTCCAACGCATTGGCCAGGAGCTACTTCTGGTGGCCCCAGATAGACGCAGATATAGAGCACTTGGTGGGCACGTGCGAGAGCTGCCAGAGCTCTCGGCCCGAGGAGTCCCGGCTGCCCCACAGGGAATGGGACACGGCCCGCGGGCTGTGGTCCCAAGTACACGTCGACTTCGCTGGCCCCTTTCGCGGGTCCATGTTTCTGCTGATAGTCGATTCATACTCCAAATGGCTGGAAGTCATTCCCATGTCCAACACCTCATCTGCCACAACCATTAAACAATTGCACGAGGTGTTCAGTTGCTTCGGCCTGCCGGACATCCTTGTGAGCGATAACCCCAGTACTTTCACGTCTGCTGAATTCAAGGCGTTCATCGAGAGGAATGCCATCCGGCACATTACCTCTGCCCCGTTTCACCCTGCCACAAACGGTCATGTAGAGCGCCAAGTGCGCACTAAGAAAGATGCATTGCGGCGCATGGGTCCCAGTGAATTGAACCTCCAGCTGTGTCAATTCCTCATTTGTTATAGGGCAACTCCCCTAGCTTCAGGACTTTCGCCGGCTGAGCTCCTCATGCAGAGGAAGCCGGTAACATTTTTTGATTGGTTGGATCCGACCAGGGTGGAGGATGAGGGGAGAAATAGAGAGATAGAGAGCTCCAAAAGTTTTGCAGTAGGGGACCCAGTTCACTGCAGGAATTACGCAACCTTGGGACCAACGTGGGTTCCAGGAATGGTCATTGAGCAAACGGGGCCAGTGTCTTACAGGGTTGAAACTAGCACAGGTCTGCTGTGGAGAAGGCACACTGACCAGCTCAGAAGGAGAGTTACTAGTGAAAGAGAGTCAGCGTTAGGGTTCTCCCCCACCCGTTTAGCCCAAGGGGGAGACACGGGGATGTCCTCAGGTACAAATGCAAATGCATACCCTGGATTCTCACACGAGGAGGAGGATACTTTGAAAGAGTGGGATGAGTTTGACTTTATGTTGCCATACCAGGGGGATGTCGCGGAGTGGTCCCCCACCCGTCCGAGTGAGAAGAGGGGTTTTAGTTCAGCCCCTGGTATTTCCAGTCCTCCCAGTCCTTTTGTTTTAGAGTTTACCCCATCACCAAGACCCCCAACCCAGGCAGCAGGGGGAGGTTCGTTCTCTCCATCCCCAAGACCACCGAGTCAGGTAGCAGGGGTTAGCACAAGTATGCCAGTTGCATGCGCAAGAAACCGGGGCAAGACAACAAGGGTCTCCTCATCAATCCCGAGATTCGTGCTGGGGGGGTCGCCAGGTGTCACGAGCAACAGGCAGGGGTTCACATTCCAGTTACATATTCCGTTCCCCTGTCCAAACGCAAAGTTGCCACAGAGTCCCCGCCAGACGACTAATGAGTCCCCCCTTTCCGTTGCAGGACGAGAGTCTGTGGAACTCGGAGCCCCTAGTTCCCCTGAGCTCAGCCAAGCAGTCGTACGCCCCAAGCGCACATGCGGGAAGCCACAATGGTTGAGGGACTTCGTCTCATCCTAGGGGGGGGGAGTGTTGTGTATGTAACTGTATCACTTTAAGAATGTCTGAATGTAACCTGACAATGATCACAATGTAACTCAGCTGTTAAAGGAACGTGAGCTAGCTGCCCATAGAGGGCAGCTGCAAGCGTTCAGCTCACATGGTTCACATTCCCCCAATCACTGGCAGCCGCAGGAACCTTCCAGAGCAAGGAACACCTGGAGAAGAAGGGCGTGACTCAGAATGACGTCACGCAGGTAGCAGCCAATACGCTACCGTGTAACCCTTTTCAAATGTATTGTTGCAGTATAAAAGGAGCTGTACCTCCGCCATTACCACATGTTCATCCTGACCATCATGCAATAAAGTTGTGTTTTAGCCCTCACTGCGGCTCCTTCTTTGTCTTCCATGCAAGACACTAAACACTTAAAAGGTTGAAGCATGTATCTTACATGGAGAGCAGTCTTGGGCTAATTTGTTTGAAGGAATTGTGATTTGAAAACAAGGAATGGATGTTTAATTCTGCCTATGGCCAGAGTGTAAGCATTGCTTGAATTAATACTGCTCTCACAAGCTCATTTTTAAAATAAAAAAACACTGACTTCCTTTCTAGTATTTCCAAGGTTGGGGTTTCAGTAATTTGAATACCCCAAGGTCAAGACTGGAAAGGTGGCTCACTTGCAATTCACCCACTTAGGCTGGTGTTCGCATGGTGCAGCAGGGAGCTGAAATCACTAGTAAAGGTAAAGGTAAAGGTTTTCCCTTTCTCGAAAACTAGTCGTATCCGACTCTAGGGTGCAGTGCTCATCTCTGTTTCAAAGCTGAAGATCCAATGCTCTCTGCTTCTGCAGATGTTTCCGTGGTCATGTGGCAGGCATGACTAGACACCGGAGCGCATGGAGCACTGTTATCTTCCCACCGAAGTGGTCCCTATTTATCTACTTGCAATTTCTTCCTTTCGAACTGCTCGGTTGGCAGGAGCTGGGACAAAGACGGGAGCTCATTCCGTCCTTCAGTACTCGGGGATTGAACTGCTGGCCTTCAGCCTCCCAGTCAGTGTCTTAGCTACTTGAGCCACTGCAGACCCGAAATCACTAGTATTAGAGCTGAAATCACTGAAGAAAGTCACATCAGATCAAGTCTTAGCACTGCCCTGAACTTGGCCTCTCCCTTGATACTTGGTGTAGGAATGAAGTGAAGGTCCATGGAAGAGTGTAGTAGAGAGCTGAAATTACTGATATAGAGCTGAAATCACTGAAGAAAGTAACATCGGATCAAGTCTTAGCACTGCCCTGAAGAGGCCAGTCATGCAACAAGGCAGCAAATTAGAGGTGGACCAAAGAGAGGACTGGTGAAGTCCCGGGTGAGGTCACCCTATCTAAGAAGGAGGCCAGCAAGACTGAAAACTCACCTGAACTCTCCAAGCCGCTCTTTGCTTTGTTGGATTGGTGAGAAAAGAAGTGACAGCCATGGAAGAGTAGAGAGCTGAAATCACTGGAGAAGGGGTCAGGAAGTCACACCGCATCAAACCTTTTGGAATGAGCCACAAGGAGGCCACTTATGGAACAGAAGATCGTGAATTTGATGTAGACCGGACGGAAGACTTGACAAAGCCTAGAAAGAGGTCAACTTACTTAAGCAGGCAGGAAGCCAGCAAGACAAAAATCTCATCTAAACTCTTCGAACCACTCTGTCAGTTTGTAGGAACGGTGAGAGAAATAATTAGTTGTTTATTATTATTATTATTATTATTATTATTATTATTATTATTATTATTATTATTATTATTATTATTATTATTATTATTATTATTATTATTATTAATTTATTTTTCAAATTTCTATTGCCACCCAAATTGACACCAACTTTGGGCGGCTAACAACAATTAAAACAAAGCCATAAAGGGTTTTAGCCATGTTGGTTATGTTTGTTTTAATTGTTGTTAGCCGCCCAAAGTCGGTGTCGAGTTGGGTGGCAATAGAAATTTGAAAAAATAAATATAATAATAATAATATGAAACTGATTATTTCTCTCATCAATCCTGTACAATTCTTATCATAGATTAGAAACCACCTTTAGGTTTAGTGGCTTTAGCTGGTTTTAAAGTCATTTAACTCTCCCATGGTAAGGCCAGTAGAAACTGGGTGAAGATCAAGTGTTTATAATTACTCCTTACTGGTGCTTATAATTACTCCTTAAGGGAGACATTTTAAAGCTTTACCAAGGCCTAGCAGTGGGGTCCCATTGTTTCACATAATGTTTACAACAGGGTCACATTCCTGGTGGAAATAATATTAATAGATTCAAGGAAATCACACCAAATATATATATACACACACACACACACACACACACACACACACACACACACACACTAGAAACAAGTGAATTCGGTGACAATGTTGGTGTTTTGGCCTGAAAGTAAAGTAATAATAATTTTGTGTCAGAAATTATTCTGGGTTGAAAGGATTTTTGCTGGAGAAAATCGGCTCAGGGGACACCCCAAATGAGGCTCCTTTCATGTACCCAAGATCTTTTCCCACTGAAGTGGTCCCTATTTATCAACAAGCATGTGGATAAGGTAAACTGGAAGTGGTAAAAATGAGATGGAAAGAATAAGCATTGACATTTTGGGCATCAGTGAGCTAAAATGGACAGGGATGGGTGAATTCAGCTCTGGAAACCATCATATCTACTATTGTGGACAAGAAAACCTTAGAAAGCATGGAGTAGCCATAATTGTCAATAAGAGAGTAAGAAAAGCAGTAATGGGATATAACCTCAAAAATGACAGAATGATGTCAGTCAGAATTCAAGGCAAACCTTTCAATATCACCGTAATCCAAGTCTATGCACCAACCACTAGTGCAGATGAAGCCACAGTGGACCAGTTCTATGAGGACCTAGAACACCTCATAGAACAGACACCAAGAAATGATGTCCAAATTATATTAGGAGACTGGAATGCCAAAGTAGGAAATCAAAAAGTGGAGGGAATAACAGGCAAGTTTGGTCTTGGAGTACAGAACGAAGCAGGGCAAAGATTGATAGAGTTCTGCCAAGAGAACGCACTGGTCATAGCAAACACTCTCTTCCAGCAACACAAGAGGCGACTTTACACATGGACATCACCAGATGGCCAACACCGAAACCAAATTGACTACATACTCTGCAGCCAAAGATGGAGAACCTCCATACAATCAGCAAAAACAAGACCTGGAGCAGACTGTGGCTCAGATCACAACCTACTGATCGCAAAATTCAGGTTAAGACTAAAGAAAATAGGGAAAACAAGAAGACCAGACAGATATCACCTAGACAGCATCCCTAAAGAATACACGGTGGAGGTGATGAACAGATATAATGGCCTGGACGCAATAGACAGAGTGCCAGAAGAATTATGGACAGAGATAAAGGACATCATGCAGGAAGCGGCAAAGAAAACCATACCAAAAGAAAAGAAGCGTAAGAAAGCAAAATGGTTGTCTGATGAGGCTCTTAAAATAGCAGAGGAAAGAAGGAAGGCAAAAGTCAAAAGAGAAAGGAAAAAATACAACCTTCTGAACACAGAATTTCAAAGAAAAGCAAGGAGAGATAAGGAAAACTACCTAAAAGAACAGTGCAAAGAAATGGAGGAAAACAACAAAAGAGGCAGGACTAGAGATCTCTTCAGAAAAATCGGGGAAATAAAGGGAACATTTAAAGCAAAAATGACCATGATAAGGGACAAAGACGGAAAAGAGCTAGCTGATGCAGAAGAGATTAAGAAAAGATGGAAAGAGTACACAGAGGAACTCTACAAAAAGGACCTCAACACTCCTGATAACCACAATGATGAAAAAACTGAACTCGAGCCAGACATCCTGGAGAGCGAAGTTATAAAGGCCCTAAAGAGCACTGCAAACAACAAAGCTAGTGGATATGATGGTATCCCAGTCGAATTTTTCAAAGCGCTAAAAGATGATGGCGTCAAATTACTACACTCAATATGCCAGCAAATCTGGAAAACAAAACAGTGGCCACAGGATTGGAAAAGATCAGTATACGTCCCAATCCCAAAAAAGGGCAACGCCAAAGAATGCTCAAATTACCGAACAATTGCACTCATCCCACACGCCAGCAAGGTGATGCTCAAGATAATACAGGACAGACTTCAGCAGCATGTGGAGAGAGAACTACCAGAGGTGCAGGCCGGTTTCAGAAGAGGCAGGGGGACTAGAGACCACATTGCCAACATACGTTGGATCATGGAGAAAACAAAGGAATACCAGAAACAAGTTTACTTTTGTTTCATTGATTACACTAAGGCATTTGACTGTGTGGACCACAACAAGATGTGGCAAGTAATTAAAGAGATGGGAATACCAGAGCACATCATATGCCTCCTGAGAAATCTGTACATCAACCAAGAAGCAACAGTTAGGACAGAACATGGAATGACAGAGTGGTTTGGAATAGGAAAAGGAGTAAGACAAGGCTGCATTTTATCACCCTGCTTATTCAATCTATACACAGAGCACATAATGCGAAATGCAGGGATGGAGGAATCACAATATGGGATTAAAATTGCTGGGAGAAACATAAACAATCTGAGATATGCAGACGATACCACCCTAATGGCAGAAAGTGAGGAAGACCTAAAGAACCTCTTGATTGGGCTGAAGGAGGAGACTGCAAAAGCTGGTTTGAGACTCAATATCAAGAAAACCAAGGTAATGGCAACAGGCCCAATCAGTTCCTGGAAAATAGATGGGGAAGAAGTAGAAGCAGTGACAGATTTTACTTTCCTGGGATCAAAGATCACGGCAGATGGGGATTGCAGCCATGAAATAAAAAGGCGACTGATTCTTGGGAGACAAGCCATGAGAAACCTGGGGAACATAGTGAAAAGCAGAGACATCACATTGCAAACAAAAATTAGAATAGTCAAAGCAATGGTATTCCCAGTGGTAATGTACGGATGTGAGAGCTGGACAATTAGGAAAGCTGAACGCAGAAGAATAGATGCCTTTGAAATGTGGTGTTGGAGGAGAGTTTTGAGAGTACCCTGGACAGCGAGGAGAACAAATAGGTCAATCTTAGAAGAAATCAACACTAACTGCTCATTGGAAGGGCTAATAGTAAAGACGAAGCTAAAGTATTTTGGACATCAAATGAGAAGGGAGGATTCACTTGAGAAGGCCCTGATGTTGGGAAAGGTGGAGGGCAAAAGAAGAAGGGGGAGGCCAAAGATGAGATGGCTAGATGGTATTGTAGACACAACGGGCACAGAACTGGGAGTGCTGAGGGGGATGGTGGAGGACAGAGGTGCCTGGAGAACAATGGTCCATAGGGTCGCAAAGGGTCGGAACCGACTGTGCGACTGAACAACAACAACAACAGTTGACATTGTTTATCTGGACTTTCAGAAGGCTTTTGACAAGGTCCCACACCAAAGGCTCTTGAATAAACTTACCAGTCATGGAATAAAGGGACAGGTCTTGTCCTGGATCAGCAACTGGCTAAGGGACAGGAAACAGAGGGTAGCACTCAATGGACACTTCTCCAAGTGGAGGGAAGTAAAGAGTGGGGTCCCCCAAGGCTCAGTACTGGGACCCCTGCTTTTCAACTTCTTCATAAATGATCTAGAGGTAGAAGTAAAAAGCAAGGTAGCCAAATTTGCTGACGACACTAAATTATACAGGGTAGTGAAAACTGTGAGAGATTGTGAGGAGCTCCAGAGGGATCTCTTGACACTGGGGGAGTGGGCAAAACAGTGGCAAATGAGCTTCAACATTAGTAAGTGCAGAGTGATGCATGTTGGGGCAAAAAACCCCAATTACATTTATAAACTGATGGGGTCTGAACTCTCTGCGACAAACCAGGAAAGGGACCTTGGTGTCCTGGTGGACAACTCAATGAAGGTGTCAACCCAGTGTGCCTCAGCAGTGAAAAAAGCAAACTCAATGCTAGGGATCATTAGGAAGGGTATAGAGAATAAGTCAGCAAGTGTCATTTTGCCTCTTTATAAATCTATGGTGAGGCCCCATCTGGAATACTGTGCACAGTTCTGGTCGCCATACCTCCAGAAGGATATTATGGAGCTGGAAAAAGTGCAGAGGAGGGCAACCAGAATGATGAGGGGACTGGAACACCTTCCTTACCATCTGAGGCTGCAACGGTTGGGCCTTTTTACTCCTGAACGACGGCGTCTAAGAGGTGACCTGATTGAAGTTTATAAAATCATGCACAGTGTTGACAAAGTAGATAAGGAAAAACTGTTTTCCCTATCGCACAACACTAGAACTAGGGGACACTCGATGAAACTTTTGGGTACTAGTTCTCAAACAAATAAGAGAAAGTACTTTTTCACCCAGAGGATCCCTGGTCTATGGATCTCCCTGCCAGAAGAAGTGGTGACAGCTGTCAGTCTTGACAGCTTTAAGAAAGGATTAGACAAGTTCATGGAGGACAAGGGTATCAATGGCTATAATTATGGATACTTAAGGACAACCTCGGGGTTGGAGAGATAGGCAGGATATCTCTCAATGCCATTTCCAGGGAATCCTAAGCAGGTGAAGGCATCTCCTTGGGAATACCCTGATGGAAATGGTGAGCCACTGTGTGAATCAGAATGCTGGACTGGATGGGCTGTGGCCTGTTCCAGCAAGGCTGTTCTTATGTTCTTATGTACTTGCAATTTTTTGCTTTCAATCTGCTAGGTTGACAGGAGCTGAGACGGGTGCTCATTCCGTCGTGAAGCACCCGGGTCTTGAACTGCTGTCCTTCCAGCTAGCAAGGCGAGCTTCTTAACCATTGAGCCATCACAGTAAAGTGAAATCAGATTTTGTCTGAGTAAGTATCTTCTCAGGACAGCAGCGTTAAGGGCAGCTAATCTAGATCTTATAGCTTTTTGTTTCGAGGAATTGTGATTTAAATCAAGGAATGTGCCAATGGCCAGAGTAATAATTGCCTGAATTAATAACTGCTTGCGAGGTGCTTTTAAAAAAAAGATCGCCCTTGCTCCATAGCCAGTCATATCCGACTCTAGGGTTCAGTCTTATAGTCAAAGAGCCAGTGTTGTTTGCAGACGTTTCCGTGGACCTGTGGCAGTCATGACTAGACACCGTAGTGCATGGAATGCTATAAAATTGACTTCAATTCTGGCTGGGACCTCAGTAATTGAATATCTAGGTTTAAGCGTGGAAAGGAGTCTTTGACCTGGAATAATAATAATTTCATGTCAGAAATTATTCTGGGTTGAAAAGATTTTTGCTGGAGAAACTCTGCTCACAGGACGCCCGAATGACTCCTTTCATGTCCCCAAGGTCTTTTCCCCACCCAAGTCGTCCCTTTTGATCTACTTGCAATTTCTTGCTTTCGATCTGCTAGGTTGCCAGGACCTGGACAGACACATACACTCATTCCATCATGCAGCACTTGGGTCTCAAACTGCCAACTCGCCGGCCTTCCAGCTAACAAGGCGAGCTTCTTAACCACTGAGCCACCACAACCCCTGTAAACTGTAACACACCCACTTCAGGTGAGCCAGGGTCTAGGTTTAAGAGCTGGATGAACATTTATCTGTTGAGGATTTAAGGAATGGCTTTACTGAAATGACCACAGACGCCAGAATAAGTTTAGAGGTTTTATTGATTACACATCTCCTCTCTCACAGTGTCCTCAGGGAGGACGCCATTAGACTGGGGTACCTCATGGTGAGGTGAGCCTTATTTTATAACCTTCTTTCAGGAAGGAGGGGTTAGGGTGAAGGGTCAGAGGGAAGGATGAGGTCGGAGTTCAGAGGGTAATGGTGCATTGTGGTCATTGGTGATGAAGGGCAGTGAGGCAATATTTATCTGACATTATCAGCCTCAAAGAGGCAAAGAGATTGCCATTAATAGTTCTGGGGGCTGTTCCTGATGTCTACTGGCTCAGGGAGAAGGTCTGATTTGAAGTCTGTGATCCACTTGGTGGCCAAACAGTTTCAAAAGGGTGGCCATTTTGTTTCTCATATGCCCTTGGAGGGGGGCACTTCTGTCTCCTGTTCGTCGTATGCCGTTTGTGCTATGCAGTTTGGTTGGGATTTATGCTTGGCACTGGGTAGGATGGCTACAGTTTAAGCCCAGGGTTCCCAACTTTTTCAAGCTAGGGACCGGGTCATGCTCTCTCAGTCAGCTTTGAGGGCCGGACGGTCATTTTGCCCTTGCCTGCGTGATGGGGTGGCCATTTTGTCCCAACAATTTCAAAGGGGGTGGCCATTTTGGAGGGGTGGTAGGGCACATGAAATGGTGCTGTGGGCTGGATGCGGCCCAGGGGCCTTAAGTTAGGAACCGCTGGTTTAAGCAGACCTGGAGATATTATTTATTATAACATGCAAGTTATTTATTAGAAAAACAGCCATACTTTTTAATGATAATTTCTGACACTTAAGAACATGTGATCTAATTCATAAAAGCCCTCACTTCCATGATTAAACTTGGTTTTGTTTTTAATGCTGTGAGCCGCCCTGAGTCATTTTGAGTTGGCAGGCTATACAGGTTGGAAATTAAAATTAATTAAAATTAAGAGAAACACAGTCTTGGAATTCTGCATTATGGCTGAGCCTGTAAGCCATGAGGTGTTGAGGCACTCTGGTGTCTAGGCATGCCTGCCACATGTCCAGGGAAAGGACTGCAGATGCAGACAGCACTGGCAATTTGGCTGTAAACGGAGATGAGCACCAAACCCTAGAGTGCGGATTCCCCATGCCCATCGGGCATGGAAACGGCCCTTGCAGAGGCCACTTAGGTGAGAAGGCTCCCGGCCGTGGTTTCTGCGGGCAGAGAAATTAAGGGGGGTGGATTAATGATAGGGTTTGATTCACCCAATTCCTTGACCTGACCGGCGGTTCTGCTGAGAGGGCGAATATCTAACTCCGTTACCCATTAAGGTAATCACTCATCTCCAAGGAGAGCTTAATCCCCGGTGCAAATAGGGGCCATATTTACCCTGGTCTTATCCCTAAACAATGGTGTTTTCCCCTGTCAGTGTTTGCCCAAGTTAATTAACTTCCCCAAGAAAGATTTCCCATTAACCCGGGTAGATGGGTGATGTGATTTTCTGTCAGATGACGGTTTTGCCACCGTTGCGCTTTTTCTCCTATATATGATGAAGTTTTCCCTCAATAAACTACTGATCTGATCTCGTTCCATATTGCCTCGTATCGTTTCTTGATCAGTCTCCTCCGGGACCTCCGGCCCTTAGCGGCCCCGATTCCTACACCTGGTGACCCCGACGTGATTTACTCGTGAGTAAGCGACCCCCGAGCGGTCTACCTCAGAGTAAGCGATCACACGGTCCGGTTCTGCGCTTGAACCACGTCCGATCATCCCGGAGGACAGCGCGGCAGCTCGGCCGGTAAACCATCCGGTCAGGAGAACGGCCTAAGCGGCGAGGCATTACCGAGAGGCTTCCTACAGTTTGCTCCCGACTTTCGCGGCGGCTTGCAGGTTATGGAAAAACGCGTTCCGCAGGGTCAGCTGTGAATCCCTGACAGCGCAGAGGCCACCGAGGGCCCGTGGTAGGGGACCACGCTCCGAGCTCTACCCAGAGAATCGTCACCAGAACCTATTACTTGCCCAAAGACGCGTCGACTCGTCCCGAGGAGGAAACTTCGGAGGACCCTTCGCAGGTAATATGGGGACCTGTCCTCAGCGACAGCGTCCGTCCGCTAGCCAAAGAACTCGTGAAGAAGAGTTCAGAATCCTGGCCAGGGTATTTCAGTTAAGGTTTCACAGCCGAGAGCTACCGAGACTTTTGGCGTACCTAAGGGAACACTGCCTGCTTTACCCAGAAGTAGGTACGTTAACCCTTGAGCTTTGGGATCAGATAGGAGACTGCATTCAGCAACCCCCGAAAGCTCCAGGAGGCGTAATTCGCACATGGAGTAAATGTAGGAAACTTTTAGCGGAGATAGAACCAGTCCGGGTAGAGGCCAAAGAACCCCCAGCGCCAGCCGAGCCATCGGCGCCCACGGCGCTCTATCCGTCATTGCAGTTTAGGCAGAGTAGCGTAGGGAACTTTCCCTCGGTGACAGCTGCAGACGTCACTGACGGAATACAAGGAATGGGGAGCACAGGCACTTCTCTGACAGTTCAAGGTTCCCAAGTTACCAAGAGTGCCCTTCAGTGCACAGTGGAAGAAGAGATCAGGAAGGGGGAATTGCCAGCGGAAGAACTAGCTGAGCTTAGTCAGATTTGTCCAATTTGCTTAGAAATGGACGCCCTCACGGGGGCCCAGAAGATAGTTCATTCACCAGTCCCGTATAAGCTTCTCATGGCTATACGGAAGGCCATTTCAGAGACAGGGCTCCAAAGTCGTTTCACTAGGGGCACGCTTCAGCAAGTGTGCGAGAACACCATGTTCATTCCACATGACTGGAAAGCCGTCATGCGGATGATGCTCAACCCTAGCCAGTACCTGATTTGGGACAGCAAGTTTCGCCTTGAAGCTCAAACTAGGGCTGCCAGGATGGGAGGCGCAGTAATTCCTGACCAATTGTATGGTTCAGGTGCCTTCGAATCCATCGATGCGCAGATCAACTTGCCACTCGCCACTCTTCAGATGTCGGCAGAGGCTGCCTTTAGGGCTTTTTTCAAGGTCCCTGCGACCGGCAAAGCGGCTAAGAATTATACCGCAGTCAAGCAGGGAGCTCAGGAACCCTACATGGACTTCATCAATCGCTTAGAGGAAGCGATCAGTAGGCAGATCGATAATGAGGAAGCCCAGCAAGAGCTCATGATGAAGTTAGCCAAGGACAATGCCAATCTAGACTGCCGTAAAATCTTGCAGTCCTTGGGCAATCGTCCCGACTTGACTCTCACGGACATGATTAGAGCTTGCGCCGACTTTGGCACAGAATCCTATAAGATGGGTTTGCTAGCGGCAGCGGTGCAAGGGGGTAGGAGACCCAAAGGTAAAAATCAAGGGGCATGTCACAATTGTGGCAAGGTCGGTCACTTCGCTAGGGAGTGCCGATCCAAGGGAGGCGGACAAAATTCCGGCCGTTCCAAGGCTCCAAACACCCTGTGTCCGAAGTGCAAGAAAGGCTACCATTGGGCCAGAAACTGTCCGAGTTCGGGAAACCGGCACGCGGGCACGTCTCTGGCCCCGGTCCAAACAGAGACTTCCCAGATTCAAGGCTCGCCAGAGCTAGACTAGATTCAGGTCACATTCCAGGCACTGCGAGGGCGCAGGCCAGCCCCAAGGATAGTACAGGGTTAGACTTGACTTGCCAGGCAGATGTTACCTGCGACTTGCCAGGCACGGTCTATCTGGTGGACTCCCAGTACATGGGTCCACTGCCCAAGGGCTTTATAGGTTTAGTTTTGCCCCGCAGTGTAGCAGGAGCACGCGGAATTCTTGTAATTCCAGGAGTCGTTGACTCCAATTTTTCAGGCGTTCTCCAGGTCCAGCTTTGGACACACTTACCCCAGACAATTCACAAAGGAGACACATTAGCGCAACTGATTATGGTTCCTTATCACTCGCCAGCAGATAGCCAGGGAAGGCTCAGGGACAGCTCAGAGTCCCGGTCAGAGGACCGCTCGAGCGCCAGTGAGGAAGTGCAAGGATACCAGGTCTTAGCGACAGTGGAGACCAACATTGAGTGGAAACAGCGCCCGGTTATTGAGGTATTTCTGAATAATAGATCATTCTCAGGCCTGTTAGATACCGGAGCTGATGTGTCCGTGATAAGCAGAAGCCAGTGGCCAAGGGAGTGGGCCATTGAGCCGGTCTCCAATGTGTGGGGGGTAGGCGGCATTCAGGAAGCGTTTAGGAGCCGGGAGTGGGTGACAGTCACGATTCCAAGGGCTGACGGCACAGCGGTAATTCGGCCGCACATTCTTGACGTGCACATCAACCTTTGGGTGCGAGATATTTTGCAGCAGTACGGTGCTACGCTTACCTTCGGGTAATGGCGTTGCCACTTAAATGGCTCACCGATACGCCGGTCTGGGTAGAACAATGGCCGGTGGTGGGAGAGAAATTAGTCGCCCTGAAACAGCTAGTCAAAGAGCAGCTAGACGCAGGACATATAGAACAGTCCACTAGTCCTTGGAATTCGCCAATTTTTGTCATTAAGAAGAAGTCGGGGAAGTGGCGACTCCTCCACGATCTCAGAGAGATCAATAAATGCATACAGCCAATGGGTCCGCTCCAATGCGGCATCCCAAATCCTAATATGATTCCCGAGGGGTGGGAGATCCTAGTTGTAGATCTCAAGGACTGTTTTTACACGATCCCCTTAGACCCCAGGGACCGGGAAAGGTTTGCCTTTACGGTGCCGGTTGTGAACCACAGTGAGCCCACGCAGCGTTACGCGTGGAAATTTTTGCCACAGGGCATGCTCAATTCGCCCACCCTGTGCCAAATTTATGTCCACAACGCACTGGCAAAGTTCCGAAACCTTTACCCAAAAGCTTTAGTTTGTCATTTCATGGACGACATCTTGGTCGCGGTGCCGCAACTCGGCAGCGAAATGTTTTCAGACCTCCAGGCCAGCCTGGGGGAGAAAGGGTTGCTCATTGCCCCGGAGAAAGTGCAGAGAACCGAGCCCTTCTCATACTTGGGTCATCGGCTTCTCCGCTCTTTCGCAGCACCAGTTTTGCCCCAAATCAACTTGAAGGATTCAGTCACCTTAGTGGAATTGCAGCAGGTTTTAGGGAACATTAATTGGGCCAGACTGTATTTTCGATTGGATACGGATCTTTTGAAACCGCTCTTCTCGCTGCTCACATTAGGTAAGCAGCCAGCAGACCGGATACAAATTTCTCGAGAAGCACGCTTGGCTCTCGAGAAAGTCAACCAAGTTCTCAGCCAGAGGTGGGTAGACAGGATCACCCCAGGGCCATATGCTCCGATCCTGAACTTGTACATCGTTCGAGCAGGATCCATGTTCACCGGAGCTCTAGGAATAGACTCCGAGAAAGGAGCGAGTATCGTGGAATGGGTGTACTTGCCGAACACCTCTTCCCGGAACATCGTTCCTCCCCAAGAGTTGGTTTCCGCGGTGGTCTACCGCGGGAGGCTGAGAGCTAGGGACATCTCAGGGCACGACTTAGCCAAAATCGTAGTCCCGTTCACCAAGGAACAAATTCAGCAATTGATGCAGCTCGGTGACTCGCTTCCAATCGCTTTGGAGGGATTCACCGGATGCTTGGCATACCACTTGCCAAAAGACCCCAGACTTGTCTCACTTCAAACGCAGACAGTCAGCTTGTTCGAATTGCTCTCGCTGGTTCCGCTTCAGGGAGCCAGGACAGTTTTTACTGATGGAGGTCGCACATATGGTGTCTTGACTTGGCAGGAGGGCCAGGCTTGGCGCACGCTGCTAACTCTTCCACAAAAGTCCGCGCAGCAGGCAGAGTTCGCAGCGGTGAACCTTGCTTTGCGCACCTTCGCCAAAGAGCGCCTAAACATCATTACTGACAGTCAGTATGTCAGAAACTTGCTTCACAGTCTACCGGGAGCATACATTACTCCCGCGATAGACAAAAACTTGCTTAGTCTGTTTCTCACCGCTCAATTTCATTTGCGAAACCGCACGGAGCCGCTCTATATTGCCCACATCCGAAGTCATCAAGACCTACCGGGTCCGATTTCCGCGGGCAATAGCAGAGCGGATGCGGCGGCAAAGGAAATTCAACAACGTTCAGTGTTAGGTGTTTTCACTACTCCAATTCAAAGTCATGCATTCTTTCACCAAAATGCCAAAGCGCTAGCCAGACAGTTCAATCTGCCACTTTCTCAAGCCCAAGGCATAGTTCGCTCTTGCCAGCATTGTGCAGGGGCACCGGGGGGGCCCTCGTGGGGGGTCAACCCACGAGGGACAGAGGCTAACCAGGTGTGGCAGATGGATGTCACACATGTTCCGCAGTTTGGCAGATGGCAGTACATGCACGTTTGCATTGATACCTTTTCACAATTCGTTTGGGCAACGGCGCAGAAAGGGGAGACTGCTTCCCACGTGGAACAGCACCTCCTTTCCTGCATCGCGGCAATGGGCAAGCTGCGGCACATTAAAACCGATAATGCCCCGTCCTACAGCTCCAGGCAGCTGGCGGCCTTCATGGCCACCTGGGACATTAAGCATACTTTTGGTGTTCCTTACAATCCGCAAGGGCAAGCGATTGTGGAACGAGTCAATCGGACGCTCAAGTCCTATATTGACAAACAAACAGAAAGGGGGGAGCCACCAGCCCTCCCCAAGTCACAGGCTCAGGCACAGCATTGTCTGAATAAGGTACTGTTCACGTACAATCACCTTAATGTTTTTTCAGATTGCACGCCGCAGGAGAAGCATTTCCGCCGTTCGGAAGCTCTCCCGCGACCGATGGTCCGATACCAGGTGCCACCGGACCCTTCTTGGAGGGGCCCGGCGCCACTCGTAACCTGGGGAAGAGGGTATGCTGCAGTTATGTCTCCTACAGGTGTCGTTTGGATTCCAGCTCGGTGTGTCAAGCCTCACTTGGAACCACATGGCGTGGACCCAGGCCGGCCCGAGTCCGATCCCGGAGATGGAGGACCTCACCCTGACCGAGAGGACCCGTCGGGAGAGACAGCGGTCGCAGATGACAGCGCCGAAGATCACCTGGGGGATGGTCAAGGCCCTTTGCCATGAGGCCCAGGATGCCATCCAGCGCGAGGAGAGGGAGCCGACACCGGAGAACCTCGTGGCTGCAGTCTTTGCCCAGATTCATGCCAACTCCATGGCAGTCACCATCAATCTGATCCTCTCCCTACTTGCGGGGGGAGGCGTTCAGGCTGCCTCATTTAAGGCCAGTTATTTGATGCCAGGCGGAGATCTCTCTGCCCGGATGCACTACAACATATGGGAAAGGTTAGTGGGTCTCGTCAACCAGTCCGATTTTTGCCTGAAGCAGGACATTGGTTCTGCCTCAATCTTGAGCACCTGCCTCATCCCCGTGTGCCACACTCCAGGCGCGCACCCCAGGGATGGGGACTGGCTCGTGAAACGGATTTTCAGCCCATACATCCCAGCGGCTTCCTCGGAGTATGCCCGTTGGGAAATGCGGCTCACCATGACTTTGCCGGCTGATGCAGCCACTCTCCACACTCCTCGAGTGGCGGTCAGCCCGAACTCTACTTGTGCTCGAATGTCCGGCTGCTCTGCAGTCGGTCGAACTCGGCGTCGCTGCCTCGAAGTTGGCAGCGGCAACTGGACTTGTAATCATCCGCAGAGACTTGGTTCAATGTATGCTCATGTTACGTTACCATCTGGTTGGTTCTTTACATGTAATCAGTACACGTGGAACTACATTCCTGCAAATGTATCAGATGCTATATGTTGTATCAGTCACTTGACACTGTTACTCCCTACTAAGGATATGGTCACCCCAAGCACAAATGTTTCAAATGTCTCGGTCCCCATACGGCACACTCGCACCACCCAGTTAGACAGCTCATGTGAGAGCAGCTTTAGAGTTATGAGTCCAGCCGAATATGTTTCATTGGCAGTCAGCATAATTGGCGTGCCAGGCTTAGCCGTCGGCAACACTCGGAGGATCAGCCGACTGGCTTGCGGATTGGCTAAAGCCATCAACCACACCTCCTCTGCGATAGCGCTGCTCAACCAGGAGCAGGCAGAGCTTCGCCATGCCATTCTCGACAATCGAGCGGCTATAGACTATCTCCTATTGCGACATCATTTGGGTTGCGAATCTTTTCATGGTATGTGCTGCTTCAATCTTACTGATAACTCCCACAAGGTACAGAGTCAGCTCTTGGACCTCCACACCATAGTCGAGTGCATAAGAGAGGGTTCTGCATGGGGAACTTGGTGGAGTTCATTGTGGAATTGGATGTGGTCATGGATTCCGTGGGGGTGGCTCCAGACGGTACTCAAGGTGGTTGTGGGGGTGATTATACTAGGCATAGCAATCTGCTGCTTTGCGCAATGTATTCCCTCACTGATCTCGAAGTGCCGCCCCAAGAAGGAACCCCGAAGCGTCATTCCCGCTCAGCAGCTGATGCCTCTCTTGCGCAGAGTTGCCGGTCAGGCTCTTAAGTAAAACAGAAAGGGGAGATGCGGATTCCCCATGCCCATCGGGCATGGAAATGGCCCTTGCAGAGGCCACTTAGGTGAGAAGGCTCCCGGCCGTGGTTTCTGCGGGCAGAGAAATTAAGGGGGGTGGATTAATGATAGGGTTTGATTCACCCAATTCCTTGACCTGACCGGCGGTTCTGCTGAGAGGGCGAATATCTAACTCCGTTACCCATTAAGGTAATCACTCATCTCCAAGGAGAGCTTAATCCCCGGTGCAAATAGGGGCCATATTTACCCTGGTCTTATCCCTAAACAATGGTGTTTTCCCCTGTCAGTGTTTGCCCAAGTTAATTAACTTCCCCAAGAAAGATTTCCCATTAACCCGGGTAGATGGGTGATGTGATTTTCTGTCAGATGACGGTTTTGCCACCGTTGCGCTTTTTCTCCTATATATGATGAAGTTTTCCCTCAATAAACTACTGATCTGATCTCGCTCCATATTGCCTCGTATCGTTTCTTGATCAGTCTCCTCCGGGACCTCCGGCCCTTAGCGGCCCCGATTCCTACACTAGAGTGAGATACGACTGACTTTCGAGCAAGAGCGGCATTTACCTTTCATCTGGATCTGCAAATTTAAACAGCCTCCGTTTCCTTTTATTGCTTCCTCTCATTGTTGTTTTAAAAGGAGTTTACAATTTGTTCTATCTGCCAGCTCTCGTAGATTTTGGGACCAGAACCAGTAATAATGTTCTCTTATGAATTTTCGGCGTGTTTTATATTCCAATCCCTGTACCTTTAAAACAAAAGCAAAATCCCTTTCCTTGCTCATTTTACTAGGGATCAATCTAAAATCATGGCTGCTGTTTGCCTAATATTTTGAAATAATTTATGATCAGTGGCTTCATCCTCCAGAGAGCCTACTAGCATTTATATGCGATTGTTCATTCAGAGCATGTTCCTGGTTGAGAAAGCATAAGCAACGCAAGCTTAGTTATTTCTGATGGTGGAATGGGGTGGGGCAGAAAGAGGCAAAGGAACATTAACATATATGAATCCCTCCTCACAATTCCTCCTCTTTCTCGCCTTCATGTCTGGTTGACACATAACCAGGTCCAGTGGACAACCACTTCCATTCTGTCACATTGGGATGCAACAATATACGTTAAGACAGTTCGGGAAGTAAGCTGTTTCCTGTGCATTTCTTGAGTTTCATTTATCACAAGTGTCAACGTTGGTCTCCTTCCAATTATTTTGGTGGCACCGCATTGGCATTAAACCCAGGATTCTGTCGTTCTTTTTGTTTCTAAAAAGAGCACCAGGCTTGTAGCCACACTATAAATAGTATTTATTACTGGCTTGTAATATTGCAATGATGGGGAATTATTACACAGACATTCTGTTGCTTTAATGCAGCAACGGTCTTTGTATGCTTGTGTGCATCTACTCTCACCACACAGAGGAGAGCCTCTTGAATGTTAACGGCGCTGTCCATGACGCTTCTTCTTTCGTGTCCTGATCAAACCTTGGACTGCCCAAACGAAGCCACTTTCGTGGCTTTGTCATCGGCCAACCTTAAGTTCTCATTAGTGCAGGTTTCTGGTTCTTCTTCTTTTGTGTCCCGATCATACCCTGGACTGCCCAAATGAAGCCACTTTCTTGGCTTTGTCGTTGGCCCAACTCCAGTTCTCGTCCGTGCATGTTGCTGGCTGCCATCGGCAGACCAGTAAATGAGCCAATGGATTCTGCATCTCTCCACATTCACACAACATGTTGTTGTCCACCAACAGCCCCCAATTGAACCAGTTGGTCTTGCATTAAAGGACTCCAACCTTCAGCCTTTTCAGGGTTCTCCAAGTGATGTTGGGGAAGTTGAGTTCCTCAGCCATCTCCTCTTTTAATGTTCCTTGTCCAGTGAGCTCCTTCATCCATCTTCTAATTTGGCTTTTTTGGTGTCTTGCACGGAAGACAAGAAGGAGCCGCAGTAAGGGCTAAAACACAACTTTATTGCATGGTAGTCAGAGTGAACATGAGATAATGGTGGACCAAACAGCACTATTTATAGCACACTGTACATGATACTACTACTGGCACGAGCATCTGCAACAGGTACGTGATACTGCTACTGGCGCGAGCATCTGCAACAGGTACGTGATACTGCTACTGGCGTGAGCAGTATTGTCCTTAACAGCTTGTTACAATGAGTCATTGATTACTAACAATGGATACAGTTGTTGGATACAATTGTTGGATACAATCACTTAAAGAGTACTTGTCACATTCTATTCAGTACATAACAGCTTTACTCTTGCGTCTCCTCAAGAACGTTCTTGCCATAAAGCTCTTCATGGATCTGAGGCAGTGGACTTGAGACTCATCTCCATTCAGAGGATGTTGAGGGTCCTTCTCTTGTTTAGTTCTCTCGGCGTCCGCTGCTCCTTCTCTCCTGATCTTAGGTGGAGTGACACCAATAAGAAGGTCTAGTTTCCTAAAATGGGGTTGTTTGAGGCACCCTGTCACTACGCATTGGACTTGAGGCTCATCTCTGTTCAGAGGGTCCTTATCTTGCTTAGTTCTCTCCGTGTCTGCCGCTACTTCTCTCCTGATATTAGGTGGATATCAACAAGAGGATGTACAGGTGAAACTGGGAAAATTAGAATAGTGTGCAAATGTTCATTCATTTCACTTAAAAGGTGAATCAAATATATGAGATAGACTCACTACATGCAAAGCGAGAGATGTCATGCCTTAATTCGTTATAATTGTGATGATCATGGCATACAGTGTACATGAGATTATGTGATGATTATGGGGTACATGAGATTGGAGGGTTGGGGTTTTCATAAGCTGTAAGCCATAAGCATCAATATTATAACAAAGTAAGACTTGAACTGTATCCGCTTTGCATGTAATAAGTCTACTTCATATATTTGTTTCACCTTTTAAGTTGCATTACTGAACTGAATGAACATTTGCACGATATTCTAATTTTCCCAGTTTCACCTGTATTTCCTTAACTGGCATAGGTCACTCTACACATGGCTTCACTCACAGCAATGAAGAAACAAGTTGAAATGGCAGAACAGACTCCCCCTTTTCAGAGTCAACTCATGAAATCCATTTGGCTCCTGCTCATGTTTTTCAGCTGACGGGTTCCTGGGATGATTTTTTGCAGGACCCAAGATGGAAACCATTTGCTTGTCCAGCTTGGCTCCAAAAAGAGTTAAATGAGGCCCTGTGGATCCAGCCGAGGGATTAAAAATAACTACAGGAGTTTTGCATTTCTATATAAAGACACAGTCGATACCAAGCGGGTCTGCACAGTGACCCCGAATGTGTTTCTTTTGTCACTCGTGTCTCTACCGCCTGCTCTCCCTGTTCAGAATGAAACCATAAATCAATAATCCTTTTGAAACATGAAAATCAATGCCAATCGCACCGCTTGAGAGAGCAAGCCAGCAATAACAAAGCTATGTTTTGTCTCTCCCGAGAAGGAGGGGGGAGGTTTACCCTAGCTCAGGGTTCCTCAAATTTTGGCTCCCCAGGTGTTCTTGGTCTTCAATTCCCAGAATCCCAAGTCAGCACACAGCTGGTCAGGGCTTCTGGGGATTGAAGTCCAAGAACACCTGGAGAGCCAAGGTTGGCCATCCTTGCCCTAGACTAGAAATGGCTCCAGAGTGGCTTCTATTTAGGTAAAGGTAAATGCCACACTTGCTCGAAAGCCAGTCATATCTGACTCTAGGGTTCAGTGCTCATCTGTTATAATAATAATTTTTTGTCAGAAATTACTCCGGGTTTGAAAGGATTTTTGCTGGAGAAACTCTTCTCAGTGGACACCGAAATGAGGCTCCTTTCATGTCCCCAAGTGCAACCCTCAGTATCAAAACCCAACCTTCCAGTCTGCAGCTTAGTGTCTTAACCACTAAGCCACCAGGGGTTTATAGCCAAACAGCCAGTGCTGTCTGCATGTGCAGACCTATCCGTGGACATGTGGCAGGCATGACTAGACATCGGAGTGCACAGAATGCTCTTTACCTTCCTACCATTTATCTACAGTACTTGCAATTTCTTGCTTTCGAACTGCTAGTTTGGCAGGAGCACGGACAAAGACAGGAGCTCACTTCATCATGTAGTGCCCAGGAATCAAACTCTGACCTTCCAGTCATCGAGTTCAGCATCTTATTTCCTTGAGCCACTGCTTCTTTTATTTATTTATTTATTTATTTATTTATTTATTTATTTATTTATTTATTTATTTATTTATTTATTTATTATTCAAATTTCTATGCCGCCCAATCAGGCGAACCCAACTGACAACAGGATTAAAACATACATATTATTATTATTATTATTATTATTATTATTATTATTATTATTATTATTATTATTATTATTATTATTATTATTATTATTATTATTATTATATTTCTATTTATTTATTTATTTATCACGCTTATATACCGCCCACTCAGGTGCAACCCAACTCAGGGCGGTTTACATAGCGGACAGTAAATACATAAAAGACACATGATAAAACAAAGTTAAAAGTTAAAAAACCCACCCCTAAAAGGTGCGTACGAACTGAAGGGACCTTGGGGGAAGGCACACTTCTCTATACCCATGTTGTGTATGCATGTATTGTACTGTCAGAATGTAACCACCCCATTTACAATGTATTGCAGCTGTAAAGGAACGCGAGCAAGCAGCCCATAGAGGGCAGCTGCGAGCGTTCAATCTCACATGGTTCACATTGCTCAATCACGGACAGCCGCGGGAAAATCCTTCCCCGCATTCAGCAGCAGGAAAGAAGAACTACTGAAGAGAGGCGTGCCTGGGCGAGGCCACGCAGGTAGCGGCCAATGAGCTACCGTGCTACAAGATTCAAATGTATAACCCTACTGTATATAAAGAGATGTATCACCGCCATTACCTCATGCTCCACCAGATCATCATGCAATAAACCTGTGTTAAGCCAACCCTTCGGCTGTTCTGTTGTCTTTGGTCCAATACAGTAAACTGGCGACGAGGATGGGATCTATGGCTGCCCACGGGACCAAGACATGCGCCGGCTACGAGATCAGGAAGCCGGGAGACTTGGAGCTGTTTGAGATAGACTTCAACGGAGCGCTGGTGGAGCTCGAAGTCTCAGATGAGGACAAGAAGAGGGCCATTTTCGTCCGCATGCTCAGACACGAGACAAAGAGGACTCTGGTGGACCTGATCGCGCCGAGGAGGGTGAGCGACTACAAAGCCAAAGAGCTTCTGGCTGTGTTGCGCGCCCACCTCCGGCCCGCGATAGCGATGTTCCCCGCTCGGAGCGCGTTCTGGAGGCGAGTCCAAGCGCCCGGGGAATCGGTCGCCGAGTTCGCCGCGGCCCTGCGGCTGGCCGCCGGCCCCTGCAAATGGGAGACCCCAGAAGTCACCCTCCGCGACTGCCTGCTCTGCGGCCTGAGGGACACCGAAACTCAGCGCGCGCTGATGAAACAGGAGCCGCCCCCCACGTGGCAACAGGTCCTCGACACGGCGCAGGCCGCGGAGGCCACGACGGCCGGCGTGCAAGAGCTCCAGGACTGGCGACCGAAAACCGCCAAGGCAGAGAGCTCGGTGCGCGCGGCCCGGCGAGTTTCGGACCCGACCACGGAGAGCGGCGACGACGACGACGTCCGGAAGGTCCAGAAGGAGGGCCGGCGCTGCGACGGCTGCGGCGCCGCCCACGCCCGCGCCAAATGCCCGTTCCGCAAGGCCGAGTGCCACAACTGCGGCCGGCGCGGGCACATCGCCAAGGTCTGCCGGAAGCGGCGCGAGGTCAAGAGGAGCTCCCCAGACCGCGCGGCGAGGCAAGATCGCACCACGAGGCCCCAGGACCACGGCACCCGGACCACGAGGAAGCGGGACGGCGTCGGGCGCATCTCCGACGACAGCGAGGACGACGCTCCGGTCTTCAGTGTTTCCACGGAGCACCCCCGATACTTCGTTGAGGTAGTAATACAAGGGGCCCCTGTTAGGATGGAGGTGGACTCGGGTTCTTCTTACTCTATCATCTCCCAGGGAGAGTTCCTAAAGATAGCCCCCCACGTGCGGCCCAAGCTCAAGGCGTTGAGGGCCACCCTAAAGGACGTGCAAGGGAACCGCATCCCGGTGCTGGGGGTTGGAAAATTCCAGGTCCAGTTCAAAAAGCGCGCTGCAACGCTTCCCCTAGTCGTCCTCAAAGGAGGTAAATGCAGCCTCCTCGGGACTCAATGGTTTCAGCCCCTGGGGTTGTTCATCGGGGGGGTGCACGCCGTGGGAGCACACGCCGCCGGGACTGATCCAATACAGAGCGTGTGTGAGGCGCACCCCGAAGTTTTTAAAAAGGGACTCGGAAAGTTCAAGGGCCCCCCAGTGACTTTCGACCTGGACCCTGGAGTACGTCCAATCAGACTTAAACCGCGCAGGGTGCCTTTCGCCCTAAAAGACAAAATAGAGGCAGAGTTGGACAAATTGGTGGGCCAGGGGATTCTTGTTCCTGTTGATTCTGCGGAGTGGGAAACTCCAATTGTAACAGCACTCAAGGCCAATGGGGAGGTCCGCATATGCGCTGATTACAAGTGCACCATCAATAAGGCGATCCGCCCTAATGCGTATCCGGTGCCGGTAGTCAGCCACTTGTTGGCCAGGTTGCACGGGGGGAGGTGTTTTGCTAAACTCGACCTGGCCCAAGCCTACCAGCAACTCCCGGTCACCCCCGCCGCAGCTGCTGCGCAGACCATAGTCACACACAAAGGGGCGTTCCAAGTATCGCGCCTCCAATTCGGCGTGAATTCGGCGCCCGGGATTTTCCAATCACTCGTGGAATGCCTCCTAAAGGGACTAGAGGGGGTGTTACCCTACTTTGATGACGTATTGATTACAGGGGGGAGCCGGGCAGAGTTGGCAGAAAGGTTGGGAAAGGTCCTGGAAAAATTCGAAAAGGTGGGGTTGCGGTTGCGAAAGGACAAATGCGTCTTCTTCGCAACCGAGGTCGAGTTCCTAGGGTTCCGCATCACTCCCGAGGGAATAAGGCCATCCCAATCCAAGGTGGCCGCCATCAAAAAGGCCCCTCGCCCCACCTCCAAGCCCGAGCTGCAGTCGTTCCTTGGGCTGCTTAACTTCTACCACTCTTTCCTTCCTCGGAAGGCAGCCGTGGCGGAACCGCTACACAAATTGTTAAAAAAGGATGAGGCATGGAAGTGGGGCGACGACCATGAAAAGGCTTTCAATGACCTGAAGCGACTCCTGCCATCAGATGCTGTGCTGACCCACTTCAATCCCAAACGCCCGGTGGTCCTGATATGCGATGCATCCCCGGTGGGGGTGGGGGCGGTGTTATGCCACGTGCTGGAGAACGGGAGGGAGGCCCCGATAGCGTTCTACTCTAGGTCCTTGTCCCAAGCGGAAAGAAACTACGCCCAGACAGACAGGGAAGCACTAGCGATAATTGCGGGGACCAAGAAATTTCATGATTTCGTGTATGGCCGCCCCTTCACCATAGTGACTGACCATAAGCCCTTGCTAGGCATTTTCACCGCAGATAAGCCCACACCCCAAATCCTGTCCCCGAGAATGCTCAGGTGGGCCATTTTTCTCAACGCGTATCAGCACGCGTTGGTATACCGGCCCGGGAAGGAGATCAGCCATGCGGATGCCCTGTCGAGGTCCCCCATTCCCCGGGATTGCTGCCACGTGGGCGAGGAAGAGAGAGACCACCAAGTTCTAATGATAGAGGTCCTAGACTCCCCTCCAGTAGTACCGGCCGACATCACCAAAGCGACCGGCAAGGACAAAACGTTAGCCACAGTCTGCTCCTGGGTACAGAAAGGGTGGCCCGTGTCGTCCCCAGCAGCGGAATTCGACACATTTTTCAAAAAGAAACTAGAGTTGTCCCTAGAGAGGGGTTGCCTGTTGTGGGGGCAGCGGGTAGTGATCCCCACATCCCTCCGGCCGAGGGTGCTTAAGCTGCTGCACGTCAGCCACCCGGGGATCGTCCGCTCTAAGGCTCTAGCCCGTAGTTATTTTTGGTGGCCACAGCTAGACGCCGACATTGAGCACATGGTCGGCACTTGCGAAGCGTGCCAAAGCTCCAGGCCGGAAGAGGCTCGTCTGCCACATAGAGAGTGGGACGCAGCGAGGGGGCCCTGGTCCCGGGTACACGTAGACTTTGCAGAGCCGTTCAGGGGAGCGCTTTTCCTCCTAGTGGTGGATGCGTTCTCAAAATGGTTGGAGGTCATCCCAGTCTCGAGCACCTCCTCGGCCACCACAGTTAAACAGTTACGCAGGGTCTTTTCCACGTTCGGTTTACCCGACACCCTCGTCAGCGATAACGCTAGCTGTTTCACGTCCGCCGAGTTCAGGGAGTTCATGGATCTCAACGCCATTCGGCACATCACCTCCGCCCCTTTCCACCCGGCCACCAACGGCCAAGTAGAGCGCCTCGTGCGCACCACTAAGGACGCGCTGCGGCGCATGGGCCCCGGAGATCTTGACCGACAACTATGCCAGTTCCTGCTACGGTACAGGGTCACCCCACTAGCGTCAGGGTACTCCCCCGCAGAGTTGCTAATGCACAGGAAGCTGGCCACGGTAATCTCCAGACTAGACCCCACCAGAGTAGAAGACAAAGGGCGAAATGTAGAGATGGATTCCTCAAAGAGTTTTAGCGTAGGCGCCCCCGTGCATTGCAGGAACTACGCCAGCGGGGGGCCAGCCTGGGTGCCCGGCATTGTAATAGAACAAACCGGCCCCGTCTCATACCGCGTGGAGACCAATACAGGCCTCCTGTGGAGGCGGCACGCGGATCAACTCAGGCGTAGGGTCCCCGGAAAGCAGGACGAAGACGAGAGTAGAGACGAATCAGTGTTAGGGTACTCCCCCACCCGCTTAACCCAAGGGGGAGAAAAAGGGGGACATGGGTCCCCGCCAAGGGGGGAGGAAAGGGAATCGATCCTCAGAAATCTTTTGCGGGAGTTTGCGGCGGAAAGGAAGAGCCCCGATCCCACACACATCCCCCGGGAGCGTCCCAAAAATACAGATTCCCCAAAAAGTTTAGACCTTGATTTACAGTACCAGGGGGAGTTAGCGGAGTGGTCCCCCACCCGTCCTAGCGAAAAGAGGGGTTTCAGTTCAGCCCCTGGTACTTCCAGTCCCAGTAGCCCCTGTGAGTTAGAGTGCAACATAGCGCCAATGTCCCGGAGACCGACACCCCCAAGACAGGAGGCAACGGCGAGTCCGTCCGCCACAGTCTCAAGGTCCCCCGAGCGGGGGACAGAAGGGAGCAGAACCACAAGGGCATCCTCATCGGTCCCGCGGTTCACGATCGGAGGGTCCCCGGGGCCCGAGGGAAACGGGCAGGGGTTCACTTCTCAGTTGTTCATTCCATTCCCATCCCCCAGCGCAAGGCAGGCACAGACGCCCCACAGAGCCACTAATGAATCCCGGTTTTCCGTTGCAGGACAAGCACCCACGGAGTCAGGGATCACAGGCTCTCCAGTACTAGGGCAGGCGCAAGCACGCCCCAAGCGAATGTGCGGCAAGCCACACTGGTTGCGGGACTTCGTCCCATCCTAGGGGGGAGGGATGTTGTGTATGCATGTATTGTACTGTCAGAATGTAACCACCCCATTTACAATGTATTGCAGCTGTAAAGGAACGCGAGCAAGCAGCCCATAGAGGGCAGCTGCGAGCGTTCAATCTCACATGGTTCACATTGCTCAATCACGGACAGCCGCGGGAAAATCCTTCCCCGCATTCAGCAGCAGGAAAGAAGAACTACTGAAGAGAGGCGTGCCTGGGCGAGGCCACGCAGGTAGCGGCCAATGAGCTACCGTGCTACAAGATTCAAATGTATAACCCTACTGTATATAAAGACATGTATCACCGCCATTACCTCATGCTCCACCAGATCATCATGCAATAAACCTCTGTTAAGCCAACCCTTCAGCTGTTCTGTTGTCTTTGGTCCAATACAGTAAAACCCACCACCCAACAGTACCCCCATCCCCACCCGCACCCCAAACTTGGCCCGCCAGCCAGGTTTTTAGTTCTTTTCTAAAGGGCAACAACTCCGTCTGGAGACGCAGTTCCACAGGCAGGAGGTTCCAAAGGGCCGGTGCGGACACGGAGAAGGCCCTCCTCCTCCTTGTGCCAGAGAGGCAAGCCCCCCTGGCCGATGGCACAGTTAGAGAGCCCCTCCGGTCCGCTCTGGTTGGACGGACAGACGTCCTTAGGGCGATGCGGTCTTCTATCTAGGTAAATGTAAAAGCCGTCCTTTATATCCAGTTATACCCAACTCTACCCACCAGCTCAATATTTGGAATCAGATAGGGAAGGAGGAGGCGGTGGTGGTAGAGCCTAATTCTTTTCTGTTTACCATAAACTATTGGGAGAGGAGTGGCCATGTTGATCACTAATATGCTAAAGTTTCAACAAGACTCTATGGCCTTTTCACAAATAAATGTCCTCCCACACTTGAAAAATAATAAATAAGTCTGCAAACATCACACAGCTGCTGATTTATATTCCAGCTTTCTTAACTTTACAAGCGATGTGATCAGATTACAAATGATGATTATGAATCAATTAGACTCCAGTTCTACTAGTAATCATTGTCATAACTTTCCCTTCCCTCTCCCCCAAAACAGGCAAGAACTGGGTAGGAGAAACAGAGGGGGATTAATGTCATTGAAGGATAAGAAGCATGAGACATAATTAAAGCTTTCCCAGAGATGTGTTTTGCCCCAGAGGAACCCCCTCAAAACAGGCAGGGTGCTCATTAAAGAGGTATAATTAGAAATTCAGCTCCACTCCTGAACCACTTTGAATCCCCCAGCCCTTCATTCTCACTGATCCAAGGGGCCTCAAGTCTCTTCTCTTTACTTGCTGAGATCCCTAATGAACAGGAAGACGCTTGGCTGCCGGGAGATTTAGGAGAAAGGGCAAATCCAACCATAGCAACTTTCTAGAATCCCACCTCAGTCTTCTTCTTCCATGTCTAGGCCACACATGAAATGGCCAAACTAAAGCCACCTTTGGGTGAGTTCATTCTGCAGTTCCTAGTGTGGGAAAGGTGCACAAGGTGACCGTTGTCCCAGGGTACACCTGATTGCGGTTCAAAAATACCATCATCTTTGAGGAGACTATTTCTGTGTGCTCACCACCAAAGCAGAAGAAGCAAAGGTAGACCTGAAGAGCAAGGATTGCCACTTTAGATCTAGGTCAGAACAACATCTAGAACAGTGGTGGCAAACCTTGGCACTCCAGGTGTTCTTGGACTTCAATTCCCAGAAGCCCAAGTCTCTGTGAATCCACACGACTTGGGCTACTGGGAATTGAAGTCCAAGAACACCTGGAGTGCCAAGGTTGTACGTGCGGGAAACAAATTCATGCAGATTCACAGAGACTTGGGCTTCTGGGAATTGAAGTCCAAGAACACCTGGAGTGCCAAGGTTGTACATGCGGGAAACCCATTCATGTGGATTCACAGAGACTTGGGCTTCTGGGAATTGAAGTCCAAGAACACCTGGAGTGGCAAGGTTGGCCATCACAGATTTAGGAGATAGTTCTGACCAAACAGCATCTCCAAACTCTTGGGTGATTTTGATTCTTCCTTTATGGATTCGCAGCATGTAGGACAGAACAACATCAACAGCACAGCAGAAAGCATTAAAGAATAGTCCAAGTCTCAGATCTAACCCCCTCTTCCCACCATGACTCGCCCTTTGTGCAACAAAAATCACTGTCAAAGCATTCAAAGTAGAAAAAAATATTTACTTACAGTTATGGTTCATAGTTGCTACCTGAGAAGCAGACAGAAGAAGAAATGTTGGAGTCTCTTCCATGTGGGAATGGCATCCTGTGCCTGCTGCATGTGGCTTGGGATCATCAAGGGGAAGAAGGATGGACAAAGAAACAAACAAATGGGGAAGAGGAGAAGGGCAAGCTAGAGGTGAAGAAAAGAATTTTACTACACTAATACAACACACTTGCACACATGGGTACTTTTCTGGAGTTTGCACGTGCGTCCAAGGTTTCTGTTTGCACCACCAGGCTTTAAGGAGCTCTGATGGTGCAAGGGTTAAACTGCAGCCACAATGTTGTGAGTTCAATCCAGACCAAGGCTCAAGGTTGACTTGGCCTCTTCCATCCTTCTGAGATCGCTCAAATGAGCCCCCAGCTTGTTAGGAACAAAATGCTAATTAACTTGAGTGATTTGAGTGCTATGGGGCGGTATATAAATGTAATTGCTATTGGTAAAGTTTATCCTGCTATGGTAATAGAGTACACCCTACTGCCAGCGACTCAACACCAAGCATCAGGCGGCAGTTAACTAACCTGACCACCCTGAGGAGTAGCAGCCTTGGCAAAGTCCACAGTGAAGAAAGGGTGATGGTCCCCAAGTGGATTAAATCCCTCGGGATGGAGGGCAGCAGCTTCATCTATCCTGCCCTGGAACTGAGCAGGACTTTGGGTGCCAAAAGGGCTCAGGACCAGAAAGTGACTCGCAGAACTAGATCCGTGGTACTATGGGTGTCAGACTGCGATGCGGAAGGCCAATGGAAGGCTGCTGTGTTATATGGTTCGCAGGACAATCTTCATGGCTAATCGCCATGATGGATTGCCAATATTCGGAATTGGATAAGGCACAACACCACCAAGAAGAAGCAACTTTATGCTGTCTTCTAGAGATGTGTGTGACTCAAACCTGCTAATTTGATCCCAGGACATTGATTTCTGGTTGTGAATGGGCTGAGAAATGGGCAAGATCTTGAGAACTCCAAGTCTTCCTCATAGAGAATCAGGAGGAACTCCAGCTCTGTGGGATGCAGAAGGTTAGAACCCCCTCTGCTTCATCATTTTTGCCTGGTCAGGGTTAGGCAAGCCTAGGCTTGACTTCTTCTCTTGGAGCCACTTGACTGCCTTTCTGGCAGACCAAGTTATCCGCATCTGTCTGGCCAGGTGTTCCTGCTATTGGTCATAGAGTAGACCCTACTGCCAGTGACTCAACGCCGATCATCAGGCAGCAGTTAACTTACCTGACCACCCCGAGGACCAATGGCCTTGGGTGGCAAAGTCCACAAGGAAGGGAAGGGTGATGGTCCCCAAGTAGATTACATCCCTCTTGAGTCCATCTTGATGGAGGGCAGCAGCTTCATCCAACCTGGCCTGGGGCTGAGGAGGAGGAATCGGACTTTGCATGCCAAAAGTGGTCAGGACCAGAAAGCAACTCGTGGAACTGGATCCGTGGTACCATGGATGTCACGCTGCGATGCAGAAGGCAGATGAAAGGCCACAACATGGTTCCCTTGACATTGCTGTGAATGAAGCCATGCACAGAGTGACAGGATGCCTTAAACCTACACCAGCTGAGAAGATAGACCACCTTGTTGATATTGCTCCACCTAAGATCAGGAGAGAAGTACCAGCAGATGCCAAGAGAACTAAGCAAGAGAAGGACCCTTGACATCCTCTGAATGGAGATGAGCCTCAAGTCCAATGCCTAGAGTGACAGGATGCCTCAGAGCTACACCATTGGAGAAACAAGACCCTCTTGTTGGTATCATTTCACCTAAGATCAGAAGAGAAGTAGCAGCAGGCACTGAGAGAACTAAGCAAGAGAAGGACCCTCAACTTCCTTTGAATGGAGATGAGCCTCCAGTCGGCCAGCTCGGATCCAGGAAGAGATTTATGGCAAGAACAAACACTCTTGAGAATACGCAACAGCAAAACCAACATAAGATAGTGGAAGGAGCTCACTATACAATGAATAACATTAAAGGCGGAGATGGCTGAGGAGGTAA
The DNA here is from genome assembly GCA_035047345.1 of Bradypodion ventrale. Lineage (NCBI taxonomy): Eukaryota > Metazoa > Chordata > Lepidosauria > Squamata > Chamaeleonidae > Bradypodion > Bradypodion ventrale. Next base: position 4,609,487 of record JAWDJE010000016.1, read on the forward strand.
ACAGTGTTCTGTGCACTCCGGTGTCTAGGCATGCCTGCCACATGTCCACAGAAATGTCTGCAGATGCAGACAGCGCTGGCTCTTCGGCTTAGAAACAGAGATGAGCACTGCACCCTAGAGTTGGATGTGACTGGTTTTCAAGCAAGGCTGACCTTTACCTTAAGAAGAAGAATTATGAGTGTGGCAAGAAATTAGTGTCTGGGCAGGTACATCTACCTGCCCATCCATCTGCCCCTGCTTCCACTGTGAAGGTGAGGCAAAAGCAGCGCCCCCTGACACAGCCCCACAGGTGACTCTGGCATCCAGGTGAGCTTGGCATGAAGGACCCATCCAACTGCTAACGGCAGAAGCTAATTTCAGCATATAAATTGGTGCCAGGGAGATGGTGATGGAGGGGCCAGAGCCTGAAAAGGAGATACGAAGAATGAACAAAACCACCTAACTTGTGCCGAGATCCCTGTCAAGATATATTTGCATAATTAGGGCTTAAATTAGTCCCTCTTCTGTCATAATTATTGGAATGCTTGCAAAGCAATGCAGACAGGGCAGAATACTAAAACTCTCCACCCCGAAGGAGGGCCGAGGGAACAGGAAGAATTCGGGAAACTTAAACACCCAGGAAGAGAGGGCGGGGGGGGGGGGATATTTTTACCTGCTTTCCGATGACAACCTGAAACCAGGGGGTGCCACTGAACATCATACAGGATTTTCGTCCGCTACCAAAATAGAGGAGGGGGGAAGGTGGTTTAGGGGTGGCAGCTTAATGGTTAAGAGCAGGAGTTGGGACATGACAGGAGCTCACTCCGTCACACAGCACTTGGGTCTCAAACTGCTGGCCGATCCTGTTGGAAGAAAGGTCTCCCTTGCTCGAAAGTCAGTTGTGTCTGACTCTAGGGTTCGGTGTTCATCTCGGTTTACAGGCAAAGAGCCAGCGCTGTCTGTGTCGGTGGACGTTTCCATGGACATAAGGCAGGCATGCCTAGATACCGAAGTGCATGAAACACTGTTACCTTTCCCACTGAAGTGGTCCCTATTTATCTACTTGCAATTTCTTGCTTTCGAACTGCTAGGTTGGCAGGAGCTAGGACAGACGACAGGAGCTCATTCCGCCATGCAGTACTCAGGTTTTGAACTGCTGACTTTCTGCCTCCCAGTCAGCGTCTTAACCACTTGAGCTACTGCTCTCCAAAAAGATTCACCTGGCACAGAGATTATCTTTTAGCTCACCAAATGTCTTAATGTTTTGCCAGGAACTGGCTTCCAGTTTTATTCAGTTTCAAGTTCCCTCGCTGTTGTTGGGCTTTTCTGCCACTTTAATGTTTCACTCAAAACTCTTTGGGGTTGACAGAAGGGAAGAGATAAAACATCTGGGTAAACAAACCCCAAATCCAGACCTCTTCCAATAACACTGCACAACAACGATTTTGCTACTGGGAATAATACATGTGATTTACATGATATCGAGTGTGCAGATTCCATATCTGGACTCTGAATTTGCCTATCATGTACAGATTTATAGGCGTGCTATAACTGTTCAAATGTCTGGTCATTGGGTAATGTATGTTTACATGGGAACATTATCACAGTTACAGCTACCACTAAGCCTGCCACCTCCTCAGTTGAATCATGTCCCCTGGTGGTATGCATGTTCCAGCAGCGGCCGGGCATGTCTGGGAAAGTCAGTGAGCTGAGGTCAGAAATAGGTATATATGGCGAGATAGACCAAGGGCTTGTCCAATGAGATCATCGTAAGGACCTAACCAAGAAGGTGAGATTTGCTTACTTAAGTTCCTGACATCCTAAGCAGAATCGGACTTCAGATTTGGATTCAGCGCATTGACACATGGATTAGACCAAGTAGCAGATGATATATATTTTTTGTGATGCAGTGTAATGAATTACCCCATGGGTTGCTTCAGGAAAGTGTCAAAAGATGATGGGAATAAGCAACTGGGAACGAGTCCAGTTTGCATTTTCTCCCAGCTGGGAACCAAACTCCCAGATTTCTCCTCTGCTAGTCAAATCTTTTGGTACGCGAACGGAGGAGGGATGCCTTCCTCCTGGTTGTGAAATGGCACCAGGCCATTCTCAGGAACATCTTGTCAGGACACATTGTGCTGAGAAGAGAAGCTCCAGAAATAGAAGAGGAGGCAGAATGGAATCGCAGGAAGACCGCAAAGCACAGATCCTGTTTGGGAGCTCTTGCTTCTCTGAAGTAGAGGAGAAAACAGGCATCTGAAATCCTCTCCGTGCCTTTTCTGTAGGACACCAGAGATGGGCCATGCCTCAGTAGCTAAGAAGCTCGCCTTGTTAGCTGGAAGGCCAGTGAGTCGGCAGTTTGAGACCCGGGTACTGAATGACGGTTTGTGTGCCCGTCTCTGTCCCAGCTCCTACCAACCTAGCACATCGAAAGCAATGAATTGCAAGGAGATCAATAGGGACCACTTTGGTAGGGGAAAGATCTTGGGGGCATGAAAGGAGCCTCAATCGGGCATCCCCTGAGCTGAGTTTCTCAAGTAAAAATTCTTTCAACCCAGAATAATTTATGACACAAAATTTAGAGCAGGATCACTCATGTTTTTCAAAGTTTTTAACTAGATTTTTAATTGGTGCGGATGGGAGGTAGTTTTTCAGTGTTTTTAGGGATTTTAAGGGTTTATAGTTTAAACGTTGGGACTTTATGTACTCCACCCAGAGTTGCATGTTGATTGGGAAGGCTATACAAATTGAATAAATAAATAAATAAAATTATTATTACCAAAGATGACAATGAGAGTTGGATTTGAACGGCCCCAGAACTTTCGACAAAGGACAAAAGCAAAAAATCACACTTCTATACCTGCCTCCCATAGTCCTTTGTGAACTCTCTGGGTGGTTCACAAGTTAATTAGCATTCTGCCCTCATTAACATGCTGGGGACTAATTTGACCTACCTTGGAAGGATGGAAGGAGCGGAGTCCACCTTGAGCCCTGGTCAGGATCGAACTTACAACCTTTTGGTTGCAGAACAGCAGTTTAACCCCTGCACCACCAGAGCTCTATAATGGCAGGTGGCTTACCTGTAACTGTTCTTCTTCTTCATGGTCACCTGTGAATCCACACAAATCCACCTTAAGAACATAAGAACATAAGAACAGCCTTGCTGGAACAGGCCACAGCCCATCCAGTCCAGCATTCTGTCTCACACAGTGGCTCACCATTTCCTTCAGGGTATTCCCAAGGAGATGCCTTCACCTACTTAGGATTCCCTGGAAATGGCATTGGGAGATATCCTGCCTATCTCTCCAACCCAGAGGTTGCCCTTAAGTATCCATAATTATAGCCATTGATACCCTTGTCCTCCATGAACTTCTCTAATCCTTTCTTAAAGCTGTCAAGACTGACAGCTGTCACCACTTCTTCTGGCAGGGAGTTCCATAGACCAGTAATCCTCTGGGTGAAAAAGTACTTTCTCTTATTTGTTTGAGAACTAGTACCCAAAAGTTTCATCGAGTGTCCCCTAGTTCTAGTGTTGTGCAATAGGGAAAACAGTTTTTCCTTATCTATTTTGTCCACACCGTGCATGATTTTATAAACTTCAATCAGGTCACCTCTTAGACGCCGTCGTTCAAGAGTGAAAAGGCCCAACCGTTGCAGCCTCAGATGGTAAGGAAGGTGTTCCAGTCCCCTAATCCTTCTGGTTGCCCTCCTCTGCACTTTCTCCAACTCCATAATATCCTTCTGGAGGTATGGTGACCAGAACTGTACACAGTATTCCAGATGGGGCCTGACCATAGATTTATAAAGAGGCAAAATGACACTTGCTGACTTATTCTCTATACCCTTCCTAATGATCCCTAGCATTGAGTTTGCTTTTTTCACTGCTGAGGCACACTGGGTTGACACCTTCATTGAGTTGTCCACCAGGACACCAAGGTCCCTTTCCTGGTTTGTCGCAGAGAGTTCAGACCCCATCAGTTTATAAATGTAATTGGGGTTTTTTGCCCCAACATGCATCACTCTGCACTTACTAATGTTGAAGCTCATTTGCCACTGTTTTGCCCACTCCCCCAGTGTCAAGAGATCCCTCTGGAGCTCCTCACAATCTCTCACAGTTTTCACTACCCTGTATAATTTAGTGTCGTCAGCAAATTTGGCTACCTTGCTTTTTACTCCTACCTCTATATCATTTATGAAGAGGTTGAAAAGCAGGGGTCCCAGTACTGAACCTTGGGGGACCCCACTCTTTACTTCCCTCCACTTGGAGAAGTGTCCATTGAGTGCTACCCTCTGTTTCCTGTCCCTTAGCCAGTTGCTGATCCAGGACAAGACCTGTCCCTTTATTCCATGACTGGTAAGTTTATTCAAGAGCCTTTGGTGTGGGACCTTGTCAAAAGCCTTCTGAAAGTCCAGATAAACAATGTCAACTGGATCCCCCTTATCCACATGCTTGTTGACACTCTCAAAAAATTCCAACAGATTAGTGAGGCATGATTTGCCCTTGCAAAAGCCGTGTTGGCTCTCCTTTAGCAGCGCCTTCTCTTCTATGTGCCTATTAATTCTATCTTTTAGGATGGTTTCCATCACTTTACCTGGGACACATGTCAAACTGACAGGTCGGTAATTTCCTGGATCACCCCTGGATCCTTTTTTGAAAATTGGTGTTACATTCGCTACCTTCCAGTCATCAGGCACAAAACCTGATCAGGCACCTTATGGCACACCAGGTCACCCCACGGGCCATCTCCTTTCCGTGGTGACCAACTTTTGCTTATGTTTTGTTCTAAGTGTCCATGTTGGACTGTGGTGGCACAAGTGGTTAAGATGCTAAACTCGAACACTGGAAGGTTAGAGTTCAATTCCCAGGTACTGAACGGCAGAGTGAGCTCCCGTCTCTGTCCTAGCTCCTGCCAACCTTGCAGTTCAAAAGCAAGGAATTGCAAGGACATAAATAGGGACCACTTCGGTGGGAAGGTGAACAGCATTCCATGCGCTCTGGTTTTGAGACATGCCTGCCACATGACCACGGAAATGTCTGCAGACACAGACAGCGCTGGCTCTTTGGCAATAAACAGAGATGAGCACTGAGCCCTAGAGTCAGATACGACTGGCTTTTGAGCATGGCCTGCAGCGCCATTTCATGTGGGCCCTCCCCCTCCCAGAGCATTCAAGAAACACAATGGCTGCCCCTTCGGACAAATGGCCTTCGTGCAGGCAGGGCAAAGTGGCCGTCCGTCCTTCTTCAAAGCTGACTGAGAGGGCGTGACCCGGCCCCTGGCTTGAAAGGGTTGGGATTAACAACCGCCCCTGGCCTAAAGACTGCCTGGGAGGGGAGGAGGGCCCAAATGTTTCCAGGCACGGCACACGGCACGAAACATCTCCATCCACTTAGGGTGTTTCCTGTGTTTTCTAGAGGGAATTATACTCTCCTTGCGGCTCTCTGTTCACCCTGTTCCTTGACCAGACTGGGTTCTGGTTTTGTTTTTCTTCGTGGCCCAATAAAGGCACCACCTGTTTCCTGCATCTTTTCCATCCCTCCACACAGAATCCCAGGTTCTCCCCGGACATTTTTCCCCACTACTCTGGCAAGTTTCAACAGACTAGGCTTGGATCGCTTTTGATGTTAAAAGTCTGACATCAAGTGGCCAGCAGAGGAATTGCTGCCAGATTAAGGCAAGGCTAGGGACTGAGGTGGCATATATTAGCAGAGTCGGCAGGTCAGCAGTTCGAGACCCGAGTGATGCACAATGGAGCGAGCTCCCGGGTTTGTCCCAGCTCCTGCCCAACCTAGCAGTTCGAAAGCCAGAAATTGCAAGTAGATAAATTGTTGTGTATGGTGTGTAATGTGCCTTTAATAATGTAACCACACGAATGAGTGAATGTAACAATCTCAAAGAGTAACACTGTAACCTTCTGTATGAGGACGCGAGCTAGTGACCACTGGGGGCAGTAGCGAGCATCCAGCTCACATGGTACAAATTCTCCAAATGCCTACAGCCCCGGGAAGATTCCCGCCACTACCTCACCTGGACAAGAAGGGTGTGACAGGGGGTGACGTCACGCAGACAGTAGCCAATGAGCTACCGAGGAGCCACATTCAAATGTATAGCCACTGTATATATTGAGCTGTTCGTCCGCCATTACCACATGTTCCCTCTGACTATCATGCAATAAAGATGCGTTAAGCCAGACTTCGGCTGTTTCTATTGTCTTGGTTCTTAAACACTAAATTGGCGACGAAGGTGGGATATGGCTTCCCACGGAATCAAGACAACGCAGGCCGGTTTCGACATCAATAAACCGGAGGAATGGGAACTGTTCGAGATGAACTTCAAAAGCGCACTGATGGTGTCCAAAATCTCAGACGAGGGAAAGAAAAGGGCCACCCTTATCAGGATGCTCGATTTCCCGGCAATGAAGGTTTTGGTGGACCTGGTGTCTCCAAGGAAGGTAGATGAGGTCCATGCGGGACCATTTCCAGCCCACGGTCTCGATGTTCTCGGCTCGGGACACCTTCTGGAAGAGGGTTCAGTCACCCGGTGAGTCCGTGGCTGCCTTTGCAGCGGCCCTCCATTTGGCTGCCGGCCCATGCAAGTGGGAGAACCTGGAAATCGCCCTCAGGGACCGCATGCTGTGTGGCCTGTGGGACGAGGAGATCCAGCAAAAGCTGATGAACAAAGAGCCACCCCCAACGTTACAAGAGGTCATAAAGGAGGCGCAGGCGGCAGAAGCCACGAGGGCTGGGGTTAAGGGGTTCAGGACAAGGCCCCCACAACCCGACAGGGCAGCAGGCCCAGTGCAAGCGGCCAGGCGGGCACCACACTCCTCCACGGAGAGCAGCAAGGACAAGGACATCCGGAAGGTGCGGAAGGACGGCCGACATTGCGATGGCTGCGGAGCATCCCACGACCGCAGTAAGTGCCCATTCCGGAAGGCGGAGTGCCATAACTGCGGACGGCGGGGCCACATTGCCAAGGTTTGCAGGCGGTGGCGCAAAGACCGAAAGGGCTCGACAGACCGTTCCCCAAGGAAGCAGGAGGACGCCCAGCCCTCAAGGAAGCAGGACGGCGTGGGCCGCATCTCCGACGACAGAGACGTCGAGGTACATGGAGTGCGCCGGCGGGTTCCCAGCGACGACAACACAGCGGTCCAAAGCGTGTCCTTGGGACACCCACGTTACTTTGTAGAGGTACTGTTGCAAGGGGTCCCCGTTAAGATGGAGATAGACTCGGGTTCCTCCTATTCCATCATTTCCCAGAGCGAATTTTTGCGAATTTCCCCCAACGCGCGGCCCAAACTCAAAGCACTGAGGTCTACTTTGCGGGACGTGCAGGGAAATAGCATTTCGGTGTTGGGGGTGGGAAAATTCAAGGTCCAATATAAGCAACATGCCTCGGAGCTCCCTCTGGTTGTCCTCAAGGGGGGAGCCAGTTGCCTCCTAGGAACACAATGGTTTAAGCCCCTGGGTTTGTTCATAGGGGGGGTGCATACTATTGAAACTGACCCAATACAGGAGGTGTGTAACGCGCATCCCGAGGTATTCAAGAAGGGACTCGGAAAATTCAAGGGGCCTCCAGTTGCGTTCGACCTGGACCCGGAGATCCGCCCGATAAGACTCAAACCGCGAAGGGTGCCTTTTGCACTAAAGGACAAAATAGAGGCGGAGTTGGACAAGTTGGTGGGCCAGGGAATTCTAGTTCCAGTTGACTCTGCGGAGTGGGAAACTCCGATTGTAACAGCGCTAAAGGCCAACGGGGAGGTTCGAATTTACGCTGATTACAAATGTACCATTAATAAGGCAATACGCCCAAATGCGTATCCGGTGCCGGTAGTCAGCCACCTGTTGGCCAGGTTACATGGGGGAAAGTGTTTTGCGAAGCTGGACCTGGCGCAGGCTTATCAGCAGCTCTTGGTAACCCCAGCTGCAGCTGCTGCGCAGACAATAGTCACCCACAAAGGGGCGTTTAAGGTGACGCGCCTACAGTTTGGCGTGAACTCGGCTCCAGGCATTTTCCAATCATTAGTGGAGCGTCTTTTGAAGGGTCTGGAGGGGGTCTTGCCATATTTTGACGACGTATTGATAACAAGGGGGAGTGAGTCAGAATTGGCTGAAAGGCTAGACAAAGTACTGACAGTATTCGAAAAAGCGGGTTTGAGGCTGCGGAAAGACAAATGTGTTTTCTTCGCAAAAGAGGTAGAGTTCCTAGATTTCCGGGTGACCCCTGTTGGCATAAAACCCTCCGAATCAAAGGTGGCCACTGTTCAAAATGCCCCTCGCCCCACCTCCAAGCCCAAATTGCAATCGTTCCTGGGGCTCCTAAACTTTACCATTCCTTCCTGCCTAGGAAGGCATCGGTGGCAGAGCCACTTCATAGATTATTAAAGAAGGATGAGGTTTGGTGATCGGGCGGGAGTCAGGAGAGAGCATTCAATGAGCTGAAACAACTCTTATCCTCAGACGCCATCCTAACCCATTTCGATCCCAAGAAGCCAGTGGTTCTGGTATGCGATGCTTCTCCAGTGGGGGTGGGGGCAGTCCTGTGCCACGTGTTGGAAAGCAGGCGGGAAGCCCCAGTGGCGTTCTACTCCAGATCCCTGTCTAAGGCAGAGCGCAACTATGCACAGACAGACAGGGAGGCACTTGCAATAATCGCTGGGATGAAGAAGTTTCATGACTTTCTATATGGCCGCCCTTTCACAATAGTGACTGACCACAAGCCTCTCCTAGGCATTTTCACCGCAGACAAGCCCACACCGCAGATTCTGTCCCCTCGAATGCTGAGGTGGGCCATTTTCTTAAACGCGTACCAGAACACGCTGGTTTATCGCCCCGGAAAGGACATAAGCCATGCGGACGCACTCTCGAGGTCACCCCTGCCCCACGTGGGCAACCCCGTGTGTGAGGTGGAACAAGACCATCAAGTGCTCATGATAGAGGTCCTGGATTCACCCCCAATAGTACCCACGGAAATCACCAAGGCGACAGGCAGAGATAAGACATTGGCCCTAGTTAGTTCATGGGTGCAAAAAGGGTGGCAAACGTCTTCCCCAGCGGCAGAATTTGCTCCTTTTTTTAGGAAGAGGTTGGAACTGTCCATGGAGAGGGGTTGCCTCCTTTGGGGCCAGCGAGTGGTCGTCCCTGACTCCCTGAGAGCAAGAGTGCTCAAGCTGCTGCACGTCAGCAATCCAGGGATTGTCCGCTCCAAGGCGTTGGCCAGGAGCTATTTCTGGTGGCCCCAGTTAGACGCTGATATTGAGCACATGGTGAGCACTTGCGAGAGTTGCCAAAGCTCTCGGCCCGAGGAGGCCCGGCTTCCGCACAGAGAATGGGATGCGGCAAAAGGGCCGTGGTCCCGCGTGCACATTGACTTTGCAGGTCCCTTCAGAGGTTCACTTTTCCTCCTCATAGTAGATGCTTATTCCAAGTGGTTAGAAGTTATCCCAGTGGCAAACACCTCATCAGCCGCAACCATTAAGCAGTTGCGCAAGGTGTTCAGTTCGTTCGGTATGCCCGATGTACTTGTGAGTGATAACGCAAGTTGTTTCACGTCCGCCGAGTTCCGGGCGTTCATTGACATAAACGCCATCCAGCACATCACCTCCGCACCGTTTTATCCAGCAACAAATGGACAGGTAGAACGCCTCGTGCGTACCACAAAAGACGCGCTGAGGCGCATGGGCCCCGGGGACCTGAATCTGCAGTTATGCCAATTCTTGCTTGGTTATAGGGTGACCCCCCTGGCCTCAGGTTACTCGCCCGCAGAACTCCTTATGCGCAGGAAGCTAACTACGATACTGACCAGGCTAGACCCCACGAGGGTGGAAGATACAGGGAGGAACATTGGGATAGCGGGCACAAAGAGTTTCGAAATAGGCGCCCCAGTCCATTGCAGAAATTACGCAACCGCAGGACCATCCTGGGTTCTGGGAGTAGTCATTGGGCAAACTGGACCTGTGTCGTACTGCGTTGAGACCAGCACAGGTCTACTCTGGAGGCGACATGCGGACCAACTCCGGCGACGGGTTCCCGGTAACCAGGGCGTGGAAACCGCTCATCAAGACTCAGCGTTAGGGTTCTCCCCCACCCGTTCAGCCCAAGGGGGAGGAGAGGGGAGCCAGTGGTCCCCACCGAGGGGGGAAGGGAATAAGTTTGTCCCCGCAGATATATTGGAGGATGCCCCCATGGATATCCCAGAATATGAGTTTGACTTTGAGTTACAAAACCGGGGGAGTTTTTTGGAGTGGTCCCCCACCCGTCCAAGCGAGGAACGGGGTTTTTCGTTAATCCCCAATGCCCCCGGTTTTCCCACAATGGTGTTTACCCCTACCCCAAAAGCCGCAGAACCGCAGCAAGTCGCTAACGAGTCTCCCTCTCCCGTTGCAGGACAAGAGCCCAGGGAACACAGAAGCGATAGCGCCCCCGGGACAAGCCAGCCAGCTTTGTGCCCAAAGCGCTCATGCAGTAAACCATATTGGATGAGAGACTTCGTCTCATCCTAGGGGGGAGGGGTGTTGTGTATGGAGTGTAATGTGCCTTTAATAATGTAACCACACAAATGAGTGAATGTAACAATCTCAAAGAGTAACACTGTAACCTTTTGTATGAGGACGCGAGCTAGTGACCACTGGGGGCAGTAGCGAGCGTCCAGCTCACATGGTACAAATTTTCCAAATGCCTACAGCCGCGGGAAGATTCCCGCCACTACCTCACCTGGACAAGAAGGGCGTGACAGGGGGTGACGTCACGCAGACAGTAGCCAATGAGCTACCGAGGAGCCACATTCAAATGTATAGCCACTGTATATATTGAGCTGTTCGTCCGCCATTACCACATGTTCCCCCTGACCATCCTGCAATAAAGATGCGTTAAGCCAGACTTCGGCTGTTTCTATTGTCTTGGTTCTTAAACACTAAATAAATAGGGACCACTTCGGTGGGAAAGGTAAACAGTGTTCTGTGTACTCCGGTGTCCAGGCATGCCTGCCATGCGACCACAGAAACGTCTGCAGAGGCAGACAGTGCTGGCTCTTTGGCTATATAAACAGAGATGAGCACTGAACCCTAGAGTCAGATACGACTGGCTTTTTTAGCAAGGGTGACCTTTACCTAGGGACTGCTATAGCTTATTAGTGTTTAAGATGCTGAGCTTGATGACTGGAAGATCAGCAGTTCGAGACCCGAGTGCTTCAAGATGGAATGAGCTCCTGTCTCTGTCCCAGCTCCTGCCAATTCATTTGATGGGAATGGATGCTTTATGTCTATTTGATACTGTGGAGAGGAAATGTAAATAATTTCCTTTGTTACTCATGTTGATTGTTGTTTCTGGCTTTAAAATATATTTTTTGCCTGGTGCACATAAACTAGTAAATTCTGTTTGTAATAATTGTTTGAATACACTATTTTTAATATACCAATTGTGATGTTATGCCAAAATCAAACTGTGCACAGTCCACTTTTATGTTCCTAAAGTAACAGTTACTTTCACTTGGTAAAAAAAAAAACCTAAAGTGCTAATGTTGCAGTTTTTCAATTTTTCCAAAAAAATTCAGGTTTTCCTAGGAAAAAAAAGGTTTTCCCATGGCGTCAAAAATTCCACAATTTTTACATCTCTATTCCTAAGTGTTGAAGTCTGGCCAGGTTATCCTACTATGGTAATAGAGTAGACCATAACACCAGTGACTGAATGCAAGGAAATAAGACAAAAATAATAATAAAAGATAAAAACCTCATGGGACTGGATTGCTATGTTTTGATGTGAGCTTTTGCGGCTCAAGTCCAGAAGAAGTGGTGACAGCTGTCAGTCTTGACAGCTTTAGGAAAGAATTAGACAAGTTCATGAAGGACAAGAGTATCCATGGCTATAATTATGGATACTTAAGGACAACCTCCGGGTTGGAGAGATAGGCAGGATATCTCTCAATGCCATTTCCAGGGAATCCTAAGCAGGTGAAGGCATCTCCTTGGGAATAATACCCTGAAGCACATGGTGAGCCACTGTGTGAGACAGAATGCTGGACTGGATGGGCCATGTGGCCAGTCCCAGCAAGGCTGTTCTTATGTTCTTAAGTCCACTTCTTCAGACATAATGATGAGGACTGGTTTTTATTATCTATGTATTATAGTTACATAAGAAATATATTGTAGCTAATACACATTGCATTATCCTTATTGTATCTACTTTATGAAACACTATTAGAATTGTAGTTTATAATACTCTTAAGAGATACTATGCAACACAAAAATATTGTTGCAAGCTTTTATACACATGATAGCAAGTTTTTGTACGCATTATAGTTTTTATATATGCCTATATGCTTAAACACAAAGCACATATACTTAAATACAAAGAAGCTATATTATTCTTATATGTAACTCCCTTTATTCTTTAATTTTTTTATTCTTTTATTTAGCACACTCACATAATGATAAAGTATATTCGTTCATTCACTACTTAGTAGTAGTTAATACAAGTAGCTTTAGAACTTTATAAGCAAGATAGGACAGTAAACCAAGAAAAGCCCTTTTGTAAGCATTTCTTTTGAAGCCTTATTGTAAGACCTTGTGGGTTGTTAAGAGATTAAGCAGTTGGCAAGATGCTTTCCTCACCCAAATACACAAACCAGTCTGAACACACAAACCATTCATCAGCTTTGTTACAGCTCATACCCGTCAAGCGTGGCTCCGGAAAATATGGGAACTGCTCCAGCCCAGGCACACATGTGCAGCAACAACTCCTTTGCACATGTGCAGAACCCCTTTGTGCATGCACAGAACCCCTTTGCGCATGCGCAGAACTGCCTCTGATGGGCGCGCATGCGCAGTAACCCCTTTCTCCGCCATTCAAAATACGGGACGGCGGTGGGAAAGGGGAGGAACGAGTGCTCAAATATGGGAAATCCTGGCCAATACGGGATACTTGACAGGTATGTTACAGCTCTATGGCAAAGATAGAAGGAGTGAAAAACTCCAACATTCTCCAAGGTTAGGACACTAAATGTTACCTTCTTAGCCTTCTGAAGTTCTGTCTCCCACTTCCCGACAGGCGAGAATTCTGAGACAGCCAATCGGAGGAGAAAAAAGTGTCAGGACACTCTTGTAACTTTTTTTAGATCAGAGTAAGTGTCAATTACTTACTAACAAGACAGATTTTATTTTTAGTTTCAAAGGGGAGAAAATGTATATACTGTAACCTACATCTTTTCTTTGTTTGCTGTGTTATTTTGACAAGCGTCCCAGGCTTGGTAAGGTACACCAAGAAATGCTTCTTTGATATTGATCAATAATAAAGGGTTCCGATTTGAAATAAATATTTCTCCTGGAATTGCTTCTTAAACTCAGTTGAGTCATGAAGGTTGGAAAGCAGAGAGCGCCAGCTGCGATTGGCTTATAAGTGGCAGCTTAAAGGTGGGTAAAATGGGATTCACCCACATCTAAAACTGTTCTAGGGGCATTGGGTATAAGTTCCTAGAAGCTAATATTTTGTCTATGCATAATTAGATATGTCTAGAAATCCAAAAACTTCTGCATTCAAACCCATTTGGGTATAAGGGTTTAAAATATACAGTATACTTAATTGGCCCTCAACAATAAGAGTGGGGCTCCATGACAATTATTTATCCCTGCAAAACTCCCCCCCCCACCAGGTAAGGATGCTGAAGGACAGGTGAAGGATATAGGTGGGATGGCTGGTACACCTCGTAACAGGTGAAGTTTTTAGCCCCACCCTCTGGCCCAGAGATGGGCAGTCTTGGCCCTCCAGCTGTTCTTGGACTTCAATTCCCAGAAGCCCAAGTCAACACACCAGCTGGTCAGGGTTTCTGGGAATTGAAGTTCAAGAACAGCTGGAGGGCCAAGACTGCCCATCACTGCTGTCTGGCCTGAGCTGTCCTTATATAGGCATGTGGCATCAACTCTCAAAGGTAACCAGCTTATTAACAGGCCTTATGTTCAAAGAAACATGAGAAGCCAAGATTCTCTGGGAGAAGGAAAGAAATAACCCATTTATTGAAATACAGGAGGCAGTCTTGCAAAAGACTAGAGGCGAACACTCATTTGAAGTTGTTTTTTTAGCTATACTTTTATAAGGTGAAGAAAGCAAGAATAGTTCATTTTTACATATTGCCTAGACCTGTGTGGTTCCCAGTATGGGGCCCACGGCCCACAGGGGGGCAATTTGGTTTTTAAGGGGGGAATTTGAGAATGAGCAATTAACAGTGAATTTTTGGGAAGGTTGTTTAGACCAATTTATGGCCTTTTAGGCTTCCTTCACATGAATAGGAGTTCACTTTTTGAATAATGAATAATAATGATATGTCACAGGGGAGGGGGGACCAGGATTTTAGAGATGCTTAGGTGGGGCATAGCCAAAAAAAGGTTGGGAACCACTGGGCTTCCTTTTGGGCTTCCTCCACGTAAGTTGGAGTTCACTTTTTAAATAATAAGAATTATATGTCACAGGGAAAGGGGGTGCATCAGGATTTTATTGATGCTTAGCATATCAGGGAATAAACAAAGCAATAACACTGTAGCACTTTGAAAACTGCTACATTTTTATGTGAGCTTTCGTGGATCAAGTCCACTTCCTCAGACTTCTGTGGATCAGACTTGATCCACGAAAGCTCACATTAAAATATAACAGTGAGTCTGCAAAGTGCTACAGTGTTTTTGTTTATTCTCTGATATGCTTGCAACACAGACTAACGCGGCTTCTATTCCAAAAATAATAATATCAGAGATGCTTAGGTTGGGCATAGTCAAAACAAAGATTGGGTACCACTGGGTGTAAATCAAGTGAATGAATGGCCTTTTAGGCTTCCTCCATATAAAGCAGAGTTCATTTTTTGAATAATAAGAATTATATGTCACAGGGAACGGGGTGGGGGGTGGGGGAGCATCAGGATTTTAGAGATTCTTACGTGGCGCATGGCCAAAATAAGGTTGGGTACTAATGGGTTTAGACCAATTTAATGGGACTGCAGTGGCTCAATTGGCTAAGACGCTGACTGGGAAACAGAAGGTCAGCAGTTCGATTCCAGAGTACTGCAGGACGGAATGAGCGCACGTCTCTGTCCCAGCTCCTGCCAACCTAGCAGTTCGAAAGCAATAAATTGCAAGTAGATATATAGGGACCACTTCGGTGGGAAGGTAACAGCGTTCCATGCGTTCCGGTGTCTAGTCATGCCTGCCACATGAGCACAGAAACGTCTGCAGAAGCAGACAGCGCTGGCTCTTCGGCTTTGAAACAGAGATGAGCACCGCACTCTAGTCAGATACGACTGGCTTTCGAGCAAGGGAAGCCTTTACTAATGGCCTTTAGGCTTCCTCCACGTGAATCGAAGTTAATTTTTTAATAATAAGAATTATATGTCATAAGAAAAGGGGTGGCATCAGGGTTTTAATGGCCTTTTAGGTTTCTTCCAGGTGAATTGGAGTTCACTTTTTGAATAATAAGAATTACATGTCACAGGTGTGTGGAGAGGGGGCAGCAGGATTTTAGGGATGCTCAGGTGGGGCATGGCCAAAATAAAGGTTGGGAACCACTGATTTAGGGTCCACTTTTAAAATATATACTGTGGTGATTTTTTGGGGGGAGGGGGGCGAGCCCTTTCCTTCCAGGCCGCTTCCCTCCGGCCTCCTGGGCTAACCCGCCGGGCCAAGCCGGGGAGGGTGGGAACCACCAGGCCGAGCCGAGCCGAGCCGAGGGCTGCCCGGTCCCGCCTCCGGCCCCGGAACCCTCCCCACGAGCGGCGCGTGTCGGCGGGTCGGCCGGGGCCAGGCGGGCGCCATTGGCGTGGGGGTCTGGCTTGGCTCCAGGGCGGACCCCGGGCCTAGACGGAGAGGGAGGATTAAGGACGGACGGCTCGGCGGGGTGGACGACGACGCCGGGCGGCAGGTGAGGAGGAGCCCTGGGTCGGGACTCGTGCGAGAAACCTTCCGCCGCCGCCGCCCTGGGGCCTTGTTTTGCTAGGCCTCGCGGGCACCGCGGGCTCGAGTAGGCCCGGCCCGGCCCCGTTGCCTTGGCAACGCGGCCTAGGCGCGGCAGCGGGACAGGCCTCGCGGTTTGGGGAGGGGAGGCGGGAAGAGATTTTTATGAGAGGTGGGGGTCTGATTTAAGTCTCGGGAGGGGGACGACGACATTAAAACCCCGCAATCAAGAAAAAGGGTCTTTTCTTTATCCAGCCCAAAGTGGTCCCACTTTAGCCTCCCAACAACTCTCTGGCCAGGCAGCCAGGCTGAACCCTGCAGGTGTAGCCCCTGGACCCTGCCCAGCTGCCTCCCAAAGTTGGTAGGTAGGTAGGTAGAAAAATGAATGACAGACAGACAGACAGACCTATTTGCATAGGTAGGTAGGTAGAAAAATGACAGACAGACCTATTTGCATAGGTAGGTAGGTAGAAAAATGACAGACAGACCTATTTGCATAGGTAGGTAGGTAGAAAAATGACAGACAGACAGACCTATTTGCATAGGTAGGTAGGTAGAAAAATGACAGACAGACAGACCTATTTGCATAGGTAGGTAGGTAGAAAAATGACAGACAGTCAGACCTATTTGCATAGGTAGGTAGGTAGAAAAATGACAGACAGTCAGACCTATTTGCATAGGTAGGTAGGTAGAAAAATGACAGACAGACCTATTTGCATAGGTAGGTAGGTAGAAAAATGACACAGACAGACAGACCTATTTCCATAGGTAGGTAGGTAGAAAAATGACAGACAGACAGACAGACCTATTTGCATAGGTAGGTAGGTAGAAAAAAGACACAGACAAACCTATTTGCATAGGTAGGTAGGTAGAAAAATGACACAGACAGACAGACCTATTTCCATAGGTAGGTAGGTAGAAAAATGACAGACAGACAGACAGACCTTTTTGCATAGGTAGGTAGGTAGAAAAATGAGACAGACAGACCTATTTGCATAGGTAGGTAGGTAGAAAAATGACAGACAGACCTATTTGCATAGGTAGGTAGGTAGAAAAATGACAGACAGACAGACCTATTTGCATAGGTAGGTAGGTAGAAAAATGACAGACAGACAGACCTTTTTGCATAGGTAGGTAGGTAGAAAAATGACAGACAAACAGACCTATTTGCATAGATAGGTAGGAAAATGAATGACAGACAGACAGACCTATTTGTGTAGGTAGGTAGGTAGAAAAATGAATGAGGGGCAGACAGACCTATTTGCATAGTTAGGTAGAAAAATGACAAATAGAGACAGACAGAACTTTTTGCATAGGTGGGTAGGTAGGTAGAAAAATGACACACAGACAGACAGGCCTATTTGCATAGATAGATAGATAGATTAAAAAAATGAATAAATGACAGACACAGACAGACCTATCTGCACAGATAGATGGATGGATAGGAAAGAAAGAAGGATAATGTATGAGTAGATAGATATTAATTAGTCTTACGACCTTATCAATAAAATACGATTTAAATTAAATATATAAAGTGCAAGGCAAGGCATTAATGGGGAAATCGGAATCTAGTTCTTAGACCTCTCTGCGTAGAGGCAGAAACCAGTTCTATGCTGCTTCTGATTTTCAGAATTTCAAAGCGATGTCAAGGGAAAACAGTAAATAAAAAGCAGCAGCAATGTTTTCTTGTAAAAAAATTGTAACTGTTTAAATTAACCATTCATTAAAAATCAGAAGTAATTGACAGTATCAACAATTAGGAAAATAATTAGGAAAAATGCTTGAGCAAACAGATTGGTCTTCTGTTGATGGCAGGATTACCCAACAGCAGGCATGGCATGTGCCACTAGAGATAACGTTCTCCTCTCTGCCACTGCGAAATGGGCTTTCCTAAGCTGAACATAAAAGACTAGGGTGCTTGGTCAAGGTGAAGGCACCTGAACACCCTGCGACTGGCTCATTTAGAGCTGTACGGGGCCTTATAAGCTAAGAATAACACATTCAGTAGGGGTTGCAGTGGCTTAGTGGTTAAGATGCTGAACTTGACTGGAAGGTCAGCAGTTTGAGACCTGTTTTCTGTCCCAGCAGAGTGCATTCCTGTCATCTGTCCCAGCTCCTGCCAGCCTAACCGTTCGAAAGCAAGAAATTGCAAGTAGATAAATAGGTACCACTTTAGTAGGAAAGGTAAGAGTGTTCCATGCAGTTAGGCATCTAGTCATGCCTGCCATGTATTCACGGAATCATCTGCAGATGCAGACAGCACTGGCTCTTTGGCTGTAAACAGAGATGAGCACTGAACCCTAGAGTCGGATATGACTGGCTTTCGAGCAAGGCTGGCCTTTACCCTTTACTAATACATTCAGTTGGCAACTGGTGACTTGCACACTTTTCTGTTTTGTTTCCCTTTTAGGATGGACAGGTAGCTCACCTGAGAAGCACCAAGTTTGCAGACCTTGCTACCTGCCGAGATGTTTCTCATGAATGCCTCTCCTTTGGTGGCTCTTCAGCCCAATTGGGAGCCCTTTTCCCATTCAAGAAGCTTTCGGTACCCGATCTGTTTCTCAGAGTCTGAAGACGACATTGCCAGGACAAGCGTGAGCACCAAAGTCCAAGTGATCATCAACAACCTGCAAAGCGAAGAGGCCTCTGTGAGCAGCAGCAGCAGTGGCCATGAGTACAGGTGTCTTATGCAGACAGAACAGAAGGGTGGAAAGGGCCGAGACCCCAAACCTCGGAGCAGCAGCATCCAAACATTGCAGGAATGCATCCAGTACCCCGCTGCTGACTACGATGGCATGGAAGTGGAAGGAAGCTCTGAGTTTGGGCCTCACTCGTTGAACTCTGATAGCGATGCTTCCGTGGACAGGGACATCGAGGAAGCTATTCAAGAGTACCTGAGAAACAAGGTAGCCCAGGGTGGCCAGCTACTGGCAAGCAAAACAGAACGTTCGCCTAGTAGGGATGGAGAAAAGTCGGCCCAACAGGAACACTCTTTTGGCCACCCAGTTGGCAATATGTTAAACGCGAGCGTGAAGACAGAAGTGGCTCAATGGCCCCTTAATGCTCCGGAGGTCTTAGAGAGCGATGGGGCTCTTTCTCCTTGCAGCGTGAGCAGCGATGATTCTTTTGAGCAGAGCATCAAAGCCGAGATAGAGCAATTCTTGAACGAGAAGAAGCAGCAGCAGGCCAAGAGGAGGAGGGATGAAAGTGAGCAGGACAATCCATTTGAACCGAAAGGGACCCAAGAAAAGTCAGCAGTCTGGAGTCAGAAGGAGGCTGGTAATGGAGCAGGCCGAAGCTCTCCGGGGAGAGGGGGTAAATCGCTCTGTTTCAGGCGGCACGCCGAGCTACAGCACACCCAAGTTTCTCAGTGTTTGAAGTCAAAACCCGGTGACCGGTTTGCAGACATCAAAACAACACATCGAGCCCAGTTCAGGACACCCTCGACTGGCCATTCGTTTACCCTGGAAGACAGAAAAAGGCAGACGCCTGGGAAAGATAGAGAAGTAAAACTTGAAAACAGAAATGGGTCTGATTCAAGTAGTGACGACGGCATCGAAGAGGCGATTCAGCTGTACCAGCGTGAGAAAATTAGGAAAGCGGCCGACACCCGAAGAGAATGTGTTTCTTTTTGGAACGAAGCACTCCAAGCGAATGGGACAGAAGATACAGCAGCGGTACTGAGAGTCCATTCAGTGAAAAGTGTCTTATCCAAAACCCCAAGGAAAACTCTGAGCCAAAAGAGAAAGCAGGTTCTCTCAAAGGTGGTGGATCTGGATAGAAGTAGTCCGGTTTGTCAGGAAGACAAATGTTGGGCCCCTGCGGGAAGGGACGTCAGCACATGCACGGCCACACTGCCGACCTGTCGCCAGGCAGGCACTGCTGCAGAGTTGATGTGCGCAGAAGCCATCCTGGACATTTCTAAGACCATCCTGCCTCTCCCTGGAGAAAGGGACCACAGATCATTCACAACAGATCCCATCTTCTCTCCCCCGAATGTTCGGATGTCTGCGCAGGAGAGCGACAACAACGCTGTGGACAGTGACGATAGCATCGAACAGGAGATCAGGGCCTTTTTGGCTGTCAAAGCACAGACAGGACACTTGGTAGCAAAATCCAAAGAGACCTCATGCTCTCGTCACTTTCCGTCCTTGGGGCAATCTGATGAACAGGCTAGAAGCCCCAAGGCGACATTGCCCACACCCTTAAAGATGAGTCATCAGAGGAGGACTAAGGGAGAAAGCAAAACATCCACGCAGAGCCCAGACAAAGTTGATTTAGATAAAACAGACAAAACATATCCCAGACCGTTCATAAAGTCAGAAATGTACGGTAGCTGTACGGATGATCACAATTCAGAATTATCTGCTGCTCAGCAAGAGCACAGAGGACGCCTACTGCAGAATGTCAAAGTTGAAGGAGGCGCTCTCGTCGCCGTCCGTTCCCTAGCTGTGGCAAACTCTTTCTCTCGGGGACGGTTTGGTTCTCGAAACTGTGTGAAAAATGCTATGCACAATCAGCCCAAGTATGGGGCAGGCGACAAGAGCAGCTCTTTGGACAGCGATGAAGATCTGGACACAGCGATCAAGGACCTCTTAAGGTCCAAGCGGAAGCAGAAGAGAAAAGGCAAAGACCAAATGGTTCAGCGTAAGAAGAAAGTCTGGTTTGGCGAGGCGGAAATGCACTTTTTCGATGGCCAAGGCCAAACTCCTCCCTGGCTAAGAAGTTGCCTCGTGGACGAAAAAAGAGAGACTCATGAGGAAAACACAAAGATCCTGGTCAAGGGAAAGCGGGAAGATGCAAACGAGGCTAGAGAAGATTGCCAGGCGGAACAATTTTCTGAGCCAGAAATTCAAGCCGCCTCAAAACATTTCGAAAGCCCACAGACTGGTGGATCCTTGACAGAGGATAGCAGCGCAGTAGATAGTGATGACAGCATCGAGCAAGAAATCCAGAAGTTCTTGGCGGAAAAAGCCAAAGATGCCACATGTGCTGTGAACACGCCCAGATCCAATGCAGTTGCTGAGACTCTGGAAGTTAATACACCCCAGAACTCTCTCCCTAAAGCAAGGTGCCAAACTGTGAAACGTCAAGGCAGCGCCCGGTCCAAACAGAGGAGGAAAGGGGAAATGATGGAGCAATTTATAGCGGAGTTAAAAGGCTTCCCAAGACCTGGAAAGGAGACTGTGGGAGATCCTTCTAGTGATGGTAAACCATTAGTATCCCACGCAGAAAGAATGTGCAGCCTGGCCACAGCGGTGTCGCACGCTCACCAAGGACCTGTGCGTGCTCCGGACGGTGCTGGTTTACCTGCCGAAAGGGCTGCCGTAGAAACCAAGGTGGTTTGCAAAGGGAGGCGTGGCCCAAGGGACCCTCAACCTCGGAGGAAGCTTGACATGGAGGACCATAGACTGCAAAGTTATTTTAAGCCTTTAAAACGAACGAACGTGTGTGAGTTCAAAATTTCCAGCAAGTTTATAGCGGGTCTCAAAAGCGCCCAGACTAAGAAGAAATCTGTGCTTTGGGGGAAATGTCAAAGTAAGGAATTTGTATTACCCAAGAGACTGGGTAAATCTGTGGCATCCGATGTGTGGAG
The DNA here is from genome assembly GCA_035047345.1 of Bradypodion ventrale. Classification (NCBI taxonomy): domain Eukaryota; kingdom Metazoa; phylum Chordata; class Lepidosauria; order Squamata; family Chamaeleonidae; genus Bradypodion; species Bradypodion ventrale. The sequence goes on from JAWDJE010000016.1 coordinate 4,630,986, forward strand.
TCGGAGGTATGAAATGAATCCGTGTTCCGGGAATGAGGCCAGAGTGGGAAATGGAGAATTATCTCCAAAATTCAGTGCAAAAGGGTGGCGTGCCTGCACACCAGAAACGGTTCTTAACATGCAGGATGTGCCTTCACCCAAGGAAATTGGAAATCCAGCTAAAGTTCAGCCTTTGGGGGTTGAAGGGCCTGGCTACGGTGCGAATTCTGGCCAGGGTTTCCCTTCGGAAGAGGCTGGGTTAGATGGTGTAGGAGGGGTCGGACTCAGTACACAACGGTCCCATGTTGTGATCCGTAGTGGGGAAGGGAAGAGTCCCAGTGAGTTACCATTGAGAGAGAAATCGGATCCCGGCCCCGAAAAGGCAGCCGAGGATCAGACCCTCAAAGCTTCCAAGGGGAATTCTGCAGAGTTTAGCAACCAACTTGCGGTAGAGTATACACACTGCCTGTTGGGAAGCAAAGCTTCCAATGTGTAAGTAATTTTCTTTGTCGCTGGGTTTTAAAGATCGTTTAGAAAAGGCTGCCTCGTTACTCAACTTTCCTGGCCTGTCAGAGAAGAAACAAAACAAAAAAATGTTGTAGCACTGAGAATGTGATCTTGCGTGGATTGAGTCCACTTCGTCAGACATGGGAGTGGGACTTTATGGCATCAATTTATGTATGACAGGTCCAGAGGCACAGAGTGACTGGTCAGCATGACAGATAAGTATATGAATCAATATGGTTTTTTACAACTGGGACAACCTCCTTCCTGCTCTTTGCAGTTGAAAGGGGGATATTTACAACTAATCTGAATAACAACCAGTGACCATCTGCCATTACCAGTTGTATAAAGCCATATCGGTGTTATTGGAGGATGGGATGTCCAGCCCTAGGCCTCTCCAGTACGGGGTGCCACAGGGCTCGGTACTCTCGCCTCTCCTATTTAACATCTACATGAAGCCTCTGGATGAGATCATCCATTCCCACAGAGTGAGGTACCATCAATATGCTGATGATACCCAACTGTATATCTCGGCCGGTGGGAACCCGAGTGATGCACTTGAAGTCCTATCCAGGTGCCTGGAGGCTGTAAGAGTCTGGATGGGGGACAATGGGCTCCAGCTGAATCCTGGCAAGACTGAGTGGCTGTGGGTTCGGGGGCCCGTGTTGTCTCGGGAGCTACCATCTTTGGTGCTGGATGGGGCTTCTTTGCCCCAAACAGACCCGGTGCATAATTTGGGTTTCCTCCTGGACTCAGGACTACTGCTCGAAGAGGCCAGGAGGGCTTTTGTGCAACTTCATGTCATCCACCAATTATGCCCGCTCCTGGACTGGGACTCCTTGCTTACAGTCACACACGCTCTGGTCACCTCCAGACTGGATTATTGTAATGTGCTCTACATGGGGCTGCCTTGACCATCCGGAAGCTACAGCTGGTTCAGAACGCGGCTGCCTGGGTGGTGATGGGGTGCGGGCGTTATGCCCATGCCTCGCCGCCCCTACAGGATTTGCATTGGTTGCCAATGTATTTCCGGCTGCAATTCAAGGTGCTGGTTTTGACCTTTAAAGCCCTTCATGGTAGTGGGCCAGGATACTTAAGAGACCACGTCATCCCAAGGTTTTCGACCCATCCTACAAGAACAGACCGTAGGGGCTCCCTAGTGGTCCCATCAGGTAGGGAGGCACGCTTCACTGGGACCAGGAGGAGAGCCTTCTTGGTATCTGCTCCGGACCTATGGAACCTCCTGCCCCTCCAGGTAGAGTTGTTCCCCTTCAGGAAGGCCTTAAAAACATGGCTATGCCAGCAGGTGTGGGGTACAACTGGTACCACAACCCGGCCCTGCTGGCTTATTTAGCCCTGCCCGGTGGTTTTTATTTTTATTTACTCCTGCCCGGGTAGTCCTTCTTTTAAGGGGAGTGGGGAGGTTTTATGGATGTTTTAGAGAGTTTTATAGTATGTATTTGGTTTTAACTGGTATCGGGTATGGGTTTTAATTGTTGTGAGCCGCCTTGGGTCGCTTAGGCGAAAAAGGTGGCTATATAAATAAATCCAATAAATAAATAAATACTCATCTGTTATGCTAACCCAGGGGTTCCCAAGCAAAGGCCCATAGGCCGGATCCAGCCCACGGCTCCATTTCATGTGGCCCTCCCACCCCTCCAAGGGCATGTGAGAAACAAAACGGCCACTCCTTTGAAGCTTTTGGGACAAAATGGCCGCCCCTATTGTGCATGCAGGGCAGAATGGTCGTCCGGCCCAAGAGCTGAATGAGAGAGCATGACCTGGCCCCCAGCTGGAAAAGGTTGTGAACCCCCATGCCAACCAATCACTCTGTACCTGTTGTGCATAAATTGATGTCATGAAGCCTCACCCCTGTGTATGATGAAGTTGACTTGATCCATGAAGGCTCACATTAAAATGTAACAGTCTTCAAAATGCTACAACGTTTGTTTTTGTTTATTCTCTGATATGTTTGCAACACAGACTAACATGGCTGCTATTCCAAAACGTTTCCTAGCATGGTGATTAATCTTCCACTCAACATCTCTATCGAGATGAATCTCTGTGCCATGGATAAAGCAGCCCACCTGGTCCCACTTTCCAGAACAGGGGTTCCCAACCTAAGGCCTATTGGCCAAATGTGGCCCACGGCTCCATTTCATGTGGGGGCCCCACCCCTCCAAGGGCATTCGAGAAACAATATGGCCACCCCTTGAAGCTGTTGAGACAAAATGGCCACCCCCATCGTGCAGGCAGGGCAAAAATGGCCATTTGGCCCTCAAAGCTGACAGAGAGCGTGACCCAATGGCCGCCGGCTTGAAAAGGTTGGGAACCCCTGTTCCCAGAGCATCTAAAGCAGAAAGAGAAGCCAGAAGGGTCCGAATGGGTTCATTTCTCGCTCATTCAATGAGAAACGTCTCTCCTCTTCCCCCATTTGCAGGAATGAATGTGGCCAGCTTCGTTTGGCGAGGATTTTTTATTTAAACAATGACTTCAAAGCGCTGTAGGGAAATCCTTTTGAAACCATTTATAGCGCAGGCCTAAACTGCAGGAAGTGGCGGTTTATGGTGTCTCTTGCAGCGTCCCAGATAACCGTGGTTGGCTCTGCTTTGAAATACGGCACATCTGAGCATCACGAAACATGCACAGTGTAGCCGTTTGAGCTCCGAGACCATCAGTCATTGGCAAAAGGAGTCTCGCAAAACAGGTAGGATGACTTAAAAGGGCCAATTAGAGGAATATATTCTTGGATATGTCACGGAAATGAAGCCCATATTGGATATTCTCTGTTTTTGATCTTCTTTCTCTCATTTATTTATGCAATAGTCCCCTCATTTCCCCCGCATTACAGAGAACTGCCTGCAGTCTCACGTGCAGATTAGCAACTAGATTTCATGGGCTGCCCTAGTTATTTTAGCATTCATATACAAGAATGGGCCTGGGGACTCCTACACCCATTGAGATGAAAGGGCAGAATGTGCATCATGTGCCAGTTTTGCATAGAAGCACCTCCATTCAGAAAGACTGGTTGGATTCGAATTGGCAGATTACTATAACTAAGCTGATTTATTTATTTATTTTTACTAGTAGCTGTATCAGTCTGTGTTGCAAACGTAAAGGTAAAGGTTTCCCTTGCTTGACAGCCAGTCATATCTGACTCTAGGGTTCAGTGCTCATCTTTGTTTCAAAGTCGAAGAGCCAGCACTGTCTGCTTCTGCAGACATTTCTGTGGTCATGTGGCAGGCATGACTAGACACCGGAGCACATGAACCGCTGTTTACCTTCCCACCGAAGTGGTCCCTATTTATCTACGTGCAACTTCTTGCTTTCGAACTGTTAGGTTGGCAGGAGCTGGGACAGAGATGGGAGCTCACTCCGTCCTGCAGTACTCTGGAATCAAACTGCTGACCTCCCGCCTTCCAGTCAGCATCTTAGCCACTTGCACAAGCATATCAGAGAATAAAACAAAAACGCTATAGCACTTTGAAGGGTCACTGTTATATTTTAATGCGAGTTTTCGTGGATCAAGTCCACTTCGGCAGACATGCGAGTGGAACTTTATGGCATCAGTTTATACCAAGGATGCCCAAACTTTGGCCCACAGGCCGGATTCGTCCCACACCGCTCCCGGAAACGGAAGCAAAATGCACCCGCCTTTACAACAGCCGCGGGTGCATTTACGGCAGCATTTTACGCATATGCACAGGGGTGTTTTGCTTCCACTTCTGGTGGGAGGAACCACGAGATTGGCTCACGGCTTGCAAAGGTTTATACACATCAGGTACAGAGTGATTGGTTAGCATAACATAAGTATACAAATCAGTATGGCTTTTTACAACTGGTAAACGCAAGAAGATCTCTGGTTGTTATTAGAATTACTTGTAAATCCCCCCTTTTTTCAATTGCAAATACTGTAGTAAGAAGATACAAATCAAACCCTTGGCATTGAACATTTGCTAATGAGTTTGATCTTCAGTAACTATGACAATTGTGCAACTTCATCCTTTGTTCAATCAAACAGCCTATATCAGAAGCCCAAGTCCCTGTGAATCCACACGAATGGGTTTACTGCACCATTCTTGGACTTCAGTTCCCAGAAGCCCAAGTCCCTGTGAATCCATTTGTGTGGATTCATAGGGACCTGGGTTTCTAGGAATCGAAGTCCAAGAACAGCTGAAGTGCCAAGATTTGCGGTCACAGGCCTATGTTGTGAATGAGAATTTTACTGGAAATTTTCTGTGACGGTGACATAGCAGCATAGAACATAACTAGTTGTATAAAACCACATTGATTTGTATACTTAGCTATTCTGCTAACCAATCACTCTGTACCTGATGTGTATAAATTGATGGCATGAAGCCTCACTGCCATGTCTGACGAAGTGGACTCGATCCACACAAGCTCGCATTGAAATATAACAGTGAGTCTTTTTTTGGGTTTTGTTTATTCTCTAATATGCTTATATAAATAAGGCTGTCTCCTTTGCCTACCTTGTGGTTTTGAGATGCTTCCTCCGCCTTAAAAATGATTGGAAATTTTGGAATGCAAAATACGAAGTGGGAGAGCGACGGATTCAGTCTTGAGAGCATTACTCATGTGCACCCATTCTCAAAAGCATTACAAGATGCCACAGGGAGTGTGAGAGAGGCATCTCTTTTTAGAAGACCTGATGTTATTTCCTGCTGCTTTGCTAGAAGGCTAGTATGAATTTAGAAAGCAACTTCAGTTCAGCCTTATGTGTTTCAACTGGCATTTTATTTTTTATTCTTAAAAATGCTACATTTAAAAAGTTAAAACATTAGGGCAGTGAGGGTGAACTTTAGCACTCCAGGTGTTCTTGGACTTCAAGTCCCAGAAGCCCAAGTCTCTGTGGATTCACGCGAATGGGTTTCCTGCGCGTACGCGCAGGAAACCCATCTGTGTGGATTCACAGGGACTTGGGCTTCTGGGAACTGAAGTCCAAGAACACACGCAGTAAACCCATTCATGTGGATTCAGAGAGACTTGGGCTTCTGGGAATTGAAGTCTATTTATTTCTATTTCTATTTATTTATATACCACTCATTTGGGAGATGTCCCACTCTGTTACAAACAAGTAACAGATAACACACCAAAACACACAACAAATTAAAAAGAAACCAAGCAAACAAACACTTCCCAAAATAAAATAACTGGTGTCTGAGAGCGCAAGGAATCAACTGAGATAGGTTAACAGATAGGCTAATCATTTCGCAATATTCTTCCCAACAATTCTTATAAAGCTTCAGTGAACTGCTATTTGAAAACAATTTTAAATTTTCCTTATTCCGTAAAACAAACACATAAGCAAACGCAACCTTTGGGCAGTTTATTTTCAGTTCTGTGGTTCTCTAGGGTTCTCTTTTGACCAGGGGAAGCCTTCAGGAGTCTCCAGGTGGAGTGAGGAGAAGACTTTAATTGCCTGCATCTGCAGCCCGTCGGATCAGGACCGCTACAAGCACCTTGGTGGTGATTTTTGGTGGGGTTTGAACCCAAGGCTTTTCCCCTTTCTGAGCGCTCATCCTTATTATACGACTCTTCTGATGGGACTGAAAGGAGTGACTGGAACTAAGGATCTTTCCACACTCCAGGCATTTAAATGGTTTTGTCCCTGTGTGAGTTGCTTGATGGTCCAAGAACACATGCACAGTAAACCCATTCATGTGGATTCCAGGAATTGAAGTCCAAGAACACGTCCAGTAAACCCATTTGTGTGGATTCACAGGGACTTGGGCTTCTGAGAATTTGAAGTCCAAGAACATGCGCAGTAAACCCATTCATGTGGATTCACAGAGACTTGGGCTTCTGGGAAATGAAGTCCAAGAACACGTCCAGTAAACCCATTTGTGTGGATTCACAGGGACTTGAGTTTCTGGGAATTGGAAGTCCAAGAACATGCACAGTAAACCCATTCACATGGATTCACAGAGACTTGGGCTTCTGGGAATTGAAGTCCAAGAACACCTGGAGTGCCAAGGTTTGTCATCATTGTATTAGTCTGTCTATCTCTGTGTAAAGTGTGCTGGACCATCCACTTAACATTTTTTTGTGTTAAACCAGCCAGAATTTTTTTAAAAAGTGTCATTTCTCTCTTGAGAGGTTCAAGTGAGATATGTGTTGAATCCCGTTTGAATTAATGGGTTTTCTGTTAAGTTGCAGTAATTTATGGCTTGTGGTTTCAATGCTGTCTGATGAAGCACTTTTTTTAATTAAGAAAACTTGTTTTGTATATAAGAAATGGTGTACATTCTTGCCTTTATAAGATTTAATAAACCAGGTTCAGATCATGAACCAAAATGGGATTCTTAAGTTGTTTCTTCTCATTCAGGCACATCTTTTCCAAAGCTGTTTTTGCAAAGTTGTCTCGGGATCCTCGCACCGAGAAATGTAACGCAACATCAAAACACTTGCATTCTATTTGGGGGACAATCGTCTTACTAAGCAATAGTTTGCCGTTGTGTTTCAGGCCAGTGGTAGGTAGGGCAATTGTGAAAGCTATGTTCCTGTAAGATCTTCATCACTGCACAATATTCTTCTTGTGCCGTATCCGATTCTGAATATTGGCTCCCCTCATGGCGATCCTGAGAATAGGAGCCTTCCATTGGCCTTCCGCATCACAGCGTGGCACCCATCGTACCACTGGTCCAGTTCTGCGAGTCACTTTCTGGTCCTGAGCCCTTTTCGCACACAAAGTCCCTCTTTATTTACAGTACTTGCTTTCAAACTGCTAGATTGGCAAAAGCTGGGATAGATGATTGCTACTCGCCCCGTCGCCCAGCACTTGGGTCTTGAACTGCTGATCTGTCTGGTCATGTTCAGCATCTTAACCACTAAGCCACTGCAGTTCTTGTCTTTTTAAAACCCATATGATAACTGCAGGGTACCAGGTTCTTCTGTGTCCTGGTCAAACCCTGGACTGCCAAATGAAGCCACTTCCTTGGCTTTGGCATTGGCCAACCTTAAGTCCTTCTTTCATGTCCCGATCCAACCCTAGACTTCCAAATGAAGCCACTTTCTTGGCTTTGGCATTGGCCAACCTTAAGTCCTTCTTTCATGTCCCGATCCAACCCTGGACTGCCAAATGAAACCACTTCCTTGGCTTTGGCATTGGCCAACCTTAAGTCCTTCTTTCATGTCCCGATCCAACCCTAGACTTCCAAATGAAGCCACTTCCTTGGCTTTGGCATTGGCCAACCTTAAGTCCTTCTTTCATGTCCCGATCCAACCCTAGACTTCCAAATGAAGCCACTTTCTTGGCTTTGGCATTGGCCAACCTTCAGTCCTCCTTTCATGTCCCGATCCAACCCTAGACTTCCAAATGAAGCCACTTCCTTGGCTTTGGCATTGGCCAACCTTAAGTCCTTTCATGTCCCGATCCAACCCTAGACTTCCAAATGAAGCCACTTTCTTGGCTTTGGCATTGGTCAACCTTAAGTCCTCCTTTCATGTCCCGATCCAACCCTAGACTTCCAAATGAAGCCACTTCCTTGGCTTTGGCATTGGCCAACCTTAAGTCCTTTCATGTCCCGATCCAACCCTAGACTTCCAAATGAAGCCACTTTCTTGGCTTTGGCATTGGCCAACCTTAAGTCCTCCTTTCATGTCCCGATCCAACCCTAGACTTCCAAATGAAGCCACTTCCTTGGCTTTGGCATTGGCCAACCTTAAGTCCTTTCATGTCCCGATCCAACCCTAGACTTCCAAATGAAGCCACTTTCTTGGCTTTGGCATTGGTCAACCTTAAGTCCTTCTTTCATGTCCCGATCCAACCCTAGACTTCCAAATGAAGCCACTTCCTTGGCTTTGGCATTGGCCAACCTTAAGTCCTTCTTTCATGTCCCGATCCAACCCTGGACTGCCAAATGAAGCCATTTCTTTGGCATTGGCCAACCTTAAGTCCTTCTTTCATGTCCCGATCCAACCCTAGACTTCCAAATGAAGCCACTTCCTTGGCTTTGGCATTGGCCAACCTTAAGTCCTTTCATGTCCCGATCCAACCCTAGACTTCCAAATGAAGCCACTTTCTTGGCTTTGGCATTGGTCAACCTTAAGTCCTCCTTTCATGTCCCGATCCAACCCTAGACTTCCAAATGAAGCCACTTCCTTGGCTTTGGCATTGGCCAACCTTAAGTCCTTTCATGTCCCGATCCAACCCTAGACTTCCAAATGAAGCCACTTTCTTGGCTTTGGCATTGGCCAACCTTAAGTCCTCCTTTCATGTCCCGATCCAACCCTAGACTTCCAAATGAAGCCACTTCCTTGGCTTTGGCATTGGCCAACCTTAAGTCCTTTCATGTCCCGATCCAACCCTAGACTTCCAAATGAAGCCACTTTCTTGGCTTTGGCATTGGTCAACCTTAAGTCCTTCTTTCATGTCCCGATCCAACCCTAGACTTCCAAATGAAGCCACTTCCTTGGCTTTGGCATTGGCCAACCTTAAGTCCTTCTTTCATGTCCCGATCCAACCCTGGACTGCCAAATGAAGCCATTTCTTTGGCATTGGCCAACCTTAAGTCCTTCTTTCATGTCCCGATCCAACCCTAGACTTCCAAATGAAGCCACTTCCTTGGCTTTGGCATTGGCCAACCTTAAGTCCTTCTTTCATGTCCCGATCCAACCCTGGACTGCCAAATGAAGCCACTTCCTTGGCTTTGGCATTGGCCAACCTTAAGTCCTTCTTTCATGTCCCGATCCAACCCTAGACTGCCAAATGAAGCCACTTCCTTGGCTTTGGCATTGGCCAACCTTAAGTCCTTCTTTCATGTCCCGATCCAACCCTGGACTGCCAAATGCAGCCACTTTCTTGGCTTTGGCATTGGCCAACTTTAAGAGGCCACCAGATGACCTCTTTGCCTATTTCTTTATCTGACTTGGGGGGGGGGGGGTTCTGTTGGTGCCACAGAGGAATATATCAACAGGACCAAGGGGAAGCTGCTTTGGCAGAGTGCTTTGTGCTCCAGGGTCCATATTTGCAACAGCCTCACCTATAGACAGCACAAGGGGCCCAGTCTGGATTTCCTGCATGAAGAGCACCTCTTCTACTGAATGACAATTATATGTCAACCCATAGTGCCTTGGGCACTCTATGGGTGGTTCACAAGTTAATTAGTGTTTTGCCCTCACTAACACGATGGGGACAAATTTTACCAACCTTGCAAGGAGGGAAGGCTGAGTCAACCTTAAGCCTTGGTCAGGATCAAATTCACCACCTTTTGATTGCAGGACAGCAGTTTTAACCCCTGCATCGCCACCTGGGCTTTCCCTAGGCACAGATCCGAAGAACACAAAAGGGAGTTTTCCGAAAGGTTTAATGGTAGGTGAAATTGTCTCTTTCTGTTAAAGGGAATAGCTGCGTAGGGTTAGAAGAGAGGGCTGTTTGCCCAGAGGGGCGGGTGAGATGCCACCCACCCCAGGGCAAATTGCACAAGGGGAACATTGCAGCCAGAGGAGAGGGCATACCTTTAGGAATGCATTCAAATCTTGCAAGGAAAGTTGGTGAGGGGGGGGGGGACTGAAAGGACGTCATCCGTTGCCCGCTACTCGCAAAACGACGGCCCGCCAGTCCTGTAGCTGGGGTGGAAGTTGTACGTGTCGAAGAAAGTGATGAAGTTGTCTGGACCGGTCACGGCGCTTTTCTCCATGAAGGTGTTGATCCCATGGTTCCGGTACATGCCAAACTTGACATTTGTGTTTGAGAAGACATGTGGGCTGATGTGGTAAGACGTCTGTTGAGAAGAGGACAGAAGAGGAGGGGGAGTTACCCCACCCAAGACGCTGCAGCCATGACCAAACTTTGTAAGCTAAATAGGAACACCCTGGTCAAGCATGCACAGCCTGAGACGGTCAAAGGGGTTCAGAAACAGCTACAAGGCCCTGGATTGATAAGGCAGTAGTATCTGACTCTAAGGTTCAGTGCTCATATCTGGTTATAGCCAAAGAAGGGGCTGCGATGGCTCAGTGGCTAAGAAGCTTGCCTGGCTAGCTGAAAGGCTGGCAAGTTCAGGGCCCGGGTACTGCATGATGGATTGAGTGCCGGTCTATGTCCCAGCTCCTGCCAACCTAGCAGTTCGAAAGGAAGAGATTGCAAGTAGATGAATAGGGACCACATTGTTGGGGGAAAGGGGGGGCGCAAGAAAGGAGCCTCGTTGGGGGGCATGAAAGAAGCCGTGGACATGAGGCAGGCATGTCTAGATGCCGGAGTGTACGGAGCACTGTTACCTTCCCTGCCAAAGTGGTACCTATTTATCTGCTTGCAATTCCTTGCTTTTGAACTGCTAGGTTGGCAGGAACTGGGACAGACAGAAGCGCTTGAACTGCTGACCTGCCGACCTTCCAGTGGCCAGGTTCAGCATCTTAACCACTAAGCCACTGCAGTCCCTTAAGGACCTAGAAGCTTCATGCTTCATGTTCCCAGTGTGGGGTGGGGCATACACCCCACAGGGGGGTGCAATTTGAATTTTAAGGGGCATTTTGAGAATGAGTTGAGACCAAATGAATGGCCTTTTAGGCTTCCTCCACGTGAATCAGAGTCCACGTTTTGAATAATAAGAATTCTATATGTCGCAGGAAAGGGGGGTGGCATCAGGATTTTAGAGATGCTCAGGTGGGGCATGCCCAGAATAAAGGTTGGGAACCACTGATGTAATTCCTACCAAATGAAGATTCCAGATTTCTTGAATACATTCAAGGCCTTTCCTGCACAAATAAGGGAAAGGCGTGAGTTTTTCACAGACTGCGGTGGTCTTAATGGTTACGACGCTGAACGTGATGACTGGAAGGTCGACAGGTCAGTTGTTCAAGACCCGAGTACCGTGTGATGGAGTGAGCTCCTGTACTCTGTCCCAGCTCCTGCAAGCCTAGGAATTCGAAAGGAAGAAATTGCAAGTGGATAAACAGGGACCACTTCGGCAAGAAAGGTAACAGCGTTCTGTGGCAGTTTTTGTGACTTACCGGCATTTCGTGTACGGTGGGTGGCTTTCCGCCATAGTCCATGGTGGTGGTTCTGAACAAAGGGTTGCGCTCTTTCACCCTGAAGGGAAAGAAAGCAAGTTTGCTGAGAAAGGCCATATCAATCCAGGGTTTACTTCCGCCTCCGGGAGTGACGAGGACAGGGTGGGCCGGGTGAATTGGTGTCAGGGGCCAGTTCTGGCCTGCGGGCCATAGTTTGGGCTCCCCTGCTTTAAGCAGAGAAAATGGCAGCTTAAAATCTGCCTCATCCTGTTGCAAAACAGAAAGCAAGGCATGTTTTACTTCTGCTTCCAGTGGGAGGAACCACGTGACCGGCCCACTGAACCACATGACCGGCCTGTGGCCCAAAATGTTTGGGCACCCCTGAACTAAATCCACAGGTAGTGGCAGATGCTCCCCGCTTGCGGGGGGCGGCGGCAATGGGGTTTCAGCCAAATAATGTGAAATCTGGGGGGGAAATACACTCAAAACTGTATTTGGAAAATGGAAATGAAATAATGTTATTTATTTATTAGTTAATTAATTATTTAGATTTGCATAGCCGCCCAAACACCCAAGCGACTCATGCTATTTTTCAGGCCAGAGTCCTATTTATTTGCTGCTGTTCAGGGCAATCGTCACCCCCAACTTAGGTCAAGGTTACCCTTGCTCGAAAGCCAGCCATATCTGACTCTAGGGCTCAGTGCTCATCTCTGTCTATGGTAAACGAAGATGATCATTGAACCCTAGAGTTAGATACGACTGGCTTTCGAGCAAAGAAGACCCTTGACCTTTAAGAGTTGCCCCATCTCCACCTTAGGGCAAGCCTTAAAGGTCAAGGGGTCACCCTTGCTCAAAAGCCAGTTGTATCCGGCTCTAGGGTTCGGTGCTCATCTCGGTTTCTAGCCAAAGAGTCAAGGCTGTCTGCATCTGCAGATGTTTCCCTGGTTGTTTTGTAAGCATGGGAATTGAAGGGAACTGATCTATATGTTTCCCAACCTTTGGTTCTTGGACTTCAATTCCCAGAAGCCTCAGTCAATTCCCCAAAGCGCTGATCAGCCAATGGGCTAACTGAGGCTTCTGGGAATTGAAGTCCACCAGTGGGGCATGGGCCCCCATATGGGGAATCACCCTGCCTTATGGGGTCACCGGCCAACAGCCCCACCGGCTCCCCGTTTCTCTTGCAAGCACAGCCCATCACCTGCCGTACCTGTAGCCGTGGAACCAGCCGGGGTGGTTGAAGCGGGAGGGCAAGTTGGGGTCAGTGCGGTAGAAGTCGCTGGTTTTCTGGGTGGCCTTCCTCTCCTCCTCCTCCTCCTCCTCCTCCTCCTTGCGGAGGGGGCCTGGGACCTCCGGGCCAGGGGGACCTGCTGCTGCTGCTGCTGCTACCTGGGCCATGATGATCCCAGACTAGAAAGGCCAGGAGGGACCAGGCCAGACCTCAGGCAAAGCTGGAGTTTGGTTGTCAAGGAGAAACAAAGCCCGGGAGGTTGCTAGGAGACGGAGGCAGCTCTTAAAGCAACCCCTGCTCTGCCCCCCCGCCCCCCCCCCCCCCGCCCCGGAAACCTCCTCCTGGGGGCCTCAGTTGGCAATTCTTATAGCCATTCCACTTCTATAATCATCATTTGGTCTCAGAAATTATTCTGGGTTGAAAGGATTTTTGCAGAAGAAACTCCGCTCAGGGGACGCCCGAAAGAGGCTCCTTTCATGCCAAGAGCCGGGACAGAGACGGGCACTCAATCCATCAGTACCAGGGTCTCGAACTCCCGACTTGCCGGCCTTCCAGCTAACAAGGTGAGCTTCTTAACCACTGAGCCACTGCAGCCCATACCTGCCCCATAGAAGCACTGAGTACCCCCTCCCCCCCCCCGGGCGGTTCACAAGTTAATTAGCATTTGGCCTCGATTAACATGCTGGGGGACGCATTTGGCCCACCTTGGAAGGATGGAAGAGGCCGAGTCCAACCTTGATCCCTGGTCAGGATCGAACTCACAATGTTTCCGGTTGCAGGACGGCGGTTTTTAACCCCCTGTGCCACCAAGTGCCCATTGTCTCTTCCAGAAACTAGCCGCTCGAAAAGGAAGGGAATTGCAAGTAGATAAATAGGTACTGCTTCAGCGGGAAAGGTAACAGCATTCCAGTGTCTAGTCATGCCTGCCACGTGGCCAGGGAAACATCTTCACATGCAGACAGCGTTGGCTCTTTGTAGGAAAATGGAGATGAACACTGAACCCTAGAGATGGATACGACCAACTTCCGAGCAATGGTTTTACCAGAGGTTAAGAGGGCAGAAACTGAACCCAGGGAAAAGCACACACGTGGGAACCGTTGCCTGCCAAAGAGGCCAGTCCGCCAGGCTCTGGGCCAGGGTACCAGCCGAGGGAGCTTGGGCTCCCCTCTTGGGGATGGGGGGCAGGCACAGGGCTGGACTAGCCACACATGGGTTCAAATCCCTGCTGGGCTCTGTGAAAAGGCCTTGGCTTTCGACACACGCACCCCCCAAAAAATATCTCACTGACTTTAAAAGACCCTGTATTTGGGGGTCTCTAGGGACCGTGGTGGCTCAAGTGGTTAAGACGCTGAACTTGGCGACTGGAAGGTCAGCAGTTCGAGACCCGAGTGCTGCGTGACGGAGTGGGTTCCCGTCCTCTGTCCCAGGTGCGGCTGCCAGCCTAGCCGTTCGAAAGCAAGACATTGCAAGGAGATAAATAGGCAGGCACCACTAGACTGCGTCTAGTCGTGCCTGCCACGTGTCCACAGAAACATCTGATTCTGCAGACGCAGGCAGCGCCGGCTCGTTGGCTGCAAAGAGACGAGCACCGAACCTTGGAGTGGATACGACTGACCCAAAAGGAGACCTTGACCTTGGGACGATCCCCACCAAAGGCACATAAACAACGTGTGTGTGAGTGTTGTGTGTTAATTGGGAAGAAAGCGAGACTCCACCACCACCACCACCCCCCCCCCGCTCGGACTGGGGACAAAACAGGCCGACCAAGAGGCCCATCCTCCCCCACCGGCCCTGGGAATGATGGGCTCTGCCGAGGGCGCATGGAGAGACCAAAGTCACCAGAGGAGGGATTGGGCGCCTCCGCCTCCCTTCCTCTCTCAGGCGGCGGAGGAGGAGGAGGATGGGCTTTGGAGTCCAGAGGGAGGGAAGGGGCGGCCGAACCGAAGCCAAACTCCTCCCTTCGGAACGCCTTCCCGGGCACGGCAGCATGGCGATGGCGGCGGCGGCGCCGGGGCTCCTCCTGCGGGCGGGTAAGCGGCCTGGCCTGGCCTGGGCGGGGGTGGCTTCGAAATGGGTTGATATTGGATGGGACTTGTAGTTCAGGACCCACCCCACCCCACCCCACCGAGGTCTCTCACACACCCCATAATTGACCCTGCAAAGACACCCCCACCTTTTTTTTAAAAAAAATCATCCTTTTTGCCTAACTCTCAGTTGCACTTGGTGGTCCAGAGAAGGACGATGGGAGATGTAGTCCCCCATCCCTCTTTTATCCTTCCTCAGAAGGGACCCTCCCCCCTCTTTCCAGCCCTCTACGGCGCCTTGTTGACCCTCCTCCTGCTGCTGCCTCCTTTGGTTGGGTGGATGGGGATTCTGGGTGTTGTAGTCCAGAAGAGCAACGTCTCCAAAGGTGCCGCCCCGCCCCATTGCTGCTCTTGGGGGGCCCTTTCTTTCCATTTAATGGGATTCCAAAGGCAGGTAGGAGGGTTGGTGGAGGATAAATCTTCTCTCCTTGGGGGCAATAGCATCATCATCATCATCATCCTCTTCTTCCTCCTCAAGCAGCCCTTCCCGGGCTCTGCCGTTGGGGGGGCTTGGCAAGGGTCTCCTGCGCCCACCCCAGGTTTTACAGGACCGCAGCCCTCCCCACCGAAATGCCGTCTGAAGCTCCCCATGGTAAGCCTGGTCGTCAATAGGAGCTGAGTTGGGCTGGGGACTGGGGTTGCGGTGGGTCCTTGGGTCAGGGGCTGGTGGGATGATGGGATGATGATTGCAGAAGAAATTGGGGGCGAGATCTCCACCTCCAATACTGAGGCCTCCAAAATTTCCCCCTAATTATTATTCTTTAATTGGGGTGGGAAGGAGATTGGTTTGGTTGGAGGGGGGAGTGGAATTGGCCAGAATCTTTTGGGCCATTTATTGGTGAAGACGCTGAACTTGATGACTGGAAAAGTCGGCAGGTCAGCAGTTCAATACCCGAGCGGAGTGAGCTCCCTTCTCTGTCCCAGCTCCTGCCAACCTAGCAGTTCTAAAGCAAGACACTGCAAGTAGATAAATAGGTACCGCGTTGGCGGGAAAGATGACAGCGTTCCGTGTCCATTTCGTGCCTGCCACATGACCACGGAAAGGTCTGCAAACACAGACAGCGCTGGCTTTTTGGCTGTAGACAGAGAGGAGCACTGAACCCTAGAGTCGGATACGACCAGCTTTCCAGCAAAGGGCAACCCCTTGACCTGGCTTCCTCCTCCTTTCAGACGTCAGCGATGTCATTCTGGGGGAGCCGCTCAGACACATGGATTTCTTCAATGTGCAGGAACTCTTCTCCATGCGGGATCTCTTTGATGCCCGGGTCCATCTGGGCCACAAGAAGGGCTGCCGTCACAGGTGAGTTGTTCCGTGGCACTTGGGGCCGATGTTACACCTGGTTTCACACACACACACCAATCCCCCAGGATTTCACTGGTGAATTGAGAAAGTCTTCCATGGAGTCCCCAAGGTTTTGACCCAGGGACCTTCAGCATGTCTGAAACCTGCCCATCACGGAGTTTACGACTGTTCTTCTCCGACAAGGTTGGAAAAACAATAGGCTACAATCCCACGCAAACTTCTTCCGTGTCCTGGTCCAACCCTGGATTGCCCAAATGAAGCCACCTTCTTGGCTTGGTCATTGGTCAAACTCTTAAGTCCTCATTGGTGCAAGTTTCTCGTTCTTCCATGTCCTGATCAAACCCTGGACTGCCTAAATGAAGCCACTTTCTTGGCTTGGTTGTTGGCCAAACTCAAGTCCTTATCAGTGCATGTTTTTGGCACTCATCAGCAGACCTGCGGTGCGCAGTGGTTAAGAAACTTGCCTTGTTAGCTGGAAGGCTGGCAAGTCGGCAGTTTGAGACCCGGGGACTGCATGACGGAGTGAGCGCCCGTCTCTGTCCCAGTTCCTGCCAACCTAGCAGGTCGAAAGCAAAGCATTGCAAGCAGATAAATAGGGGCCACTTCGGTGGGAAAAGATCTTGGGGACATGAAAGGAGCCTCATTCACGCATCCCCTGAGCAGTGTTTCTCCAGCAAAGAAATCCTTTCAACCCAGAAGAATTTCTGACATGAAATTATTATTTTTCGGCAGACCAGTCAGCGAGCCGGATTTCATATCTCTTCACATTCACACAGTGCATGATGATGTCTGCCAGCAGACCCCACATGAGCCTGTTGGTCTTGCATTTAGGGACTCCATCTCTCAGCATCTACAGGGTCCTCTGTTGAGTTCCTCAGCCATATCCACCTTTAATGTTGTTCCTCATCCAGTGAGCGCTTTCGTCTAAGTTGGTTTCGCTCTTGTGTCCCCTCAAGAATGTTTGTTCTTGCCCTAAATCTCTTCCTGGATCTGAACCGGCAGACTTGAGGTTCATCTCCATTCAGAGGGTGTCGAGGGTCACGCTCTTGCTTCGTATGTAAACTAGTTAGAATTGTAGAATAACTGGATTGGAAGAGGCCGAATAATCCTTCATTGACGGACAATGGAGAGCCTTTTGCACGATCAAGGCTGGAGACCATTTGAGATGGTCAGGTGGACAAAGTCCATGATAGCCATTTAGTTTATTGTGCTGGATACGTCCCCTTAATAGAACTAAACTAGTGCTTCCCAACCTTTGGTTCTTGGACTACTATTCCCAGAAGCCTCAGTCAGTCCATTGGCTGATCATTGCTTTGGGGAGTTGGCAGAGGCTTCTGAAAATTGCAGTCCAAGAACCCAAGGTTGGGAAAACACTGAACTCAACGCAGCCTTCTTACTCTACAGATTTATGGAGCCATACCTCTTCGGTTGCCGCCTTGACGTGGATATCATCGATCTAGAGAAGACGATGGCCCACCTCCAACTTGCCCTCAATTTTGTCGCTCACGTGGCCTACCGCAAAGGCATCATCCTCTTCATTAGCCGCAACCGCCAGTTCTGCCACCAGATTGAGACCACCGCCCGAGAGTGTGGTGAGTATGCCCACACACGCTACTGGCAGGGCGGCTTGCTCACCAACGCCGTTGCCCACTATGGGCCTGGGGTCCGCCTGCCCGATCTCATCGTCTTCCTCAGCACCCTCAACAACATCTTCGAGCCCCACCAGGTTGTCCGGGATGCGGCCAAGATGAACATCCCGACGGTGGCAGTGGTGGACACCAACTGCAACCCCTCGCTCATCACCTACCCTGTGCCCGGGAACGATGACAGCCCAGCGGCTGTGGAGCTCTACCTGAAGCTCTTCAAGATGACCATCGTCAGAGCCAAGGACAAAAGGAAGCAGATGGAGGTGTTGCAGGGGCTGCAGAGCCAGGCGGCAAGCGGTGTCAAGAGCACGGCCCAAAGCCCCAGCCAAGACTTACAAGCTCAGACCCAGTAAAATGCAACCTCACTGAACAGCCGTCTCCTGTGTGTTGAATTTCTCGGGAACTGTGACACCAAAATGTTGGGAGCAGCCTGCCTGCCCTCCCTCCTTCCTTCTTCCTAACAGATCAATTCCATCCTCTTTCCTTCCTCCTGATAGATGAATTTCCTTCTTCCTGACAGATGAATTAATTAATTTATTCATTCATTTCTTCCTAATAGACTAATTATTTCCTTCCTTCTTCCTGATAGATTAATGCCTTCCTTCTTTCTTCCTAATAGATGAATTAGACAAGTTCATGGAGGACAAGGGTATCAATGGCTATAATTATGGATACTTAAGAACAACCTCCGGGTTGGAGAGAGAGGCAGGATATCTCTCAATGCCATCTCCAGGGAATCCTAAGCAGGTGAAGGTATCTGCTTGGGAAGGAATACCCTTGAAGGAAATGGTGAGCCACTGTGTGAGACAGGATGCTGGACTGGATGGGCTCCTGTGGCCTGTTCCAGCAAGGCTGCTCTTATGTTCTTATGAATTCCTTCCTCCCTTCCTTCCTTCTAATAGATAAATTCCTTCCTTCTTTCTTCCTAATAGATGAATTCCTTTCTTCCTTCCTTCTTCGTAATAGATGAATTCCTTTCTTCCTTCTTTCTTCCTAATAGATGAATTTGTTCCTTCCTTCCTCCTAATAGATCAGTGATGGCCAACCTTGGCTCTCCAGGTGTTCTTGGACTTCAATTCCCAGAAGCCCTGATCAGCAGGTGTACTGACTTGGGCTTCTGGGAATTGAACTCCAAGAACACCTGGAGTGCCAAGGCTTGCCATCACTATAATAGATTAATTCCTTCTTCCCTCCCTACTTCCTTCCTTCTTGATAGATGAATTCTTTCCTTCCGTCCTTCCTCTCTTCTTCCTAATATGAATTCCTTCCTTCTTAACAGAGGGATTCCTTCCTTCCTCTCTTCTTCCTAATAGTTGAATTCCTCCCTCCCTAATAGATGAATTCCTTCCTTCCTTCCTTCTTACTAATAGAATTCCTTTTTTCCTTCCTTCCTTCTTCTCTTCTTCCTAATAGATGAATTCCTTCCTTCCTTCCTTCTTACTAATAGAATTCCTTTTTTCCTTCCTTCCTTCTTCTCTTCTTCCTAATAGATGAATTCCTTCCTTCCTTCCTTCTTACTAATAGAATTCCTTTTTTCCTTCCTTCCTTCTTCTCTTCTTCCTAATAGATGAATTCCTTCCTTCCTCCTAATAAATAAATTCCTTTCTTCCTCTCCATTGCCGTTCACACTTTGCTTGTGGGCTGATGATGTGCCTCTCTTTCTAAACACTGCATACCCCTGCAGTAAAGTGGCCATTTTCTCCCCAGGTCTTTATTTCTGTGTTGTTGTTTTAAACTGCAGCTTGGTCTGCAGGAATTGGCAGGGCTTAGGAGGTTAGGCTGGTTTGTCTGACCTTTGTTCCTTGCTCTTAGGTGCAGATGGGTAGTTTCCAATGAGGTAGGGAAGGATCCTTGGATGTCGGGCCCTTTCGGTCCTCCTTGCTTAGGAGCCCCTGCAACTGCTCATCTGACCAAAAGGAGGTTGGTTTCCCAAGGGACATTTTATATAATCACACTCCTTGCACATTCTTCTGCTTCACACTGGATTAATGGTCTTAAGTCAGGCCTCCCTTTCTCGAAAGCCAGTTGTATTCAACTCTAGGGTTCTGTGCTTATCTCCTTTTATAGCCAAAGAGGCAGCGCTGTCTGCATCTACAGTGCTTATATGGACAGACCTGGAACACTGTTACCTTTCCCACTAAAGCGGTACCTATTTATCTACTTAGAATTTCTTGCTTTCAAACTGCTAGGTTGGCAGGAGCTGGGACAGATGACAGTAGCTCACTCCGTCATGCAGCACTTGGGTCTTGAACTTGCTGACCTGCCAACATTCCGGGGAAGTTCAGCATCTTAACCACTAAGTGCGTACAGAAATTTGTGACAGGAGGTTTGAGTTTTCACGCAGGACATGGATTTGGGCTTCTCGTAGGGAAGCATTCAGACATACCATTGTGCGGTGGGATTGTTTGCCTCTGAAAAGTGAGATCATGCGGCTCTGGAAAACCTTAGAGAGCAAGTCCACTGAAAATCACTTTTGAACCCCATCCACCATCTAGGTCAGTGTTTCCCAACCTTTGGTTCTTGGATTTCCGTTCCCAGAAGCCCAAGTCAACTCCCCAAAGCACTGATCAGCCAGTGGACTGACTGAGTCTTCTGGGAATTTAATTACCCCTGTGGGGCGTGGGCCCCACCTTGGGAACCACTGCTTTTAGGCCAGCTTCACGGGGCATTACCCTGTCAGTTATGTGTGTAGACCAAGACCAGTCCTCACAACACCCAGGTCCCGTTTTGCCATTAGTGGTATGCTTCTTGGCCAATGAATAGGTGAAGAAGAAAAATTGTGCCTGTCTGTGATTAGCACACCTTCCTGTCTGTGAAATGGCACACACATTTTATTAAGACTTGCAGAATCACTGAGTTGGTAGGGGTCCCATCCAGTCCAACCCATTCCTGCTCAATGCAGGAATCCCAGTCAAAGCGGATCTGACGAAGAATTGCTTTTCAATTTTTCTCTTGAATGCTTCCAGTGTTGGAATATCTCTTGACAACATCTAGTGCAGCAGTGGGCCGTATGTGGTCATTGTGGGCCAAAATAATATAGTGATTGTGAACCTTGGCACTCTAGGTGTTCCTGGACTTCAATTCCCAGAAGCCCGAGTCAGCACGCCTGCTGATCAGGAATTCTGGGAATTGAAGTCCAAGAACACCTGGAGAGCCAAGGTTGGCCATCACTGCCATAGGTCCTCAAGCATGGCTTTCCTTGTGTTCTTGGACTTCAATTCCCAGAAGCCCAAGCCAGCACTCCTGCGGATCAGGGCTTCTGGGAATTGAAGTTCAAGAACACTAGAGCGCCAAGGTTCACCATCATTGATATTATTACCATGGAGGTAGAATATTATTTATTATACCTCCCATGATTATTACTGCAGGGGAGTATGTCGCTTTAAAAAATCCACTTCCTCTTTTGTGTCACTTCCGCAAAAACCGAGCTTCAAAATGGCGTCTCCCTGCTGAGACCCGTGTGTTGCCCATTCGGCCCCCGATGGAGCCTCTCTTTCCTTTTTTTCTGCGCTCTATGGTCTTTCCCCCTCGCACTCTGATTGTCCCTCGACGGTTCTCTGCGCACGCGCTCTCTCTCACCCCGCCCTATATAAGCTCGAGGCGCTGCCGCTTGCGGCCATTTCGTGCGTGGTCGCGGGCGGGAAGGGAGCTAAGGAGCGGCTCAGGCTTGACTTAAAGCCGCCTTGCCTTCCCACTCGCACGGGCAGCTTCTGGTAAGAAAACAACCATGGGTCACTATTGCTGATAACAAAAATATAATAGTAATTTCGCGTCAGAAATTAGTCTAGGTTGAAAGGATTTTTTTTGCGGAAGAAATAAGGCTCCTTTCATGTCCCCAAGAGCTGGGACGGAGACGGGCGCTCAATCCGTCTTGCAGTACCCGGGTCTCGAACTGGCTGACTTGCCAGGCTTCCAGCTAACAAGGCGAGTAGAAATGGTGGATGAGCTGCTGCTCCTTTGTGCAGGGAGACATGGAAGCCCATGGGCAACGAAACCCACCTGTGTCCCAGTGGCAGGTGAGATCCAGGTGGATGGAAAGGTCCTCCATGCTTGGAAAGATTTGACCTGGAGTAGCCGCAGAACTTCCAGGGGAGCAAGTGAAGCCTGGTGGTTCCCAACTGGGAAAGAAATTTTTCCTCATAGTCACTTTCTACTATGTTAGGACTACCCAACCTTGGTGCTCCAGATGTTCTTGGGCTTCAATTCGCAGAAGCTCAAGTCAGCTGAAGTCCAAGAACATCTGGGGAGCTAGGCTTGATAAACTGTTCAGTCTAGCTCAGAGTTCTTCAAACTTGGCTCTCCAGGTGTTCTTGGACTTCAACTCCTAGAAGCTCAAGTCAGCAGAAGTCCAAGAACATCTGGAGAGCCATATTTGAGGGAACCTGTGCCTTGAAGATAGAGTAGACCACAATACCTCAAATGTGGCTCTCCAGGTGTTCCTGGACTTCAACTCCTAGAAGCTCAAGTCAGCAGAAGTCTAAGAACATCTGGAGATCCATATTTGAGGGAACCTGTGCCTTGAAGATAGACCAGAATACCTCAAATGTGGCTCTCGAGGTGTTCTTGGACCTCAATTCCCAAAAGTTCAAGAACATCTGGAGAGCCATATTTGAGGAGCCCTGTTCAGTCTAGCTCAGGGTTCTTCAAACTTGGTTCTCCAGGTGTTCTTGTGTTTTGATTGTCAGAAGGCCAAGTCAGGAAAAGTTGAAGAACATCTGCAGAGCCAAGTTTACTGACCCCTGTGCTATGGTAATAGAGTCTACCATGTTACCTCAAACTTGGTTCTCCAAGTGTTCTTGGGCTTCAACTCCCATAAGTCCAAGAACATCTGGAGAGCCATATTTGAGGAACCCTGTTCAATCTAGCTCAGGGTTCTTCAAACTTGGTTCTCTAGGTGTTCTTGGGCTTCCATTCCGAGAAGCCCAAGAATATCTGGAGAGCAAAATATGCTGACACCTATGCTATGGTAATAGAGTAGACCAGGGTACCTCAAACGTGGCTCTCCAGGTATTCTTGGACTTGAATTCCTAGAAGCCCAGGTCAGTACATCTGCTGATCAGTTTGCCTGAGCCCTATGCTGTGGTAATGCCTTGCCCCTAGAGGCGTTGCAAGCACAGCTGTCGTGCTGTGTTTGCGTCATTAGGTGGCAGAGAGGAACAGGGCTATCTCTACGCTCAGTGCTCTGACAACCAGTGGGCACTTAGAATGATTTGTAGCCTGACAAAAGGGTTCCTCAAACTTGGCTCTCCAGGTGTCCTTGGACTTCAATTCCCAGAAGCCCAAGTCAGCACGCCTGCTGATTCAGGGCTCCTGAGAATTGGATGTCCAAGAACACCTGGAGTCCCAAGTCACTGCAGCTACATGGTTCCCTCTAACGCATTCTGGGTTGATGGAGAACCGATCCTGACCCTCCTCTTTATGACTAAATACTGTATAGTGGTACCTTGGTTTACGAATGAAAACCCATTGAAAATGATGACTCGGTTTATGTGAATGTTTATCAAGTGATTAGTCTTACGAATAACGACTCGGGTGTGTGTGTGTGTATATATATCGCAATATGAAGCCAGTTTCCCCAGGATGCATTGCGCCTGGGAGGTTTATAGTGCTTCCCCCATGGGTACTGGAATCTGGGTACTGTATTTAGTATACAGTCACAAAATTATGTTTCTACTGCAGATGTTTTGAGAGAGCGATCCATGCCAGCTGTTGTGGACAGATTTTTTTTGTGGTTTTCATTAGTTTGTATGGCTCTTAGAACTGGAGCACTGAGAGCCTGGGTGTGGGTGTAAAGCTGAGGTTCTCAAACTGACACCATTTTATGGAGATGCCTCTGCCACACCAGGAAGTGCCATGTGGTGGAGGAAGGGCAAAATGGCCGTCCGGCCCCCAAAGCTGTCTGAGGGAGCGTGACCCAGCCCCCGGCTTTAAAAGGTTGAGAACTCCTGGTGTAAAGCATTTTTATTTCATTTTCTGCTCACTTAGTGACTGTGGCTGTCATGGGACCCAAGAAAGGCGTGGGAGCTGGGAAGTGGAAGAAGGAGGTGCTCAAGGTCAAGAAAGAAATCATCAGGAAGCATGAAGGAGGGATGCGGTTGACTGACCTGGCCAAAGAGTACGGAAGGAGCGCGTCTGCCATCGCAACCATCCTAAAGATGAAAGTGAAGGGGAGGACCACAGGGCTGGAGGTGAGTGAGGAGGATGTGGAGGGGCATGACCGGGAACGAACCACTGAGGACCTGGTGGAACCACAGAAGGACGTGATGGAGGAGGAGGAGAGATGGCGTGAGGAGTATCTCTCTACCAGGGAACTTGAGGAGTTATGCCAGATGTGGGGAAACGTGCGGACTTTGGTACAGCAGCACCACCCAGATAAGGCTCTAGCCCAGAGAAGTATCCACAGTTTTGACACCGACATCATGTCTTATTTCCGAGGGATGCTTAAAAGGCGCCAGAGGCATCAATGGAAAGGTTCCTGCTAAAACAGCCTAGGCACGAAGAGGAGGTGGAGGAAGAAGAAGAATCTCCTTTGTGCTAGTAGTGCTGCCCAGTTGCCCTCTTCCTCCTCCTCTTCCAAAAAGTGTTGAAATTGTTCTGAAGAGGTTTTTAAATGTGGAACTGTTGAAGTTTGCCATGTTTTCCCTGTTGAAGCATTGGTTTATGTAGAGTGGAAGTCTACTGTGCCATGTTTGAAAAGTTTGCCATGTTTTTAAAAGTTGATGTGGGATGTTCGAAGTGGTATTGCTTGATTAATCAAGTTCCTGTAGAGTACTTTATAACGAGCTAGGATGTTTGTAATGTGATGGCTTGGTGAATCATGTTCCTGTACAGCACTTTACAAAGAGTTTTGAACAGATAAAAGGCTTTTTTCTGACCTCCGGAACGGATGAATTGGTTTTTCAATGCATCCCTATGGGAAACCATGTTTCGGTTTACAAATTTTTCACACTACAAAACGTCCCAGAGAACGCATTAAATTTGTAAACCTTGGGATCACTGTATTTGGAAGCTGTTATCCTTATAAAACAAAGCCCAATCCTGTGTTTGCAACCAGAGTTCCTGCTCTTTCTTAACCTATAAAATCGAGGGTTAACCGTTGGAACTTTGCATAGGCTCCTTAGCCAGGCCCTACTAGCCCGCACTCACCATTCGTGCACACGCCCAAACTGGGTACCCAGGTAAACGCAAGATTGAGAAATTGCCAGTGGGGCAAGAGCCCCACAAACGCGAAAAAGGGAAACAACTTCATTTCCCAACGTTCTTTGCGCCGCGCCACAGCCAATCAGGCTGAGAGGCGCGACCTCAAAGAACATTGAGAAACGCGCTGCGGCCAATCAAAATCGAGCCGCAGGGAAAAAAACACACCATAACTACAAGCCCCAGAGTCCTGCGCGACAGGAACGTGCATAACGCTGAGGAAGCCGGCACCCGAATTTTTTTTAAAAAACCTCACCACCTCACAGCCACGCAAACACCAACGGCGTTTCCCTCTTTCCCTCACCAACGGCGCCTGAAGGTCCCAACTGAAGTTTCCCCTTTAATATCAGTAGGTGGGGGGTGGCCATCCCCCTCTCCGCTGGTTCACCTGGGGTTGGGAGGTTTGTGGGAACAAAAGGGATCTGTCCCCCAACCCTTCTGGACCCAGTAGACCAGGGAGAGGCGATTGAATACACCACCACCCCAAAAAAACCTCCATCTTTAAAGAGAAGGAACCAAGCAGTTTCTTCTCTTTAAAAACGGAGATTTTTTTTATTTGGAGGGGGGTGGAATCGATCCCCTCTCCCTGGTCTCCTGGGTCCAGAAGGGTTTATTTATTTATTTATTTATTTATTTATTCATTTTTATATCCCGCTTTCCTGACACAAGTGCCACTCAAAGCGGCTTACAACATATATAAATACAATAAACAGAGCAAAATATACAATAGAATACAAACGCCAATACACAATTAATACAATCAAAGCATCAAATTATGCAAAAAAATACAATACAGAATAAACAATATACAGTACTGTATGATAGGAATACATAGAATGACAATAAGGGGGAAGGGGAGGGGGAAGTCATATAAAAATAATAACGCATACATTATAAAAATTACAACATTAACCTCAACAACCCAGCAGCCACAAAGGTGCCCAATGGTTCAAAGACCATAAGGGCAGCTGCATCGACATCAATGGTTCCCACCTGTCACTCCCTTCGTAGAGAACGAGTCCCAGACAGGGCAGAAGGCATAAGTTCTACAGTAAGCGACGGCAGCGGCGTCGGCGGCGGGCGCAGGTGGGCTCCATCCCCGAGCGATGGAGTGGCTACGGGGAGAGCGCGGGCCTCTCTGCGGCGGCGGCTTTTCACCCCTCCAGCCAGGTGTGGCTCGGAGGGGGCGGCGGGCGCAGGTGGGCTCCATCCCCGAGCGATGGAGTGGCTACGGGGAGAGCGCGGGCCTCTGCGGCGGCGGCGGCGGCTTTTCACCCCTCCAGCCAGGCGTGGCTCGGAGGGGGCGGCGTCGGCGGCAGGCGCAGGTGGGCTCCATCCCCGAGCGATGGAGTGGCTGCGGGGAGAGCGCGGGCCTCTCTGCGGCGGCGGCGGCGGCTTTTCACCCCTCCAGCCAGGCGTGGCTCGGAGGGGGCGGCGTCGGCGGCGGGCGCAGGTGGGCTCCATCCCCGAGCGATGGAGTGGCTACGGGGAGAGCGCGGGCCTCTCTGCGGCGGCGGCTTTTCACCCCTCCAGCCAGGCGTGGCTCGGAGGGGGCGGCGTCGGCGGCGGGCGCAGGTTGGGGGGACATACCCCTTTTGAGCCCCCCAAACCTCCCAACCCCAGGGGAGCCAGCGGAGAGGGGGGTCGCAACCCCCACCCACTGATATTAAAGGGGAAACCCTGATCTACTTTCACAACTCCACATAATCAAAGCACCATAACAATAAAGCCCCCCTCCCCACCACCTAGCCCACCCTTCCTAACCCCCACCGACCACGCCCACCTCCTCACCACCTAGCCCACCCTTCCTAACCCCCACCGACCATGCCCCCTCCTCACCACCTAACCCGCAACGAACATGCCCCCTCCCCACCACCAAATAAATAAATAATTTTTAAAAAAATTACTAAAAACACAGTCAAAAATACACAAAAACAACACCAAAAAAACAATACGAAGTAAACAAAAACAATCAAAAACAAAACAAACAGACAAAAATACAAATTCCAACCACCACCCCCTACACACACACAAAAGAAAGAAAAGCAAACTTACCAAAAGATGTCCTACCTCCACGAGGACCAGAAAAGAAATGAATAAAGAAAGAGACTACTTACCAGAAGAAGCTCCACCCAGAGGCCAGGAGAGAAAAAACAGTCAAAATACAATAACCCCTACCAGCACCACCTGCTGGCCACAATAGTAAAAACAATTCAAAAACACACAACAGCCCCAAACAAAAGGCCACAAGAGTTAAAACACATCAAAAACATAACACAAATTCACAATTTCACACAAAAGGTCACACCAATAAAAACAAGTCCAAAAAATTATACTAAAACACACTAACACAAATCACAAACATATGTCAATAAAATACAATAGAAACTTTAAAAAATCCTGTGCTGAGTTTTAACTCAAAACCCAAAACATCTAAACACATTTTAAAAACACTGAATGTAAAAAAACATTTACTTTTACATTATTAAAATTATTACCTACGGTACAACTAAAACAATTTGAAAAAATTATATCATACTTTGTTCTTTTATTAATCCTCAAAAAAAAAGCAGATCACAGTTAATAACAGCCAAGCCAAAAAAATTTTACATAAATAAACATTTAAAAAATTAAAATTACAGACTAAGCAATTTTTTAAAAACATTAACACAATTTAACCTTAACAGCCCGGCAATGCCGGGCAACCTCTCTCTTTCACACTTCCACTTGATGCCTTAATAAACTAGGATTCCCGTCCCTGTGAAGTGGGGTGTGGTTAACAAAAAAATTGAAGACCATCATGCATTTGGACTTTATTTCCACCTAGTTAATACGGAATTAAAGTAAATTCCAGTTAAAATTATTTCCCCAAAACTGTCCCTTGTCCTTCCGTGTCTAGGCCAGATGTGACACTGCTAAAACGAAGCCACTTTGGGGAGAGACAGTTCTGCAGTTCCTTTTGCCTGACCGAGTGTGAGAAATCAAGTCTGGCCAGGTTGTCCTGCTATGGTAAAAGAGTAGACCATGCTGCCAGTGACTCAATGCCATGCGTCAGGTGGCAGTTAACTAACCTAATAACCCTGAGGACTAGCAGCCTTGGCAAAGTCCAGAGGGAAGGGTGATGGTCCCCAAGTGGATTAAATCCCACTTGAATCCATCTGGATGGAGGGCAGAAACTTCATCCCTCCTGGCCTGGGGATGATGATGAGGACTTTGGGTGCCCAAAGGGCTCAGGACCAGAAAGTGACTCGCGGAAACGGATCAGTGGTACTAGGGGTGTCACGCTGAGATGCAAAAGGCAGATGAAAGGCCACAGCATTATATTCACAGGACGGTCTTCATGGCTGATTGACATGATGATTGCCAATATTTGGAATTGGATAGGGCAGAAGAAGATGGAAGAAGTGTGAGAAAGATTACCTAGCAGCACAAGGTGGCCGTACTAGGGTATTACGCCCAACTGTGGTTCAAAAAAACTTTCTGTGTACCCCAAAACTCCCCAAATGCAGGGCAGTGTAAAATGCTTAATACAGTAAATCCCCGAGTTACATAAAATTTGACTTACATAATGATTTTTCCACTAAAACCGTGTCCCGATTTACATAAATGTCCCAATTTACATAACACAATTTCTTATGGATTTTCTTCGTGTTACGCAAAAAATTCATTTTTCCTGTGGGTTGCTTCGATTTACATAAATACAATTTTCCTATGGGTTTGCTTCAAGTTACGTAAAAATTCATTTTCCTATGCGTTTGCTTTGAGTTAAGTAAAAAACCGATTTACATAAAAGCCTACGGAACAGACTTTGTATGTAAGTAGGGGTTTTATTGTACCCTTATTCCATAAATGAAGGCAGCAACCGCAGTAGATTTTCCTGTTTGGGGTCTGGGTGTAGGGAAAATGCAGTGTAGTGCAGGGGTTCCCAACCTAAGGCCTATGAGCCGGATCTGGCCCTGGCACCATTTCATGTTTCGCACCCCCCCCCCCATTCCAAGGGCATTGAGAAACAAAATGGCCACCCCTTTGAAGCTGTAGGGACAAAATGGCTGCCCCCATCGTACAGGCAGGGCAAAATGGCTGTCCGGCCCTCAAAACTGACAGAGAGTGTGACCCAATGGCCCCCGGCTTGAAAGGGTTGGGAAGAACCCCTGGTGTCGTGGCTAAGCGCACGCCTTGCCCCGAGAGGCGTTGCAAACATGGCTGCCGTGCTGTGTTTGCGTCATTCGGTGGCAGAGAGGAAAAAGGCTATCTCTACGCTCAGTGCTCTGACCTCCACTCCGTGGGCACTTAGAATGATTTGTAGCCTGACAAACCCATGAGCTTCTAACTAAATGTTCAGGTTTCACTTGGAAGGGCTTGTTCAGAAAAATAGTGGCTGAGAAATTGAATGGATCAACTATTATCATCATAATTCCATGTCAGAAGTTACCATATTTGCCGGCGTATAAGACACATTGGAGTATAAGAAAGACAAAAGAGAGACCATTGTGGATTTCAGAAAATGCAAATTGAACATTCAGCCACTTATTATTGAAGGGAATTGTGTGGAACAGGTCTCGGGTGTTTCGATTTCTGGGAATGGAGCTGAGGGATGATCTAACATGGGGAGCAAACGCCAAAGCTCTGATGATAAAGAGAGCACAGCAGAGGTTATACTTCTTGAGAATCCTCAGGAAGAAGAACAATCTTTCAAAGGACCTGCTGTGGGCATTCTTCTACCACTGCACCATAGAGAGTGTGTTAACCTATGGTCTGTGTGCATGGTTCGGGAGTTGTACAGCTAGGGAAAGAACAATGCTGTCCAGGGTCGTAAAGACTGCAGAGGGGATAATCGGGCGTACTCTTCCCACCCTAGATCAAATCTATGCCACCAGGTGTTATAAGAAAGCTGTAGAGATTGCGCAAGATAGTGCGCACCCCGGAAATGATCTCTTTCAGCTTCTGCCTTCTAGAAGAAGGTATAATAAGGTCATAAAGACCAGGACCAGCTGCTTGAGATATAGTTTCTACCCAAAAGCGGTTCTGGCTTTGAATGCGGTGCAATGCAGTCTATGAGGGAGCTTCTGTATAGAGTTTTTAGAGCTTTTCAGGGGTTAAATGTGTGTATGTGGGGTGGGAGTATGTCCATAATTTTGTACAGTTGCGTTTTGTTAGGTTTTGTAAAGTCAATAAGTAGATTTTCAATCTCGTTGTTCTGTACAGGACAATGACAATAAAGATGTATCATATTGTAAGAAGCACCCTGTTATTACCAAAATAACCCACTCTAGGCCACTATATACAGTACAAGACTTACTCCATTTTTCCAGTGTATTTTTAAGGGGGGGGGGGAGTGGGTCTTATACGCCAGCAAGTACAGTATTCTGGGTTGAAAGGATTCTTGCTGGAGACACTCCACTCAGGGGACGCCCAAATGAGGCTCCTTTCATGTCCCCAAGATCTTTTCCCACCCAAGTGGTCTTTATATCTACTTTTTTTCCTTTCAAACAGCTAGGTTGGCAGAAGCTGGGACAGAGACGGGTGCTCATTCCGTCATGCAGTGCCTGGGTCTTGGCTTGCCGGCCTTCCAGCTAACAAGGTGAGCTTCTTAACCACTCAGCCATCTGCAGCCCCATCAGATATTTATAAAATGTACAGTAAAACCCCGGGTTACAACCACCTCGGTTTAAGTTTGTTGTGGTTTACAACGGCAAATCTACGTTATTTCTTTTTCAGTTTGCAATGATCAATTCAGGACCGTTTTCTTATTTTTCAGTGCACCCCTAGGGATGTTTCGGTTTATAATGTTTTGGCTGTTGGAACAGACCTCCGTCATAACCCGGGGTTTTACTGTATTTCAGGGAATAATGGGGATCACCCAAGAATATTCTGATCAGAAGAGCATCATGTTTAGTAAGCTTTGGTAGCAGTTATATCTATGTTTTTGATATATATACGTACAATGTCTGTAAATGGAAAACACATGGTGTGTGTGTGTGTGTGTGTATGTAGATAGATAGATATAAAAATTCAGTTATAACCTAGAGCACAAAAAAATAAGATGTCTCAGTGTCAAATTGCTTAGCAATTAACATGGAATGATTTTCATGTCACCAAAATGCTTGAAACGTGGTTAAAACCGCTGATCTGTTTTGATTTATTAATGGTTACTATCATGTGTTTTCCGTTTACAGACCTATGCGGTGTGGTGCTGCAGGTAAGAATAATGTCCACTGTAGTACAAATTCTCCAAATACTGGTTACTGAACCTTGAGATTTAGGAACTTAATGGCTACAAGGAGAAGTGTTTGTGGTCTGAATGCCCTGTTTGGTTTATTTTTCATTCCATCCAAAGAAGAACTCAAACTGTCTTCCGCCTCTTTCTCAATTTCCCCTCCGTTGTTTACTTAGACCACTCCTTCACATGGACTCACATTGCCTCTGGTTATAAATCTGCCTAAAGGTCTGATATGTAGCTTAGTTTTAAAGCCTTGTCATAAATTGCCTTGAGATTGAATGCAAAAAGGCGGTTCAGTTCGCTTGCTGTAAGGGCAGGGGGTTAAATTTTAATTGAGGGAATGAACCATGTTATTGATCTCAAGAAACACCATTGGCTGTAAGCAGAATTTATGAAGCCTATTTGAAGAGGGGAGCGGGAGAGGACAGACTGTAAAGAGAGACAGTTGGAACTCTAGTGCAGGGGGGGTACCCAAACCTTTCGGGCTATGGGCCAGTCACGGAAGTAAAACGCGCCTTGCAATCTGTTTTGCAACGGGATGAGATAGATTTTTAGGCTGCCATTTTTGGCGGCCCCCAACACCAATTCATCTGGCCCGCGCTGCCCCCGTCACTCCTGGAAGCGGAAGGATTGGTGAAGGCAAATCTTCCCCAGGTGCTTTGAAACTCCAGAATGCAGAGACCAACTCTGCGCTTCAATAGCCAGCCAGAGTAGAAAAATCTAGATGGGCAGGGTATAGATATAATTAATAATAATAAAGATTTGTGGAATGAAACAGGTGCCACTGCATGTGTCTCTTGTGTGTTTGCATTTACTTGACCAGAATCTTGGAAACAGGTTTTTTTTGGGGGGGTGGGGTGGATTTGCCGTGCCTTTTTACCCCAGGCTCCAAATTTTCTAACTCGGGGTGAAAAATGAGTCAGTACAACTTGTCCTGCTGCTGATCTCCGGGACACTTCCCTTCAAGGTGCATGCATCTGTCAGTGCAGGTAGGCCTGCAATGGTAAACCTTGGCACTCCAGGTGTGAACCCATTCATGTGGATTTACATAAACTTGGGCTTGAGGGAATTGAAGCCCAAGAACGTGCAGGAAATCCATTCATGTGGATTCAGAGACTTGGGCTTCTGGGAATTGAAGTCCAAGCACGCATGCAGTAAACCCATTTATGTGGATTCACAGATTTAAGCTGGGAATAGAAGTCCAAGAACACGGGCAGTAAACCCATTCGTGTGGATTCACAGAGATTTGGACTTCTGGGCTATTGACGTCCAAGAACACCTGGCGTGCCAAGGTTCACCATCACGAAGATAGGCTCTTCACCAGGACAGTTGGCACCTGCTCCATACCCTGCAGTTGTTGGCACTCCAGATGTTATTTGACTTCAATTCTCCATGAATCCGCACGAATGGGTTTACTGCCATTCATCCAGCCCACGCCGCCCTCGGCGCTCCTGGAAGTGAAGTAAAATACGCCCGTATGGAGGAAGGGTTAACCTGGAAGAGTCTTAACTGTACTGGTGCTTTTTACTTAACCCCTTCCAGGAGTAATGAGGGTGGCGTGGCCCAGATGAATCACAGTAAACCCATTCGTACAGATTCATGGGGGCTTGGG
The DNA here is from genome assembly GCA_035047345.1 of Bradypodion ventrale. Lineage (NCBI taxonomy): Eukaryota > Metazoa > Chordata > Lepidosauria > Squamata > Chamaeleonidae > Bradypodion > Bradypodion ventrale. The sequence continues at coordinate 4,663,727 of JAWDJE010000016.1, forward strand.
CTTCTGGGAATTGAAGTCCAGGAACATCTGGAGGGCCAAGGTTTGCCATCACGGGCTTAGAACTTCACCCATTTGCTGGAACCTGTCCCCACACAGCCTTCAGTAGCCCAGGGTTACCCCCATATCACTTGGAGGTGAATGATTTTGTGATTTAGCAACAGGTGGGCCAGTGAAATAACTGATGATTTCATGTCAGAAATTAGTCTGGGTTGAAAGGATTCTTGCTGGAGAAACTCCGATCAGGGGATGATGCCCGAATGAGGCTCCTTTTATGCCCCCAAGATCTATTTCCCACCTATTGATCTACTTGACACTTCTTGCAATTTTGAACTGCTAGCTTGGCAGGAGACGGGCGCTCAATCCATCACACAATACCCGGGTCCCAAACTGCTGACTTGCCAGGTTTCCAGCTAACAAGGCGAGCTTCTGAACCATGAAACCCCGGGCAGTGAAATTAGAAAGCCTAAGAAGTACCTGGACAAGTGATGGCTTATTCTTCACGTGCCATCTCCCATTCTGAATATTGGCGATCCTCATGGAGATCAACCGTGAAGACTGTCCTGAGAATATAATGCAGTGGCCTTCCACATCGCAGCATGATACCCATAGTCCCACGGATCCAGTTCCTTTGAGTCCCTGTCTGGTCCCGAGTCCTCCTCATCCCCAGACCCTCCACTAAGAGGGATTCAAGTGGGGCCATTTAATCCACTTGGGGACCATCAGCCTTCCCTGTGGACTTTTCCACCCAAGGCCGTTAGTTAATTAACTACCTCCTGGCATGGAGTCGCTGGCAGTAGGGTCTACTCTGACCTGGGCAAGATAACCTGGCCAGACGAGCGCCAACTGGAAGAGAAGTAGACTTGGCAGCTCTACCTGTTTAACCGTTGACCCTGCCCACTTTTCACAACAGCCTGGTAAATAAATTTGGTGTCAGAAATTATTCTGGGTTGAAAGAATTTTTGCTGGAGAAACGCCACTCAAGGGATGCCCGAATTAGGCTCCTTTTATGCCCCCAAGATCCCTTTCCCACCCAAGTGGTCCTTATTGATCTACTTGCAATTTCTTGCTTTTGATCTGCTAGGTTGGCAGGAGCTGGGACAAACCGTCATGCAGTGCCCAGGACTCGAACTGCTGACTTGCCACAAGCCTTCCAGCTAACAAGGCGAGCTTCGGAGCCACTGCAGCACTGATAAGAAATGCGTCAGACCCCACCAACCCTTGGTTAAAGATACAGTAAAGCTGTGGAAGAAATAGATGTGTCGATCTGGGAACAGCAGGACATTGGGATTGCTGAAGCTTATGAAGTGCTCCAAAGGAACTGCTGATGTTTTGCTTCCAGATGTGCCAAATGTTTAGCTGCCAAAATGCAAACATTTTGTACGGAAGCTTAAAACAGACTGACTTGAACAGAAAGTCCAAGGAGAGAAGCGTGGTTTATTGACCTCACAAAACGGGGGGTCCCCAAATTTTTCAGGCCGTGGGCCGGTCACGTGGTTCCTCCCAGCGGAAGCAAAATGCGCCTTGCCATCTGTTTTGCAACAGGATGAGATTGATTTTAAGCTGCCATTTTCTCTGCTTAAAGCAGGGGTCCCCAAACTATGGTCCCTGGGCCGTATCCGGCCCCCGATACCAATTCCAGCTCACGATGCCCTCGTCGCTCCCAGGAGCGGTTGATTCAGCCTTCCATCCTTCCGAGGTCAGTCATATGAGGACCCAGCATGTTGTTGGGGGCAATAATGCTAATTGACTTGTGAACTACCCAGGGAGGGCAATACTGTATAATAATAGTTTCGTGTCAGAAATTATTCTGGGTCGAAAGGATTTTTGCAGAAGAAACTCCGCTTGGGACGCCCAAATGAGGCTCCTTTCATGTCTCCAAGATCTTTTCCCCTCCCAAGTGGTCCCTATTGATCTACTTGCAATTTCTTGCTTTCAACCTGCTAGGTTGGCAGGAGCTGGGACAGAGACGGGTGCTGATTCTGTCATGCGGTATTTGGGTCTCAAACTGCCGACTTGCCGTCCTTCCCGCTAACAAGGCGAGCTTCTTAACCACTGAGCCATCACATCTTGTTAAATATAACAGTGTTCTAATTACGGGCTATCTACATTGTCTAATTCTGCCCCTATGCTCTATCACGTTCTTTGTGGTCTGTGAATCCACATGAATGGGTTTACTGTGCATACATGCAGTAAACCCATTTGTGTGGATTCACGGGACCATGAAGAAGAAACAGTTACAGGTAAGCCACCTGTCATTCTAGAGCCCTGGTGATGTAGTGCTTAAACCGGGGATTCTCAACCTGCGCTCCATGGTCCGGATGTGGCCCATGACACCATTTCATATGGCCCACCATCACCACACCAGGAAGTGCCATGTGGTGGAGGAAAATAGCTGTCCGGCCCCCGCTGCTGTCTGAGGGAGCGTGACCCGGCCCTCAGCTTTCAAAGGTTGAGAACTGCCTTAAACTGCTATACTGTAGTCAGAATGTTGTGAGTTTGATCCTGGTCAGGGCTCAAGGCTGACTCAGCCTTCCATCCTTCCAAGGTCGCTCAAATGAGTCCCCAGCATGTTAATGGGGGCAAAATGCTAATTGTGAACTGCCCTAGAGATTATATGGGGCTGGTGGGCTAGAAGCGTCATTGTTCTTTTGCTCTGCTCTACGAATATTTGGTATCTGAGATTTCCTTCCATAACAACGTCTTGAGGCTGTTGAGCACCAGTGAGTGATGCACCTCCATTTGGCTGGCCAGCCCGCTGAGGGTGGCGCAGGTCTTCAGGTGTTTCTGCAGCTCCTCCTTCAAGTCCGCCGGTGCCCCGTGGAGCAGGTACTCTTGGAGCAGGCTGCACACCTTGGCCAGGTTGGGCTGGACCACCTCGCCCTTGCATTGCTTCATGAGCTTGTCGCAGGGCGCCATGCAATCCGCCCCGTAGGTGCAGTCCGCGTTCTGCTCACAGCGGCGCCCCTTGAGGAAACCCCGGACCGCCATTTCCGTAGCCACCTTCCCCAGGTCCACCATCTTGAAGTCGTCCCGTTCGTTGTAGCCGGCGTCCTTGAAGCCCGCCTCGCAGATGTAGAAGTTGCCGTAGGCCCCATGGAAGAGTTCCTCCACGAATTCCAAGAGGCCGATGGCGATTTTGGCCCGTCGGGGCCAGGCCGGGGCAAACCACTGGCGGGTCGTTCGCTGGACGGCGGAAGGCAACAGGGGCTGCAGGAATGGCGGGATGTTTGCGGTGTAGAGAGAGGTGTGGTGGATCTTCTCTGTGACGTAGAGGTCCCCGCAGTGGCCCAGCAAGCGAGACGTATGCCCCTTCTCGTGCAAGGAGAGGGTCAGCAAAAAGTCATTGAGTTGAAGAAGGGCCCAGATGGACTTTGCTTCGGCCAGAGAAAGCTTTCCGTCCCGGCTGACGTCCGCCATTGTGATGATTTTGTTCACCAGGTTCGCGAGAGAAGCCTGGTCTCCTAGAGTAGACTGCAGGAAGGAAGGAAGGAAAGTGTTTTTTGTTTCATTGTTTCCCCCTTCATTTGTAAACCGTTAAAATCCACAAATTAACCACAGGACTGGGGTGCCTCCTCGAAGATTGTGGTATTCTTGAACCACAATTAGGTGCAACCAGGTGGTAATGGCCACCTTGTGTTGCCGGAACCGGGTGTAATACCCTGGTATAATAATAATTTTGTGTCAGGAATGATTCTGGGTGGAAAGGATTTTTGCTGGAGAAACTCCACTCAGGGGACGCCCGAATGAGCCTCTTTTCATGTCTTCAAGATCTTTTTCCCACCAAAGTGGTCCCTATCGATCTCCTTGCAATTTCTTGGTTTCAATCTGCTAGGTTGGTAGGAGCTTGAACAGAGATGGGCGCTCAATCCATCATGTAGTACTCGGGTCTCAAACTGCTCACTTGTGAGCCTTCCAGCTAACAAGGTGCGCTTCTTAGCCACTGAGCCTTCTTGAACCACAACCGGGCATACTCTGGTAATGGCCACTTTGTGTTGCTGGCTAATCTTTCTCACGCTGGGTCAGCCGAAGAGAACTGCAAAATCAACTAGGTGGCTAAGAAACTCACTTTGTTAGCTGGAAAGTCGGCACGTTGGCAGTTCGAGACCCAAGTACTGCATGTTGGAGTGAGTGCCCATCTCTGTCCCAGCTCCCTCCAACCTAACAGTTCAAAAGCAAGAGATTGCAAGTAGATCAATAGGGACCACTTCAGTGGGGGGGGGGATATCTTGGGGACATGAAAGGAGCCTCATTGGGGCGTCCCCTGAGTGGAGTTTCTCCAGGAAAAATACTTTCAACCCAGAATAATTTCTCACACGAAATTATTATTATTATTAACTCACCCAAAGGGTACCTTCATTTTGGCAGTTTTACATCTGGTCTAGAAATGGAAGAAGAACCGCGGGACTGTTGCCCTGTGAAGGACCCCGTCTTACATGACATTTCAGGCTTCCTCAGGTGTTGCCCAAGTTCCTATTTCTCAAGAGAAACTGGGTGGTTCAGACTGCCAGGGAAAACTTTTACCGTATATACTTGAGTATAAGTCGGGTTTTTTAGCCCCCAAAATGAGGTCAAAAATGGGACTCGATTTATACTCGGGTCGACGTAAACACTCAAAAACATACCCAGACAAATGTCTAAATTAATTAATTTTACCATATTTTCATGTATTTTAATTAATGAAAAAATACTAGCAGCTGCTGCATTTTCCACCTCCGACTTATACTCAGGTCAATCTATTTTCCTAGTTTTAGAGGTCCAAATTAGGTACCTCAATTTATATTTTGGAAGACTTATAGTCGAGTATATACGGGTAGTTACTTTCCAAGGTGAATCAAGAGAAGTCAGGGGCAGCCGGCTGTTTTGGATGCCGTCAACCTCTGGATTTGCATTTATAAGAGTTTAGCAATTCAGAGGCTCATCAGAGGCTTCAGTGGGTAAATCCAGATCTTGACATCAGAGCTCCATGTGAAAGCCCAGAAGTGCCAAATGGAACTTGCACAGCTGTACTTTCTGCCCAGAAATAACTGTCTGACCATTGGCTTTATTCGGCAGAGAAAGGACATAAAGGGAGGTGCTCCGTCTGCCAGATTCTAAGGGCCAAACTATTACTCAAACTATAACTACATTCAAACCTCGAGATAAAAACGGTTCGACTTAACAAAAACTCGAGATACATCCAGAAATCTCAGGGGAAAATCAGGTTCGAGATACGAATTTTTAATAGGATTTTTTCAAGATACAAAGTACAATGCATTCCTATGAGAAACTGCATTCAATGCATTCCTATGGGAAATTGCATTCAATGCATTCCTATGGGAAATTCAAGAGAAGAATTTTTCGAGATGCAACCAATCTCAAGGAGCGAATTAAATTTGTATGTAGAGGTTTGGCTGTATAAGAGCCTGTGTGGCACAGTGTCTAGACTTCTGTACTATAGCCACAACATCTGCTGATCTGAGTTCGATCTTGACAGGGATCAAGGTTAACTCAGTGTCCTCCATCCTCCCAAGATTGGTAAAATTATTACCCAGCGTGTTCGGGACAAAATGCCAATTACCTTGTGAACTGCCCATAGAGTGTACTGAGCGCTGTGGGGCGGGATAGAAGTGTATAAAGTGTTTTGCTTTAGCCTAAATCAGTGATGGCGAACCTTTTAGACAGAAGTTCTCAACCTTTTTAAGCCGAGAGCTGGGTCACGCTCCTTTCGACAGCTTTGGGGTCCGGATGGCGATTTTGCCCTTCCTCCACCACATGGCACTTTCTGGTGTGGTGGAGGCATTGGGGGACCACATGAAATGATGCTGTGTGCAGCATCTGGCCTGTGGCCTGCAGGTTGAGAACCCCTGCTTTTAGAAACCAAGTGTCCAAACTCAACAGGCTGCCATCTGTGCCGGCAGAGGGGTGGGGCAAACTCTGTGCTGGGGGTAGGGCGGGAGGAAGCGCTCCCATTGGGCTGCTGGGCAAAGGGGTGGGGTGAACTCAGTGCTTGGGCAATGGCACGCACATCAACAGAGAGGCCTCTGAGTGCTCCCTCTGGCACGCATGCCGTAGGTTCACCACCCCTGGCCTAAATGGTTCCTTCTTGGCCAGAGCCTGAATTATTAGGCCCCCCTGCCCACTGCCACCATAGCCACAAACGAAACTGACTTTTAGGAAGTCCAGAAGCATCTCCCTGAATTCATCCATCGAGGTCCCCCTGGTCGGCTTGTTGAAGAGGACCACCACGTCTCTCCTAGGGGCTGACTCTAGGCTGTCACCAGGCTTCTTCAGGGCTTCCTTGATGCCACACTTGATGATCACCTCCTTCTCCTTCCACACCCCACTGTAGACCTGGCAAAAAGGGGGAAATGAGCAAAGGAGGGACTGGGTGTGGTGAAACTCTAAAGCAGGAGTTCTCAACCTTTTTAAGCCATTGGGGGCCAGGGGGTCATGCTCCCTCAGACAGCTGCGGGGGCCGGACAGCCATTTTGCCCTTCCTCTACCACATGGCACTTCCGGATATGGTGGAGGCCGTGGGGGGGGGGGGAGCACATGAAATGGTGCCGTGGGCCGCATCCAGCCTGCGGGCTGCAGGTTGAGAATCCCTGCTCTAAAGCTAAAGTACAGGCCAAAGTATGGCTGGTTTGCTGGATGTGGGGGCCTTCGACGGTCAGTCGAGCAGCACTGAAGGAAGTTGATAAAGCAGGGTGGCTGAAGACAACCAGCTGACCTGACCACCTTCCCATTCATCAAGTTCAGCATCTTAAACAACCACTCCTTACCTGCTGTTGAAGCCCCCTGCCCAGGCCCCCCTGGCAGCCTTTGCCACCACCCTACATCATGCACCACTTGCTCATTTCACTTTGGTCTAGCCTTAACCCATTGCCTCCTAATCTTCACTTCCTCTGCCCTGTCAGATGTGGCAGGGCTGAGGTTAGAATCTTAATCCTGACCTCTTGCGTTGGAGCCTCCCCCTTACCTGTTGGGTGGGAGAAGAGGACAGGCATTGCCGGAACTCCAGCGCATGCTCCTCACAGAGGTCTTTACACATTGACCCAGAAATTATCCCTTTCATGTACTGATCGCACTGGGAGGGAAGGAGAGGAAATGCATTAGTATATTAATCACCATGGGACGGTGCCGGTCCAAGTGGTTAAGATGTGGAATTTGACGATTGGAAGGTCAGCAGTTCAAGACCCGAGTACTGCACGATTAGAGTGAGCTCCCGTCTCTGTCCCAGCTCCTGTCAACCTAAAGGTAAAGGTTGCCCTTGCTCAAAAGCCGGCCATATCTGGATTCAGTGCTCATCTCTGTTTATAGCCGAAGAGCCAATGCTGTCTGTGTCTGCAGACGTTTCTGTGGTCACGCGGCAGGGCATGACTAGTCGGAGTGGACGGAACGCTGTTTACCTTCCCACTGAAATGATTCCTATTTATCTCCTTGCAACTTCTTGCTTTCGAACTGCTAGGTGGGCAGGAGCTGGGACAGAGATGGGCGCTCAAACCGTTGTGCAGTACCCAGGTCTCGAACTGCTGACCTGCCAACCTTCTAGTCACCAAGTTCATTGTCTTAACCACTGAGCCTCTGCAGTCCCCTACCCAGGTCCAAAATACATTGAATCACCCGTGTGAGAGGTCTATCTTCTTCACGTGTGGTATCCTGTTCTGAATATTGGCTCTCCTCATGGCTTTAAAGGCTCGTGGGCACAAATGGGAACCAGTCTTTTAACGGTCAAGGCAGAGGCTAAAGCCCAGCTCCACACCTAAATCTTATTGGCATGAATTAAGCCAGTATGGCAGAGTGTCAAAGACTCCAAAAGACCTGGGTGGTCCCAATCCCTGCCCAGCCTGTAATCTTCGGGTCAAACTCTCAGCTGAGAGCAAGCCAGGAATCCCCCTGAACCAAGGTAGTGGTGAGCACGTCTTATCCTGGTGGGGCGGTGTGGGAGGGGTCAGAGGTCAGCCTTCCTCTTTTCCACCTCTGGCGTCTGCTCTTCACTTGCTCACACATGGACTTCGACAAAGAGTCTGCTCCATGTTTCTTCTCCTTCGACACAATGAAGGAAATGCAAGACTCACAATGACCATCTGGCAGGTGTGGCCCCGGCAGAGCTCGGAGTAGGAGGAGTAGCGCATGTAGACCACCCAGCTGCCCACGAAGATGCCCAGCCAGGCGAAGAAGAGGTATTTCACCTTGATGCCAGGAAGGCGGCTCTGGAGGGAGGGGGGAAGAAGGGAAGAGGCATGAAGAAGAAGAAGAGAAATTAGAGCAGGAACAAACCATCCTAGGAAAGCAAGCGGACGCCCCGAGCCAGGGTGGCAGCTCTTGGCTTGGTTTCAGGGGCTGGACCAAATGTGGGAGAGAGCTGGGTTCAACTCCTCAGCCACTCATGAAGCTCACCAGCTGACCCTGGACTGGCTACGTGCCCTCTCCATCTCTGACCCACTGTACAAAATAGGAAGGCAATCCATGAGCATTTCTCCACACCACTGGTGCGTGGTGGTCTTCTTGATCTTTCATGTCCCGATCCAACCCTGGACTGCCCAAATGAAGCCACTTTCTTGGCTTGGTCTTGGCCAAATTCAAGTCCTTTTTCTTCTTTTGTGTCCTGATCCAACCCTGGACTGCCCAAAGGAAACCACTTTCTTGGCTTGGTTGTTGGCCAAACTCGTCCTCATCGGTGCATGTTTTCTGGGAACTGAAGTCCAAAAACACTTTGAGCGCCAAGGTTGGCCATCATGGGACTAAAGGAACTCGGCCTGTTTAGCCTTGGGAATAGCAAGCTAAGGAGCAACCTGCAGGTGTAGGAAATGCCGGCACAAATAGCGGACACACGTCTTTCAGCACCAGATGCGATGCACAATCACACACACAACAGGCTGAGAAGAAGGTCATGGTTCTCCAAGCTGCCATTTCTGTTTGTAGATCTTGTCAGCCTTGGGGGGCGTTTGGCCGCCTTGAGGTCAGTCCATGCCAACCACCCCAAGTTAGACAAATCAAACTGGGCTTGTTAAATTGCACACACACAAACACGCCCTGTTTCCATGGGGCTGCCCATCCTAGTCTGTCTGTCTGTCTGTCTAAGCAGGGACTCTTCGCCCAGGGCGCCTTATTGCGTTGAGATGGGGCTTATCTTATGCATGGCAACTTGGTGGCATGAGGTATGTTGAATTGGGACATAACCTTTGTTTCATTCTCAGCAGTTAAAACTGCTGTCCTGCAGCCAGAACGTTGTGAGTCTGATCCTGACTAGGCTTGAGGTGGACTTGGCTTCTTCCATCCTTTCGGTCAAATAATAATAATTTTGTGTCAGTAATCATTCTGTGTTGAAAGGATTGTTTTGCTGGAAAAACTCTGCGAGTCCCCCGCATGGTGGGGCCACACACAAAATGCTAATTATTCTATGAACCGCTCAGAGAAAACACCAAGCCAGGGATTCTCAACCTGTGGCCTATGGGCCAGATGCGGCCTACAGTGCCATTTCATGTGGGGGCCCACCGCCTCCACCACAGCCAGAAGTGTCATGTGGTGGAGGAAAAGCAAAATGGCCGTCTGGCCCCCGCAGCTGTCTGAGGGAGCATGACCCAGTGGCCCCTGCAGTAAGCGCTTATATCATGGCGCAGTATAGACGTGTGACTGCTTTGCTCTTTGACAATTGCAATAACTGCTTTTAGCTTTTATACTGCCTTTTTTTGTCAAACATGCTAAGAGTTCTCAACCTTTCTAGGCCGGGGGCCAGGTCACGCTCCCTCAGACAGCTTTGGGGGCTGGACGGCCCTTTTGCCCTTCCTCCACCACATGGCACTTTTCCTGGTGTGGTGGAGGCAGTGGGGAGGGGGCCGCATCTGGCCCATGGGCCGCAGGTTGAGAATCCCTGCACTGAGTGCTATGGCCTGGTATTGAAGTGTGACTGCTTTGCTCTTCTGAAGGTAAGCCAGTCATATCCGACTCTAGGGTTCAGTGCTCATCTGTGTTTCAAAGCCGAAGAGCCAGCGCTATGCTCTTCTATGATTGCAATAACTGCTTCTTAGCTTTTATTATACTGCTTTTAAAAAAAAACACGGTAAGCTGCTTTGGGGGTGGGTGGGGGGGAGCCAAGGTAAAAATATTTTTTATTTTATGTTATTTATTTCAATGAATGGATCCATCCATCCATCTCTCTCTTGCATGGCACAATCCTGAGATTTTATCTCTCTTTCTCATCCTTAAAAAGACCCGACTCTCCCCCCCTCCCTCCCCCCATTGCATCTCTCTGCCCCCACCCCATCCCAGCTCTCCCCTTCCCTTCCCCCCCCCCCCCCCACACGCTTCAGGAAGGACCACCGACCCAAATCCGCTCTCCGGGAGCCGCAAGGAAGAGCATCACTGGCGGAGGCCGACATGTGTCCCCCCCCTCCCCCTCCCCGAAAGCAGGAGGAGAAGGGGGTCTGCTCCCTCCCTCCCTCCCTCGGGCCAGGATGGGGCGCAGATGCCCCACATCCCCCCCCCCCCGGCCGCCTTACCTGCAGCCCTTTGGGGAGTGGGCAGAAGAGCACCAGCCGCCGCAGGCGCCGCATCCTGAGAGCCCCGCCCGGGAAGGAAGGAGGGATGGAGGGGTGGAAGGACTAAGCGGGCGGGCGGGCGGGCGGGGGCGCGCACGGGCGGGGAAATCAGAGCGTGCGTAGTGTGTGTGTGTGAGAGAGGGAGAGAGAGTGTTTGTGTGTGTGAGAGAGAGAGTATGTGAGAGAATGTGTGTCTGAGAGAGAGAGTGTGTGTGTGAGAGAGTATGTGAGAGAATGAGTGTTTGTGAGTGTGTGACTGAGAGAGTGTGTGTGTGAGAGAGAGAGAATGAGTGTGTGTGAGAGAGTATGTGAGAGAATGTTTGTGAGAGTGTGTGACTGAGAGAGACTGTGTGTGAGAGAGAGAATGAGAGTGTGTGTGAGAGAGTATGTGAGAGAATGAGTCTGAGAGTGTGTGTCTGAGAGTGTGTGTGTGAGAGAGAGAATGAGTGTGTGTGAGAGAGTATGTGAGAGAATGAGTGTGTGAGAGTGTGTGTGTCTGAGAGAGACTGTGTGAGAGAGAGAGAATGAGAGTGTGTGTGAGAGAGAGTATGTGAGAGAATGAGTGTGAGAGTGTGTGTCTGAGAGTGTGTGTGTGTGAGAGAGAGAATGAGTGTGTGTGAGAGAGTATGTGAGAGAATGAGTGTGTGAGAGTGTGTGTGTCTGAGAGAGACTGTGTGTGTGAGAGAGAGAATGAGAGTGTGTGAGAGAGAGTATGTGAGATAATGAGTGTTTGAGAGTGTGTGTGTCTGAGAGATACTGTGTGTGTGAGAGGATGAGAGTGTGTGAGAGAGTATGTGAGAGAATGAGTGTGTGTGAGAGTGTGTGTGTCTGAGAGAGCGTGTGTGTGAGAGAGAGAATGAGAGTGTGTGTGAGAGAGAGTATGAGAATGAGTGTGTGTGAGACTGTGTGTGAGAGAGAATGAGAGTGTGTGTGAGAGAGTATGTGTCTGAGAGAGAGTGTGTGTGAGAGAGAGAATGAGTGTGTGTGAGAGTAGGTGAGAGAATGAGTGTGAGTGTGTGTGTGTCTTTGAGAGACTGTGTGTGTGAGAGAGAGAATGAGAGTGTGTGAGAGAGAATGAGAGTGTGTGAGAGAGAATGAGAGTGTGTGAGTGAGAGGGAGAAAGAGAGATTTTGTATGTGAGAGAGTGAGATTTTGTGTGTGAGAGAGTGAGATTTTGTGTGTGTGTGTGACAGAGTGTGAGAGAATAAGTGTGTGTGAGAGAGTGTGAGAGGGAGAGGGAGAAAGAGAGAGTGTTTGTGTGTGAGAGAGAGAGTATGTAAGAGAATGAGTGTGTGTGTGTGTGTGTGTGGTCATTTGGAGGAGAGAACCCACTCTGGGCAGTAAACATATAACTATCAAAATAACATAATAAAACACACAACAAATTAAAAAATAAACCAACCAAATAAATACATCCTAAAATAAAATAACTGGCATCTATGGTCACAGAGAGTCCTAAAATAAAGTAAATGTAAAGATCGCTCTTGATCAAAAGCCAGGGTACCTGACTCTAGGGTTCAGTGCTCATCTCTGTTTATAGCTGAAGAGCCAGTGCTGTCTGCGTCGGCAGACGTTTCCATGGACATGTGGCATGTCTGCCTAGGCACCGGAGTGCACAGAAAGCTATTTACCTTCTCACCGAAATGGTCCCTATTTATCTACTTGCAATTTCTTGCTTTCAAACTGCTAGGTTGGCAGGAGGTGTGACGGAGACAAGAGCTCACTCTGTCATGCAGCACTCGGGTTTTGAACTGCTGACCTTCCGCCTCCCACTCGAGCCATTGCAATATTAATCCTAAAATACTGACTGGGGGAATCCTAAAAGGCCATTCACCGTTAATAACTCAGTATGGAATTGCCTCCCCCCCCCTTAAAAATAGGACTATGGTGGCTCAAATGGTTAAGACGCTGGAAGGTTGGAGTTTGATTCCCAAGTACTGTATGACGGACTGAGCTCCTGTCCTCTGTCTCAGCTCCTGCCAACCTAGTCGTTCGAAAGCAAGAAATTACAAGGAGATAAATAGGGACCACTTCGGTGGGAAGGTAACAGCATTCCATTCGCTCCAGTGTCTAGTCATGCCTGCCACGTGACCACAGAAACGTCTGCAGAAGCAGACAACGCTGGCTCTTTGGCTTTGAAACAGAGATGAGCCTGAATCCTAGAGTCGGATACGACTGGCTTTTGAGCAAGGGAAACCTTTACCTTTAAATAGGGACCATCTTGATAAACAGCGTTCCATGCACTCAGGTGTCTAGTCATGCCTGCCACATGTCCATGGAAATGTCTGCAAACGCAGATAGGGCTCTTTGGCTATAAACAAAGATGTAGAAAAAGGATTGGGCTGAACAGTGCAGAGTATACAAGCAGAAAAAACCGTTCCAAGAACAATGTGTACAACTGACCAAGATAAGTCAATAGAAGATTTGTTCAATCAATAAAGTATTGCAAAATTAATGTGCATTAATGTTATTTTATGAGACTACTTTTTACTGTTTATATATTTCTTCCTTATAGAATTCCTAAGGAAGGAAAACACAATTTTCTGAAAAGCCTAAAAATTGGTTGTACCGGATAGGCTTCAAATTTGTTTTATGGAATTTACATATTGGAAGAAATTACTTTAAATTTGGACTTTGACATTTACACTTGGAGTATACCACCTTTTATTTACGGACTTTGAGACTTATATGCATATTTCTATAGACTTTTGAAACAGATTGAATTTGAATTTTGTTTCCTACACTGACGTTCAAGAGGATTTTTGCTTTACTCTGACATATAGGAGTTCATTTAGTTGCTTTTTACCCTCGTTGGAACTATTAAAAAGACAACCCACATTAATTTTGCAATACTTTATTGATTGAACAAATCTTCTATTGACTTATCTTGGACAGTTCTAAACAGAGATGAGCACTGAATCCTAGAGTCAGATATGATTGGCTTTCAAGCAAGGGCAGCTTTGACCTTAAAAATCAAATTGTCCCATGTTGGGAATCTCCCCAAAGGGGATAAAAAAACCATGGAGTGGGGAAATTGGTGTGTGTGTGTGTGTGTGTGTGTGTGTGTGTGTGTGTGTGTGTGTGTGTGTGTGTGTGTGTGTGTGTGTGTGTGTGTGTGTGTGTGTGTGTGTGATTAAGTGAGAATTGCTTGTCAGTTTCATTCGTTATGTGCTGTCACGTTGTCTGGCCAGGTGATCCTACTATGGGCCAGATGAATTGGCATCAGGGGCCAGATCTGGCCCATGGGCCATAGTTTGGGCACCCCTGGTTTAAGCAGGACAAAATGGCAACTTAAAATCTATCTCATCCAGTTGCAAAGCAGATTGCAAGGCACGTTTTACTTCCGCTTCCAGTGAACCACGTGACCGTCCCCCGTCCCAAAAAGTGTGGGCACCCCTGCATTAAGATTTTGGATTGAGACTCTGAAACGCCATGGCTGGGCCTGGTCAGGGGCATCTGGGTACAGTATCACAGTCCAGAGCAAAAAGACAACAGGTTTCGAAGTTCTGGAATGAAGGAGAAACACGATTAGTGGGTTCTTCTTGTAAATTATAAAAGAAACAGGACTCTGGCCAGGTTTTTCGGCAATGGCCATAGAGTAGACCCTACTGCCAGTGACTCAACACAGAGTGTCAGGTGGCGGTTAACTAACCTGACAACCCTGACGACTAATGGCCACAACTAAAGTCCACAGGGAAGGGTGATGGTCCCCAAGTGGAATAAATGGTCCCATTTGAGTCCCTCTTGATGGGGGGCAGCAGCTCCATCCATCCTGGCCTGGGGCTGTGGAGGAGGACTTTGCGTGCCCAAAGGGCTCAGAACCAGAAAGTGACTCACAGAACTGGATCTGTGGGACTATGGGTTTCACGCTGCAATGCGGAAGGCAGACGAAAGGCCATGGCATTATATTCGCAGGACAGTCTTCATGGCTGATCACCATGAGGATCGCCGGTATTCAGAATCGGATACGGCATAAGAAGAATGAAAATATTCTGTTACTTCCACAAGCTTAGGGACTGTGGTGGCTCTGCTGGAAGGTCGGCAAGTCAGCCGTTTGAGACACGGGTACTGCATGACGGTCTGAGCGCCTGTCTCTGTCCCAGCTCCTGCCAACCTAGCAGTTCGAAAGCAAGAAATTGCAAGTAGATAAATGAGGACTGCTTTAGTGGGGAAAGGATCTTGGGGACATGAAAAGACCCTCACTTGGGCATCTCTTGAGTGGAGTTTCTCCAGCAAAAATCTTTTCAACCCATAATAATTTCTGACACGAAATTATTACTGTTATCATAAACCTATTAATTAATGATGCCATGAAGTCTCACTCCCACGTCCGATGAAGTGGACTTGGTCCACGAAAGCTCACATTGAAATATAACAGTCAGTCTTTAAAGTGCTAAAGCATTTTTGTTTATTCTCTGATATGCCTAATTATTCACCTTATTCCAATTTGCATAAAACATATACAACATTTAACAATCGCACCCTCCACCTTTGGGACCTTTCTTTCCTTTCCACATATTTGAATTCTCTAATTGAATTGTTATACCTTCGCCTCTTTCCAAAAGCGAATCCCTTCTTGACCTGGCTAGCGCCACCCACTTGAGCCGGTTGGTCTCGCATTCAGGGACTCCAACCCTCCTCAGCCTATTTCAGGGTCCTCCAAGTGACAGGTTGAGTTCCTCAGCCATCTCCTCCTCCTTGAATGTCGTTCTTTGTCCAGTGATCTCCTCCTTCCTCCATCTTCTAATGTGGTTTTGCTCTGGCCTACCTTCAAGAGTGTTTGTTCTCGCCATGAAGCTCTTCCTGGATCTGAGTTGGTTGGACTTGAGGCTCATCTCCATCCAGAGGGTGTCGAGGGTCCTTCTCTTGCCTACGGTAGTTCTCTTACTTCTCTCCTGATCCCAACAAGAGGGTCTATTATTTTCTCAACTGGCATAGGTTTGAAGCATCCTGTCACTCTGCGCATGGCTTCATTCACTGTGGATGTGTTCCATATTGGAGCAGCATCTTCTCTGCAGAGGCGCTCAGGGCCAAAGCTGATGTGCGCAGTGTGGATGGTTGAGTTCCCCATTTATAGTTTGTGGGTTCCCTGATTATGTTCTTTGTACTACTACTAATAACTTCATGTCAGAAATTATTCTGGCATGAAAGGATTTTTGCTGGAGAAACTCCGCTCAGGGAATGTCCAAATGAGGCTCCTTTCATGTCCCCAAGCACTGGGACAGAGACAGGCACTCAGTCCGTCATGCAGTGCCCGGGTCTTGAACTGCCGACTTGCCAGCCTTCCAGCAAACAAGGTGAGCTTCTTCACCACTGACTCAGGCAGTGCTGCTTAAAAAACAGTGTCCTTTAAGTGTCACATCGAGGTATTTCGGTGCAGGCGTTAAAGGTGCGATAACATTTAAATGAAAATAGTGCCACAAAGTTCATTATCTATTTTTGACTGATTATAATCTGGCCTGAGTTGTTGGTGGATCTCTTCCCCCAAAGTTAAAAGTTTGTCACCAAAATGCTCAAAGTCTAGAAAGTTCTCAGGTTGGAAATCCTAGTGTGGCCACTAGATGGGACTTGAGTCATGCATAATGCAGCCATAGATAGGGTTAAACTTCTGTACTGCAGCCAGAACGTTGTGGATTCGATTCTGATAGGACACAAGGTTGACTCAGTCTTCCCAGTCTGGCAAAATGAGTCCCCACAGCATGTCAATTAACTTATGAACCCTCCAAACTGGGTTCACTAAGCGGGTATATGGGGTGGCATTGAAGCGTGATTGCTATGGCTATATCCTTGTTAAATAAAACAATGTTCTAATTATGGGCTATGTCCAATGTATATTTTTGCTCCTATGCCAGTGGTGGCCAACCTTGGCACTCCAGATGTTTTGGGACTATCCAGTGACTTGGGCAATTCTGGGAATCGAAGTCCAAGAACACCTGGAGAGCCATGTTTGAGGAACCCTAGATCAGGGAGGGCTTCTGGGTCTTGGAGTCCAAGAACACCTGGAGTGCCAAGGTTGGAATTTACTGCCTACCCTACTCTCTCTCATACAGATGTCGTCATTGCTATGGCATAGAACAGTGATGGCCAACCTTGGCACTCCAAGTGTTCTTGCACTTCAATTCCCAGAAGCCCAAGCCAACAACACCTGCTGATCAGGGCTTCTGGGAATTGAAGTCCAAGAACATCTAGAGCAGGGGTTCCCAAACTACGGCCCCCTGACCCATGTGACTGGCTCCCGGCCTGAAATCTTTGGCCACCCCTAGTCTAGAGAGTAAAGTTTGCAGTCCAATGGTCCAAGCCAGTGATGGCGAACCTTGGCACTCCAGATGCCCTTGGACTTCCATTCCCAGAATTGCCCAAGCCAACACACCTGCTGACCCATTTGGGCAATTCTGGGAATGGCAGTCCTAGAACACTGTTGGGGTGCCAAGGTTGCCCATTCCTGCCTACCTATGTTCTGGCCTCCACTTCTTGTCATTGCTATGGTATAGAAGAGTGATGGCCAACCTTGGCGCGCCAGGTGTTCATGGACTTCCATTCCCAGGAAGAAGCCAACACACTTGCTGCTGACCCACTTGGGCAATTCTGGGAATGGCAGTCTATCCAAGAAGAGCACCTGCTGGCTGGGCCGCCAAGGTTGGCCATCCCATTCCCTCCCTGCGATTACGGAAGAGTGAGTGAGTGAGTGAGTGACTGCTCTGCTCCCCGCGCGGGGGTGGGGGGGGCGCCTGAGTCCTGCACGCGCCGCCACCTGACCGGTCCGGCGCCCACGTCCGCGCCGCTGCCGTTGGGTCGACGGCAGGGAGGGCAGAAGCCGGTGGGGCCGGCCGGGGCGAAGGAGCTCTTCTAAGGTCTCCTCCTCCGTGGGCGCGGCGGTGGCGGCGCCTGCCGCCTGGACGGGCTCTCCGCCCCGCAAAGGAGGGCGCCGTCTGGTCCGGGACAGGAGGAGGCAGGGCGTGGCCCCTCCTTCCCTCCCTCCGCCCCCGCCCCCGCCCCCGCCCCGGCCGGGCCGCCTCCCCCGGGCAGCTGCTGCTGCTGCTGCTGCTGCTGCACCCGCCCGTCCTTCCGCCGGCTCTGGGACTGGCAGGCGTCCCCGTCCTCCTCCTGCTGCTGCACGTCGGAAGTGCCTGCGCCTGTCCCGTGTGTGTCCACTCCTCCTCCTCCTGCGCCTGCTTTCGGGGTGGGGGGGCGTCCGTCCGTCCGTCCGTGCTTGCGTGCGTGCGTCGGGGGCGCATGGAGCCTCCTCCTGTGTCGTGGGGCGTCTCGGTGCTGCCGCTCCTCCTTTTGGCGGCGGTGCCGGTGGCGCTCAGCCCGCGGCTCCGGTTCCGGCTCCGGATCGGCTCCTACTGCCTGCTCTGCCTCGTGGCCTCGGCCCTGACGGCTCTGCCCTGCCTGCTCTGGAACCGCGGGCGCACCGTCCGGAACATGACGTGAGTCCGAGGGAGGGAGGGAGAGAGGGAGGGGGGGACGGGCGAGGGGGCGCTTTGGAGAGCCCTCGGGGCCGGGGACTGCGGGAGAGCGAGCGAGAGAGCGAGTCCCCAGGGGGGGCGGGGGGGGGGCCCGACGGGGCGGACGCGTTGGCTGCGGCTCGGCGGCCTTCCGCCTCGGCCTCTTCCTGGACAGCCGGGCCGCCGCACCCTCGCCCTGCCCGCACGACCGTCCGTCCGTCCGTCCGTCTGTTGCGTGCGAAGGACGGACGGACGGACGGGGCCCCCGGGAAGGCCCCCCCAGGGCGGGCCCGGACTCGGAGGGGATCCCCTCGCTGCTGGGATCGGGGCCCGCCCGCCTGGACGAGAGCCTGAGAGAGGGATTATTTCCTTCCTCTCTCTCTCTCTCTCTTTCTTTCTTTCTTTTTTACTCTCCTTCCTTCAATCTTCCTGATCGAGGAATTCCTTCCTTCCTTCCTTCAAGTGCTGGCTTGGGCTTCTGGCACCTGAAGTCCACCCACACCTGTAGAGCTCCGGCGTCGGTTGAGCCCTGCCCTGCCCTGCCCTAGACCTGGGCTCTCTGGGTCTTCTTGGACTCCAATTCCCAGAAGCCCTGGCCGGCAGGTCTCCTGACTTGGCCTTCTGGGGATTGAAGTCCAAGGAGCCCACCTGGCGAGCCAGGGTTCAGGAGCCCCTGGGGCGGCCTAGAGCCAAAATAGATAAGCTTTCAGGGGTGGGTTGTTGTTTTTTTTGGGTGGGGGGTGGGGAGTGATTTAGGGAATCACCTGGCCTTAAAATCCTAATTTGTCAAATCCTACGATGAGTCCAAAGGCCGCAGCTTGACTTTGGCCCAGTGGACGGACTCGGTGGACATCCAGAGTCCTCTCTCGTGGGTCAAAAACGTTGGCTTTCATTCCCTTTAAGCTTCTGGCCGCCTGGATGGGGCCGAGGAGTCGCGGGTAAAGGCGACCCACCGCCCCGCATCCGTCCTAACCCTCGCTTTGGGGGACAATCAGAGCAATATTTGTACACCGGTATCTTTTGAAAGTCAGGCCTGGTGGCGCAGGGGTTAAACTGCTGCACTGCAGCCCAAAACGTTGTGAGTTCGAACCTGACAGGACTCGAGGATGATTCAGCCCCTTCCATCTTTTCCCAGGGCGGTCACATGAGGACCCAGCGTGTTAATGGGGGCAAAATGCTAATTAAATTGAGAGTGCGTTAAGCGCTTCTATGGGGCAGCAGTAGAGGGGTTTCGTGGCTATTGCTTTATATCCTTGCTAAATAGAACAACGTTCTAATCATGGGCTATATCTACAATGACTGTTTCTGCCACTACACTAGATCAAGATCTTCTTCTTCTTCGTGGTCTCTGTCAATCCACATGAATGGGTTTACTGTGTGTCTGCAGTAAACCCATTGATGTGGATTCACAGGGGACCACAAGTTCCAAGTAAGCAACCTGTCCTTATAGAGCCCTGGTGGCGATGCAGGGGGTAAAACTGCTGTCCTGCAGCCCAAAGTGTGTGAGTTCAATCGTGACCAGGGCTCTAGGTTGACTCAAGGCCTTCCATCCTTCCCAGCCCGGCAAAATGAATCCCCAGCAAAGAAGAAGACCACGCTACAGGTAAACCACCTGTCGTTCTACAGCCCTGGTGGTTAAAACTGCTGCACTGTAGGCAAAACATTGTGAGTTCAATCCTGACGGAGACCAAGGCTGACTCTTTGCCTCTTCCATCCTCCCCAGGACGGTCCAGTGCATCCCCAGCATGTTAATGGGGCGGCAATGATGCTAATTAACTTTGTCAACCGCCCAGGGATGGCAGTAATCGCTTCTATGGGGCGGTATCGAAGTGGGGTTGCTTTGCTTTTTAGAAAGAGATAGGGCACGGCAAGGAGAAAATGCCAGTCTTGCCGGCCGGTCGTACCGTCCTCGTAGGAGGAGTTTCCTCTGCCAGCGAGGACTTCTCGTGTCATCCTGGGGAGACATTTTGTGGGATTTCCATGCCATTATGGGACTTTTCTCCCTCCCTGGCAAACAGGCACAGACAGGCCTGCCGGTTGGAAACGCAGAAGAATATGGATACCAAAGCCTGTGTACTTAAAGGTTTCTTAGTCCCCTTTGGGGGCCGCGGGGGCTGAGTGGTTAAGATGCCAAACATGACGCCTGGAAGGTCAGCAGTTTGAGACCCGAGTGCTGCGTCACGGAGTGAGCGCCCACCCTCTCTTGTCCCAGCTCCTGCCAACCTAGCAGTTCGAAAGCAAGAAATTGCAAGTAGATAAAGAGGTGCCACTTTGATGGAAAGGTTATAGTGTTCCATGTGTTTAGTGCTGCCTGCCGGCTCTAGGTTTCGGTGCTCCTCTCTGTTGACAGCGCAAAAAACCAGCGCTGTCTGAGTCTGCAGATGTTTCCGTGGTCATGTGGCAGGCATGACTTGACACCACATTTGTGTGCAGACATTTTATGACTATGACTGTAACTTTTAAACTTTGATACTGTTTTATGTGCTGTTTTATTCCTTTTAAATCAGATACCTGTCCCAAGTGTCCCAAATGTAGCATAGATTTTAAGAACTGATTTTATTCTGTTTTGTTTTAACTCAAAGAAATGTGTTTGTGGGGGGTGCATTTTGACTATTTCATGCACTTAAACCCTTTTTACTGCACTAGTCATCTTCTGTAATAAAGTTTGAATTTGAGTTAGACTTGACACCGGAGTGCACAGAACGCTGTTACCTATCCCACCAGAGCGCATACTTGTCAAGGGCGGCTCCGGACAGTACGGGACCTGCGCAGAACGGTTGTGCGCAGGTGCCGTTTACGCATGCATACAATGGACATGCGCAGAACGGTTCTGTGCAAGTCCGTTCTATGCATGCGTAGAAGGCTTATACACATGCGCACAATGGACCTGCGCAAAACCGTTCTGCGCTGGTCGGTTCTACGCATGCATAGAAGGATTCTACGCATCCCCTTCTGCACAGAACCCTTCTACGCATGCGTAGAAGGTTTCTACGCATGCGTAGAAGGTTTCTACGCATGCGTAGAAAAGTTCTATGCATGCGTAGAAAGGATCTGCGCAGAAGGGGTGCGCAGTAACTTCTTTCCCCCACTTCTAAGATCCGGGATAGTGGCAGCTCCGGGCGGGAAAGGACGAAAATCAGCACCGGAATACGGGAAATCCCGGCCAATCCAGGATGCTTGACAGATATGCCGGAGCGATACCTATTTATCTACTTGCAAATTCTAGCAATTTCGAACTGCTAGGTTGGCAGGGGCCAGGAGAGATGACAGGAGCTCACTCCGTCGTGCAGCAGCACTCGGGTCTCGAACTGCTGGAGTATAGCCCCCTGCAAAAATAGGTTTGCCTGTGCTTCTAGGATTTTTAATTTTAGCCCCCGGGTGACTAATTGACCTGATTGGTAAGTGGCTTTAGAGGTTAATCCTCTAAGATGACGGCCGTCTTTCGGTTGCCCAGTTGAATGGCCTTCGGCCACGTGGTCTAAGATGCCTGGAAAGGTTTGTCCAGCGGAAGTGGACAGGCAACCACAGAAGCCGAAACAGCCAACAGTGGGCATTACTCACTCAGGTTTTGAGCCAACAGGGTGCCAAAAGATGATGATGATGATGATGATGATAATAATAATAATAATAATAATAATAATAATAATAATAATAATAATAATAATAATAATAATAATAATAATAATAATAATAATAATAATTTCGTAATTATTCTGGGTTGAAAGGATTTTTGCTGGAGGAACTCCGCTCAGGGGACGCCCGAATGAGGCTCCTTTCATGTCCCCAAGATCTTTTTGCACACCCAAGTGGTCCCTATTGATCTACTTGCAGTTTCTTGCAATTTCAAACTGCTAGGTTGGCAAGAGACGGGTGCTCAATCCGTCATGCAGTACCCGGGTCTTGAACTGCCGACTTGCTGGCCTCCCAGCTAACAAGGCGAGCTTCTTAACCACTGCAGCCCCTGTAAGGATTTCTTAATATGCGGAATGGCAAAATATCCCAAGTGGGTGGGATATAAATGTAAATAAGAGCACTGGTGGTGCAGGGGTTACAACTGCTGTGCTGCAGCCAGAATGTGGTGAGTTCGATCCTGACCAGGGCTCAAGGTGGACTCAGATTATTCCATCCTTCCAAAGGAGGACACAGCATGTTAATGGAGCAAAAGGCTAATTAACTTGTGAACCACTTGTAAACCACCCAGAGAGCGCACTAAGCATTATGGGGCAGAATAGAAGTCTGATTGCTCATTGCTATATCTTTGTTAAATATAAGAATGTTCTAATGATGGGTTATCTTCAATGTCTCTTTCTACCCCTACGCTCTATCCAGTTCTTCTTCTTCATGGGCTTTGTGAATCCGCACAAATGGGATTCACAGGGGACCACGAAGAAGAAGGACAGTTCCAGGTATGCTACCTGTCCTTATAGAGCCCTGGGGACGATGCAGGGGTTAAACTGCTGTCCTGCAAAGAAAAGGGTGTGAGTTCGATCTAGACCAGTGTTCAAGGTTGACTCAGACTTCCATCTTTCCGTTGTGGGTAAAATGAGGACCCAAGCATGTTAATGGGGGCAAAATGCTAATTAACATGTGAACTGCCGAGAAGGGGCATTCAGCACCTCTATGGGGCAGGATAGAAGTGTATTTGCTATTGCTAAATCCTGAAAATGAGGTTCTTTCACTCTCAACACATTATGCCCTTTTCAGTTTGTTTACTAGGGGCTGTAAAGGTGGCACGGTGGTTAAGAAGCTCACCTTATTAGCTGGAAGGCCGGTATGTCGGCAGTTCGAGACCCGGGGACTGCATGACGGATTGAGCGCCTGTCTCTTGCCAACCTAAAGCAAGAAATTGCAAGTAGATAAATAGGGACCACTTCGGGGTGTGTGTGTGTGTGGGGATGTTGAGGACATGAAAGGAGCTTCATTTGGGCATTGTCCCCTGAGCAGACTTTTTCCAGCAAGAGATCCTTTCAGCCCAGAATAATTTCTGACATGAAATAATAATAATAATAATAATAATAATAATAATAATAATAATAATAATAATAATAATAATAATAATAATAATAATAATAATTTGTTGTTGTTGTTGTTGTTATGCATAAAGAATAAACCCACTCAATAAATTATAAATATCAACACAAAACCCCCCAAAATGTAGCCCATCCCTGCCCTCCTGCCTTCTTTCCACCGCTGGTTCCACAGTCCCGGAGGCTTAAAATAGTCCTTCTCCTGCCGAGGATTTGGATAAATCTTGGGTTAATCCGGCCTCCCCTCCTAAACCTGGATCTGGCTAATTCTGCCCCCCCCCCAAACCAGGCCAAGGTGAAGGTGAAGGCTGGATGGGGCGGGAGACCTCCATATTGCCATGACGTGTGCCAAGAACATAAATCTATTTTTCTCTCCTTGATCTTGCTATTACATTTCCCTCTTGAACAGGGTGTGTGTGTGCATGCGTGCGTGTGGTTCCCAACCTTTTCAACCCTGGGGACCGGGTCTCGCTCTCTTAGCTTCAAGGGCCGGAAAGCTATTTTATCCTGCCTGCACGATGGGCATTTTGTCCCAACAGCTTCAAGGGGGTGGCTATTTTGTTTCTCAAGTGCCCTTGGAGGGGTGGGGGACACACATGAAATGGCAGCACAGGCCAGATCTGGCCCACGGGCCTTAGTTTGGGAACCCCTGCTCTTGAAGGTCTGGTTTGGGCTCGGTCTTAGACCAAGCAATTGCCGCTCTCCACCCAGATGTTTGAGAGCCAAGGACTGGACTCAACACACCCCACCCCACCCCTGAACAGCCAACCAAGGTCTCGGCAACTGAACATTGGCTTGAACAAAGAACTTAGTTGTTTAAAAACAAAACCGGGGTGGATAAACAAGGCTTGAGCAGGCGGCACAAAATATAGCCAAAGGGCCTGGGACTCAGGGGTGGGGAATAAAAATTGACAAATTTGTTTTATTTAGGACTCGGGGGGGGGGGGTGAGGTAGGATGATGATGGCACTCTTCAAAGACCTGAAAGATGGCCATGAAGAGGAAGGGCAGGATCTGTTCTCCATCATCATCCCAGAGTGCAGGACACGTAATAACGGGTTCAAACTACAGGAAGCCAGATCTAGGCTGAAAGGGAAAACTCCTTAACTGTTAGAGCAGTACAACAGTGGAACCCACTCCCTTGAGAGGTGGTGAGCGCTCTAGCACTGGAAGCCATCAAGAGAGGATTTGAAAGCAACCCTATCTTGTCAGATCTGTTTTGACTCGTATTCCTGCCTTGAGCAGGAAGGGGTTGGACTCAATGGCCTCCAAGTCCCCGTCTTCCAACTCAGTGGTTTTAGGATTCAGATTGCAAACCAAAAAAAGACCTGGAAACAAAGCTTTCCATCTGTACAAAATTTGGATGGATATAGGGAGAGAAGATGGGTGGATGGATGGATGGATGGAGATAAGGAGAGAAGATGGGTGGATGGATGGAGATAGGGGGAGAAGATGGGTGGATGGAGATAGAGAAGATGGGTGGGTGGATGGAGATAGGGGGAGAAGATGGATAGATGGAGATAGGAAGAGAAGATGGGTGGATGGAGACAGAAACGATGGGTGGATGGATGTAGGGAGAGAAGATGGGTGGTTGGATGAAGATGAGGAGAGAAGATGGGTGGATGGAGATAGGGAGAGAAGATGGGTGGATGGATGGAGATAGAGAGAAGATGGATGGATGGAGATAGGAAGAGAAGATGGGAGGATGGAGATAGAGAAGATGGGTGCATGGATGGAGATAGAGAGAAGATGGATGGATGGACATAGAGAGAGACGATTGGTAGATGGAGATAGACGATGGGTGCATGGATGGATGGAGATAGAGAGAGAAGATGGATGAATGAATGGATGGAGATAGGGAGGGAAGATGGGTGCATGGAGATAAGGAAGATGGGTGGGTGGATGGAGATAGGGAGAGAAGATGGGTGGATGGAGATAGGAAGAGAAGATGGGTGGATGGAGACAGAAACGACGGGTGGATGGATGTAGGGAGAGAAGATGGATGGAAATAGGGAGAGAAGATGGATAGATGGAGATAGGAAGAGAAGATGGGTGGATGGAGACAGAAACGATGGGTGGATGGATGTAGGGAGAGAAGATGGGTGGTTTGATGAAGATGGGGAGAGAAGATGGGTGGATGGAGATAGGGAGAGAAGATGGGTGGATGGATGGAGATAGAGAGAGAAGATGGATGGATGGACATAGGGAGAGACAATGGGTAGATGGAGATAGAGACGATGGGTGCATGGATGGATGAAGATAGGGAGAGAAGATGAATGGATAAGCAGCTTGGCAGGCAAGGAGAGACGTGGACAGAGTTCTGTCCATGGCTGTATGCAAATGACGCCATTTCCACCCATCAGAATTTGGGCTGCTGGTCCTTTCCAAGTTGTGGGTCTCAGTGTGGATGCAGAGGATCTGAGCCGGTGGATTTGAGGCTCATCCGTGCAGAGCAGGAGTTCTCAACCTTATAAAGCCGGGGGACCGGGTCATGCTCCCTCAGACAGCTTTGGGGGCCAGACAGCTATTTTGCCCTTCCTCCACCACATGGCACTTCCTCGTGTGGAGACGGTGTGGGGTGTGTGTGTGTGTGCATAGGCTGCAGGTTGAGAATTCCTGGTTCAGAGGGTGTCAAGGGTCGTTCTCTTGCTTAGTTCTCTTGGCGTCTGCTGATACTTCTGATTTTAGGTGGAGCAATACCAACAAGAGGGTTTATTCTCTCAACTTGTGTAGGCTTAAGGCATCCTTTTGTGTTAAAAAGCCTCGTCCCTGGAGAGGGGGGGGGACCCTTTTATTGCCGGTTCAATCCCCCAGAACCCAAAGCCCATAAAAGCCCCTGCTCCAACAGAGCAGATGAAGAGGTATGGGGTGACACCGTGGAGGTATGGGGTAGTGCCAGCCTCCCTCGCGTGTTGGGTGAAGGTTCACGTTGGCGTCATGAGACGATGACTCCCATGGGGTGACTTTATGGAGTGAGAGAAAGTGGAATTGGGACAAGAGTCATTTCTCCTCTTGAGGAAATGAAGCTTTATCGCGGTTGATCTGAAGGAGGGAATGAATGCAAAACTCTTGGGCTTCTTGCTTGGCGGGCGAAAACCTCCACCTCTCGATAGACTTGGCATTCCAGCTTGGAGTTTGGAAACCTCTTTTCTGATCTCCGAAAGCGGCCCTCCGGCTGATTTCCTTCCTTGGGGTGGGGTGTTGTGTCGAGTGCTGGGTTGGCATTCTGCCCACCCACCCACGCCCCACCTAGTATCCTACTCAGGCAAAACACTAAGGGTGGCCCAGACTTGAGGGCAGCCAAAATCTTCCCAGTGGGGTGGGAGTTGCGATTAAGTTTATCTTCTTGGAAAAGGGAGCAGCCGCCTGGAAACGCACCTTGAGCAAATCTGGATTATCTGGTTTTTCCGACCCACAGCACAGAAAATATGTTGGGCGTTTGGGGCGCAGGCGACGGGCAGATACGTTGGTATCAACAAACCAACTGGGTAAAGTAGCAGGCAGATGTGTGTGTGCACGCACAACCATGATATTTTAATGTCCAGCGCATTATTAGATAGTAATAAGTCACGGCTGGCTCATTGCAGTATAGTCTTTTTAATTTGGGGATGTAGAAGTTTGAAGTTAAAAATAATCAGAAATGTGCGTCTGTAACTTTGGCTATGAAACAGAGATGAGCACTGAACCCTAGAGTCGGATATGACTGGCTTTCGAGCAAGGGTGACCTTTACCGTTACTAACCCCATGCTTAAGAGGCTGCGGTGGCTCAAGTGGTTAAGATGCTGAACTCGTTGATTGGAAGGTCGGAGTTCGATTCCCGGGTACTGCATGACAGAGTGAGCTCCCGTCTCTGCCCCAGCTCCCTGCCAACCTAGCAGTTTGAAGCAAAAAATTGCAAGTACTGTAGGTAAATGGGACCAATTGGGTGGGAAGGTAAACAGTGTTCTGTGCACTCCAATGTCAAGGCATGCCTGCCACGTGTCCGTGAAAACGTCTGCAGATCCAGATGATGGAGATGAGCACTGAACCCTAGAGTCGGATAGGACTGGCTTTTGAGCAAGGGTGACATTTACTTTGACTAAGCCACGCTCCTCCTTCATGTGCCATATCCATTCCGGAGCTTGGCTATCATCATGACAATGGTCTTCTTCTCCTTCACTCGGTGGAACGGTTCTTCCGAGGACATCACATGCCACACCAGTCTCTCAGGTTCTTCAGCCATGAAATCCATCTATGTCCAGGGCTGTCTGGCCAGGTTATCCTGCTATGATAATAGAGTAGACCAGTGGCGGCGAACCTTGGCACACTCCATGTGTTCTTGAACTTCACATGCACCAATGAGGACTTGAGTTTGGCCAATGCCAAAGCCAAGAAAGTGGCTTCATTTGGGCAGTCCAGGGTTTGTTCAAGACGCGGAAGAAGAATCCCTGCTAGGTGCAGAAATACACCTGGGGTTTGAGTGTGGCGGATTTGCCTACCTTAGTGTTTGCAAAGTGTCATCCTCTAATTCTCTAGACTGTCTTAATGACCAGCCTTTATTTATACTGTGCAGCTCATGGCTATCTAATGCGAGTAAAACCTTAATCTGAGGATATTTTTAACGTTCTCTAGACTAGGAGTCTCCAGTGTTTTCCCTGGGAATGATATGACTTTGTCCGGAGCCAAAGAAACGAAAGGAAGAGAAATAAATGTGTTTATTTTCAAAGTTAGCTTGCTTCGTCCCCTATTTCCCCCCCCCCCCCCTTCTGATCGGCTTCTAATCTGCCTTTTCCCCTCCTTGAGCATTAGTTCAACGGTTAAGACTAAGAGTGTTCACAAGGATAAGGTGAGAAGGGCAGCATAACGGAAGTCACGTTGAGTTCATGTGGGGGGGGGGGACTAGCATGGGACGCATGGCCTGGTATTCATGGAGGACCCAAGGTGAATTTGGAAAAGAATGCTTAATGCTGTCACTTTCATGGTGGTTGCATTTTTAAAAATAATATTTTTGTGACATAATATAGGTGATAATAATAATTTTGTGTCAGTGATTATTCTGGGTTGAAAGGATTTTTGTGGGAGAAACTCCACTCAGGGGACGCCCCAATGAGGCTCCTTTCATGTCCCCAAGAGCTTTTCTCTACCGAAGTGGTCCCTATTTATCTACTTGCAATTTCTTGCTTTCAAATTGCTAGGCTGGCAGGAGCTGGGACAGAGACGGGCACTCAAACCGCCATGCAGTACCCAGGTCTAAAACTGCTTGGCCAGCCTTCCAGCTAACAAGGCGAGCTTCTGAGCCACT
Organism: Bradypodion ventrale; assembly: GCA_035047345.1. NCBI lineage: Eukaryota > Metazoa > Chordata > Lepidosauria > Squamata > Chamaeleonidae > Bradypodion > Bradypodion ventrale. The sequence goes on from JAWDJE010000016.1 coordinate 4,692,002, forward strand.
GCGCTCTGTGTGCTTCGGTGTCTAGGCATGCCTGCCACATGTCCACAGAAATGTCTGCAGATGTAGACAGTGCAGGCTCTTTGGCTATAAACAGAGATGAGCACCAAACCCTAGAGTCAGATACGACTGGCTTTCGAGCAAGGGCAACCTTGAACTAAGTTGGATATAGAGGATGGCTGCAGAGATAAAGTATATTTGACATCCAATAATGGGGAATTCCCAAAAGGCAGGGGAAATTGGTATTGAAAGTGGCTGGCAAGGACGTGGCTGGCCTGGGTTCGAATCCCGTCTCAGCCCTGGAAAGTCACTGGGTATAGAGAACCCTCAAAACAAATTGCATAAAATAAATAAATAAATAAAAATAAAACCAGTTCTTGAACATTTCACATACTTTGAAACCCCCTAAGGATGTTTGCTTTGGGTTGGAGGCAACTTCACAGCACGGCACGACAGACACACACACTTCAAAGTACAAAGTGCCCCTTCATTTCCCAGGCAGGCAATGATGCTCTCCAGGTAACAAAGAGGCTTTTGTCTCCACCTGTTCAACCTCACCTTGGGAGGCTCACCTGAGAGAACTCCCAGGGATCAAGCCACAAGCTGACAGGCGCAGGCAGGGGAAGGAGGTGAGGATGAAATACCTGTCGGTTCCCTACCTGCTGAACACCTGCCCATAACTGATGGGGGGGAGGGAGGGGGCCCTTTTGGCAACATGGATGCAGGGAAATTACATGTCTCAAGGAAGGTCTTGAGTCAAAAGAAACTACCTGGCCGGTTCTTCCTGAATGCCAGGATCTAGTCACTTTCTCATAAATAAATTCATAGGGCAATTCCAGAGCAGTTCAGATGACTTTTGATAGCAACATTTCAAAGATATTCCAGGGATGGCAAACCTTGGCACTCCAGGTGCTCTTGGACTACAGTTCCCAGTAGCCCAAGTCTCCGTGAATCCACATGAATGGGTTTACTGCGCATATGTGCAATAAACCCATTCGGGTGGATTCACAGAGACTTGGGCTTCTGGGAATTGAAGTCCAAGAACACGCGCAGTAAACCCATCCATGTGGATTTGCAGAGACCTGGGCTTCTGGGCAGTGAAGTACAAGAACATGTGCAGTAAACCCATCCATGTGGATTCACAGAGACTTAGGCTTCTGGGAATTGAAGTCCAAAAAGATGTGCAATAAACTCACTCATGTGGATTTACAGAGACTTGGGCTTCTGGGAATTGAAGTACAAGAACATGTGCAATAAACCCATTCGTGTGGATTCACAGAGACTTGGACGTCTGGGAATTGAAGTGCAAGAACATGTGCAGTAAACTCATTTGCATGGATTCACAGAGACTTGAGCTTCTGGGAATTGAAGTCCAAGAACATGCGCAGTAAACCCATTCGCATGGATTTACAGAGACTTGGGTTTCTGGGTATTGAAGTCCAAGAACATGCGCAGTAAACCCATTCATGTGGATTTACAGAGACTTGGGCTTATGGGAATTGAAGTCCAAGAACATGCGCAGTAAACCCATTTGCATGGATTTACAGAGACTTGGTTATATGCTCATGTTTATATATATTCTATCTCAGGGGTGCTTCTCTCAAGAGTCCTGGTGGCACAGGGGCTAAACTGCTGCCCTGCAACCCCAAACATTGTGTCCGACAAGGGCTCAAGGTTGACTCAGCCTCTCCCCAAACTTCAGAGGTCAGTGAAATGAGTACCCAGCGTGTTAAGGAGGGCAAAATGCTCATTAACTTGTGAACCGCCCAGAGAGGACTCTCAGCGCTTATAAGGGGTGGTCTATGCATGCCTGCCACATGTCCATGGAAACGTCTACAAACGCAGACAGCGCTGGCTCTGGCTATAAACAGATGAGCACTGAACCCTAGAGTCGGATACGACTGGCTTTCGAGCAAGGGCGACCTTTACCTTTAGAAGTGGAATTGCTGTTGCCTAATTGTTCTTGCTAATTGGCTTCTGACTCTCTGCTGACGAGGGAACCTTCAAAGCCAGGGGTGTGTATGTGAGAGTTATCCATTACCCAGAGGTGAACCTGTGGCCAACCTCTTTGTTCTCACCTGAGAAAGGGCAAAGTCCACTTCCGGAGGCGGAGGTGGCAAGGTCGCAGCGGACTGGGGAACAGGAGGGATGCCAGGTTTTGCTCCTGGCAAAGGGAGGGCAAAATGCCTGAAAGTAACCCCTGGGGCAGGTCATGCAATCTTTAGTCAGAGCATGCATGACATCTTCAGAGCATGCTAACTGCACCCATGCCTGGTAGAGACTCTAGACCAGGGGTTGTTCCCAACCTTTTCAAGTCAGGGGTCACACTCTCTCAGTCAGCTTTGAGGGCCGGATGGCCATTTTGCCCAGCCTGCACGATGGGGGGTGGGTGGGGGTGGCATTTTCCCCAACAGCTTTAAAGGGGCATCCATGTTTCTTGAATGCCCTTGGAGGAGTATAGGGTCACATGAAATGGCGCCGTGGGCCAGATCCAGCCCACGGGCTTTAGGTTGGGAACCCCTGCTGTAGATTGTCTTCTATGGACGTAGGAAACCTCTGGAAGTCCTCCTCCTCCTTCTCGTGCTGTATCCAATTCCGAATATTGGCAATCCTCATGGCCATCAGCAATAAAGATTGCCCTGGGAATATAATGCAGTGGCCTTCCATTGGCCTTTTGCATTGTGGTGTGATACGCATGCCACTTCTTCTTCTTTCGTGTCCTGATCAAACCCTATACTGCCAAAACAAAGCCACTTTCTTGGCTTTGTCGTTGCCCAAACCCAAGTCCCCATCAGTGCATGCCTCTCACAAGTAAATGAGCTGGATTCTGCATCTCTCCACATTCACACCGTGTGTTGTTGTCCACCACAGCCCCCACTTGAGCCTGTTGGTCTTGCCTTGAGGGACTCCAACCCTCAGCCTGTTCAGGGTCCTCCAAGTGACGTTGTAGGGGAGGTTGAGTTCCTCAGCCATCTCCTCCTTTCATGTTCTTCCTCATTCAGTGAGCTCCTTCCTTCTAATTTGGTTTTGCTCTTGTGTACCCTCAAGAGTGTTTGTTCTTGCCATAAAGCTCTTCCTGGATCTGAGCCAGCGGACTTGAGGCTCATCTCCGTTCAGAGGGTGTCAAGGAGGTTCCTTCTCTTGCTTAGTTCTCTCAGCGTTCACTGCTAATTCTCTCTTAGTTTTCTCAGCCTCTACTGCTACTTCTCTCCTGATCTTAGATGTGGAGCGATACCAACAAGCGGGTGTATTTTCTCAATGGTGTAGTTTTGAGGCATCCTGTCACTTTACAAATGGTTTCATTCTCAGCGATGTCAACTTGATCCAGTGTCAGAATTTCACTTTCTAGTCCTGAGCCCTTTTTGGCCACGCAAGGTTGTGTGTATGATTTGTTCTGAGAATTGAAAAGTGTGAAGAGAATCTTAGTTTAGAGTTGCCATATGTCCCGAGATTTTCCTGGGTTGAAGCAGTCCCGTCCGGTTCAAGAAAAAAACACATGTAAAAGTCCCGGAAACAAAGGGTTAATTTCATAGAGTCGCTATTCCTAGAGAGGGAGGACAGAAAGTGAAGCATTGTCCGTTGCAAAATAAGTCCCTTCCTGTCTCCTGCTTTTCTCCTTCCGGAGGGAAACGGAGGCTCCATGGGCTGCATTGCCCTTCCGCCTTAGAACTTTATTCAAGGGATCCTCATGTGGGGTTTGAGGGTGAGTCTACTTGTGTGTGTGTGTGTGTGTGTGTGTGTGTGTGTGTGTGTGTGTGTGTGTGTGTGTGTGTGTGTGTGTGTGTGTGTGTGTGTGTGTGTGTGTCGGGGAGGGGAGGGGAGGGGAGGGGAGGGGAGGGGAGGGGAGGGGGTGACCTCAGGGGGAAGAAGGGTGGTTTAAAGAGTGGCCCAATTTTTTTGGAAATTTTTGGAAATGGAAATGTCTGCAGAAGCAGACAGCGCTGGCTCTTCGGCTTAGAAACAGAGATGAGCACTGCACCCTAGAGTCGGATACGACTGGCTTTCAAGCAAGGGAAACCTTTACCTTTACCTTTACCAATTTTTTTAAAAAAAGTAAAGGTCACCCTTGCTCGAAGGCCAGTCATATCCATAGCTGAAGAGCCAGTGCTGTCTGCGTCTGCAGATGTTTCCATGGTCATGTGGCAGGCATGACTAGACACCGGAGTGCATGGAATGCTGTTTACCTTCCCACCAAAGTGGTCCCTATTTATCTACAGTACTTGCAATGTCTTGCTTTCAAACTGCAAGGTTGGCAGGAGCAGGGGCAGAGATGGGAAAAGAAATAAAAATAGAACCATCAGGAACCATCCTTTGCAAGAAGAACCCTATGGGAAACAACCTCTTGACTACAGCCTTTTTAAAAAACTGATGGTGGCTGCCCGCCCTGGACGGGGATTCTGTGGGATCTTAGAGCTGCGCGGTCTCCATGACACAGGCACAGTTTGAAGAATGCAATGATGTCACACAACTGTCCCGGTTTGGTGGGAGAGAATTATGGCAACCCTACCTTAGTTGCTTTGCACAGGTCATTCATTGTCTGCTCATTGGTCTGTGCGATTCCCAGTCGGAGAGTTTCTGTTTTACACAACGGATATCAAGTCTGAGCTCTTAGAATGCAGGGGTTTTCAACCTTTTGAAGCCGTGGGCCATTGGGTCACGCGCCCTCAGACAGCTTTGGGGGCTGGACGGCCATTTTGCCTTTCCTCCACCACATGGCACTTCCTGGTGTGGTGGAGGGGCACATGAAATGGTGCTGTGGGCTGCATCCGGCCCACGGACTGCAGGTTGGGAATCCCTATCTTAGAAGAACTGTGCGTCAATTCTGTCAAGAGTTCGAGAGCAGTGCAGTTAAAACAAGAATGAAACTGGTCCGTCTTTGAGAAGAGGTTGAGCTCTATATGTTCAACTTTTTCCTGAATAAAAGTGATAGTCATTGCATTGAAGTTTCTGACCTGCTTCAATGGGGCTATTGTGGCTTAGTGGTTAAGATGCTGAGCTTGACGACTGGGAGGTCGGCAGGTCAGCAGTTCGAGACCCGAGTGCTGCATGACCGAGTAAGCGCCTGTCATCTGTCCCGGCTCCTGTCGACCTAGCAAGACATTTGCAAGTTGATTAAATAAGTACCACTTCGGCGGGGAAGGTAAACAAGATTCCGTATGCTCCAGCTGCTAGTCATACCTGTCACGTGGCCACGGAAGCGTCTGCCAATGCTCTTTGACTATAAACAGAGATGAGCACCGAACCCTAGAGTTGGATATGGCTGGTTTTCGAGCAAGGGCGACCCTTGACCTTCTGACTGCTTAGGAAGCAGGCTGTGTGTTGGGTGGCCTTGTAGCTTTGTGGTACCGTATTTGCTCTGCCTTTTTGGGTTTGGACCTTTCCGGAAATCACCGCTTGACTTCTTCTTGTCTCCCAACCCACAGGATCATCAAGAACGTCGTCCGCTCCTTCAAGTATGTCTACGGCCTGAGGTTTGAGATCAACGGCCTGGAGAACTTTGAGGTCGAAGGACCCTGTGTCATTGTCTCCAACCACCAGAGCATCTTGGACATGATTGGTGAGAACTGCCAAAGCTGTTGAGTCATGGTGTGGATTTGGCAGGCCTGGGTTCGAATCCCCGCTCAGCCCTGGAACGTCACTGGGAGTAGAGAACTGTCCCAACCACTCCTTGAACACTTCACATACTTTGAAACCCCCTAAGAAGGTTTGCTTCACAGCACGGCACGACGCACACTTCAAAGTTCAAAGCACCCCTTCATTTCCCGAGGCAGCCCCTCGGTTGCTGTTGATGTGAGCACAAGACCGAATGGAGACTTCGGGTCCTGTGGTCAAATCCAGTAGAAGAACAGATTCAAGCTCCAGTGAGCTCCCAGCTCCTGCCAACCTAGCAAGAAATTTGCAAGTAGATAAATAGGTACCGCTTTGGCAGGAAAGGAAGTCATTGTTCCATGCACTCTGGCGTGTAGTCAAGCCTGTCACGTGACCACAGAATCGTCTGCAGGCCTTGTTGGCCTTCTCTGTCCCTGCTCTAATTTATTTGCATCTTTCTTAAAGCACAGAATTGGACTAACGAGGGCCATCGTCATTTCGTGTCGGAAATGATTCTGGGTTGAAAAGAAGTTTTGCTGGAGAAATCTCTACTCGGGGAATGTGTCTCCTTTCATGTCCCCAAAATCTTTTCCCCCACCAAAGTGGTCCCTATTGATCTACTTGCACTTTCTTGCAATTTCTAACTGCAAGGTTGGCAGGAGCTGGGACAGAGGAAGGTGCTCAATCTGTAATGCAGTACCCGGGTCTCAGAACTGCTGACTTGCCGGCCTTCCAGCTAACAAGACAAGCTTCTTCACTACTGAGCCACTACATCTCCTAACTCCATGATGGTAAAACTTGGCACTCCAGATGTTCTTGGACTTCAATTCCCAGAAGCCCCTGTGAATCCACATGAATGGGTTTACTGCAATTCATAAGGCCCGTGCCGCCCTCGTCGCTCCTGGAAGCAGAAGTAAAATGTGCCCGTATGGTTAAGGCTCCTCTGGGTTAACCCTTCCGCTGTACAGGTACGTTTTACTTCCGCTTCCGGGAGCGACGAGGGCAGCGCGGGCCAGATGAACCGCAGTAAACCAATTCGCCTGGATTCACAGGGGTTTCTGGGAATTGAAGTCCAAGAACATCTGGAGTGCCAAGGTTCACCATCATGGTCCTAACTAGTGCTGAATAGACTAGTACAGGGGTTCCCAACCTTTTCAAGCTGGGAGCCGGGTCATGCTCTCTCAGTCAGCTTTGAGGGCCAGACGGCCATTTTGCCCTGCCTGCATGATGGGGGTGGCCATTTTGTCCCAACAGCTTCAAAGGGGTGGCCATTTTGTTTCTTGAATGCCCTTGGAGGGGTTGGGGGGGGGCACATGAAATGGTGCTGCAAGCCGGATCCAGCCCACAGGCCTTAGGTTGGGAACCCCTGAGTTAACCTATTTGCCTGAATCTCCATAACCCCAGAAATGGGGTTCACCTGCCTTGCTTGTCCTCTTTCTTCAGGACTCATGGAAATCCTTCCCGAGCGCTGCGTCCAGATCGCCAAGCGGGAGCTGATGTACGTGGGCTCCGTGGGGCTCATTATGTACCTGGGCGGGGTCATCTTCATCAACCGGAAGAGCACCAGCACCGCCAAGTCAGTGATGGCTGAGGTTGGGCAAGCCATGGTGGCGGACAACGTGAGTGGAGTTTTGTTGAGAGCAAAGTTTGGAGAGATAGACTCTGTTTTTCAAGTTGGTTGGTGTCCCGAAGCCTCTCTTATCACTGTAGTTGACTTCTCCTCTTTCCACATGGAATTCCAAGACATTCTCTCCACATGGGTACTAATCTATTCCTCTAGTGCAGGTTTGCCCAAACTTGGCACTCCATGGGCCAGATCCAGCCCCCGACACCAATTCATCCGGCCCACACCGGCCCACCGTTGGACTTCAATTCCCAGAAGCCTCAGTCAGTCCACTGGCTGATCGGTGTCTTTGGGGAATTGACTGAGGCTTTTGGGAATTGAAGTCCATAAACCAAAAGTTGGGAAATTAGATTAGTCTAGTCATGCCTGCCACATGACCATGGAAACGTCTGCAGAAGCAGTCATTGCTGGCTCTTTGGCTTTGAAACAGAGATGAGCACTGAACCCTAGAGTTGGATACGATCGGTTTTCGAGCAAGGGAAACCTTTACCTTTAATCCAATCGTTTCCCATGTGGGTCCCAGGCCCCACCGGGGGACTTCAATTCCCAGAAGCCTCAGTCAGACCATTGGCTGATCAGTGCTTTGGGGGAATTGACTGAGGCTTCCGGGAATTGAAGTCCAAGAACTAAAGGTTGGGAACCACTGTTGTAAATACTGCTGCACCTTAAAGATTAACTGCTATATTTTTAACGTGAGTTTTTGTGGGTCAAGTCTACTTCATCAGGCATAGGAGTGAGACTTCAAGGCATAGAGTCAGCATGACAGATAAATATGCACATCAGTACAGCTTCCTACAGCTGGCAGTAGCAGATGTTTTCTGGTTGTTATTTGGATTAACTCTAAATGTTCCCTTTTCAAAAAAATAATCAACTGGTGTAAATGTTTCGCTAGACTTTGGGGGCTGGCTTTGGGGGCTTCCCTGCCCCCTGAGGGCCCTTTACGAGAAAGGTCGGTGGGCCTAAGTGTCAGAGCAGGACTAGGGGGTTCCAAGACACCCACATATCTCTCTGGTGCCTCAAGCAACGTTTCTGACCTGGAGGGCCACTCCTCCTCCTCCTCCTTTCCCGCAGGTCAAGGTGTGGATCTACCCCGAAGGGACACGGAACGGGACTGGGGACCTCTTGCCGTTCAAGAAGGGCGCCTTCCACCTCGCCATCCAGACCCAGGTAAGGGGGAACCGCAGGAAGGCATGAAGGGCCCCCAAAATGTGGGCATATAGGGGTGTCATTTATGGTGGCTCAAGTGGGACTTAAGATGCTGAACTTGCTGACTGGAAGGTCATAGTTCAATTCCCGAGTACTGCGTGACGGAGTGAGCTCCCATCGTCCATCCCATCTCCCGCCAACCTAGCAGTTTGAAACGAAGACATTGGAAGTAGAGAAATAGGTACCACTTCGGTGGGAAAGGTAACAACGTTCCTTGCACTCCAATGTCTAGTCACATGACCATGGAAACATCTGGAGATACGACTGGCTTTCGAGCAAGGGTGACTTTTAGCTTTAGTGGTGAAAACGATGAATTTGATGACTGGAAGCTTCAGCAAGTCAGCAGTTTGAGACCTGAGTACTGCGTGGCGGAGTGAGCTCCTGTTGTCTGTCCCAGCTCCTGCCAACCTAGTAGATCCAAAGCAAGAAACTGCAAAAAGATCAATGGGTACTGCTTTGGTGGGAAGGTAACTAGCATTCCATGTCTAATCATGCCTACCGCATGATCACAGAAACATCTGCAGATGCAGACAGCACTGGCTCTTTGGCTGTAAACGGAGATGAGTACCGAACCTTAGAGTTGGATACAACTGGCTTTCGAGCAAGGGTGACCCTTGACCTTTACCTATTATTTAAAATTGATCATTCACCCAAAGCCTCTCCTTAGTTATAAATCGGGGCTGTGGTGGCCTACCATACATACTCTAGTATACGCCGACCCAGATATAAGCCGAGGTACCTAGTTTTGACCTGAAAACCCAGGAAAATAGATTGACCCGAGTATAAGCCGAGGGTGGAAAATGTAGCATCTGTTGGGGAGTTTCTATAATCATAATACATGAAAATATTAATTAACTTGTTGGCACATCTCAATCTGGCTCGGCTCTGGGACCCTCGTGGTCACTGACCCGAGTATAAGCCAAGTCCCATTTTTGGGGCTCATTTTTGAGGCTAAAAAACGCAGCGTAAACTCGAGTATATACGGTAGTGATTAAGAAGCTCGCCTCATTAGCTGGAAAGCTGGCAAGTCAGCAGTTTGAGACCCGGGTACAGTATAGTATTAAATCTTCAATGTAAGATGCCAGGTCTGACTCAGGCCCTTTTGTGCTGCGTTCTGGAGACACGCTAACCCTCTCCTGTGTGTCTCTTTCCTCCTCTGTCCAGGTTCCGGTCATCCCAGTGGTATATTCTTCCTTCAGATCCTTTTACAACCCTGAAAAGTACCTGTTTACATCAGGTAGGGTCACCGAAGTTAAACCGAAAGCGTGTCTCTTGCTCCAAAGCCAATCACTGCGTTTCTTCTGTCTTTTGCCGAATTGCCAATTGGTGAAATGGGCACAGGTGCAGTGTTGTTCTGAAGCCGGTACGCCCTGGTCCTGGCGTACCGGTAGCAGAAATCCCCCCAGGCCACCCCCACTTGGCTGGCCATGCCCACATCCCCTCCCCTCCCCTCCCTCTCTTCTCCCCCGCACTCCGGGCGCATCCAGGAACCGAGGAGGAAGAACCGCCAGGGAGGAAGAGGAGACATGTCAGGCTCCCCCGGGCGCCCCGGGGAGGAGGAGGAGAAAGCGTGGCTGGGCCCAGCATAGCCCGCACCACCGCTGCTATTGCCCAGGCGCTCCCCTTGGCACCACTGCAGCCCCTTGTGGGGAGCAGGCAGCAGGGCGCTTTGGCGGCTGCTCTTTCTCCTCCGCGCTCGTGACAGCAGCTGAGCCAAGGGGAAAGTCTGGGCGGTGGCGATGTGGCCATGCTGGGGCCCAGCCATGGCTGCTCTTTCTCCTCCTGGGGAGCAGGCGGCAGCTGATCCACCGCTGCCCCTTGCAAGGAGGAGGAGGAGAAAGAGCAGCCACGGCTGGGCCCCAGCATGGGCACATCGCCACCGCCCAGACTTTCCCCTTGCCTCAGCCGCTGTCCAGAGCACGGAGGAGGAGAAAGAGCAGGCGCGCCCTTCTGTCTGCTCCCGGGCAACAGCAACAGTGGCGCGGGCTATGGTGGCCCCAGCCATGCTTCCTGCTTCTCCTCCCCGGGGCACCCGGGGGAGCCCGACATGGCTGAGCCCAGCCACGCTTCCTGTTCCTCCTCCCCACCCCCCAGCCGCGTGCCAAAGTGCCCTGCCACCTGCTGAGGGTAAGTGACTCGCCTTTGGGTGGGTGTGGAGAGTGATGGTGTGTGTAGGAGGGGAGAAAGTCTGGAGCAGGCTAAGGGAGTCCTTTCTTTTGTTTACTCTGATATGTTTGAAACACAGCATATTAAAAAGTTTTATTCTGTGCAAGCATATCAGAGAGTAAACAAAACAAAAAGACAAAAATGTTGTGGACTCTTAAAGACTAACTGCTGTATTTTATTGTGTGCTTTTGTGGATCAAGTCCACTGGCTGTTTGGCTATAAACAGAGATGAGCACTGAACCCTAGAGTCGGATACAACTGGCTTTCAAGCAAGGGCGACCCTTGAACCTTGACCTTTTACCGTCCCCCTCGTCCAGGGAAAATCTCCGTGGAGGTCCTGCCGCCCATCCCAACGAAGGGCCTGGAGTTTTCCGACGTCGACGAACTCACCGAACGATGCTACTCCATCATGCGGGAAACCTTATTCCGGCTCTCGGGGACGCCCGCTGAAATCAACGGAGGGGCTGCCAGCGTTTCGCACTAACCGCTTTATGACTATAACGTGACCGGAGGCCCTCCCGGGACTGAAGGACCCTCTTTCTCTCTCTTGCCAAAAATATTGCACTTCCACCCTTGATGTAGGCCGAGGTGGGGGTGGTGGAGGTGGGTTTGTATCGTTCCTTAAGACTTGTGGGGTTTGGGGGGCACTTCTCCATAGCTACACCCAAAGACACAATGAGGGAGTGTTGGGTTTCGGTTTCCCACGTGCTTTGGCTCTTCCTCTCTCTCACACACAGACACACAACACAACACAAATAGACACACAACCTGAACGGCTCCTTATCAAAGAAAGGTTTCCCTGCTTTTTGTAGCGACTCTCCGGACCACCTCGGCCGAAATCCAGCAGAACATTCCCTTCTTGCTGAGAATAGATGTGCCGATGTTCCTTCAGTCCAGGTGTTACTCGGGAGGAAGTGACGCTTTCGTCTCCTATGGGCTGCGTAGCCACCAGTGACTGCCTCGGCCCTTTAAAGGCAAAAAGATGTTTATATAGCCTGCCTTCACTTCCGAAGGGGACTTGCATCCGACGGAATTTGGGGCAGGATCCGCCACCGGAGGTTCTTTTCATACAACGAACAACAATGGGAGTCCTCCGAATTGAAATTCAGTTCCGGGGGGATTTCAGCTGTTTCCGCTCGGGGAAGGCCGGGGGGTGGGGGGTGGGGAGTAGGAGTTGAGACCAAAACAGGATTCTGCATAGAAACCAGAAATGATCCCCCCCCCCCCCCTTTTATTATTATTATTATTATTGGTAAATGGAGATTCTGGCTTTCACCTTTTAGTGTACGTCACTTTTGTTACCAGTGGGGACATACGGGGGACCCTGTGAGCCATCAAACAGCACCGTCTCTTTTATAGGCACAATGGAATCCACAGCTCAAAATTGGCCGGGGGAGAGAGATGCTAGAGCAGTGATGGCGAACCTTGGCACTCCAGCTGTTCTTGGACTCTGGGAATGGAAGTCCAAGAACTGTTGGAGTGTACGCACAGTAAACCAATTCATGTGGATTCTCAGGGACTTGGGCTTCTGGGAATTGAAGTCAGTGATGTACTGAAGCCGGTCCTGTACGGTCCGACCGTACCAGTAACAGAACTGGCTGGCCACGCCTACCTCCTCTTCCCGCACTCTGGACGCGACCAGAAGCCAGGAAGAAGAAGAGAAGGAGGAAGAGCAGTACCGGCAACATTTCCCATGCACCTCGGCCAGCCTGGGCCAAAGGCGCACTTTCACCTCTGCACGTCTTAACCCCTTGGCAAGGTACACGGGAAGCGTTGCTGGCGCTGCTGGGAGGGAGAGGCCACCAGCCCCCGCCCCGCCCACCTCCCAGCAGTGCCGGCAACGCTTCCCATGTACCTCACCCAGGGCCGAAGGCACACAGGAAGTGCGGAGGTGAAAGTGCGCCCGGGTCACCGGGCGAAGCAGCGGTGGTCAAGGCCTAGGCACAACCACAACCCATGCCTGATCCTCATCCGGCCAGGCGTGCTGCATCAGGAGGCTGGGGTGGCTGCACTGTGGTCTCCCGCCTTGCTCCAAGAGCAAGGTAAGTACATGCCTGGTTTCTTTTCTTTTTTTCAAAGGGAGGGGGGGAGATGAGGCCACGCCCACAGTGTGGTAGTAATTTTTTTAAAGAGTGCATCACTTATTGAAGTCCAAGAACAGCTGGAGCGTATGCACAGTAAACCCATTTGTGTGGATTCACAGGGCCTTGGGCTTCTGGGAATTGAAGTCCAAGAACAGCTGGAGTGCCAAGGTTCGCCATCACTGCACTAGGGTCATTCCTGGCTTTGGTGGGAGAACAGGGGAGCTTTGATGTGGGCATCACACCTCTCAGCAGGTAAAAGGAGGCTCACCTGTCTGGCGAGCAGAGGATGACCTTCATGAGCATCATCTTTCCACAAGAAAAGATGTGCTGCTTAACCTGCCTTTCGGAAACCAGAATTTCCACTTGTTTCAGCTGTAGGGAAACGGCACTGTGTTCAGTTGTGAAAGCTGCAAAGGGGCTCGCATTAAAACTGGAATCGCCTGAACCTATCTCACAGTGTGGATATATAGCAGGGATTCTCAACCTGTGGGCTGGATGCGGCCCACAGCACCATTTCTTGTGGGCCTCCCACCTCCTCCAAAAACTTCAGGAAGTGCCGTGGGGCGGAGGAAGGGCAAAATGGCCGTCCGGCCCCTGAAGCTGTCTGAGGGAGTGTGACCCGGCCCCCGGCTTTTAAAGGTTGAGAACTCCTGGTATATAGGCAGATAAAGGACCTGCAGGATGATAGCAGCTCACTGGGATGATGATGATGTTTTTTATCGTGTCAGAAGCACACAAAGGTGCTTTCTGGGTTGAAAGGATTTTTGCTGCAATAACAGCCCACTGGGTCAATTTTTGGGGAAATTCACCCCCAAGCGAGTTGGGACTAGAAACTGACCTGCACAAAGCCCCCCGGCACCTGTTGACTGGCCATTGCTTTGCAGAGCCCGGATCCGGCCGCTCCGTTTTGGTCAAGACCTTCGGTGGATCCATCTCCGCCTGGGGCAGTTGGTTTGGGAGGCCGCTGGCAGAGCAGATCTTTCTGGGGGAACTCTTGTGCAGGGAACGCTAGTGAGCTGGCTTTGCGCATGGATCACTCCCACCGATGTCCCAGGCCTGGGCTGTGCCAAAACAACCTGTGGTTTTCTCTATTGTTATGTATTTACTACTATTATTGCTCTATGGATTCTCACTTTCCATTCTCCCTGGCTCTTAACTGATTGTTGAATGGCTCTGTATGTGTGTATGGTTATATGTATGTATGTTTATACATACACACACACACACATACACACACACACACACACACACACACACACACACACACACACACTAAAGAGCAGAGATCTATGAGAGTGACTGCAGTAGGTACAGAATTTTGGAAATATCGGTGTTCAGAAATTTGATTACTATGCCCCCTATTTGAACGGTGGTGGGGAAATTGACTCAGGATTCCTTAAACCAGGGGTGCTCAAACTATGACCTGAGGGCCGGATCTGGGCCCTGAACACCTCCGGGCCTTGCCGGCCTCATTGCTCCTGGAAGCGGAAGTAAAATGCACCTGTCCGGGCGCGTTTTACTTCCGCCTCTGGGAACAATGAGGGCAGTGGGGGCCGGATGAATTGCTATTGGGCCGCCGGCACATAGTTTGGGCACCCTGACTTTAAGTAGAAAATGGCAGCCTAAAATCTATCTCATCCTGCTGCAAAACAGATTGCAAGGCACATTTTATTTCTGCTTCTGGTGGGAGGAACCACGTGAACAGCCCGTGGCCCAAAATGTTTGGACACCTCTACATTAAAAGCACAGTGTAATGGTTGTTTCTTGTAGGAAATGCCACTGGTGGTGGTGGTGCTTGTAATATGCAGTTTCCCCCCTCCCCAGGTGGTTGTGTGTGAGGCAAGATCTGTCTCACAAGAGGACAGTGGAAAGGTTTTGAACCGGTTCAGTTTGGAAGCCAATTTTGGCACAGAGGTTTACAACCCCTGCTCTATCCAGAACACGAGGATAATGGCGACAAATTTTGTGCCCAAGCTGAAATGTCCCCCGTTCATGTGGGGGAAACCAAATGGACTTTCCGGCATTGATAGGATGGGATGGGACCAACCAACCAACACACACACACACACCCAATGCAGTCTCTGAATTGATTTCTGCCTCCCTTTCCAAAGTGGGGCAAAGATGGACAACCCGGTGGGAAATCGAGACGAAAGGGAGGTCGCAAGCAGTCCCGGACCATCAGAGATCCTAAGGGAGCCATGGGGATGTCCCTGTGGTCTTGACGGCGCTGGTTCCGTAGACTGGCGAGAAAGATCCAATGGGGAGAGTTGCCTCAAAACCATGCGGACAAGAGAGGACATGAAATGCCTCTCAGGTCTCCTCCTCCGTCACTATCTCTGGCCTGAATAAGTGGAGCATGGTATATATGGCAGTCCTTAGAGGCCATGGGGGGCAGGGGCTTTCTTTCCTGGCACTTCACACAAACACACACACTCAACAGTGAGATCCTTGTATGGGTAGGACCCGAAGGTCCATGTTGGGGAGCCTATGACCCAAAGATGTAATGGGGTGGGGGTGGGGGTGGTAGACTGAACCCTCAACAGCCACTCAAAGCCCCTCTGGCCAGATTTAACTAACTTCCACGGGAGATTTTTTTTCTTGGATGTGTGTGTGTCCTTTTCCTAAGCCAGGGGTGCCCAAACTATGGCCTGTGGGCTGGATCTGACCAATTCATCCGGCCCACACCACCCACTGATGTGTTTTACTTCTGCTTCCGGGAGCAGCATGGGCCGGATGAATTGGCATCAGAGGCCAGATCTGGCCAACTTCCAGTCGGAAGAACCACATGACCCGAAAGGTTTGGACACCCCTGTCCTAAGCGCTTCCTGCATTCATTAGCAGGGGAGGGAAAGGGACAGATCCTGGCTATGAACCCACCTGGAGAACCACCTTCAAAAGGGGAGAGCATGGGTGCGTATGTTCTTTGTATGTTCCAATTCTTCTCCTCCTAAGTGCCTTTGCTGCAAAATGAGTTGCAATCAGCCATTGGTGTTTGATGTTCCCAAAGGAAGAGTCTGTGGAATGGATTTTGTAAAATAAAGCAAATGTATTTAAAGAGACCCGCCGTTCCGGTGTACGTTCCGGTGTTGATTGTACGAAGAAGGGCTTTGCTTCTTTTTCCTTCTTCTTTTTTTTTTTTGGGGGGGGGGGAGGGGAGCGAATGTCTTAGCGCACCCCTTTGGGTTCACATAGTGACTGTGGTGGCTTAGTGGTTAAGACCCTGAGCTTGAAGCCTGGAAGGCCGGAGTCCGAGGCCCGGGTACTGCACGACGGAGCGAGTGCCTGTCTCTGTCCCAGCTCCTGCCAACCTAGTAGTTCAAAAGCAAGACATTGCAAATAAATAAATAGGGGCCACTTTGATGGGAAGGTAAACAGCGTTCCGTGCACTCTGGTGTCTAGTCATGCCTGCCACGTGTCCACAGAAACATCTGCATACACAGACAACGCTGGCTCTTCAGCTATGAAACAGAGATGAGCACTGAACTCTAATGACTGGCTTTCGAGCAAGGGTGACCTTTACCTTTACCTGTGCATGCTTCCACGAGACGTCCCAATCCAATAATGGCAAAAGTACTTGGGCTCCCCTGAGTAGGGCGGGATAGAAATTTAATAAATAAATAAATATTCAAGGCCATTTCTGGTTTATTTTTTTATTATTCACACAGATGTTGTTCAAAAGGACAGTTTCAACCCATCCCCATGATGAGCCATCAGCTTTTCTCATTAGCACCACTTTATTTAAGTATATCAGGGGCTGTGGTGGTAGGGTTGCCATATGTCCTGTTTTTCCGGGATTTTCCTGGATTCAAGCTCAGGGAAAATTGTCCCAGCCAGTTCAAGAAAAAACATGTAAAAGTCCCGGATTTTTAAATTTGAACAAAGGAAGCAAGATCACACACACACACACACACCCCAAGGGATTTTTGCAAAGAGTTAATTCACTGCCTCCCTGCCTTTCTTTCAATTATCCTGCTTGTAAGCGGCGAAGGCAAAACAGCACCCTTAAAAACCCACCGGGGAGGGGAGACACAAGTGGGATAATTGAAAGAAAGGCAGGGAAGCAGTGAATTAACTCTTTGCAAAAAATCCCTTGGCTCATCTTGAGCAACAGCGCAGGCAAGAGGAGTGCTGGAGTACCAGCCTGAAGTGCTCTAGCTTGCGGAGCCACTGGAAAAGGTGAACAAAAACAGGCTGCCTGCCCCGGACGGGGATTCCATGGGGTCTTAGAGCCGCGGCCTCCTCGACAGCTCCGTCTGACGCATGCGCAGTTTGAAGGATGCAATGATGTCACGTGGCTGTCCTGGTTTGGTGGGAAAGAATTATGGCAACCCTTGGTGGCTCAGTGGTTAAGAAGCTCGCCTTGGAAGGCTGGCATGTCAGCAGTTCGAGACCCAGGTACTGCTGGATGGATTGAGCGCCTGTCTCTGTCCCAGCTCTTGGGAACATGAAAAGAGCCTCATTTTCCCCGCAAAAATCCTTTCAACCCAGAATTATTTCTGACACAAAATTGTTATTATTTAAGTGTATTTTTTAAAGGGATGGCCTGTTTTAGAAAATATGTCATAGGAAACCATTACTGGCTTACGAGTCTCTACAGCAGGAGTTCTCAACCTTTTAAAGCCGGGGGCCAGGCCACACTCCCTCACACACCTCTGGGGGCAGGATGGCCATTTTGCCTTTCTTCCACCATATGGCACTTCCTGGTGTGGTGGAAGCAGTGGAGGAGCCACATAAAATGGCACCGTGGGCCGCATCTGGCTTGTGGGTCACAGGTTGAGAATCCGTGCTCTACAGTGTTGTGGAACAGGAGGAAATTGTACCATGGTTGTTGTCGTCCTGTCCCACAATGCAAGAGTGATGTGGGGGCCCGAAAAATGTTTTAAGCACCCACATTCTGCTTCTGTACCTGTCGAGGAAACCTCACCTTTGTAGGAAGCCAGCAGCATTTTGTTTACACAACTTCGTTGCTAGCAGTGATTGAGCGAAAAAGCCCCCTCCAGTATAGAGCCGTAGTTTCCAAGGTGGGGCCCAGGCCCCACCGGAGCCTAAGACAGTACATTGGCTGATCAGTGCTTTGAGGAATTGACTGAGGTTTTTGGGCACTGACGTCCAGGAACCAAAGGTTGGGAAACACTGCTCTGTGAATCTGCACGAATGGGTTTACTGCATAGAGCAGTGTTTCCCAACCTTTGGTTCCTGGACGTCAGTGCCTAGAAGCCTCAGTCAGTCCATTGGCTGATCAGTGCTTTGGGGAATTGACTTGGTCTTCTGCAAAATTTTGCACCCATTTCCTGGGCAGGCGTCAACGCTGAAGAGTAGGTCCATATGGAGAAAATGGAGGGGAAAGTCCAGTGAGGTCTTCGTCCTTCATCTTCTTCAACCTCCGTTCTTGCACGAACCTGCACGGAGATGCAAAAGAGGAAAGCCAGGAGTGAGCCAGGGAAATGGGTTGACGGTTGAGGCTAGACATCTTCTCATCTTGAGCGGTCCCAACACTGGAAGAAGCACTCAAGAGAGAACTGGAAAGCAACCCTATTTATCAGATCTGCTTTGATTCGGATCCCTGCCTTGAGCAGGAACGGGTTGGACTGGATGGCTTCACGGGACCCCTTCGTCCAACTCAATGATTCTACGATCATAATAATAATTTCATGTCAGAAATTATTCTTCTGGGTTGAAAGGATTTTTTTTTTTTTGCGGGAGGAAATCTGCTCAGGGAATGCCCAAATGAGGCTCCTTTCATGTTCCCCAAGAGCTGGAACAGATGGGTGCGGAATCCGCCACGCCGTCCCCAGGTCTCAAACTGTCAACTGGCCAGCCTTCCAGCTAACAAGGCAAGTTTCTTAACCACTGAGCTACCAACACACCCCTGGGTACGATGCCGTACCTCAGAATCTAGCTGAGCCACTGCATGTGGAGCAACGGAGGAGGCCCAAAGCAGACAAGAGAGGGAATGTCACAACTGCACATGGTAACTAGCCAGGACATAGAGTTCCCCCCCCCTCTCTCTCTCTCTCTCTCTTTCTCGTATCTTTCATGGCTTTGAAAGCTGCACATGAGCTTTGCTGTCCATTGGGTGCTGAGGCTCAGGAGGAAATCGGGGCTCTGTTTGCCGAGCCGGGGTTCTCTCGACCGCAGAGAAAGCCAAACTCCTCGACTAAACATCTTGCAATTTCTAACTCTCTAGGTTGGCAGGAGCTGGGACAGATGACAAGAGCCCACTCCGTCATGCATCACTTGGGTCTCGAACTGCTGACCTGCCGGCCTTCCAACCATCAAGTTCAGCTACCATCGACATCGATGGCTTGCAAAAAGCAAGTTTCAAGACTTGCCTGTTTCCCCGCCAGAGAAAGCCAAAGGCTACGCAGACCCCGGAGCAGCTGAAGAGGCTACTCACACGTCTCCAGCCGCTCCTCCAGGAAGGAGATCTGCTCGCTCAGCGACTCGATCCTGTCCAGCTGCCGCAAGGCATGGAGTAGCAGCCCAAGGGGGTCGGAGAGCAGTTGGCCCTCCTCTGTGCCCGCCAGCTCCAGTTTGAGAAAGGGGGCCAGAGCACGCTGGACTCTCTGTCAAGAGGAAGAGGAGGGGGGAGAGAAGAAGCAAAGAACAAGAAATTTACAAGTAGATAAACAGGTACCACTATTTGCGCCCCTGCCAACCTAGAAGTTCAAAATTGCAAGAAATTTGCAAGTAGATAAACAGGTGGGAAAGGGGAGGGTGGGGTTATAGGTCAGACAGCTCTTGCACGCACAGACAGACAGACAGACCCTATGAAAGGGCTTACCCAGGACGCTCACAAAGCCACCCATTGGATTTATGGTCAGCTGAGAGAATGACCGACAAGTCAATCACACTGAGGAAAGGCCCAGTGGTCCAATTTGTTTGTTTGTGGCTTGCTTATTTACTCATTTATTTACTTGATTATTTGTTTGCTTATTTATTGAAAACCCACATGACGAAAAAAGTTGGTTCTACGATGTCTTTGGTCATACAAATTTTTTCGTTATGTGAAGCATGCCTTGTATAATGAAAATCCCTATGGGGTGCATCGTACAACGAAGATTTCAATAAAAACCTTCGATTTTTCTCATAGAGTTTTTCTCATAGAGATGCATTGCTTCGTATAACGAAAAAAATCGTTATGCGGGGTATAGCGGTGAGCACAAATCCCCTTCGTTATACAAATTTTTCATTATACGAAGCATTCGTTAGGTGGGTTCCATTGTATTTGCTTATTCATTCATTCCCATTTATACCCCGCCCTTTTGGTTCATGTACCATTCAGGGTAGCTTACAATGTATTACAATGCATTGCATGTGTGTTCGTGTGCATGTGTGTGTGTGTGTGTGTGTGTGTATCTATATATATATATTAATATATATCTATATTGTATATATTAATATATATTGTATTAATCATTCAAATAAAAACACAAGAAAAAGACTCAAGAAAAAAAGTGAAAATTACGGGGCTGGCCACCTTGGACTTCCCGGGTGACCTATGACCCCACCCTCTCCCCTGCCCAGCCGTGGAAGGAGGGGACACTCACGTCTTCAAGAAGGGCTACGCGGCGCTTCAGCTCCCCAACTTCATGTTGCACCTTCGGTTCGGAGGTTGCAGCTGTACAAATCCATAAAAAAACAACCACCATAAACGTCTGTGTAAGAATTGGACTCGTCCCCCATCCCATGGAAGACTCCACGTTTCTTTCTTTTTATTTTAAATACTGTATAAATATAAAAATGACAGCATACAAATATAATGTAAGAAAAAAGAATATGTGATACGTGTGTGTGTATGTGTAAACTGCTTGGGTACCCAGCACTAGTCAGGACACAATATACCTTCATTTAGCTATTCTCTATTTCTCTGTCCCTGCTCCTGCCAATTGAGCAGTTTGAAAGCAAGAAATTTGCAAGTAGAACAGGTACCGCTTTGGTGGGAAAGGTAACAGCATTCCGTGTGCCCCTGCCAACCCAGAAGTTCAAAATTGCAAGAAAGTTGCAAGTAGATAAAGCAGGCTTCCGTCCTCCGAGGCCGGGGCTGGCCCGCCACGCATTATTACTCACGGTACGAGTTTGAAGTGGCACAGCGCGTACCAAAAGTAATAATGGGCCGCGGGCAGCAGGAGCTGGTCTTCTTCTTCCCAGGATCGCAAACACACAAACTGCTGTCCTCCAACCAAAATGTTGTGAGTTCGATCGTGACAGGGGATCAAGGTTGATTCAGCCTTTCATCCTTCTGAAGCCAGTCTCAACCACCAAACTAACTGGTCCACCTTGACCTTACCTGGGCTAGGAGCCGTGGCAGGAGCACCCGTGGGCCTAGCCAGCACCCGGCAGGTTCTCCCGTCCGCCTGGAGTTCGTACCCTGGCCAGCAACCGCAGCGGAAACTCCCGGCCCCGTTAAGGCAAGCCTGGCTGCACCCGTGGCCTCCTCCAGCACATTCGTCCACATCTGAAAGTAGAAGGTGGGTGGGTGGGCTTCAGAGGGAGGCCACAAAGGGCCACTCCGAGGTCAGAAGGCAGGGATAGGATAACAAGTGGCCCCAACACCTTAGTGGGTCTGTGGGTCTAAAAATATTCCATCTTTAAAAGCCTGAAATACATGTATGTATGTATGTATGTATGTATGTATGTATGTATGTATGTATGTATGTATGTATGTCGATTCATCTAACCACCTATCTAACTTTCCTTCTATCTACATCCATCCATCCATCTATCATCTACTCAAGCATAATATCTTCCTTACTTCCATCCTCATTCTCTTTCTTTCTTTCTTTCTTTCTTTCTTTCTTTCTTTCTTTCTTTCTTTCTTTCTTTCTTTCTTTCTTTCTTTCTTTCTTTCTTTCTTCCTTCCTTCCTTCCTTCCTTCCTTCCATGTATTTTTATATTTTGAACCACTATTTAGTCTATCTATCTATCTATCTATCTATCTATCTATCTATCTATCTATCTATCTATCTATCTATCTATCTATCTATCTATCTATCTATATCCATCCATCCATCTATCTATCATCCACTCAAACATAATATCTTTCTTCCTTCCTTCCATCCTCATTTCTTCCTTTCTTCCATGTATTTTTATATTTTGAACCACTATTTAGTCTATCTATCTATCTATCTATCCATCCATCCATCTATCTATAGCCATCCATCCATCTATCATCCACTCAAGCAAAATATCATCTTTCCTTCCTTCCATCGTCATTCCATCCTCCCTCCCATCCATCCATCCTCATTTCTCTTCCTTTCTTCCATCCATCTTCTCTATCTACCTTCCCAGTCATCTCGCAGCACAAGGAAACAGGAGGTATCTATTGTGCCATTTCAGGACACCAAGCGCACACCTCTAGCGGAGGCGTTACCTGTCTCGCAGCAGCGTCCCGTCCACCCAGAACGGCAAGCACACTGGTTTGGAAGCTCACACCGCCCACCATTTTGGCACGGCCGCTGGCAAACGGCTGCAAGGGAAAGGCCAGAGTTAATAACACCGACGTGGTTGAGGCAGACTATCGCATCATTCCTGGATTTCCTCAAAATGCATTCCTTGGCAGACCAGAAGAAGACAAGGATGAGATACAACAGCCAAAGCAGGTGGCTTCTAAACCAAAATTAATGTATTTTAAAAGCTTGGGCAGGATTTAAAGTGTACTCTCTGAGTAGTTCATAAGTTAATTATCATTTTGCCCCCAACACGCTGGGTCCTCATTTTATTATTTATTTATTTAGACTTATTTTCCTGACCCAACCTTGAGCCCTGGTCAGGATTGAACTCACAACCTTCTGACAGCAGATTACACCCCTGCGCCACCAGGGCTCTATAAAGACAGGTTGTTCTTACCTATAACTGTTTTTCTTCTTTAGTGGTCTCCTGTGAATCCACATGAATGGGTTTACTGCGCAAACGTGTGGATTCACAGACCACGAAGAAGAATCAGAATCAGACAGAATTTGATAAGTCCATGAAATGTGACTTATTTAATCGCCCCCCCCAAAATATATATATATATATATATCAGCAACTTCAGAATCAAACACTTCAGATGTTCATCTGTGCAGAGAGGAAGCATAAGATTTCATCTCGAAATGGTAGCTGTGTTGGATGGTAAAGGCATATCGGACAAGAAACAAATAGAAATAATAAAAACAGAAAAAAAGTTGTGGCACCTTAAAGACTAACTGCTATATTTTAATGCGAGCCTTTATGGATCAGGTCTACTTCCTCAAATATTATTCTCAGACAGGATTTTTCGGGGTGAAGCACACAAAATCAACAGGGTGGGTTTTTTCAAAAGTTCTGCTTACTAAATATAAAAGTAAGCATTTTTTTAAAAAAAAAAATAATAATACTTCTGTAGACCACAAAGGCTGGTACCAAATCTAATTAATCCTTTAGGAACAGCAAAACTCTTCAGTTGAGATTTTGAATGGGTGGCATTTTTGCAAATGTGGATTTGCCCTCCCTCCCATCATGGTTCCATGTAAAGACTGTTGTGGCTTAGTGGTTAAGATGCTGAATGTGACGACTGGAAGGTCGTCAGTTTGAGACCCGAGTGCCGCACGACGGAGTGAGCTCCTGCTGTCAGTCCCATCTCCTGCCAACCTAGCAGTTCGAAAGCAAGAAATTTGCAAGTAAATAAATAAGTACCACTTCGGTGGGAAATGGAACTGCATTCTGTGTCTAGGCATGCCTGCCACATGACCAGAGAAATGTCTGCCAACGCAGACAGCGCTGGCTCTTTGGCGTCAAACGGAGATGAGCACCGAACCCTAGAGTCGGATATGACTGGTTCATGAGCAAGGGCAACACCTTGACCTTTCCCTAATGATACAACAGGTTGACTCAGACTGGGAAAAGCCACGGGCTACAGTTTTTGCTGCAACTGAATATAGATTAAAACGGTTTCTCTCTGGAAAAAGAATAAGCGCAGAGCTTTACCAATATTGCATCCAAGCCCAGTTGCCCGTCTCCACCCGGGGCAGCACGTGGGCGTTGGCTGGGGAACCTGCCGGTAAGCCTGGCGCTGTACAACCCTGTAGGTAGTCCTGGGGGGGCGAGGGGGGGAAGAGAAAAGTATATATTTCTGGAAGAACCAA
This sequence comes from Bradypodion ventrale, assembly GCA_035047345.1. Classification (NCBI taxonomy): domain Eukaryota; kingdom Metazoa; phylum Chordata; class Lepidosauria; order Squamata; family Chamaeleonidae; genus Bradypodion; species Bradypodion ventrale. The sequence goes on from JAWDJE010000016.1 coordinate 4,715,773, forward strand.
ACTGACAAAGGAGTTAACAGTCAACTGATTGACTGGTTGGTAGGTAGGTAGGTAGGTAGGTAGATAGATAGATAGATAGATAGATAGATAGATAGATACTGTAGATAGATAGAGACACTGTAGATAGACACTGTAGGTAGACACTGTAGACAGACAGGCAGACACAGTGTAGATAGATAGATAGATAGATAGATAGATAGATAGATAGATTTTTTTTTCCAGGACAGCACAAAGGTTTCCTAATGTTTGCTTCACACAGAGCAGTAAATATCTCTCAAATAACAGTTAGGGAGATATTATTGCTCTGGGTTGGAAGATCAAAGTATGATTCTCGGGTATTGCAGGACAGAGTGAGCTCCCGTCTCTTTCCCAGCTTCTGTCAACCTAGCAGTTCGAAAGCAAGAATATTGCAAGTAGATAAATAGGTGCCCCTTTTGCAGGGAAGGTAAACAGCATTCTGTGCACTCCGGTGTCTAAGCATGCCTGCCACATGACCATGGAAACATCTGTATATGCAGAAAGCGCTGGTTCTTTGGCTATAAACAGAGATGAACCTTGCAGAGACAAGAATATGTGGTGTTTATGCTACAGTGGACTTCAGTGGCTCAAGTGGCTAAAATACTGACTGGAGGGCAGGAGGTCAGCAGTTCGATACCCAAATACTCTATGATGGTTTGAGTGCCCGTCTCTGTCCCTGCTCCTGCCAACCTAGCAGTTTGAAAGCAAGAAATTGCAAGTAGATAAATAGAGACCACTTCAGTGGGAAAGGTAAACGGCATTCCGTGTACTCCGGTGTCTTGTTATGCCTGCCACATGACCACGGAAACATCTGCATGCGCAGCAAGCGCTGGCTCTTTGGCTATAAACAGAGCTGAGCACTGAACCCTAGAGTTGGATACGACTGGCTTTCAAGCAAGGGCAACCTTTACCTTTGATAACAGTACAAGTTTCATTTAAGTTACACTAGAGTAGGCCAACTTGAATCAGTGGAGATTGGGTGGAGCGCCCCTGCTCTACATTCCACTGACTCAAATGGGTCTACTTTAGTACAGCTCTGACATAAAAACACTCCAACACACAATACACATAAATAAAACATCATAAAAATCTAAAATTTAAAAATCTTAAGATATATATTTTTAATATGTATATAATATGTATATTATATTATATATTAAGAAATTTCTTAATATATAAGAAATACACCTAGCAATAGCAAGCAATCAGACCAGGGATTCTCTACCTCCAGCCTGTGGGCCAGATGCGGCCCACAACACCATTTCATGTGCTCCCCCCCACCGCCGCCACCATACTAGGAAATGCCATGTGGTGGAGGAAGGGCAAAATACCAATCCGGCCCCCGAAGCTGTCTGAGGAAGCGTGACCACCCAGCCCCCAGCTTTAAAAGGTTGAGAACTCCTGAATTAGGCTTATATTCCGCCCGCTAGTGCTGAGTGCATTCTCTGGGTGGTTTCTAAGTTAATTAGTATTTTTCCCCATTAACAGACTCGGCCTCAGAAGGATGGAAGAGGCTGGGTCAACCTTGAGCCCTTGTCAAGATCCAACTCACAACGTTTTGGCTGCAGGACAGCAGTGTTGCCCCCTGTGTCACCAGGGCTCTTAAAGCACACGCAATTAAAAATTTAGCAAAATGCATTTTTCATGACTCCCACCCCTTTCCCCGAATCTCATCTTCCCTCACCACAGCCCCAGTGAATTGTACCTTACCTGTAGGTACTGCACAACCTGTAGGATCCTTGGCACAAGGTGAGGTAGGGCTGGTAGACCGGCTGCAGGTGAGACGTCAGGTATGAGACGGTCCGGCTTTCCGCCTCCCTGGAGCAGACGCGGCGCCTGGAAGAGAAACAAAACCTTGCACATAGGCTCCTCTGTTGTGGCCCCACGTCTCAAAAACCACAAAAAGGTTTCAGTCCACCCTACAAAGCAGACTCAGGTCACTTGGCCCACAGTAGAGGACTCACCTTGACCCAGAAGAATGGCCCACACGGGCGGCTCCAAGGATCAGAAGAACCCCGGCCAGGAACCGGCTGACCATTTCCTATCTTTGGCGACCGGTGACCCCAGCCTGTTCAGTCAGCCCACCTGGGATGGAAGGTAGATGGAGTGAAAAGGGCTCGGAGGGAAAGATCCCGGAACGGAACGGAGCATCCTGTCATGCATCCTCCTCCAAAAGGTCACAGCAGAGTTCTGCACATGTTGCCAGCCCCAAATGAATCCATCCTGAATAACCGATACCCAGGTTAAAAACCAACTCTAGTGATTTTAATTTTGAACTTTTGATCTTGTTTTATATCCTAGTGTGTACTGTGTCCATTTTGTGCATTTGTATGCAGACATTTTTATCCTTATTTTATGACTGTGACGTTTAAACTTTGATACTGTTTTATGTGCTGTTTTATTCCTTTTAAATCAGAGACCTCTCCCAAATGTGTTTCTGGTGGTGTATTTTGACTCAATTTCATGCACTTAAACCCTTTTTACTGCACTGGTCATCGACTGTAATAAAGTTTGAATGGAACTGTTTGAATGAATGAATAACCTATACTGGCCAAACTTGGCTCTCCAGGTGTTCTTGGACTTCAATTCCCAGAAGCCCAAGTCAGGACTCTGGCTGATCAGGGCTTCTGGGAATTGAAGTTCAAGAACACCTGGAGAGCCAAGGTTGGCCATCACTGGGACCTATACTATACAGTACTATATGGTTAACAGAAGTAATGCATTCTCCGGGACGTTTCGTACAACAAAAATTACTTAAACCAGATCTCCCAGAGGAATGCATTGAAAACCAACTAATCCGTTCTGGGAAAAATTCTGTAAACCGAGCCACTATTTTCAATGGATTTTCTTTTGTTATGCGATACATTAACCAAGCCATTCGTTAATTGAGGTTTCACTGTACAATATTTTATTGCAAGTTATTGCAGCATGGATAGGGACTGTGGTGGCTTAGTGGTTTAAGACTTGACAACGGAAAGGTCATCAGGTTGGCAGTTCAAGACCTGAGTGCTGCATGATGGAGTGAGCTCTGGTTTCTATCCCAGCTCCTGCCAACCTAGCAGTTCGAAAGCAAGAAATTGCAGGAAGATAAATAGGTACCACTTTGGCGGGAAAGGTAAATGTTCCTGGCGCTCTGGCATCTGGGCATGCCTACCACATGTCCATGGAACCATCTGGAGACAAAGACAGCGCTGGTTCTTTGGCTATAAGCAGAGATGAGCACCAAACCCTAGAGTTGGATACAACTGGCTTTCGAGCAATGGCAACCTATTGCAGCATAGAGAAAATATCAACAGATGCACTGAAAATAGGGAAATGTGGTTTGAAATGTGTATTTGGAATGGGCATTGAGGTCATTTCACAAAAAATAGAGCCACAATAATCTCTCTTTGTGTCTTTTTTGGGGTTTTTCCAGTCTTTATTAGTGCTATAATAATTTTGTGTCAGAAATTATTCTGGGTTGAAAGGATTTTTGCTGGAGAAACTCTACTAAGGGGATGCCTGAAAGAGGCTTCTATCATGTCCCCAAGATTTCTACCACCACCACCACCATCAAAGTGGTCCCTATTTATCTACTTGCAATTTCTTGCTTTCAAACTGCTAGGTTGACAGGAGCTGGGGCAGATGGGCCCTCATTCCATCATGCAGTACCTGGGTCTCAAACTGCCGACTTGCCGGCCTTCCAGCTTACAAGGTGAGCTTCTTAACCACTGAGCCACCACAGTCCCTTGTGAATGCTACAAGCAGAAAGGAGGGGGAAAGAAGCTACTAGGCTGTAGACCACAGATTTAAACACCTGATAGAAAACACTTACACACAACTCAATAGAAAATTATAATTAAAGAAATCGTGGCTGCGGTGGTGGCTCAGGGGTTATGAAACTCACCTTGTTAGCTGGAAGGCTGGCAAGTCGGCCGTTTGGGACCTGGGTACTGCATGACGGATTGAGCACCCGTCTCTGTCCCAGCTCCTGCCATCCTAGCAGTTTGAAAGCAAGAAGTAGCAAGTATAGGGTTGCCACATTTCCTGAAAAACCAGGATTTCCCCGGATTCAAGGTCGGAAAAAATTGTCCCGGCCAGTTCAATAAAGATCATGTTAAAGTCCCGGATTTTTAAAATTTACTGATTGTGTATTATAACATAGCATTAAAATAAATTCAAACTCTCGCCATCAAATGAGCGATTTCCTGCCACATTGGAGCTGGTGTTTACCTGGAGACAAATCTTAACGTCCTCGCCTCACACCACCACCCGATAAGTGTGACCAGTGTGTTTACTGCAACTTCTCAGAAGCACAACAGATCATTTTACAGTAAGAATTAACTGTTGTAAATAAATTTGTTTCTGTATTGATGTATTTAATGTGAAAATGTTTTATAGCTGTCATCATAGGTTTGTTTTTTAAAAGGATAGTTTGTAGATAAACCCGCCCATTTTTGTCAAGTATACTTCTGTCCCAGTTTTGTGGGAGAGAATTGTGGCAAACCCTATGCAAGTAGAGATATAGGGACCCCTTCGGTGTGTGTGTGGGGGTTTTCTTGGGGTCACAAAAGGAGCCTCATTCGGGCATCCCCTGAGCCGAGTTCCTCCAGCAAAAATCCTTTCATCTCAAAATAATTTCTGACACAAAATTATTATATTATTATTAAAGAAATGGGAGAAGAATTACTGCTGGAATCCGTTCTCCTACACTCATGATGGTGAACCTTGGCACTCCAGATGTTCTTGGACTTCAATCAAGCAGAAGTAAAACACACCTGTACAGAGGAAGGGTTAACCCGGAAGAGCCTTAACCTTACGGGCGCATTTTACTTCCGGTTCCGGGAGCGATGAGGGCAGTGCGGGCTGGATGAATCACAGCAAACCCACTCGTGTTGATTCACAGGGTGCTTGGCCTTCTGGGAATCCAATCCAATCCAATCCAATTTTAATTTATATCCCGCCTTTCTTGGGCCGAAGCCGACTCAAGGCGGCAACAACATATTGAATTGAAGTCCAAGAACATCTGGAGTGCCAAGGTTTGCCATCACGGTTCCTAGACTGTGAGTGGTTTTCTCAGCGGCTCAATTGTTCAAAAATATTAGTCCTGCTCTCTGTTTCATAATGTGTTCAAACTCTAAAATGTTCCTCTAGCTGAACTATCCAGTATCTGTGGCCCATTGATATTTAAATAGCCAAGAATGGTGAATAGACACTACTATGAGTTTTTAATTTAAAAAGCAACAACAACCCTACACTGAATGCAGAATAAAGTGAGAGGAAAATTAGCTTTTAAAAGCTATTTCTTCTTTTTCTATTAATTTTTAAAATATTTCAATAAAGTGTAAAATGAAACCAAGTAATAAAACAAAAAAAGGTAAGAAAATCAATATTTATTTATTTATATTCATATTTATATAGCTGCCCAACTCACAAAGACTCTGGGCGGCATACAATCTTAAAACCCTTAAAACAATATCTTCACATTGGTAATTAGCAGTAGGTTTGTAAATATTTTCTAATGCACTATTTGGGCTTCTAAAGGTAAACAGCGTTCCGTGGCTGCCACATGACCACAGAAACATCTGCAGAAGCAGACAGCGCTGGCTCTTCAGCTTTGGAACAGAGATGAGCACTGAACCCTAGAGCCGTATACGACTGGCTTTCAAGCAAGGGAGACCTTGACCTTTATTTCAACATACAAATCCCCAATTCACATTACTACCCAACTTTCAATACAGTTTTGCCTTAAACCTAATGTTTTGCAATACATGATAACCTTAACACTTTACTACTCCGTTAAAAAAAGGAAACTTAACCTCTTTTCTTTCACTAAAAAATACACCCAACACCCCCTGGGGATCACTACCTCCTTCTTTATACAGTGGTACCTCGAGTTACAAATGGTTCGAGTTACAAAATCAATTGAAAATAATGGCTCGAGTTACGAATTTTTCCGGAACACATTACAGTAATTGGTTTTCAAAGCATTCCTATGGGAAACCATGTCTCAAGTTATGGATTTTGGTTTTCAATAAATTCCTATTGGAAATGTGAGTTACAAATTTTTCATAACATGAAAATGTCTTGGAACGCATTACATTTGTAACTCGAGGTACCACTGTATTCAGATTTCTCTAATTGTTTCCAGAAATTCAGTCTCTTGTATAGGTTTAAAACCTTGATTTCTTGCTATTACATCTTCTATGAGGGGTTTCCATACGTATTTCCCAAAAGCGATTTCCCTTAATCGATCCCTTCCTCGTATTCACCGCCCATGTTCATTTATCGTTTAAAGCCACATTCCAAATCTCTTTGTACCCTTCTTCCAATTTAAAATTAGGGATGATTTTCCACTTGTGGGCAACCATGAATCTCGCCATTGTTAGAAATATCACCAATAATTGCATTTTTACATTGGTCAACATTTATCTCGTTCGACCACTTCTAGGTCAGTTCCGGGCGTGTTTTCCACCTGTTCAGCTTTCTACGCCTTGCAAGAAAAGGTCAAAACAGAAATGTTTTGTTTCGCTGTAAAACATTTCGCAGACTAGCAAATTTATTTCAACGCGGGTGTTTATTTGAGGAACACAAATCCACTTCCTCAGACGATGCCACACATTTCTGTTTTTACTTTTTGCTTCCTTGCAGAATAACATGCGGCCGCCTCATTTGAAAACTAAGCAGCTTTCTGAACTTCATACAACAATTGCCCCGTATAACAACAAAATCGCATAACAATTAGGGGTTGTTGGTTGTTGTTTTCTGGGGGGTGGCGTCCCACATAACAATTTTCCCTATGGGAAAAAACCGTACAACAATTTTTCAATGGGAAAAACCAGTTAGCGAAAAAAAGTTGTACAATGCATCCCATAGGGAAAATCACTATACGATGCATGCATCGTATAGCAATTGTTTCATACAACGAGCCCCGTGGAACGGATGAAAATCGTTGTATGAGGTACCACTGTATCAGGAACTGCAAATAAGTTTGCAAAAAGAGCAAGGGGGGCCCTTCCGTTCATGAAAGGCTGTCTGTGGAAACCAGCTGTTAGGGTTGGCTTGTTCTTTAACTTTACAGGCCAGCCATTTGTTTAGATCAGACACCACTCGCAATTCTCACACCCTTGCCTTCCACAAAGGGAACGCAAGTTTACGTTCCCACCGAAGTGGTCCCTGTTTATCTACTTGCAATTTCTTGCTTTTGAACTGCTAGGTTGGCAGGAGCTGGGACAGATGACGGGCGCTCACTCTGTTGTGCAGTACTCAGGAATTGAACTCCAACTTTCCAGTCTTCGAGTTCAGCGTCTTCTTAGCCACTTGAGCCACTGCCGTCCACTGTTGCATAAACACCACATATTCTTCTCTCTGTAACAACCTTCCCCATCATGGCCAGATTAATCTCAATATTACAGCAAAGTAGAATCAAATGAGAGACTGCAATGGCTGAGTGGTTGAACTTGAGGACAGGAAGGTCGGCAGTCCGAGGCCTGGGTGCTGCACGATGGAGTGAGTTCCTGTCTCTGTCCTAGCTCCTGCCAACCTAGCACAGTGATGGCCAACCTTAGCTCTCCAGGTATTCCTGGTCTTCAATTCTCAGAAGTCCAAATCGCCACTCCTGCTGATCAGGGCTTCTGGGAATTGAAGTTTAAGAACACCTGGAGTGCCAAGGTCGGCCATCACTGACCTAGCAGTTCGGAAGCAAGAAATTGCAAGTAGATATAAAGAGGTACCACTTTGGTGGGAAAGGTAACAGCGCTCTGTGTTTAGTCCTGCCTGCCACACGTCCATGGAGACGTTTGAGGTAAATAGGCGCTGCTTTGGTGGGGAAGGTAAACCAAGATGAGCATGGGCTGTAAACAGAGATGAGCACTGAACCCTAGAGTCGGATACGACTGGCTTCCGAGCAAGGGTGACCTTCACTGTTACCTAGAGTCAAACGTGTAAGCACCAGAAAGAATCTCCTCATGAATACATCTGAAATCATTTTTAAAAGCAGCATTATGAAAAAGGGGGTAACAATAACTATAATAACTTCATGTCCGAAATTATTCTGGGTTGAAAGGATTTTTCCTGGAGGAACTCCACTTGGGGGACGCCCAAATGAGGCTCCTTTCATGTCCCCGAGATCTCCCACACACACACATACACCGAAGTGGTCCCTATTGATCTACTTGCAATTTCTTGCTTTCGGTCTGCACTGAACACTGTTACCTTCCCCACCAAAGAAGTGCCTCTTTACCTACATGGAATTTCTTGCTTCCGAACTGCTAGGTTAGCAGGAGCTGGGACAGAGATGGGCACTCAAACCATCCCGCAGTACCTGGGTCTCGAACTGCCGACTTAGAAAGGGGGTAAATGCTCTGAAGACCGCTGGGTCTCGATTACACCACAAAATGGCAGGTTTTCTTGCAACACAAAGTGCTGCAGTTCCAGCTAAACTGAAGAATTGATGGAGAAGAATGGTTTAACTCAGATGTTCTCAACTGTGGGCTGGATGTGGCCCATGGCACCATTTTATGTGTCTCCCCACTGCCTTTGTGCACGCTGGTGCCTAGTCATGCCTGCCACATGACCACGGAAACGTCTGCAGAAGCAGACAGCGCTGGCTCTTCGGCTTTGAAACAGAGATGAGCACTGCACCCTAGAGTCGGATACGACTGGCTTTCGAGCAAGGAAAACCTTTACCTTTACCACTGCCTCCACCACACCAGGATGTGCCATGGGGTGGAGGAAGGGCAAAATGGCCACCCGGCCCCCAAAGCTGTCTGAGGGAGCGTGACCCAGTGGCCCCCAATGGCTTAAATAGGTTGAGAACTCCGGGTTTGAGTCCACATGTGTTTTTAATGGAGCTCTTGAGTCCAGAGTGTTGAGAACATTTGTACATATCACATATCTGTCAACTTCTAACAGCCTTTTACTCCCTGAAGGCCAAGAAGAGATTCCCAGAGGCTACAAACTGTTCCCACTTCACCGCTTCGGCCATCCCCAACCCTGGGATATACCAGAGCCGGAGGCGAAGTTTCATCAGAAGGTATAAAAGTGTTTATGGATAGATCAGGCCATTCCGCCGGAGCCCTTAACACGGAGTGGGGTGTGTGCATGCATGCGTGCGTGCGTGCGTGCGTGCCAATTCTCCCTTCCAAAACTAGAGAAGGGGGACCTGATTAAGACAGCGGGAAAATATTGTCTTTTTTTTTAAAAAAAAGGTTCTGTAATTGCTTTTAAAATAGCGCTGCGTTCCCTGAGCTCACTGGGCAAACAGACAAATGAAGAATACACCAAGTAAGCAAACATGGGTGGGCGGGTGGGGGGTGGAGAAGACATTAAAATTGCATTTGAAATCACATACTGTATGAGTTTATTTTTGGGCCTGAAATAACCCCCTCTCCCATTCATTTTTCTATGGGAATAATTCTTTGGCATTGAAGGACTTAAGCTTGGCCAACGCCCAAGCCAAGAAAGTGGCTTCGTTTTGGCCGTCCAGGGTTTGATCGGACACGGAGGAAGGAGGAGAAGAAGGAGGAGAAAAAAGAAGAAAGAGGAGGAGGAGGAAGGGAGAAGGAGAAGAAGAAAGGAAAGAAGAGGAGGAAGAAGGAGAAGAGGGAGGAAGGAAGGAGGAGAAGGAGAAGAATCTATAACTCCTCTAGTCTGGCCATTTGTGTGGATTCACAGAGGCCACGAAGAAGACGGACTGGATAGAGCATTGGGGCAGAAATAGATTGTAAAATAAATAAATAAATTCCGCGTCAGAGAATACTCTGGGTTGAAAGGATTTTTGCTGGAGAAACTCCGCTCAGGGGACGCCCGAATGAGGCTCCTTTCGGGTCCCTGAGATCCATGGTGCAGCACTCGGGTATCGAACCCCGGCCTTCCAGACTCCAAGCTCAGCATCTTACCCACTAAGCCACTGCAAGGCTATAGCAATAGAAACCCCATTGCTATACTGCCCCATATATGCACTCAGTGCACTTTCTGTTAATGGGCATTTTTGCCCCCATTAACATGCTGGGTCCTCATTTAACCCACCTGGGAAGGATGAAAGAAGCTGAGTCAACCTTGAGCCCTAGTCAGGGTCGAACTCTCACAACCGTCTGGCTGCAGGACAGGAGTTTTAACCCCTGCGCCACCAGGGCAAGAAGAACCCCTCCATGGCCCTCTCATTATGGCCCTGCAGACTGCAGGCAACACTGGAGAAAATCCCCACAGGATCCAACCCTGGACCCGAAACACTCAGCAAACCCAGTCGTGGCCCACCTCGCAGGACGGTTGTGAAAGGAAGCCAGAACACTTCATTTTGAGGAGCCCTGGTGGCGCAGGGGTTAAACTGCTGTCCTGCAGCCAGAAGGTTGTGAGTCCAATGCTGACTTGGGCTCAAGGTTGCCCTGCCTGCCATACACGGCACTTCCAGGTGTGAGAGGCATGCGGGGGGGGGGGGCACATGAAAAGGTGTCATGGAAGAGGACTCAACCTTGAGTTCTCTGCAGGATCAAACTCACAATATTTTGCCTGCATGACAGCAGCACTGTTTCTTCTTTGCGGTCTCTGTCAATCCATGACGCGTATGCAGTTATCCAGTATGGACTCACAGGGGACCACAAAGAATAGTTACAGGTAAACCCCCTGTCTTTATGGATCCCTGGCGGCGCAGGGGTTAAATCTGCTGTCCTGCAGCCCAAAACACTGTGAGTTCGATCCTGATCAGGGTCAAGGTTGACTCAGACTCTACCATCTTTCCAAAGTTGGCCAAATGAACCCTCAGCATGTTAGGGGGAGGGGTGGATTATAATTAAATTGTGAATAGTCCAGAGAATGCCCTAAGCCAGGGGTGCCCCAACTGCAACCCATGGGCCAGATCTGGCCGCCAATGCCAATTCATCTGGCCCATGAAGCCCTCATTGCTCCCAGAAGTCGAAGTAAAACGCGCCCATATGGGCGTGTTTTACTTCTGCTTCCGTGAGTGATGAAGACTTTGCGAGTTGGATAAATTGGCGTTGGGGGCCGGATCCAGCCCACAGGTCATAGTGACCGCCCTGCCCCCAGAACCATATGACCGACCCACAGCCTGAAATGTTTGGGCAACCCTGCCCTAGCCCAGGGGTTCCCAACCTTTTTAAACTGGGGGCCGCATCATGCTCCCTAGTCAGACAGCTTCAGGGGCCGGGCGGCCATTTGACCCTTCCTCCACCCCATGACACTTCCTGCCTGGTGTGGTGGAGGCGGTGGGGTGGGGGTGGGGTGGCACATGACACGGTGCAGCGGGCCGCATCCGGCCCGTGGTCCGCAGGTTGAGCATCCCTGCCCTAAGCACGCTGGGTCAGGATAGAAGTCTAATTGCTCCTTCCGTCCCTGCTTAGTTCCTCCGCCTCCAAGAAGGCACAAGCGTCGCAAGTTCGGTTCCTCGACGCCCACCATCTCATGGGATTAAGGCGGCCGGCCACACGGTGCTCTTTCCCCCGGCGGTGGGGCGCGGGCCATGCGTCTGAGCTGCCTCCGGCTCGAACCCTGCTCTCGGCACTCATCTCTCCCCCCCCCCCCCCATATCCTTCCCCCCAAAAGAGCTCAACATCTGGCAGGGACGGCGTGCAAACTAAAAGACACCCCTGGCCGAAGCAAGTCTTCCCGCCACGGACGGAGACCCTCGTGCAGTGTGGGGGGCGGGGTTTCAGCCAGGGCGCCCCGCCCATCCCATCCCAGTCCTCCCCCCTTACTGGTCTCCTCCCCCCCTCCTCCCCCCCCCCCCCATTTCTCCCGCAGGCAAGGTCTGTGGGGCGCCTCCAAACCTGGTGGGAAGGAAGGGATGCAAAGCGGGGCTGGCTGCTGGCGGTGGGGCAAGAAGCCCCCTTTCCCCCCGTCGGGGCTCTCCTTGCAAATAAAAGGATGTGGGGGACCGACTTCGGCACCCCCGCCCCCTTGCCTCCCTCCCTCCCTCCCTGGAGATGCTGCGCTTGCAAAGCGGCCACTACTCACGCCTCCGGCGGGGCAGGCGCCATGGGTGGGTGGGTGGGTGGCGTCGAGGGGGGTGGGGGGGGAGGGGAGAGCAGGCAGACACCCCCCCCCTCTCTCTCTCTCTCTCTTTCTGCTCCTCCTCCAGCAAGCCCCCAAACCTTCCCCTCGTAGGCTCGAAGCCCCCCCGCCCCCGCCCCCCCCGCCCCCGGTGATGGGGAGCCCCTCGGTCGGGGAAGTGGCGGTGGCCGGATGGCGCCTGCCCCGTCGGAGGAGGAAGAGGAGTGGAGAAATGGACGGTTTGCAAAGGCAGCAGCAGCAGCAGCTCCAGGGAGGGGGAGGGGGGAGGGAGGGGGTCCTGATGTGGCCCCCTCTCCCCCCCCCCCAGCATCCTTCATTTGCAGGGAAGGGGGGCTGGGGTCGAGATTCATAAATGAATTAGCATTAGGCCCCCATGAACATGCTGGGGAACCAGGACCAAACCCTGGAAGGAAGCCGAGTCAATCTTGGTGCCCGGTCAGGATCGAACTCACCACCTTTGGGTTGCAGGACAGCAGTTTTGACCCCTGCATGGCCACCAGGGCTCTATAAGGCCAGGTGGCTTACCTGTAACTAGTCTTCTTCGCGGTCCCCCTGTGAATCCACACACGCATGGGTTTACTACTGCGTGTACAGATTCACCGAGACCACCAAGAAGAACGGGATAGCACCGTAGAGTAAGAAATGGACATTGTAAAGGTCGCCCTTGCTCGAAAGCCAGTCGTAGCTGACTAGGGTTCAGTGCTCACAGTGCTCATTTCTGTTTATAGTCCAAGAGCCAGCCCGGTCTGCGTCTGCAGTCGTTTCTGTGGTCCTGTGGCAGGCATGACGAGACACTTGAGTGCATGGAACACTGTTTACCTTGCCGCCAAAGTGGTCCCTATTTATCTACTTGCAATTTCTTGCTTTCAAACTACTAGTTGACAGGAGCTGGGACAGATGACGGGAACTCACTCCATTGTGCAGCACTTGGGTCTCAAACTCAGACCTTCCAGTCATCTTAATGGCTTGAGCCACCACAGACATTGTAGATAGAATAATTAGAATATTGCAAGATTTAACAAGGATTGCTATACAGTATTTAACAAGGATATAGCAATCACACTTATTTAATGCGCCATATTAGTGCTTAGTGAACTTTATTTATTTATTTATTCATTCATTCAGTTTGTATAGCCACCAAACGACATGCGAATCTGGGTGGTGTACATAAAATCCCCAATGTGAACTTTCTGGGCGGTTCACAAGTTAATTAACATTTTGGCCCCATTAATATGCCGCGGACTCATTTTGCCAAGCTCCAGGATGGAAGAGGCCGCATCAACCTTGATTGGCCAGTGTTGAACTCACAACTTTTTGTGCGGCAGGATATCACTTTAACCCCTGGCACCACCCGAGGCTCTATAAGGACAGGTGGCTTACCTGTAACTGTTCCCCTTCGGGGTCCCCTGTGAATCCACACGAATGGGTTTGCTGCACCTACGCAGTGGTTTCACAGAGACCACAAAGGAGAACTTGATAGAGTGTAGGGGCAGAAATGGATATTGTAGATAGCCCATCGTTCTATTTAACAAGGATATGCCAATTGTAGTTCTCTCCCGCTAATAATACCTGCGAGACCTGTACTATCTACTCCACCCTTCTGGTTTGAACTGCAGCCCCCCCACCCCCCTCCCACCCCCTGCCATGTGCTATCATCCCCATTTGCAGGATGTCTGGACTCATGTTAGACCCCCTCCTTCAAGGCTTAGGACCGAAAAATCAGCCGACTCACCCGATCTTGTGTGGCTAAGCATCTGTCGTCGGACGGAGCAAATCCTTTAAGCATCACTTTGACTTCTTCCTTCTGGAGGCAAAGAGCATTATTGAGAACCTGTAACTCAAAAGAGTACCAGGTAGGTCTGTGCCATGGGTACTTATTTTGTTAAATCAAGGAATTGCAAGTCGTCGTCCCCCCCCACCCCACCCCCGTTGCGGGCGTGTTTTACTTCCACTTCCAGGAGCAACGAGAGCAGTGCGGGCCAGATGAATCACAGTAAACCCATTTGTGCAGATTCATGGGGGCTTCAGCTTCTGGGAATTGAAGTCCAAGAACATCTGGAGTGCCAAGGTTTGCCATCACAGCTCTAGGCCTTTCCCAGCACTAGGTCTGCAAGCATCTTTAGGCCATATCGTTACAGGCTGACGGAGACTCAGAAGCAAACCAGGTCATCTGGCAGTCCTAACTGAGCCCAAGCTCCTGTGGAAGCCAAACCAGGATTGGGCTGTGGGGGGGGGGGGGGAGCGCCTTATAGATTTAAAGAACTTTGGAGTTGGAAGGGGTCCCAAAGGGCATCCAGTCGAGTCCATACCCAAGAAGGAAGATACCCTTTTAACCTAGCCTGGTGGTCAGAAAACGTGGCTCTCCAGATGTTCTTGGACTTCAAATCCAAGAAACCCTGACCAGCAGGAGTGCTGACTTGGGCTTCCATGAATTGAAGTCCAAGAACACCTGGAGAGCCAAGTTTGCTGACTCCTGGTCTAGTGCATAGATCCTCAAACATGGCTTTGCAGATGTTCTTGGACTTCAATTCCCAGAAACCATGATCAGCAGGAGTGCTGACTTGGGCGTCTTGTAACTGAAGCCCAAGAACACCTGGAGAGCCACGTTTGGTGACCCCTGAGCTAGCTAATTTCAGATAACCCATAATTAGCCTCCCTGGATATTTTTCTTAATTTTTTAAAAAAATGATTTGAAGGATATCTGCTGTATAGATACCGGCTCAGATCCAGGAAGAGCTTTATGACAAGAAGAAACATTCTTGAGAAAAGGCAAGAGCAGAACCAAATTAGAAGATGGAAGAAGGAGCTCACTGGACAATGAATGACACTGAAGGAGAATCTGGCTGAGGATCTCAACCTCCCCTACCTCACTTGGAGGAACCTGAATAGGCTGAGGGTTGGAGTCCCTCAATGCAAGACCAACAGGCTTGAGTGGGGGCTACTGGCGTACAATACACACTGTATGAATGTAGAGAGAGACAGAATCCATCTCATTACTAGTCTGCCGATGACAGCCAGAAACATGCACAGATGAGAACTTGAGTTTGGCCAATGCCAAAGCCAAGAAAGTGGCTTCATTTGGACAGTCCAGGACTGGATTGGGACATGAAAAAAGAAGAACCAGAAAAATGTACTGATGAGGACTTGAGTTTGGCCAACACCAAAGCCAAGAAAGTGGCTTCATTTTGGCAGTCCATGGTTGGATTGGGACACGAAAGAAGAAGAAGAAGACAGCTAGTGGGAAGCTCACAGGAGCTTGGAGATCTACAGGATCCCTTAGCCTGCCTAGAGTGGACATTTCTGGCTAGCCTTGAACACCTGATGCTCAGGGAAGATCCCAGTGCAGAGTTTTTGCCAACCTCAAGTCTTCTACAAGCTCATGAACGGAGCCTTACCACGACCAAAGAAGCAGAGAGAAAGAGAACGCTTTCAGTTGGAACCTGCATCATTTTCCCTGAGCGCATTTCACACATTCAGAAAGGAAGGAAGCAGAAAGAGGTGTTCCACGCCAGGCACCTTCTGCTGACATCTCTTGTCCTCCATGGCTGCCCTCCCACATCTAAAGCAGCCGATTAGGCTTTCTCTGTGCTGAATGTGCGTCCAAAAATCGCTTGCCTGATCAAACTCTTTTTAAGTCTCCTTCCTATCTTCACAAATATCACCCCTGAAACGATCGTATGAAAACAAGTCCAGGCCAGTGGGTGATAGAAGTGGGTGTGGGATGCCCGGCTTGGCCTAACCTCTTCTGCTCCAGGCAGTCTCTTCTGTTAGCCCTAGGCCCCGTAGAGGGTCACCTCGTGGTCACAGGAGAAGCCAAGCCCGTGCCAGCTGCTGAATGCAGCAATGCTTTGGGGGCATTGTTCGGGAGCACCTGTCTTGAAGGGAGCATTTCAGGAGTCTCACCTGAAACGAAAGCCACCTGAAAAGAAAGGAGGGCTCCTACACCTCCAAAGGTTGTGAAGGGAGAGGAATCTTGCCTTGTAAGGCGTCACCTGCTGAAATGCCTTCTTCCCTGCCACTGCTTATAGGCACAGAACCCATGCCCTCTTTGCCCTAGGGCAGTGATTGTGACCTTGGCACTCCAGCTGTTCTTGGGCTTCAATTCCCAGAAGCCCAAGTAAGCACTCCTGGTGATCAGGGCTTCTGGGATATGAAGTCCAAGAACAGCTGGAGTGCCAAGGTTCACCATCACTGCCCTAGGGGCAGGGACAGCCAACTTGGGTGCTCCAGGTGTTCTTGAAGTGCCATCACCCTTCCCTGTGGACTTGGCCACCCAAGGCTGTTAGTCCTCAGGTTTGTCAGGTTATTTAACCGCCCCCTGACAGTCAGTGTTGAGTCGCTAGCAGTAGGGTCTGTTCCAGGGTTCCTCAAACTTGGCTCTCCAGATGTTCTCAGACTTCAATTCCCAGAAACCCTGATCAGCAGGTGTGTTAACTTGGGCTTCTAGCCACTGAAGTCCAAGAACACCTGGAGATCCATGTTTGAGGAACCCTTATCCAAGAACACTTGGGAGATTCAAGTTTGAGGAACCCTGGTTGGGGTTCCTCAAACTTGGCTCTCCAGGTGTTCTTGGATTTCAATCCCCCGCCCCCCCAAGCCCTGATCACCAGGTGTGCTCAATTGGGCTTCTGGGAATTGAAGTCCAAGGACATTTTGGAGCACCAAGGCTGGCCACCATTGCTCTAGTCTCTTTCTGCAAAGGGAACGGCCAGAAGAAATAGCCCATGAAGAATAGAAACCTTCCTCCTTGCAAAGCGGTCCAGAGCATCATTGCATCCCACCCGTATCTTGGGATCCTGGTTCACAGCCCCTCGGACATTTACCTGCTGCTACATCCTGGTCAGCTGTCCGTGCCCCTCTGCTGCTGCTGCTGCTGCCACGGAGGGTGGGTTTCCTCCTCAGCTGGATGCTCCAGGAGTCTAGTTGCCCCCGATGCTGGCGATCTTTGCCCCTTCTCCATGATGCTGGGCCTCTCTTCCCCTCTCCTTCCCCAGTCCCCCCTCCCAGTGGTCAGAGGCCGGACGGCCCGGTGGTGGAGATGCTGTACGGAGGCAGGAGGGCCCCTTGGAGAATGGAAGGGTGGCTTTTTATGCCCTGCTTCCTGTATCAATCACGCCAGGGATGGACAATCCAGGCAGGAAGTCCTGCGAGTGTTGTGGGCTGATAAGAGGTGGTTTGAGCAGAACAAACACGACGCACCAGGGCCAAGGATGGGGGGGGGGGGGGGTGTTCATGCGAAGGGAAAGAAGGGAGGGAAGGGGGGAGAAGGCAGGTTTCATCTTAGGGTGGGGTCAACATCCAGGACATGTTTTGGAAGGCTCAAGTCCTGCCCCAAACTCTCCAGGTTTGAAACTGTCGGAGAGTAAATGCTAGAGAAGAGCATATCGGAGAATAAGCAAAACCAAAGAAAAAATGTTGCAGCCCTTTGAAGGTCAAGGTTGCCACTGCACGAAAACCTGTCATATCTGACTCTAGGGTTCAGTGTTCATCTCTGTTTATAGCCCAAGAGCCAGTGCTGTCTGTCTGCAGACATTTCCATGGACATGCAGCAGGCAGGCCTAAAGTTGTAATAATAATTTCGTGTCAGAAATTATTCTGGGCTTAAAGGATTTTGTGGGAGAAATGCTGTTCAGAGGACGCCCCGAATGAGGCTTCTTTCATGTCCCCCAAGTACTGGGACAGAGACAGGCACTCAATCCGTCATGCAGTATCCGGGTCTCGAACTGCCAACTCATCAGCCTTCCAGCTAACAGGGCAAGCTTCTTACCAGTGATCCAACACAGCCAGTAAAGGTAAAGGTTGCCCTTGCTCGAAAACCAGTCATATCCGACTCTAGGGTTTGGTGCTCATCTCTGTTTATAGCCAAACAGTCAGCACTGTCTGCATCTGCAGATGTTTCTGTGGTCATGTGGCAGGCATGGCTAGACACTGGAGTGTACAGAACGCTGTTTACCTTCTCACCAAAGTGGTCTCTATTTATCCACTTGCAATTTCTTGCTTTCAAACTGCTAGGTTGGCAGGAGGTGTGATGGAGACAAGAGCTCACTCTGTCATGCAGCACTCGGGTCTCGACCTGCTGACCATCCAGTCATCAAGTTCAGGACTAACTGTTGTCAGACATGGGAGTGAGACTTCATGGCATCAGTTTGTACATACCAGGTGCAGAGGTACACCATGGTTAGCATGGAGTACACAAATGGTGCCGGATGTGCCCCCCCCCCCCATTGCCTCCACCACACCAGGAAGTGCCATGTGGTGGGGGACGGGCAAAATGGCCATCCCGGCCCCAAAGCTGTCTGAGGGAGCGTGACCCAGTAGCCCCCGGCTTTAAAAGGTTGAGAACTTCTGATCTAGGCCAATGGTTCCCAATGTGGGGCCCACGCCCCACTGGGAGGACTTCCAATTCCCAGAAGCCTCAGTCAGTCCATTGGCTGATCAGCGCTTTGGGGCATTGACTTCATCTTCATGGAGTTGAAGACCAAAAACCAACGGTTGGGAAACGCTGGCTGGTCTCCTTGCGTTGTGTTTAATTTTACGAAACAACACAGAGGGTTCTTGCGACTCTGTTGTCGTTGTCTTTTTCCTGCTGACGTTTCACTCTGGAAGCAGAACTCAACCTTAAAAGACAAGAAATGCAGAAGTTAGAAATCGAGCATGAATTGTAACCCCACACCCCAAACTCAACAAGCGCTGCTGATAAGGGCATTGTTCTCCCTCTTGACGGTTTTTGAGGAGGCCCAATTCCAAGACTCTCTTTGTTCCAACCAATTCTCTCAACTCAACGCAGGGTGAAGCGGGTGGTGGGTGGGAGCCTATTCTTCTCAGGAATGCAGAGTTTGTATTTTTAATTGTGATTATTTTCAGGAGTAAAGAAGACTTCCTGACCTGCTTGTTTCTCCTCCAGAGCCCTGCCGGGTTGAGTGGAAGAAGCCATGCTAAGGAGAGTTCAGGCGGAAAATATCACAACTTTGGGGATAGATGGTTCAGGTTCCGTCAAAGCCACGGCATCTCAAAAGAATAACTATTGCCTGCTACTTGGCCTCATAACCCACGTGTCCTAGACTCAACCAAGTGTGCTGAATCCCAATCTGAAGTCTCATTCTGCCTAGGACAGTGATGGCCAACCTTGGCACTCCAGCTGTTCTTGGACTTCAATTCCCAGAAGCCCTGACCAGCAAGAGTGCTGACCTGGGCTTCTGGGAATTGAAAGTCAAAGAACAGCTGACGTGCCAAGGTTGGTCATCACGGGGCTAGGACGTCAGGATCTTAAGTAAGCAAATTTCACCCTCTTGGTTAGGGACTTGCTTTGATCACACGGGATATAGCAAAATTTGTCCAGTTTATTAACACTCATTTTTAGCTCAAAACAGACTCACTCTGGCCTCACTGTACTATCCAATAAGACGGTTTCACACTCGAGACAAGCCCTTCTTGGTCCATCTCGCCTTAGATACCTATTTCTTTTTTAAAAATATATATTTTTTATTTTAAAAAATCAACATGACAACACAAACTACTACACAGTTCAACAAACCATCACAATCACCCCACCCCTTCCCACACCCAGTGCTGTACAAGGTGTTGTTTGCCAATTTTTCTTTATTAATTTTAGCTGTTACTCTTTTGTCTTACCCAAAATTTACACGCTGCTTATGCTGGCTTAACTCCGTCCTTACTCGTCAGTCCATATATAATGTAAGGTTTCCATATTTCCCCATAAAGTATTCTTTTTTGTTGTTCCTTCCTTTACATCTCCGATGTTAACTTATCATTCAGTGCTAGCCGCCAAACATTTTTATACCAGCTATCTTTGTTTATTACAAATTTATTTTTCCACTCTGCTGCAATTATTTGTCTTGCCACTGACAATAATACCACCAGTAACTCTTTCTTTTTGCTCTCAATTTTAATTTCCTCAACCTCTCTTAATAATATAATTTGGGGATTTAACTCAACAACAGCTTCCATGATCGTTTCCAATTCTTTTTGTATCATTTTTTAAAAAATTGAGTATACTGTATTCGCAATCCCACCACATATGCTGGTAAATTCCAATCTCCGTACTACATCTCCAACACTTCTTAGACCCTCCCTTACTTATTTGGCATAATCTTGCTGTAGTCATGTACCATCTATATAGCTATTTCTGACGTCAGTTCACTGACCTGCCCACACATGGCCAGCCATGGATGGAACATACATGCCACCAGGGGATGTGATTCAGCTGAGCGGCAGCAGGCATCGTGACAGCTGCAACTGTTATAATGTGCCCATGTAAAAATACCATTTTGGGTAAAGGTCACCCTTGCTCGAAAGCCAGTCGTATCTGACTCTAGGGTTCACTGCTCATCTCTGTTTCATAGCCAAAGAGCCAGCATTGTCTGCGCTTGCAGATGTTTCCGTGGTCATGTAGCAGGCATGACTAGACACCGGAGCACACGGAACTAAGAGGTGACCTGATTGAAGTTGCACGGTGTGGACAAAGTAGATAAGGAAAAACTTTTCCCTATCGCACAACACTAGAACTAGAGGGCACACCATGAAACATTTGGGTACTAGTTCTCAAACAAATAAGAGAAAGCCCTTTTTCACCCAGAGGTCTATGGGACTATGGAACTCCCTGCCAGAAGAAGTGGTGACAGCTGTCAGTCTTGAATGGATTAGACAAGTTCATGGAGGACAAGGCTATCCATGGCTATAATTATATGGATACCTAAGGACAACCTCTGGGTTGGAGACATAGGCAGGATATCTCTCAATGCCATTTCCAGGGAATCCTAAACAGGTGAAGGCATCTGCTTGGGAATAACACCCTGAAGCAAAGGGTGAGCCACTGTGTGAGACAGAATGCTGGACTGGATCATGGGCTCCTGTGGCCTGTAATCCAGCAAGGCTGTTCTTATGTTCTTAACGCTGTTTCCTTTCCCACTAAAGTGGTCCCCATTTATCTCCTTGCAATTTCTTGCTTTTGAGCAGTTAGGTTGGCAGGAGCTGGGACAGACAACAGGAGCTCACTCCGTCGTGCAGTATCCGGGTATTGAACTGCTGCTGACCTGCCACCTTCCAGTCAGCGTCTTAGCCACTTGAGCCACAGCTATAGCATGTTTGTAACTTAAAATCTGTACATGATAGGCAAATGCTGAGTTCAGATTTGGAATCGGCACACTCGACAGCATGTAAATCACATATGTTATTCCCAGTAGCAACATCGTTGTTGTGCAGCGAACTCGGCCGTTATTGGGGCTTCGGCTGATGTTGTTTTTGCGTTAGCAAAGGGGACAGAATAGACCCATGCAGCAAATATGCAGTTTAAAGCCTGGCTTTCCACCCTCACCCGCCCAACCCTTCGGCCTTTGGCTAAAACATTTGCAATTCATAGCCCCAGCCATGGCCGCTTCCTTTCTCTGTCAGGAAACAGGAAACGAATGCAACCGGGAGATTGGGGCTCTGCTTGGAAGAACAATTAAAATCTCCTCAGAGAGGAAACGTGAACTACGTCAAGCAAAAACATAATCACGGAAGCCTGGAGCGACTTTTGCATTTCTGAGACCTGGAAAAATATAGACCTTTAAAGGCCTTTTCCTGCCCAAGAGGCCGCTGGGCAACCGGGGGCAGGGGGTGGGCGCATTTCGGACGATCCAGTCATCCCAGCCAGAGGTTCGGATCTTATGGAGACGGGCCTGGCTCTCTTCCAACCCTCAGCTGGGCAAGAAATGGGGCTTTCAGAGTTAATACTTACAAGCCAACCCTGGTGCAAAGCAAAATATTTGAGGATGGTTTGGTCTGGAGCGGGGCACGGGCAGTTAAGAGCCATTACCTTCACAAAAGATCTGCTTCTGTATTATTTATATTAAAAGCTACCTGTGCTCTCTTGGTCTCTGCTCAAGCAGGGGAATGGCTGTGGTGACTTTCTTGGAGGTTTCCTCTTCTTCCACATTGACCAAGCGGCCATTGAGTATCTACATCCGTGAACGCGAACCTTGGCACTCCAGGTGTTCTTGGACTTCAATTCCCAGAAGCCCAAGTCTCTGTGCAGTAAACCCATTTGTCTGGATTCACGGGGACTTGGGCTCCTGGGAATTGAAGTCCAGGAACACGCACAGTAAACCCATTTGTGTGGATTCACGGGGACTTGGGTTTCTGGGAATTGAAGTCCAAGAACATCTGGAGTGCCAAGGTTCGCCATCACGGATCTACATCATTGGTTCCCAACCCTTTTTCTGGCCATGCCCCACCAAAACATCTCTAAAATCCTAGTTTCCCAACTCCTGTGACATATAATTCTTATTATTCAAAAAGATAACTTTTTAGAGGGTTGTTTTATCCTAAATAAATTGGTCCAGTCTGGCTAGGTTATCCTGCTATGGTAATTGATTAGATTTCTTCTGCTGCTGCTGTATCTGAACCCAAATACAGGCAATCCTCATGGCAATCAGCATTGAAGACTGTCCTGGGAACCATATACAGTAATGCAGTATATCTTCCATTTGCTTTCTGCATCACAGCATGACGCCCATCGTACCACTGATCCAGTTCCTTTGAGTCCCTTTCTGGTTCTGAGCCCCTTTGGCACATAAAGTCATCATCATCACCATCTCCGGCCAGGATGGATGAAGTTGCTGCCCTCCATCAAGATAGATTCAAGTGGGACCATTTAATCCACTTGGGGACCATCACCCTTCCTTGTGGACTTCACCACCCAAGCCATTAGTCCTCAGGGTTGTCAGGTTAGTTAACCGCCTAAATGTTCAGGCTTCAGAGATCTACAGGTTTCTTCATCCACACTGTACACATCAGCTTTGGCAGACGATGTTGCTCCAGTATGGAGCCCATACAAGTGGACATCATTGTGAATGAAGCCATGCATGGAGTTACAAGAGGCCTCAAACCTACACCAGTTGAGAAGATAGACCCTCTTGTTGGTATTGCTCCACCTAAGATCAGGAGAGAAGTAGCAGTGGACGCTGAGAGAACTAAGCAAGAGAAGGATCCTTGACTACTTCTGAATGGATACAATGAGCCTCAAGTCTAACAACTTAGATCCAGGAAGAGCTTTATGGCAAGAACAAGCATTCAAGAGCATTAGCATAACCAAATTAGAAGATGGAGGAAGGAGCTCACTGGGAAAGGAACATCATTAAAGGAGGAGGGTACGGCCGAGGAACTCAAGCTCACCTACATCACTTGGAGGACCATGGATAGGTTGAGGGTTGGAGTGCCCACAGGTAAATGCAAACCAACATGCTCAAGTGGGGGCTGATGGTGGACAACAACATGCTGTGTGAAGGTGGAGAGAGACACAGGATCCATGACCCTTCAGATATAATCATTATTGTGATCTGCCCTTCGTTCTCCTACGGACTCACTGTTTACGTTTCTTCCTTGATAATAATAATTGACTGGTCTGCTGATGATTGCCAGAAACATGCACCGATGAGGACTTGAGTTTGGACAACGACCAAGCCAAGAAAGTGTCTTCATTTGGGCAGTCCAGGGTTGGATTGGGACACGAAAGAAGAAGAAGAATCCAGGACAATGCTAACCAAAATAGGTACATGACTAGGAGTAAAAGAGAAATTAACTAAATGTTCACCTCTTAGACCCAGAAAAGGCTGTGATTTCCATTCGGGGCATTCTCAGAAATATAAATCCAGCCTCTCAAGAGAGAAGGCGTTGCTGGCCATAAATGGAGCTTTCTCGAGCAAAGAAACTTCAAAGGGAACTTTTCTCACACTAAGTTACAACTTCGCAGGAAGTTCCCTTTTTATGCTCTGTGGCCTGGACCAAGTTAATTGAGTTTTATCTCACTCGGGCAGGCATGACCTCAGGAGAGCCAAGGGTCGGCTTTATGAAAGAATGGCCACTGGCATTATTTCCCATACGCTGATTATACCCTTCAGATATAATCATTATTGTGATCTGCCCTTCGTTCTCCTACGGACTCACTGTTTACGTTTCTTCCTTGATAATAATAATAATAATAATAATTTAGTGTCAGAGATTACTCCGGGTTGAAAGGATTTTTTGCCGGAGAAACTCTGCTCAGAGGATGCCCGAATGAGGCCTCCTTTCATCTCCCCAAGATCTGTTGTGCAGCACTCGCGTATCGAAACCCGACCTTCCAGTCTCCAAGCTCAGCATCTTAACCACTAAGCTGCTTCCTTGCGGATAGTCCTTTAGGAATCAACAGCCCCCTACCAATAGAAACTTTCTGCGCCATAATTTTGTTTATTTAGGCTGGGAGAAAACACGTTGCTTTTTGACTCTGGTGTTTCAGTGGTTAAATCACTGTGTTGCAGCCAAAACTGCTGATGGTATAAATTCAATCCTGATCAGGCTCAAGGTTGACTCAGACCACCATCCTGGTAAAAAGAATACCAAGCATATTGGGGGCAAAATGCTAACTAACTTGGCAACTGCCCAGAGAAGGCATGAAGTGCTACAGGGTGGTAAAGGTGTCTCCCTTGCACCAAAGCCATTCGTATCTGACTCTAGGGTTCGGTGCTCATCTCCGTTTATAGCCCAACATCTGCAGATGTTTCTGTGGTCATGTGGCAGGCATGACTAGACATTGCAGTGCACCTTTCCCACCAAAGTGGTACCTAATTACCTACTTGCAATTTCTTGCTTTTGAATTGCTACTTTGGCAGGAATGAATGGAATGCTGTAACCTTTCCTGCAGAAGTGATGCCTCTTTATCTACTTGCAAATGTGTTGCTATCAAACTGCTAGGTTGGCAGGAGCCAGGGCAGAGGACAGGAGGTCACTCTGTCGTACAGCACTTGGGTCTCAAAGTGCTGACCATCCAGTCGTCAAGTTCAGCACCATAATCACTAAGCCACCACAGTCCCTTAAATGGGGTGGCATATAAGTCTCATTGCTATTGTTATAGATATTGCTGGTAAAGGGACGGCACCATCAGAATGGATGTCAACAGAGCCAGCCTTGGGGGTGGGCAAAGTTGTACATCTCGGCCCGTGGTGATCCAAGCGATGCTGTCAAAGTCCTATCTAGATGTCTGAAGGCTGTGGGTGTCTGGGTGGGGGCCAACGGGCTACAGCTGAATCCCGGCAAGACTGAGTGGCTATGGATCAGGGCCCCTGTGTTATCCCGGGAGCTACAAACTTTGGTCCTGGATGGGGCTATTTTGCCCCAGACAGACCCAGTGTGCAACTTGGCGGTCCTCCTGGACTCACGACTACTGCTCATAAGAACATAAGAACAGCCTTGCTGGAAGAGGCCACAGGAGCCCATCCAGTCCAGCATTCTGTCTCACACAGTGGCTCACCAGTTCCTTCAGGGTATTCTTCCCAAGGAGATGCCTTCACCTGCTTAGGATTCCCTGGAAATGGCATTGAGAGATATCCTGCCACTCTCTCCAACCCAGTGGAGGTTGTTATTAGGTATCCATCATTATAGCCATGGATACCCTTGTCCTCCATGAATTTGTCTAATCCTTTCTTAAAGCTGTCAAGACTGACAGCTGTCACCACGTCTTCTGGCAGGGAGTTCCATAGACCAGTGATCCTCTGGGTGAAAAAGTACTTTCTCTTATTTGTTTGATAACGAGCACCAAAAAGTTTCATGGAGTGCTCCCTATTTCTAGTGTTGTGCGATAGGGAAAACAGTTTTTCCTTCTCTACTTTGTCCACACTGTGCATGATTTTATAAACTTCCATCAGGTCACCTCTTAGACGCCGTCGTTCAAGAGTGAAGAGGCCCAACCGTTGCAGCCTCAGATGGTAAGGAAGGTGTTCCAGTCCCCTAATCATTCTGGTTGCCCTCCTCTGCACTTTCTCCAACTCCATAATATCCTTCTGGAGGTATGGCGACCAGAACTGTACACAGTATTCCAGATGGGGCCTCACCATAGATTTATAAAGAGGCAAAATGACACTTGCTGACTTATTTTCTATACTTATTTCCTAATGATCCCTAGCATTGAGTTTGCTTTTTTCACTGCTGAGGCACACTGGGTTGACTCTTCATTGAGTTGTCCACCAGGACACCAAGGTCCCTTTCCTGGTTTGTCGCAGAGAGTTCAGACCCCATCAGTTTATAAATGTAATTGGGGTTCTTTGCCCCAACATGCATCACTCTGCACTTACTAATGTTGAAGCTCATTTGCCACTGTTTTGCCCACTCCCTCAGTGTCAAGAGATCCCTCTGGAGCTCCTCACAATCTCTCACAGTTTTCACTGCCCCCCCCCCCCACACACACACACACACACACTGTTCCTGTGCACTTCTAGTGTCGTCAGCAAATTTGGCTCCCTTGCTATAGACTCCTACTTCTAGATCATTTATGAAGAGGTTGAAAAGCAGGGGCCCCAGTACTGAACCTTGGGGGGGGGAGGGGCATTCTTTACTTCCCTCCACTTGGAGAAGTGTCCATTGAGTGCTACCCTCTGTTTCCTGTCCCTTAGCCAGTTGCTGATCCAGGACAAGACCTGTATTCCATGACTGGTAAGTTTATTCAAAAACCCTTTGGTGTGGGACCTTGTCGAAAGCCTTCTGAAAGTCCAGATAAACAATGTCAACTGGATCCCCCTTATCCACATGCTTGTTGACACTCGAAGAGCAGGTGGCAGTCGTGGCCAGGAGGGCTTTTGCACAACTTCATGTGATTTGCCAGTTGCGTCCGCTCCTAGACTGGGACTTCTTGCTCATGGTCACACATGCCCTGGTGACCTCCAGACTAGATTATTGCAACGTGCTTTACATGGGACTGCCCTTGACGACCATTCGGAAGCTGCAGTTGGTCCAGAATGCAGCTGCCTGGGTGGTGATGGGGTGCGGGCATTATGCTTGCACCTTGCCACTGCTCCGGGAGCTGCGCTGGTTACCAATTTGCCTCTGGGTGCAATTCAAGGTGCTGGTTATGACCTTTAAAGCCCTACATGGTAGTGGGCCAGGATACCTAAGAGACCGCATCGCCCCAAGAACGTCCGTCCGTCCAACCCGAGCTGGCCGGAGGGGCTCTCTAGTTGTACCATCAGCTAGAGGGGCCCACCTCTCTAGCACACATAGGAGGGCCTTTTCCGTGTCCGCTCCGGCCCTTTGGAACCTCCGGCCAGTGGAATTGCAGCTGCAGACAGAATTGCTGCCCTTCAGGAAAGATCTGAAAACCTGGCTGGTGGGCAGGTGTGGGGCACCGATGGAGGGGTGACCCCCGCCTGCTGGCTTGTTAAAACAGTGAGACTCTCTCTCTCTTTTTATGTGTGGGGGGTGGGGGTTTAATGGTGTTTTATGTGCTTTTTAATGGGGTTTTATGTGTTTTATGTGACTGCAGTGGCTCAATTGGCTAAGATGCTGACTAGGAGGCGGAAGGTCAGCAGTTCGATCCCCGAGTACTGCAGGACGGAATGAGCTCCCGTCTTTGTCCCAGCTCCTGCCAACCTAGCAGTTCGAAAGCAAGAAATTGCAAGTAGATAAATAGGGACCACTTCGGTGGGAAGGTAACAGCGTTCCGGTGTCTAGTCATGCCTGCCACATGACCACGGAAATGTCTGCAGAAGCAGACAACGCTGGCTCTTCGGCTTTGAAACAGAGATGAGCACTGAACACTAGAGTCGGATACGACAGGCTTTTGAGCAAGGGAAACCTTTACCTTTACCTTTATGTGTTTTTTAGTGGGTTTTAACACTGTCTATTTCTGTAAGCCGCCCTGAGTCATTGTCGAGTTGGGTGGCAATAGAAATATGAGAAATAAATAAATAATAAATAAAGTGAGGTGACCGCCTCAGGCAGCAGCTGTGGAGGGGAGGCTTCTCTCTTCTTGGGAGGTGGCAGGGATGAAACACATGGGGTGGGGGTGACTAGGGGAGCAAAAGGGTTCGGCCAAGTTTGTCACAGGAGAAAACGTGGAAAGGTTGTTTTCCTGTTTACCTTGGCACAGGTGTTGAGCTCCTGTTTTCGTCGGCTGTCACTTTCTTCATCAGGCTTTGTTGACTTTGGGTTACCCAATCCCAGAGAAACCTTGGTCTTCGTCTGGTAACTTTAGTGCAGGGGTTCCCAGCCTTTTCAAGCCGGGGGCCGGGTCACGCTCTCTCAGTCAGCTTTGAGGGCCGGACGGCCATTTTACTCTGCCTGCATGATGGGGACGGCCATTTTGTCCCAACATCTTCAAAGGGGTGGCCATGTTGTTTCTTGAATGCTCTTGGAGTGGTGGTGGTGGTAGGGGCACATGAAATGGCGCAGTGGGCCAGATCAGGCCCACGGGCCTTAGGTTGGGAACCCCTGCTTTAGTGTTATAACTTTCTGGGTTTTAACTTTCCTAAATCTTCTTCAGAGCTGGAGGGGGGGGGAAAGAGGTGGCAGGCGAAGGAGTTGAGCGAAGAAGTTGATTCAACGAAATTGATGGCCGTCGGATTGGAATTGATGGTTTCCCAAGCTCTGCTCCCGGGACACACCGTGGGTTTGAAATAATGGTATTTTCTGGACACCATCACCTAACGAAGCAGCGAGGGAACCGCACCAGATTTCTCTGGGCTTCCTTAAACGGGGTGTCTTTAAGGTGGGGCGGATGAACCTTGGGCAGCCAATGCCGCTGACCCTCGGAGCCGAGCCGGGGAAGGAACCCGGCCAGCATTTTGGGAAGGCAGGAAATGAAAGTCACTCCCTGGGCCTGAAGGTTTTTCCCGAGCAGGAAGCCCTGAACAAACCCCCAGGACAAAAGGCGGAAACCCCCGAGGATGGCTCCGGAGTTTATCTGCATCTTGCACTTGCGGAGGCTGTGGGCGGATGATGGCATCTTTTGACTGTTTCGCTCCAAAGGGGCAGGAAAACCTCACATGTTTCACCCCACTCTTCCCCCCCCCCCCCCACACACACACACCTCTTCCTGCCTGAGCTCAACGTTCACTGTGAGGTTTACACGGTGTGAGAACGTGGAGCCCAGGAACACTGGTTTCCCCCTGTAGCAGCTGCCCTGGTCTCAACCTGTGGCCCATGGGCCAGATGTGACCCATGGCACCATTTCATGTGGCCCATCACCACCTCCACCACACCTGGAAGGGCCATGTGGTGGAGGAAGGGCAAAATGGTCG
The DNA here is from genome assembly GCA_035047345.1 of Bradypodion ventrale. NCBI lineage: Eukaryota > Metazoa > Chordata > Lepidosauria > Squamata > Chamaeleonidae > Bradypodion > Bradypodion ventrale. The sequence continues at coordinate 4,744,845 of JAWDJE010000016.1, forward strand.
TCCGGCCCTTGAAGCTGACTGAGGGAGCGTGACCCAATGGCCCCAGCTTAAAAAGGTTGAGAACTCCTGTCCTAGGCAAATCGTCTTCTTCCTACCCAGTGGTTTTGCTCCTTGGCACAAAAGATCATCCACTTCTTGGAAGCCGAGGACCCATTCAGACAACCTGGACTTTGGTGGCCGCGGATGGGCCAAGGGTGGGTGTTTGGGTCCCCAAACTCTCTGATACCTTCAGTCAGCAACCTTCCCAGGGGCTGCGGTGTGTGGCTCAGCGGTTAAGAAGCTCGCCTTGTTAGCTGGAAGCAGTTGCTGTTGTTGTTGTTGTTGTTCAACTTATATGCTGCCCCACTCACAAAGCGACTGGGCAGCTCACAAAGAAACAATATACAGTATTACAATTACAAAATCACATCACAAGATATCACATCATAAAAAACATTTCAAAAACATTTAAATAAATCCCCAATCACAGTTGCAAAAATACCAAGTCATCATAAAACACTTTAAAAACACTTCAAAATAGTACAAATAGTTCAAGACCCAGGTACTGCATGACAGATTGAGCGCCTGTCTCTGTTGCAGCTCCTGCCAACCTAGCAGTTCAAAAGCAATACATTGCAAGTAGATAAATAGGGACCACTTCGGTGGGAAAAAGATCTTGGGGACATGAAAAGAGCCTCATTCAGGCATCCCCTGAGCGGAGTTTCTCCAGCAAAAATCCTTTCAATCCAGAATAATTTTTGACACTAAACTATTATTATTGTAACCCAATTTATTTCTCCTTGTGCCATATCCAATTCTGAAGATTGTCCTGGGAACTATAATCCACTGGCCTTCCTTCCGCCTTCCACATTGCAGCATGACACCCATCATACCACTGATCCAGTTCCACGAGTCCCTTTCTGGTCTTGAGCCCTTTCGGCCCACAAAGTCCTCATCATCATCCCCAGGCCAGGATGGATGAAGCTGCCGCCCTCCATCAAGATAGATTCAAGTGGGACCATGAAATCCACTTGGGGACCCTCATCCTTTTATCACTGTGGACTTGGCCACCAAAGGCTGTTAGTTCTCAGGGTGGTTAGGTTAGTTAACCACCGCCTGACACTTGGCATTGAGTCATGGCAGTAATATCTACCCCAGGGTTCCTCAATCTTGGCTCTCCAGGTGATCTTGGACTTCAATTCCCAGAAGCCCTGATTAGCAGGTGTGTTGACTTGGGCTTCTGGGAACTGAAGTCCAAGAACATCTGGAGAACCAAGTTTGAGGAACCCTAGTCTACTCTACCCAGTCTAGCCAGGTTATCCTGATATGGTAATAGAGTAGACCCTACTGCCAGCAACTCAACGCCAGTTGTCAGACAGCTGTTAACTAATCTGACCACCCTGAGGACTAACGGTCTTGGGTGCCGAAGTCAGCTGGGATGTGGATTAAATCTCACTTGACTCCATCTGGATGGAGGGCAGCAGCGTCATCCATCCTGGCCTGGGGCTGAGGAGGAGGACTTTGCGTGCCAAAAGGGCTCAGGACCAGAAAGGGACTCATGGAACTGGATCCATGGTACCATGGTTGTCATGCTGCCATGCGGAAGGTCAATGGAAGGCCAATGCATTATATTATCAGGACAGTCTTCATGGCTGATCGCCATGAGAGTCGCCAATATTTGGAATCGGATACCACACTTGTAGAAAAAGAAGGGTGTTTCTCTAGCACAGTGTTTTTCCCAACCTTTGGTTCTTGGACTCTAATTCCCAGAAGCCTCAGTCAATTCCCCAAAGCACTGATCAGCCAATGGACTGACTGAGGCTTCTGGGAATTGAAGTCCCTCGGTGGGGCGACCTTCTCAACCACCGAGCCACCCCAGCCTTGTTCCTATTTATCTACTTGCAATGTCTTGCTTTCGAATGACTAGGTTGGCAGGAGCTGGGAAAGAGGTGGGCACTCACTCCGTCATGCAGTGCCTGGGTCTTGAACTGCCAACTTGCCGGCCTTCCAGCTGACAAGGTGAGCTTCTTAACCCGAGCCACCAAAGCCCCTCCAAGGATGTGGTAGTCCTGTGAAGTAAACCAGTAGTCTAGCCAGCCACCTTGTCTAGTTATCAAAATAAACAGCTCCAATATATATATTTTTTAAAGTCTCCACTTTCCCTTTTGAAAAACCATCAGTGTTGGGAGCGGATCATCGAAACCACTTCAGGCAGCAGCAAAAGACTGGTGGCCCTCTGCCTCCACTTGCCACCACAAGGCGCATCTGGTTGAAGGCCACACAGAAAGGAAACCGGCCAGCAAGTGGGCCAATCTTTCGAAGCAGACGTTTCCGTTTGACGTTTACAAGCTTCGCCTTTCACTCAGTGCCTTTAATAAATCACGGATACTTCGGAGCATGGGGCTTACCCCTGGGGAGGAAATGTAGGGGGGCATTGGGGGGGGGCTCTTTGGTCCAGGGACCTGGAAGCAAAGTTGCTAACGCCCCCCCCCCCCCAATTCCCCCAGTCCAAAAAGCACACCGGCAGGATGAGAACCGAGTGCCCTTCCCAGAAAGAGGCATCCAGATGTTGCGGCTTAGCAACAGATTGGCCACTCTCAACCCAAACGCCCAGGTGGACTGTACCAAAGAAGAGACACACAAAACACAGACAGGGCTTTTCATCACACACACACACACACACACACACCACATAGAGAGAACAATAAACCAGCCCTCTTTCCTCACACCTTCCATCAATGCCAGCCATGGGAAAATGCTTCAGAAAATGCTTCACCAGAGTGCCATAGAACACTGTTGCATGTTTATCTACTTGCAATATAAATGTGAACTAATAAATAAATAAATGTCTTGCTTTCAAGCTGCTAGGTTGGCATGAGCTGGGACAGAGATGGGACCTCACTCTGTCATGCAGCACTTGGGTCTCGGACTGCCGATCTTCCAGTCAACAAGGTCAGTGTCTTAACTGCTAAGCCACTGCAGCCCCTCTGGGTGGCTTAAAACATCCCAAAATAATCTTTTTTTAAAAAAAAAAATTGCTGCTGATATGACCTGATGTCGTATTGTTACTATGACCTGATGTCGTCGGAAGACCTAAGGTTCCAGGGAGAGAAGACCAGGAACATGACCGCCAGAATGGGAGCAAATACTATTCAGAACGGACACCCGCACGGCACCTGAAAACGGAAAATGAGTGGACGCCACCATGATCTAAACGAGGTTTCTTGGGGAATTTTTGCTCTGTCTCCTTTTGACTTTGGGTCTTCAGTTTATTTTGTACTTCTGTTCTTTACTGATCAGGACTGCAGTGGCTTAGTGGTTAAGATGCTGAACTTGACAACTGGAAGGTCGGCAGGTCAGCAGTTTGAGACCTGAGTCCTGCATGACGGAGTGAGCTCCCGTCTCAGTCCTGGCTCCTGCCAACCTAGCTATTCAAAAGCAAGAAATTTGCAAGTAAATAAACAGGTACCACCTGGGCGGGAAAGGTAACAGCGTTCCGTGGACTTCCTTGTCTAGTCATGCCTGCCACATGGCCATGGAAACATCTGCAGATACAGATGGCGCTGGCTCTTTGGCTATAAACAGAGATGAGCACTGAACCTTAGAGTCAGATACGACCTTTACTTTGCTGGTCATACTGCTGTGCTTTTGAGAGGAATTAGTATGGAATAATGATAATAATAATTTCATGTCAGAAATTATTCTGGGTTGAAAGGATTTTCTCAGGGGATGCCCAAATGAGGCTCCTTTTATGCCCCCAAAATCTTTTCCCACCCAAGTGGTCCTTTTTTAGCTACTTGGAATTTCTTGCTTTTAAACTGCTAGGTTGGCAGGAGCTGGGACAGAGACAGGTGCTCACTGGATCGCGCAGCACTTGGGTCTCGAACTGCTGGTCTTCTGGTTGTCAAGCTCAGTGTCTTAACTGCTAAGCGACCTCAGTCCTTTATAGGTAAAAGTCGCCCTTGCTCGAAAGCCAGTCGTATCTGACTCTAGGGTTCGGTGCACATCTCCGTTTATAGCCAAAGAGTCACTGCTGTCTGCGTCTGCAGACATTTCTGTGGTCATGTGGCAGGCATGACTAGATATTGAAACACACAGAATGCTGTTACCTTTTCCGCTGAAGCGGTACCTATTTGTCCACTTGCAAATTCTTGCTTTCGAATGGCTAGATTGGCAGGAGCTGGGACAGACAACAGGCACTCACTCCGTTGTGCAGCACTCGGGTTTTGAACTGATCACCTGCTGGCCTTCCAGCCGTCAAGCTCAGTGTCTTCTTAACCACTAAGCCAAAGAGTATGCGATGGCTGCTTCCGCTCTATGAGCATCAAGGCAGAAAGCCACTTGTGGAGGGCGCACAGCTGGCCCAGCGGGGTGGGAATGGGGACCGGGCACCCTAAGGGAGCTTGTTCAGCTTGCTTGGAGATGGTTCCTTTCTAGCACTGGGTCACAAAGGAACCGAAGGCGCCCTTTCAGGATGGCCCTACACCCACCCACCCTGCGCGCAGATGATGATCACCCTTCGGAGTCCTCCTGATCCAAGCAAAGGCAACTCCCTGCTTCTTGGAGGAGCAGCTTGAGCGCTTGGCCACTAGATGGCAGGAAGGGGCCGTGGGATTTCCTTCTTCCATGTCCTGATCAAACTTTGGACTGCCCAAATGAAGCCACTTTCTTGGCTAAGGTGTTGGCCAAACTCAAGTCCTCATCAGTGCAGGTTTCTGGCAGTCATCAGCAGACCAGCAAATGAGCCAATGGATCCTGTATCTCTCCACATTCACACACTGCATAAAAAGCACAACACCACATATGTAACAACCCCCACCCACTGTTGTGTATGGAAGTATATGCCTTTAAGAGAAACCGTAACAGGAAGAATGAAAGAATGTAACCTCAATTGAATACAATGTAACTCAATGTAAGTCAGCTGGATGGAACGCGATTCACCTGCCACTAGATGGCAGTGACTCGCGACCACATGGTATTAATTAACCAATCACAGTCTACCGCGGGAAACATTCCCGCCACAGGTAAACCAGGTAAAGAAGGAGGGGCGTCGCCATGATGTCACCAATACAGGAACCAATGGGGAACCGTGTGGCTAGATTCAAATGTACAACTCTGTATAAAAGGAGCTGCGCTTCTGCCATTACCTCATGTTCAGATTGCATACCTTGCAATAAAGATGTGATTGGCCCCGTAACTGCTGCCTACTGTGTATCAATCTGCAAACATCAAATTGGTGACGAAGGTGGGATAATGGCGTCCCAGATCACCCTCGCCCAATTCGACACCTCAAAGCCAGAGACATTGGACCTCTACGAAGAGCAGTTCCTGTACGCTATAGATGCCGAGGGCGTTGATAACAAAGCAAAGTGACGAGTCTGCCTACTGGCTCAGTGTGGGCTGCCGACCCTGGAGCTGGCGAAGAACCTCCTGATGCCGAAGCCACTCCGATCGGTACCTCTCGCAGAAATCCTCGCAGCATTAAGGGGACATTTCCGCCCCAAGGTGTTGTCTTCCCAGCGAGGCTGGCATTCCACCGGCGCGACCAGCGGGCCGGAGAGTCCGTGGCCGAGTTTGTTGCCGCCCTGCGGGTGGCTGCTGTCCCATGCCGGTGGGGCGCGTCTCTCAGCGAGGCCTTGCGGGACCGACTGTTGCTCGGGTTGCGAGATGAGGAGGCCCAGAGAAGGTTCCTGGCCCGAGAAGAGGACATTACCTTTGAGCAGGTACTGAGGGCCGCCCAGGCCGCAGAATCGGTCAAAGGACCAAAAACCCCACTTCAGGACACTCATCACCTGGGGCTCCGGTTCACAGCTGCTCGTCGCACAAAGGGCGGGAACTGGGAGCCGCGGCAGCCACCGCCACATCCTCATCAGACTGCAGTGAAAGTGATGGGGAGCCGGACATCCAAAAGATCTGGAGACGGCAGGCCGGCAAGTGAGACACCACCAACAGAAACCAATGGTGCGACGGATGCGGGGGCACCCACGACCGGAAGAAATGCCCATTCTGGAAAGCCGAATGCCACCACTGCGGATGGAGGGGCTACATCGCCAGGGTCTGCAGATGGCGAAAAGGAGGAGACCAGGAGCCAACCGAGCGGCCGCGTTGAAGCGGAGACATCGGACGGATCAGTGAGGACGAGGCCACTGTGGGCCGCGTGTCAACTCACCAACGTTTCTTTGTGGAGGTACTGTTACAGGGGGTCCCTGTTCGGATGGAGGTGGACTCAGGGTCATCGTACTCCATCATTTCCCATAAAGAGTTTTTGCGCATTTCCCCAAATGAGCGCCTGAAACCTAAGACATTAAAAACCACCTTACAGGGGAACCAAATCCTGGTTTTGGGGGTGGGGGATTGCCAGGTGAGGTTCAAGGGTTTTAGAGAGAAGCTGCCCCTTGTGGTCCTTAAACGAGGGACAAGTTGCCTCCTCAGGAGCCAGTGGTTTGCTCCCTTAGGCATTGGACTGTCCGGCATTCACGCCATAGACTCTGACCCTGTGCGAGATGTGTGCAACGCACATCCAGCGGTTTTTGAAAAGGGGCTCGGGAGGTATAAGGGGCCCCCAGTCTCGTTCGACCTGGACCCCGAGGTTCGACCCATCCGGCTCAAGCCGCGCTGAGTACCGTTCGCCCTCAAAGACAAGATTGAGGCGGAATTGGACAAACTGGTGGGTCAGGGGGTATTGGTTCCAGTGGACTCTGCTGAATGGGAAATGCCAATTGTTACACGTTAAAGGCAAACGGGGAGGTCAGGATTTGTGCAGACTACAAATGCACCATTAACAAGGCCATTCGCCCTAATGCATACCCGGTGCCGGTTGTTAGCCATTTGCTCGCCACTTTACATGGGGGTAAATTTTTCGCCAAATTAGACTTGGCACAGGCCTACCAGCAGCTCACAGTCTCGCTGGCTACTGCTGCTGCCCAAACAATAGTCACGCACAAGGGTGCATTTAAGGTAACTCGCCTACAGTTCGGTGTAAATTCGGCCCCAGGGATATTCCAATCTCTTGTGGAACACCTCCTCAAGGGGCTCCCCGGGGTCCTCCCCTATTTTGATGACGTGTTGATAACTGCGGGGAGCGAGGCAGAGCTAGCCAAGAGATTGGATCGAGTTCTGATGGTTTTTGAAAAAGCGGGGTTGAGACTGTGGCGAGACAAATGTGTGTTCCAGGCAAGGGAGGTGTATTTCCTTGGGTTTAGGATAACCCCAGAAGGTGTTAAGCCCTCAGATACAAAGGTTGCGGCTGTTAGAAATGCCCCTCACCCCACCGCAAAATCGGAATTACAGTCCTTCCTAGGACTTCTAAACTTCTACCATTCGTTTCTGCCGGGAAAAGCGTCTGTAGCAGAGCCATTACACCGGCTGTTAAAGAAAGACGCAGTTTGGCGTTGGGGCGACAGCCAGGAGAAGGCGTTAAAGGAACTCAAACAACTCCTCTCCTCAGAGGCAATCTTCACACACTTCGACCCTAAGAAACCCATAGTATTAGTGTGCGATGCGTCACCAGTGGGGGTGGGTGCAGTGCTGTGCCACGTGCTCGGGAACTGGCGGGAAGCCCCAGTAGCCTTCTACTCTAGGTCCCTTTCCAAGGCAGAGCGCAATTACGTGCAAACAGACAGGGAGGCCCTTGCCATAATTGCTGGGACAAAGAAGTTCCACGATTTTCTATACGGGCGGCCATTCATGATCATAACGGATCACAAGCCGTTATTGGGTATATTCACCATGGGCAACCCCACACCCCAAATCTTGTCCCCCAGAATGCTCCGGTGGGCAATATTCCTCAACGCGTATCAGTTCACACTGGCGCACCGCCCAGGGAAGGAAATCAGCCACGTGGATGCACTTTCGCGTTCGCCCCTGCCTGCACTAGGGGAGCCTGAATGTGAGGTGGAACAGTACCACCAGGTGCTACTGATTGAGTCTCTCGACTCAGCACCTATCGTACCCCCAGATCTCGCCAAGGCGACAGCAAAGGACAAGGTCCTTTCGCTAGTTAGCTCCTGAGTAAAAAAGGGGTGGCCCGCAACCCCACCGAGCGCGGAATTCCAAATATTCTTCAAGAGGGGAGTAGAATTGTCCATTGAAAGGGGTTGCCTCCTCTGGGGGGAGAGGGTAGTTATCCCCGAAGCAATGCACCCAAAGATACTGAAGTTACTCTACATAAGTCACCCGGGGATTGTGCACTCAAAAGCGCTGGCTGGAAGCTACTTCTGGTGGCCCCAAATAGACGCGGACATTGAACACATGGTAGGGACTTGCGAAAGTTGCCAGAGCTCCCGACCCGAAGAGTCCCAACTTCCTCACAGAGAATGGGACACGGCCCACGGACCTTGGTCCAGGTTGCACATCGACTTTGCGGGGCCGTTTCGGGGGATCGTACTTCCTCCTGGTGGTCAACTCATTTTCAAAGTGGTTGGAGGTTTTCCCAATGACCAACACCTCCTCAGGTGCAACCATCAAGCGGTTGCGGAACCTATTTAGTTGTTTCGGGTTGCCCGATTTACTGGTCACTGACAATGCAAGTTCCTTCACATCTGTCGAATTCCAGGTGTTCCTAGAAAGGAACGCAATTTGGCACATTACCTCAGCCCCGTTCCATCCTGCAACAAACGGGCAAGTCGAGCGCCAAGTGTGGACGACTAAAGAGGCACTTCGGTGATTGTGCCAATTCCTCCTCTGCTACAAGGTAACCCCCCTCGCATCCAGACGCTCACTGGCGGAGCTCCTGATGTGACGGAGACCAGTCACGCTCCTCGACCACCTGGATCCAGCCAGGGTGGAGGATAAGGGGAGAAATATAGGAATTGAGCACTCAAAGGGTTTTTCAGAAGGAGATACGGTGTACTGTAGAAATTACACAACCGGACCAAAATGAGTGCCGGGGGTTGTACTTGAGCAGACGGGTCCAGTTTCATATAAGGTGGAAATGAATAAGGGGTTAGTATGGCGGCATCACGCCGATCAACTCAGGCGCAGGGTCACGGATACCCAGGAAGATGACGAATCAATGTTAGGGTCCTCCCCCACCCGCTCATTCCAAGGGGGAGAAACAGGGCAGTCTCCATCAGGAAATCTCCAAAGAGACACAGGGAACCTTCTTCCAAGGGGGGAGGGCAGTATCGATTCCTCCCACAAGAATGCGTGTTTGTCAGGAGGGGAAGAGCCTGAGGTGCCTGACGATTTTGATTTTGATTTAACGGACCGGGGTGGTGGTGGTTGTGGAGTGGTCCCCCACCCATCTGAGCGAGAAGCGGGGTTTTGATTTAGCCCCAGGTACCCCTGGTCCCATTAATTTGGAATTCACCCCCAGTCCCCGGAGAGTGAGGCGTCCTTCCATTGAGTCCGCTAACGAGTCTCCTTCTCTTCCCATTGCAGGACGAGGAAACGCAGAAAACAGGACCCCTATTTCCCCCGACCTTGGCCAGGCAGCCGTCCGACCCAAGCGAAATTGCGGAAAGCCACATTGGCTGAGGGACTTCGTCCCATCCTAGGGGAGAGGAATGTTGTGTATGGAAGTATATGCCTTTAAGAGAAACTGTAACAGGAAGAATGAAAGAATCTAACCTCAATTGAATATAATGTAACTCAATGTAAGTCAGCTGGATGGAATGCGATTCACCTGCCACTAGGTGGCAGTGACTCGCGACCACATGGTATTAATTAACCAATCACAGTCTACCGCGGGAAACATTCCCGCCACAGTTAAACCAGGTAAAGAAGGAGGGGCGCCGCCATGATGTCACCAATACAGGAACCAATGGGGAACCATGTGGCTAGATTCAAATGTACAACTCTGTATAAAAAGATCTGCGCCTCCGCCATTAACTCATGTTCAGATTGCATACCTTGGAATAAAGATGTGTTTGGCCCCGTAACTGCTGCCTACTGCATATCAATCTGCAAACATCAAACCCACCTAACATTAAAACTCTTTCTTCTTCTTTCATGTCCTGATCAAACCTTGGACTGCCCAAATGAAGCCACTTTCTTGGCTTTGTCCAGTGGTGGGCTAGCCCATCGGGTTACTGAGACTCATCCCAGGGCATTCCCCCAGCCCACCAGTACCATGGTGCCCTCCTTCGGTGCCAATCAGTGGTGGGCTCCAAAAATTTTTTACTACCACACTGTGGGCATGGTATGGTGGGCATGGCCAGGCGGAAAGCCCTACATTTCACCCGAATCAGGGTTAGTTTACTTCAAAACTTGGATGGGCGTGGCCAGCCAGAATTTCTGCTGAACTGGTGCGACCCTGCTGATGCCCACCACTGGTGCCAATCCAAAGCAAAGGTGCCCCAAAAAATTCAAACCAAGGGGTGCCGCTGGTCAGCATGGTGCTTCTTCTCTTACAGCCACCAGCAACTGCTCTTCTCTTGAGCCTTGGGCAGATCTGTGCAGGGGGTGGCTGCTGAGGGTGGAGTGCCGGGGCGGGCCCTCCCGGGAGTGGCGGCGGCCAGAGCTGTGCCAAGCTGCGATAGCTGGCACAATCGAGCAAATGAGCAGGGCTCCGTGTTCCTCTGCCTGCCTTCCTCCTCCTGTGCCACCAAAGATAAGATTACCAAAAACAGCTCCATTGGCAGTGGCGCCTCCGTTGCAGGCTCCGTGGCAGTGGAGCCACCGTTGCAGTTTTGCCTTCTAAGCAGGAGCTCAGAGTTCGATTCCCCAGGAAAGATTGTGGGTATAATGTACAATTTCTGATGTAATTGTTGGAAACCTGGTATAAGAGGATTTTAAATGCTATAGGAGAGCCAATGCCCTGTAATCAGGAGTTTGTTGGTTTGAATCCCCAGAGGGGAGTTGAAATTAGAAGGCGAGTGAGAACGTATATATTTTGTTAGGGATGGATGCCCTCCTCACTCCCTGTCCAGTGCCCTTTTAAGGTAGCCAGCACACCCCTGGCTTTGTCATTGGCCAAACATAGAAGGATCACCTGGCCAGACTGGGGTGTGTCTTCCAGTGTATACTTTTCCTGACTGACATTATACTCTTCCACCCTGTCAAGAGGATTTCGGCTGAGCCCAAAACAGTTGCCAGAAGGTCTAACATATGGTTCCTCAACCTTGGCACTCCAGGTGTTCTTGGACTTTAGTTCCCAAAAGCCCAAGTAAGCACACCTGCAGATCAGGGCTTCTGGGAATTGAAGTCAAAGGACATCTGGAGAGCCATGTTTGAAGACCTCCTGTGATGGCAAACCTTGGCTCTCCATCCAGGTGTTCTTGAACTTCAATTCCCAGAAGCCCTAATCGGCAGGTGTGCTGACTTGGGCTCCTGAGAATTTAAGTCCAAGAACACCTGGGGTGCCAAGGTTTGCCATCACAGACCGATGCATTAGAGCAGGGGTCTTCAAACATGGCTCTCCAGGGCTTCTTGGACTTCAATTCCCAGAAGCCCAAGCCAGCACACCGGCGGATCAGGGCTACTGGGAATTGAAGTCCAAGAACAGCTGGAATGACAAGATTCACCATTACTGGAGGTCCTCAAACTTGGCTCTCCAAATGTTCTTGGACTTCATTTCCCAGAAGCCCTGATCAGCAGGTCTAAGAAAAGGTATTATTTAAAAAATGATTTTGCTAACATTTGGGGAGATTTTATTGATTTTGTTCTGGGAAAATTTAAACTTCGGAATCAAACCTAGACATTTTGGGAAGAGGGGAAAAGCTTGATGTAACTTGTATATTTGAGTCAAGTAATAGTGTCGGATAGGACATATGACTTCCCGGGTGATGGGTTTGCATTGAATATTAAAGTTATGGTGAACCTTGGCACTCCAGATGTTCTTGAACTTCAATTCCCAAAAGCCCTGATCAGCAGGAGTGGTGACTTGACCTTCTGGGAATTGAAGTCCAAGAACAGCTGGAGTGCTAAGGTTCACCATCATGGGTATAGTATGTGTGTAAATGATTTATTTTTATTGTATTTTTAAATGAAAACTTAAATAAAATTGTTTATTAACAACACCTGGAGTGCCAAGGTTCACCATCACGGGCGTCCTGTGCACGTAGGGTTGCCATATGTCCTGGAAAACCAGGATTGTCCTGAATTCAAGGTTGGAAAAATTGTCCTTGCCAGTTCAATGAAAATCATGTTAAAGTCCCATATTTTTAAAACTTACTGATTCTGTATTATTATAACACACCATTAAATTAAATTCTAACTCTCACCATCTAACGAGTGATTTCTGTGGAGTGTCCCTGAAGCCAAATCTTGACGTCCTTGACCAGTGTGTGTTTCCTGGACCTGAGGACGTGAAGAGTTGACTTCTCAGAAGTACAACAGATCATCTTAGAGTAAGAATTCACTGTTGTAAATAAATTCATTTATGCATTGCTATACTTAATGTGAAAGTGTTTTATAGCTGTCATTATATTATGCTTGTTTTTTAACAATGCTATTTTGTAGATAACCCGTCCATTCTTGTCAAGTATACTTCTGTCCTGGTTTTGTGGGAGAGAATTATGGCAACTCTATATGCACGAGAACAGGAGTCCTCAAACTTGGCTCCCCAGCGCTGCTCAGGGCTTCTGGGAATTGAAGTCCAAGAACATCTGGAGAGTCAAGTTTGAGGAACCCTGGTGCAAGATGTTCCTCCTCCTCTTCTCCCCACCCCCTCGTAACCTACTGGAGCCAAGTGAGCAGCATGTAATGAGTGTGTTTATCTAGGGGACCAGGTGGATTAATGTGGGAAAGGCATTGATGGAACCGGAGGAAGGCATTGACCAGGGGTGTGTGCATGTGCGTTTGTGTGTCTTCTTTTCCTGATCAATGGCAGACCTGGGCAGATGAAGGAACACTTCAAAAGGGAAGCTTCAGAGCACCATTGAATGCTTTTAGATCCCCAGGTGGCCGCCCTGCCTGAAGCAAAGATAGATGCTCTGAACCGGGCACATTGCGATGCAATATGCATTCAGAACATGATTCCTCCCCCAGCAGCTTTGGTGCAAACCTCCGGGAGAGCCTGTGAATGGGAGAGGAGGAAGCTGGCCTGGTCAAGGGAAAGGGAGAGGTTTGCAGGTGGGGTGTCTGTGTACATGGAAAACAGCATGATGCGCGTCCAGACACCCAAACAGTCTGGATGGTTTAGGCAGTGATACAATTTCCAGGTGTCTCTGCAAACAGGTGAGCAGGGCAAATATTTCCGCGAAACCTATGGGACCGAAATATAGAGTCAGATACTTTCGAGCGAGGGCAACCTAGACCTATGTGTACCATAACTTTTATGGGTTCAGCTTCCATTCATTCATTCATTCCCTCCATCTCCTTCTTGCTAATTAGACTGGATCAATATTAGAAGCCCAGCCCACCCCCACCCCCTGCACCCTCACAGGTAAAGGTCGCCCTTGCTCGAAAGCCAGACGTATCCAACTCTAGGGTTCAGTGCTCATCTCAGTTTACAGCCAAAGGGTCAGCACTGTTTGCGTCTGCAGATGTTTCCATGGCCATGTAGCAGGCATGATTAGACACAGAAGTGCATGGAACGCTGTCACCTTTCACGCCAAAGAGGTACCTGTTTATCTACTTCCAATGTCTTGCTTTCAAACTGCTAGGTGGGCAGGAGCTGAGGCAGAGACAGGAGCTCACTGCACCGTGCAGCACTCGGGTCTCAAACTGCTGACCTTGTGGCCTTCCAGGTGTCATGTTTGGTGTCTCAACCACTAAGCCACTGCAGCCCCCTCAAAAAAAAAAAAAAACCCAGGGAAAGTGTTTCACTCAAATATCCAATATCCCGGATGTTGACACAAGAAATGTCAGTCTCCCCCTTACTTTCCCAATATTTTAAAGGTAAAGGGTTGCCCTTGCTCGATAGCCAGTTGTATCTGATCCTAGGGTTCAGTGCTCATCTCTGTTTATAGCCGAAGAGCCAGAGTTGTCTGTTTCTGCAGACTTTTCTGTGCATATTATGGGGGTTCAAAAAGAAGTGGTGGAAGGGAGGGGGGTCACTCCAGCATCTTTGAACTCTGGTCACATGGAGTCCAGAGCCCTTAGAGCTCAAAATAGTGAGCCAAGCATCTGATTCCTCCAAGATTTGAGGGAAGGCAAAGGAAAATAGCCCAGATCTATGGCAGTTGACCACCTCTCATCACAAATCTTTCTTATTTTCATGCCTGTCCATCTTTCTATCCATCCATCCATTCAGTCCATCCATCCATCCATTCAATCCATCTGTCCATCCATCCATCTGTTCATTTGTCCATTCATCCATTACATACATACATACATCCGTCCATCTGTCCGTCCATTCATTTGTCCATTCATCCATCCGTCCATCTGCCCATTCATCCATTACATCCATCCATCCATCCATCCATCCGCCTATCCATATGTCCGTACATTCATCCACCCATCCGTTGGTCCATTCATCCATCCATTCACCCATCCGTCCATCTGTCCATTCATCCATTACATCCATCCATCCAATCCATCCCATTCATCTGTCCATCCATACGTACATCTGTCTGTTCATCCATCCCATCCGTCCATCCATCCATCCATCCATCCATCCACACACATATATACAGAGAGAGAGAGAGAGAGAGAGAGAGAGAGAGAATATAATTAGCAACCTTACCAGCCCCTACTTCTTGGACTACAAATCCCATCATTGCCAAAAATGGAACGGTGAGACTTGCAGCCCAATACATCTGGTATTCGCCACACCTGGCACACATGCAAAAAAAATATTGAGGGTCCGATTCCCATCCTGCCCCTATTCTTCTCCTCATTCTCCCAGGGGGATTCCCTGGTCAGCTAAGGTCCCTTTCTGGGCTTGTTCTCCAGGGACGTCCACCTGCTGTTGGCAAATAATTGTCCCACACTTTCTAGGCAAATAAAAGGTGGCTTAATCGCATTATCACAACCCAGCCATGAGTAGGCTGGTCATAAAACGTCCTAGGTTGTGTGTATCCATCTAACCTAATGGTTTTATAGAGGGTTCCCCCCCCCCCCGCCCCAATCCCATTTCTTATTTGCTGACAGCGAGATTGGCTCCGTGGCCCATGACATCTTCTTCCCTATCGCTGCAGTTCTCATAGGAAAAACCCCTAGAAAAACAGATAGCACACCGGGGGGGGGGGGGGGGGGGAGGGGGGGGGCAAGGTAAACAGTTCCTCAAGCCCATCGAACTAGCCAGCTGCCAGATTAACACCCCCGTTTGTTACACTTTTCGCCTTAATTGCCCTCCTTTGAAGTAGGAGATTGGCTGCGACACCCTGAAGGTTTGCCAGGGCTCCCAAAATGCAGCTGCAACACGAACGGGCATTCTGTTGATCATACAGGGCAGGACGGCAAACCCAGTAGTGGGAGAGTTACAACACAAGGCAATAGCAATCCACACAAAGAAACACCTCATACAAGGCGGCATACTCATTCCCCACCTTGATGTTACCAGTGACAAAAGTGGACACCCACAGCCAAAACATTGGCAAAGGTTGGTCACCACAGAAATGAGAATTCTGAGAAAGACTGCTGGGGTGACCAGAAGGGATGACATCAGGAATGTATTTATTTATTTAAAATATTTCTATCCCGCTTCCCTCACTCGAGAGAGACCCGGAGCGGTTAACAACATGATGAAAACAGCAATAAAAACAATTAACTAACCCCCCAATTAACTAACCCCACCCCATACCCCACCCCCGATCTAAAAAACCCTTTTAAAACCATCTAAAAATATCCCTTCCCTCCCACCGCAGTTAAAAAGCTGTCAGGACAAAAGACCCATATGGGCTAAATGAGCCAGCGGGGCTGGGCAGTTGATGCATCCATGCACCATGCCCGCTGGCATAGCCATGTTTCCAGTTGTTTCCTGAATGGGAGCAACTCCATCTGGAGGCGTGGCTCGAGTGGCAAGAGGTTCCAAAGGGCCGCCGGGGCTGGCACGGAGAAGGCCCTCCTCCTGGTCCCTGCAAGGTGGGCTTCTTTCGCTGATGGGACCATAACCGAGCCCCTCCGGTCTGCCCTTGTAGGACGGGTTTGACATCTTGGGGCGATGCGGTCTCTTAAGTATCCTGGACCACTCCAATGAAGGGCTTTAAAGGTCAAAACCAGCACCTTGAATTGCAGCCGGAGGCACACTGGTAACCAGGGCAGCTCCCGAAGCAGCGGAGAGGCATGAGCATAACATAACGCCCACGCCCCATCACCACCAATGGAAAGAATGGGGAAAGAACCAATTTTAAATCGCATACAGAGACAACCAATAAAGTGGTTTTTGCCCATTTGGAGAGAATGTCGGGATTCCATACCTTACAAGGCCTAGGTGGGAAGAGGAGAAGGACAAAGACCATGAGGCAGACCCGGTGTAGGAAGGTGGAGAGAGAACATTAGAGAACAATTACAAGAACACCAAATGACGCCAGTGGAGGGAGGCCACTAGAATTGCCAGAACAAGAAACAAGAACCTTGTTGTGCAGAGGAGGAGGAGGAGGAGGAGGAGGAGATGGAGATGCGGATGGAGATGGAGATAGAGGAGAACAAGAAGAAGAACAACAACAACAAGAAGAAGAAGTTCCATAGACTGATAACACAGAGAGAAACTGGGGCTCAAGAGAAATCCATACGTGATCGTGTTTGATTTTCCCTACATGGCAGGCCCCAGGACATTTCAGGGGCAAGACCAGTCCAGATGACCTTCTGACCTCACGGAGGGAATGTCAGACCAGGACTGAGCTCAGACTAGCCAGTGGGTTCCCAGGTATGTGCTGCAAGGATTCCTGGGACGCTTTGGTCTTCAAATGCAAGACACTCCTGCTGATCGAGGTTTCTGGGAATTCAGGCCCAGGCACAACTGGGGCACCAAAGTTGAGAAACCCTGGGCTAACAAGAAGTTCACGGTTCGAATCCTACAACCTCCCTAACTCCAACGCCTCTCAGTTTCAGCTTGGCTTCTGAAACCGGGCAAGGATCTCACCCTCCAATACTAAAAATATGTCAGTGGAGAGATTCAAATGCATTTTTTGAAAATGTCACACACGTCCTTATCATCATCTTTTGCTGGGTTTTAATTCCTGCATTATCATCTTCAGTTTCCATCATCAGGGCCCAAGCGAAAGGGGTTTTCCAGGAAGTCCTCACCCCTCGCTCATTTTGAGAAACAACACACGGCCGATCTTTTCCATGTTGACGTAGCCTGCAGCCCAGCCAGAAATAACATCCACTTGGGGGAAACGTAGAGTTTTGGGACCTGGGATGAAAATCTGGGTGGCGGAACAGGGACAGCATGGGACTGTGGTGGCTCATAGTGGTTATGATGCTGAACTTGACGACTGGAAGGCTGGCAAGTCAGCAGTTCGATTCCCAAGTACTGCATGACAGAGTGAGCGCCCGTCTCCTGCCAACCTAGCAGTTTGAAAGCAAGACATAAGGTCTCCCTTGCTCGAAAGCCCGTCGTATCCAACTCTAGGGTTCAGTGCTCATCTGTTTACAGCCAAAGAGCCAGCACTGTTTGCGTTTGCAGACGTTTCCGTGGACATGTGGCAGGCATGACTAGACACCGGAGTGCACGGAAGGCTCTTTACCTTCCCAACAAAGTGGTCCCTATTTATCTACTTGCAATTAGCAGCAGCTCCCCCTGTGGCTTAGTGGTTAAGGCACTGAGCTGGAGAGTGGAAGGTCGGGTTTCAATACCCGAGAGCTGGACTTGGGAAAATGAAAGGAGCCTTGTTTGGGTGTCCCCTAAAAATCCTTTCAACCCAGAGTAATCTCTAACATGAAATTATTATACTATACTTGTAATTTCATACTATCGAACTGATAGATCAGCAGGAGCTGGGACAGAGATGGGAGCTCATTCCATCGTGCAATACTCAGGAATGAACTCCAACCTTCCAGTCGTTGACTTCAGCATCTTTACCACTTGAGCCACCGCCAGACATTGCAAGTAGAAAAATAGGGACCGCTTTGGTGGGAAGGTAAACAGTGTTCTGTGCATGCTGACATCTAGTCATGCCTGCCACATCTCCACAGCGCTGGCTCTTTGGCTATAAACAGAGATGAACACCGATCCCTAGATTTGGATATGGCTAGCTTTCAAGCAAAGGCGACTATGACCTATAGCAGTGATGCCGAACCTTGGAACACCAACTGTTCTTGAACTACAATTCCCAGAAGCCCTGATCAGCAGGTATGTTGAGTTGGTCTTCTGGTCATTGAAGACCAAGACCACCTTTCGTGTCAAGGTTGGCCACCACTGGCCTACTGTAGGTCTTCAAACCTGGCTCTCCAGGTTTTCTTAGACTTCAGCTCTCAGAAACCCTGATCAGATCTCTGTAGTTCCACTATATCTGTGATGGCGAACCTTGGCACTCTAGGTGTTCTTCGACTTCAATTAGTGCTGATCAGTCCAAAAAATTAGTGGAAATTGAAGCCCAAGAACGCCTGGGATCCCAAGGTTGAGGACCTATGATCTAGTCCAGTGATGGCGAACCTCGCCTCTCTTGGACTTCAATTCCCAGAAGCCCTGATCGGCAGGGCATGCTGACTTGGGCCTTCTGGGAATTGAAGTCCAAGAACGCCTGGAGTTCCAAGGTCGGCCATCATGGACCTATAAGGACAGCAGGGGCTGGGAAGGATCGGTCTTGTTTTGCCCACCCTGGGCATGAAGAGAGGAATCGAGGGCAAGTGACTCTGCATCCAGGATGGACGTGACTGACCCTCCAAATGAGGCCTAGCCCTGCGTCTGCCCCACTCGCTGCTATTGACAGGTCTTATCAATCCCTCCCAGGGCCTGAAGTCCAGACTTCTCTCAAAGACAATGGAGGTCGGGGCGGGGGGGCTGAGGGAGATTTGGTCACTTGCCATGATCCACACGGTCCTCTTAACCTCTTCTGCCTCCCAAACTCCTGGCACAGACTGAGAGCAAGACTGGCGAGAAATCTGCTCCCCCAAAGTGGGTTGGAAGAGCTCCAGCCGTGAGACCCACTCCCAAATCCAGGGTGGACGCCCACTCTGGACTCAGGCCAGAGTATGAATATGGTCTCACTGGGATTCCCTGTCAATTTGTCAACTGGTCGAGCTGAGCGGGGACTGCAGTGGCTTAGTGGTCAAGACATTCAACTTGATGACTGGAAGGTCAGCAGTTTGAGTCCCGAGCACTGCACGACAGAGTGAGAGTCCGTCTCTGTCCCAGCTCCTGCCAACCTAGCAGTTAGAAAGCAAGAAATTGCAAGTGCTGTATGTGTGTGTATGTGTGTGTGAGTCAGGTTTGGTGGGTGGAAAGAAGAGACAGAGAAAGGAGAAAAAGAGAGAGAGAAGGAGGGAGAGAGAAAGAAGGAGAGAAGAGAGAGAGGGGGGGAGAGAGATGGAGGGAGCCTTCAGGCCCTCCTCGGCCCCTATGTTGTTGCAACCGCTGTGCCATGCCGTGCCGTGCCGTGCCGTGCGGCAGCCCAAGTCACTGCTGGCTGCTTTTCCAGCTTTGGGGCTGGATAAGGAAAGAAGATAAAGAGCCAGGGCGGAGGAGGAGGAGGAGGAAGAGGACCCGGGCAAGTCCCAGCAGTCCTGCCGGTGGGGCGGCTGCCAGGAGCCGAGCGTGAGAAAATACCAGGATAGGGCAGCTCACCGAGCTATAAACATGACTGACACTTTCATGGCACTGACAGGGAGGGAGGGGGGAGGGAGGGGGGCAGATGTAGTTTTCTCTCCCCCCCCCACACACACACACACACTGCTACTACTTCTCCATCTTCTCTTCCTCTTCTTCTCCATCTCCTCCATCTCCTCCTCTTCTTTTCCATCTCCATCTCCTTCTCCATGTCCTCTTCTTCTTCTCCATCTCCATCTCCTCCTTCTCCATCTCCATGTCCTCTTCTTCTCTTCCTCCTCCTCCTCCACCTTCTTCTTCAGGTGCCGTATCCATTCCAGATCTTGGCTCTCATCATGGCAATAGTCTTCCTCTTCTTCCACTCCTCGCAACAGTGTCTTCGCCACCACTGGTCTTCCAAGGACATGCCACGCCAGTCTCTCAGGTTCTTTGGTCACAAAGTCCATCTATGGCAGTGATGGCGAACCTTCTAGAGACAGAGTAGTGCCCAAACTGCAACCCAAAACCCACTTATTTATCACAAAGTGCCAACACAGCAACAGGGGAAGAAGGAAGTGCTTCCATTGGGCTGCTGGGCAGAGGGGCGGGGTCAATACTGTGCTGGGGTGACTGCACGGGTGCTCATAGGTGCGTGCCATAGGTTTGCCACCACTGGTCTATGGCCAGTGATTCCTCTCTTCCCAGGGATTTCCCCTTGCAGAGTGAGTTGGAGTATTCAATATTTTATGTCATTCATCATGATATATGGCCAAGGTATTGGAGTTTTCTTTGCATAATGATATTAAAGAATTCTTGTTCTTTATCCATGTGGCGCAACACAAATACATGAGCCCCATCGCCAACCCAGGATATCCTTACCAGCAGTCTCTAGGTCTACATTTCAAAAGCTTCGATTCTCTTTTCAGATGCTTTACTCCAGGGGTGACCAACCTTGGCGCTCCAGATGTTCTTGGACTTCAATTCCCAGAAGCCCTGATCAACAGGTGCACTGATTTGGCCTTCTGGGAATTGAAGTCCAAGAACACCCGGAGCGCCAAGGTTGAGAAACCCTACAAGTCAATGTCCAAGCTTCGACTCCATAGAGCCGTGATGGCAAACCTTGGCACTCCAGATGTTCTTGGACTTCAATTCCCAGAAGCCCAAGTCAGCACTCTGGCTGATCAGGGCTTCTGGGAATTGAAGTCCAAGAACATCTGGACTGCCTAGGTAACATCTCACTATTTGGATCTTTGTAGCGAGAGTTTGATCTCTACTGTGTAACCAATGTCGCATTTTTATTTTTAATTACACACATTGTAAACTACTCAGAGTAGTGTGTATGACTGATGGGAAAGGGCTTGCCCACAGAAAACATGGCAAAAGGGAAGGTTTCACTCAAGGTCAGTGGACCAGAAGTCTTGGCTACCAAACAACAGGCAGAGAATGTCCTTTCAACTGGTGGGAGTAAAACCTTTCCTCAATGCCTTGCAAGAGTTGCTCCTCTTTGGGCAGCCCTTTCCGGCCCACCTTCCTCCTCATCCCCCCCCCCCCCCACCGCTTCAACCAGGCTCAGAGCTTCCAGGAGCAAACCAGTCTTGGAGCCAGCTCAAGAGTCAGAACTAAACAAGGGGCCAGCCCGAACAAGCCCGAAAGCCTAGCAATACGGTTTCCCTATAGGCAGGTTCCTCCATCGAGGGACCAACCGAAACATGCCTGTGTTACCAAGGCGGTTCTCTCTGTAGAAAATAGATTCCAGCCCTCGGGGCTAGTTGGCCACCGTCTTGGCAGGACGTCACCCAGCTTAGTCCTTCTTTGGTGTCCAGGGCCAGCCTTTACTCACTGGAAGACTCCTTGTTTCCAGCGATACATTCTCATCAATGGAACCAATATGTTCTCCCCACAACTCATCACATTGCACAACAACGATTTTGTTACTGTGAGTAACACATGTGATTTACATGATATCGAGTGTGCTGATTCCAAATCTGAACTCAGAATTTGTCTGTCACGTACAGATTTTAAGCCCTGCTATAGCTGTTCAAATGTTCGGTTATTGGGGATTGTATTTTTACATGGGAACATTGTAACAGTTGCAGCTGCCACTATGCCAGCTGCCGCCTCAGCTGAATCGTGTCCCCTGGTGGCATGCATGTTCCAGCAGCATCTGGGCATGTCCGGGCAAGTCAGTGAGCTGAGGTCAGAAATAGGGATATAAGGCGAGATGGACCAAGGGCTGGACTCTGGTGTGAAACCATCTTCTTGGATAGTACAGCTAGGCCATAATGAGCTTGTTTTGAGCTAAAGATGAGTAGACACAGCTGTGTTAATAAACTGGACAATTTTTTGCTACATTTGTGGCGAATATTCCTAGCATGATCAACGCAAAAAGCTAACCAAGAGGGTGAGATTTGCTAGCTTAAGATCCTGATGTCCTCTGCAGAATCAGACTTCAGATTTGTATTCAGCACACTTGATTTTGTATAGGTCACATAGATTATTAGACCAAGTTTGTTGTTGTTGTTCAGTCGCACAGTCGATTCCAACACTTTGCAACCCCATGGACCATTGTCCTCCATGCACCTCTGTCCTCCATCATCCTCCTCAACCTGCCCAGCTCTGTGCAGGTATTGAAATACCATCTAGCCATCTCATCTTTGGCCGCCCCCTTCTTCTTTTGCCCTCCACCTTCCCCAGCATCAAGGCCTTCTCAAGTGAATCCTCTCTTCTCATTTGATGTCCAAAGTACTTCAGCTTCATCCTTACTATTTGACCTTCCAAGGAGCAAATCAGGGTTGATTTCTTCTAAGATTGACCTATTTGTTCTCCTCGCTGTCCAGGGGACTCTCAAAACTCTCCGCCAACACCACATCTCAAAGGCTTCAAGTAGCAGACAATATTGTTCTTCTTCTTCTTCTTCCTGGCAGTGGTGATCATGTCCAGGAAAAACAGGAACTCCATTTAATATCATTTCTCCACACAATTCTCCAAGGAAAGTCATTAAAGAGGAAAGGAAGCTCTGGTCCCTTGGGACATGACACAGAGATGAACCTTATTAGATGTATACTTCCACTTTATTTATCATTTTCTGTGGTGCCCCCTTCCCATGATGCCCTAAGCATGCGCTTATTTTGCTTAATGGTTAATCCACCCCTGGTCCCAAGGCTGGAAGCACTCCATGCCTTGCTTTGCACAAGCTGGGGGGCTGCTAGCACACCTTCCACAAAACCTCCACAACCGGAAGTAACTCCCAGGATCCTCGCTGCCTGTAGGTCTGGCCACACAGGATGTGGTTCCCTGTGGGAGGGAAGGCAACTGGTGCAGCCACTGGTTTGCATTTCTGGCATCACAAGGAGCTTTCGACACCCTGTGTGGTTTTCCATCTGGTTTGCATGTTTTGCACCTGGTTGTTCAAAGGGAAACACGCTCAGAGTCTCCTCATTCGAAAGCATCTTCCTCTTGCTCTAATTCCTTCCACCACCATGATGTTCTCTTTCGCCATCCACACAGATTCCTGGTTATTTGTCTATTGTTCCTCCCAGGGTTCTTCCATAATGTTTTATTTAGCATCACATAATCCTCCTCCCAATTAGGGAGAAATCTTGTTATTGAGCTGATTGAACATTGAACAAACCAACCAATATGTGAGCTATTGACGTGCCCCTTCAATTGCTCCAGTTGGAAATTGGGGAAGAGTCTAGACCAGAGGTCAGCTAACTTTTCTCTCCAGATGTTCTTGGACTTCAATTCCCAGAGTTCCTGATCAGCAGGTGTGCCAACTTGTGTTTCTTGGAATTGAAGTCTAAGAACATCTGGAGAACCAGGTTTGAGGAACCCTGGTCTACTCTAAAAACAGGGTTCCTCAAGCGTGGATCTCCAGATGTTCTTAGACTTCAATTCCAAGAAACACAAGATCGGCAGGAGAGCTGACTTGGGCATATGGGAACTGAAGTCCAAGAATCCTTGGAGAACCACGTTTGAGGAAGCCTGGTATGCTCTACAACCCCTGGCCTACTCTAGACTAGGTTTCCTCAAACTTGGCTCTCTAGGTGTTCTTGGACTACAATTCCCAAAAAACCTCACCAGCAGATGGGAATTGAAGTCCAAGAACAATTGGAGAACAAAGTCTGAGGAACCCTGGTGTACTCTAGAACCCCTTGTCTAATCTAGAACAGGGTTCCTCAAACATGGTTCTCCAGATCTTCTTAGACATCAATTCCCAGAAGCCCTGACCAGCAGGT
This sequence comes from Bradypodion ventrale, assembly GCA_035047345.1. Lineage (NCBI taxonomy): Eukaryota > Metazoa > Chordata > Lepidosauria > Squamata > Chamaeleonidae > Bradypodion > Bradypodion ventrale. The sequence continues at coordinate 4,768,578 of JAWDJE010000016.1, forward strand.
GTGCTGACATGGGCTTCTGGGAGTTGAAGTCCAAGAACACCTGGAGAGCCAAGTTTGAGGAAACCTGGTCTAGCTAAAACAGCACCTCACAGGTATCTTGGGTTTGTGGGACATACAGGAAGGAAAGACAACCTCTCTCAAACACTCTCCTAAGCAGCCCCCCCCCCCCCCCGCAGCCATGGCCTCCTGGGGAAAGCCCTGTCCTGGACTGACCAGCAACCACAGCCACCCTCTGGGGGTTTAGCCATGTTGTTTCTCATGCAGTGGCTCAAGTGGTTAAGATGCTACCTGGGAAGTGGAAGGTCAGCAGTTCAAAACCGGAGTACTGCAGGACGGAGTGAGTTCCTGTGCCAACCTAGCAGTTCAAAAGCAAGAAATTGCAAGGAGATAAATAGGTACCACTTCAGTGGGAAAGGTAGACAGCGTTCCATGCACTCCAGTGTCTAGTCATGCCAGCCACATGTCCATGGAAATGTCTGCAGACACAGATAGTACTGGCTCTTGGGCTGTAAACAGAGAAGAGCACTGAACCCTAGAGTCAGATACGACTGGCTTTCGAGCAAGGGTGACCTTTACGTTAACTTAAAATACATTTTAAGAGGAGTGTATCTGCTCAGCATTAAAGGAGTCTTCTTTCATGTCCTGATCAAACCCTGGACTGCCAAAGGAGACTGAAAGGGGAGATGATGATGATGATAGCACTCTTCAAATACCTGTAAGATACTCATAAAGAGGAAGGGCAGGATCTGTTCTCCATCATCCCAGAGTGCAGGATAAGTAATAATGGGCTGAAACTACAGGAAGCCAGAAATATAGGCTGAATATTAGGGAAAACCTCTTACCTGTTAGAGAAGTACGACAGTGGAACCCACGGCCTCGAGATGTGGTGAGCACTCCAACCCTGGAAGCACATTCAAGAGAGAATTGGAAAGAGCAACCCTATCTGTCAGATCTGCTTGGATTCGGATTCTTGCCTTGAGCAGGAATGGGTTGGGCTGGATGGCCTCAAAGGCCCCTTATTCAAATTCAAATCCAAACTTTATTACGGCCGATGACCAGTGCCGTCAAAAGGGTTTAAGTGCGTGAAACAGAGTCAAAATGCACCGCCACAAAAACATTTGTTTGAGTTAAAAACAAAATAGAATAAAATCAATTCTTAACATTTATTTGGGCCAGGTATCTCATTTAAAAAGAATAAAACAGCACATAAAACAGTTTAAGAGTTTAAAAGTTATAGTTATAAAGTTACAGTTATTCCAACTCAGGGATTCTACGGTTCTATGACCAGGGGCATGCTGGCGACGCTAAAAGGGCGCTGGACAGGGAGGGAGGGAGTGGCGCCTATGGGGGGTACTGCATGACGTCATGGACTGTAGCCACCAGGTGACATACTTCTGCCCACCTCGGGATGTGTGTGTGTGTGTGTGTGCCAGTCACTGGGACGCACCGGGACTTGTTCCCTGTATCCCAAATGGCCAGCACGCACGGGCCTGTCTATGACTTCTGGAACCAGACGATATTGTATGCTTTCTCTCTTCTGGCTCGCTGGGAGACCCTCTGGACTGATCTGAAGTCCACCCAGGGCAGAAGAACATAAAGCCGGACATGCACTTTGCGTTGTTGATGCGTCAGGCAGGTGAAACCCTTGAGCCCCAGACATGGCTGGCCACAAAAGAGTCTTCTGACTCATTCCAGACATGCCCTGGCGTCTCCTGGTTTTCTGTGATTCTGTCCCAAGTTCCCCTCTTTTGTCTCCCTCAAGTAACAAAATACTCGTGAGATTCAAAGATTCAAACCTCTGCACGTTGAAGCCTGAAGGGCCATTATCAAAGGCGAGATGGTGCAACCTGCTCCCCATTGGAGGGAGGAGGAGGCTTATTTCCTCGCCTTCCTGAGACATTCTGCCGCCTGAGGCCAAAGGCAAGCTGTAACATCAGGCGATGATATCTCCCTTCCATGCTGGTGGCCAGGCATTTTAGAACACAAACACAAAGCATGGGTGTGACCGGGGAAGGGAAGCTTGAAGAGGGGCGGGTGGTGGTGGTGGTGAGGTTTTTAACTGCATAGAGCAGGAGTTTGCAACCTATGGCCCATGGCACCAAATAACCCAGTCCCCGACCTTATTCCAGCCACCGGCACTGGCATTGGCCACGGACTCATTTATGGCCGCATAAATGCATTTACATGGACGTACATGAGTCCACAGCCATCGTAAACATATTTACTACAGCCGTAAATGTGTTTAGGACAGCTGTGGATTCTTTTACGGCACCAATCAGCTGTCTGAGGGGGCATGGTCCAGCCCACTGCTGGAAAACATTGAGAATCCCTGGCATAGAGATTACTGCAGATGTGTTGCATCAGTTAAAAAAAATCAAATCTTTTCTTTGTCTTTTCTTAAAGCACTAGTTGAGAAACTATTTGTGGCCGAAGCCACTGCCATAGATTGACTGTGGCAGGTTTCTCAACTTTAAAGATGAGGCAACAGAAAAGATTTTCATTTTTAAAAAATATATAACTGGTATAGTGCCTCATTGATAACCTCTGTATAGTCAAACACCTGGGACTGCAGCGGCTTAGTGGTTAAGATGCTGAACTTGATGACTGGAAGGTCGGCAGGTCAGCAGTTTGAGACCCGAGTGCTGCATGACACAATGAGCTCCTGTCTCGGTCTCAGGCTCTTGCCAATTTAGCAGTTCGAAAGAAAGACATTGCAAGTAGATAAATAGGTACAACTTCAGTGGAAAGGTACATAGCGTTCTGTGCACTCCATTGTCGTCATGCCTGCCACATGTCCATGGAAATGTCTATAGAGGCAGACAGTGCTGGCTCTTTGGCTGTAAACAGAGATGAGCACTGAACCCTAGAATCGGATACGGCTGGCTTTTGAGCAAGGGAAACCTTTGCGTATATGGTCAAACAACTTTTTCACTTCCTCCACCTTGTGCTGAGAAAAGGAAGTCATTAATTGTTTATCGAGCCAGTCCATGCCATTGGCAAATTCAAGGTGGAAGCTTTGCTTTGGATGGGGTTCCAGGAATCACATTCACACCAGAGAAGTCCAACCTGCACCAGAAGCACAGAAGCCCCTTGTAACAACTTTCTTCCCACTCGTGCAACTGAAGACATGCTCTCTGATCCAGAAGATGCCCTTGGCTATCTGGGCTCACCGATAGTCATAGCCTCAGCCACCCCAAATGGGCCTAAAGCAGGGGTGGCCAGCCTTGGCAGTACGTACTCCAGCTGTTCCTGGACTTCAATTCCCAGAAGCCCTGACCAGCAGGCGTGCTGACTTGGACTTCTGGGGATCGAAGTCCATGACCACCTGGAGAGCCAAGCAGGGTCCCTTGAACTTGGCTCTCCAGGTGGTCTTGGACATCAATTCCCAGAAGCCCAAGTCAGCACTCCTGCTGGTCAGGGCTTCTGGGAATTGCAGTCCAGGAACAGCTGGAGTACGTACTGTCAAGGCTGGCCACCCTGGTCTAATCCTTTCTGAAAGCTGCCCAGGGAGGCTTCCATCCTGACTCAGCCTGTGACAGGGAGGGTTCTGCATGTCTCGCCGTGCGCTGTGTGACAACCAAGCAATTCGCCTCCCGCAGGCAACGGCATTCTTTGCCACGCGCCTTCTTCTTCTTCTTCCGTTGCAGTTTTCAGAGTGATAACCCAGCTTTGACAGAAAGCAAAACAAGGCTTAGAACAACTGAGTTGTGACACCTCCGTTTGCGCTTTCGTGGATTACAATCCAAAATCTATACAGTGCCATTCTGCAATGACATAGAATGATAATAATTATAATAATTCCATGTCAGAAATTACTCTGGGTGGAGAGGATTTTTGCTGGAGAAACTCTGCTTAAGGAACGCCCAAATGAGGCTCCTTTTATGCCCCCAAGAGCTTTTCCCAACCAAAGTGGCCCCTAATTTATCTACTTGCAATGTCTTTCTTTCCATCTGCTAGGTTGGCAGAAGCTGGGACAGGGGCGGGTGCTCAATCCGTCCTGCAGCACCCAGGTCTCAAACTGCCGACTTGCCGACCTTCCAGCTAACAAGGCGGGTTTCTTAACCACTGGGCCACCACAGCCTTTACATATTATAACGATATCTCTTCATAATGATCATGCTCTATAATGAAGTACTGTATCATAGTGACCAGCTACTGCTAATGATGAACCTTCTTTATTAATAGTTAATGCAATATGTATAGGGTCTACCTCTCCCCACACCCCTGGAACTCCCCTCCCCCCAGCAATTAGATTAATTACTCCAGGTTGTGCACTGCGGAGGGGGCATATGGGACTGTGGTGGCTTAGTGATTAAGACGCTGAATGTGACAACTGGAAGGTCGGCAAGTCAGTAGGTCAAGACCCAAGTGCTGCATGACAGAGTGAGCTCCCATTGCCTGCCCCAGCTCCTGCCAACCTAACAGTTCCAAAACAAGAAATCTGCAAGTAGATAAAGAGGTAACACTTCTGTGGGAAAGGTAACAGCGTTCCATGCACTCTGGTTTCTAGTCATGCCTGCTACATGTCCATGGAAACGTCTGCAGAACCAGTTCTTTGGCTATAAATAGAGATGAGCAGTGAACCCTAGAGTCAGATATGACTGGTTTTTAAGCAAGGGTGACCTTTACTTTTAAATAGGTAACATTTCTGCAGGAAAGGTAACAATGTTCTGTGCACTGCCACATGTCCACGGAAACATCTGCAGACGCAGACAGCGCTGGCTCTTTCACTGTAAAGAGAGATGAGCACTGATCCCTAGAATCGGATACAATTGGCTTTCAAGCAAGGGCGACCTTAACGTAACGCAACATGTGCCTCTTGAATCTGCCTTTGACCTACAAACACTAACAATGAAGTCCATCAGAGGGACTCCCCCAAGCCAAAATGTTTGCATTCTCCTTATATGCCCAGCCTTCTTGTGGGAAAGACAATGGTCACTTGGTTGCTTTCACATGGTAGTCTTCCGTGGGTCAACTGGGACCCCAAACACCTGTACAGACAGACAAGACATCCTGTGGCCCGCCCACCCACCCAAAATGATCCTTCCCTTCTCTAGGAACATGAGCACCCCAAGCACTGGCGATGGGTGTAGGGCCGTGATGGCGAACCTTGGCACTCCAGATGTTCTTGGACTTCAATTCCCAGAAGCCCAAGCCCCCGTGAATCCACACAAATGGGTTTACTGCGATTCATCCGGCCCGTGTCCGCCCTTGTCGCTCCCGGAAGTGAAAGTAAAATGCGCCCATACCAGCGTGGGCCGGATGAATCACAGTAAACCCCTTCGTGTGGATTCACAGGGTGCTTGGGCTTCTGGGAATTGAAGTCCAAGAACATCTGGAGTGCCAAGGTTCACCATCACAGGTGTAGGGTGAGCGTCTGGGTGGGGAGTTTTCCCCCCTCCCTTAATTTCCATCTCCTGAAGAGAAGAGTCTCACATCTGGGAAATGACAGCAAATTGTCCACCTGCAGGAGACGGTGCCAAATTCCCATCGGATTCCTGGCGGAATGGACAGAGGCCAGCTCATTCGGCACAAAGATGGGTGGCCAGAGGCCGTCTCGGGAGCGCCTGCGTTTGGGTTTCAAAAAAGGGGAAAGATTCATTTTGGGGTGGGGTAGGGGGTGATAAACACAACAGGAGTTGTAGCAGCCAAATGACATTTTCTCAAATAATTTAGTACTCTGGCACCCAAAGCTATAATTAGTTAGACATGCCTATGCAGCTAGCCTTGTGTGTGCACATGTACGTGTGTGTGTACATGTCCCCAAACTCCAAACCTTGTTATCAAATTATATGGAGATAGTACATGACCCCAGGTCAATTACACTGCATCACACACACACACACACACACACACACACACACACACACACACACACACACACACACACACACGATGTAGCGATGTCTGGCCGCTAGGGCGGCGTTACGTCCCGGAGGAGACTGATCAATGACAATACGAGGCAAGGAAGCAGGATCAGATCAGTGTTTATTGGGAAAATGCATACACCTTTTATAGATCAGAAGGCAGGTAGAAAAAACCGTCACCAATAAGTCAATCAAGTTACCTGTTTACTCAGGTTAATTGGGGAAACTCTTCAGGGGAAGTTAATTATGACAGGTAAACATTTGACAGGGGAAGCCCTATTGTTTCGGGCTTACTGACTGGGCAAACATGGTCCCTGTTTGCGCCCGAGATTAGCGCCAAGCCAGGGGGAAGAATGTTTGCCTAATTATACACAGGAGATGCAGGAGATAGCGTTCTGCCGGTCTGGCAGAGCCGCTGGTCAGGTCACGTTAATTGGGTGAATCAAACCCTATAGCCCTATAATTTATTCACTCCCCTTGATATGGCTGCCCACAGAGGCCACCGCTAGGAGCCTTCTCACTCAAGAGGCCTCTACCCGGCCATCCCATGCCCAACCGGGCACGGGGAAACCATACACACACACACACACACACACACACACACACAGAGTCACACACACACAATATTGTCTGCTACTTGGTCTAATCCAGGGGCTCCCAACCTTTTCAAGCTAGGGACCAGGTCAGCTCTCTCAGTCAGCTTCGAGGGCCGGATGACTATTTTGCCCTGACTGCACAATGGAGGTGGCCATTTTGTCTCAGCAGCTTCAAAGGGGTGGCTATTTTGTTTCTCCAATGCCCCTTGGAGGGGTGGGAGACCACATGAAATGGCTCCATGGGCCAGATGCGGCCCATGGGCCTTAGTTTGGGAACCCCTGGTCTAATCCATTGTGTCCTGTGCTAAATCAAGTGTGCTGAATCGAAATCTGAAGTCCGATTCCGCCTAGTATGTCAGGATGTTAATTTAGCAAATCTCCACCCTTTTGGTTAGGTTCTTGCGTTGATCATGCGGGGAATATTTACCACAAATGTAGCAAAAATTGTCTGGTTTATTAACACAGCTGCAGCTACTCATCTTTAGCTCAAAACAGACTCGCTATGGCCTACCGGTAGCTGTACTATCCAATAAGATGGTTTCACATTAGACACAAGCCCTTGGTCCATCTCATCTTATATGCCTTTTCTGACGCCAGCTCACTGACTTGCCCAGACATGTTGGGACATGCATGCCACCAGGGGGACGTGATTCAGCTGAGGTGGCAACAGGCCTACTGGTAGCTGCAACTGTTATAATATTCCCATGTAAAAATGCATTACCCAATGCCATTTGAACAGCTATAGCACACCTTAAAATCTGTACGTGATAGGCAAATTCTGAGTTCAGATTTGGATTCAGCACACTTGTTTTGCTGTATTAGTAATGTGTGGGTGCACATATTAGTAGATGTTGGGTTCCTTTTAACATAATTTTACTGTTGTATTGTTAATGTTGCATTTTTTGAATAATGTATTTTTTTCACTTTTTGTTTATTTAAATCAATAAAAATTAAAAACAAACTCCCAACCCACCCGCTGCAGAAAATAAAAGCAGACAATTCCAACCATGTTCTGGGTGACACAGCGATAAACCCTGCGTGTCAATTCAGGAGGTTTTCCCAAGTGGGTTCAAATGTCTCTTTCCTGCACTGATCACTGTTATCACTGTTGTTATGATAACAGCTGTATCACCACCCAGACTCCCAAGAAATGAGGTCTTCTTCTTCTTCTTTTGTGTCCCGATCAAACCCTGGACTGCCAAAATGAAGCCACTTTCTTGGCTTGGTCGTTGGCCAAACTTAAGTCCTCATTGATGTGTGTTTCTGGCAGTCATCGGCAGACCAGTCAATGAGCCAATGGATTCTGTCTCTCTCTCCACATTCACACAGAGCATGTTGTTGTCCGCCAGGAGCCCACACTTGAGCCTGTGGGTCTTGCATTGAGGGACTCCAACCCTCAGCCTATTCTCCAAGTGACATGTAGGGGAGGTGGAGTTCCTCAGCCATCTCCTCCTTTAATGTCCTGCCTTGTCCCGTGAGCTCCTTCCTCCATCTTCTAAGTTGGTTTTGCTCTTCTTGTGCACCTTCAAAAAGTTTGTTCTTGCCATAAAACCCTTCCTAAACCTGAGCGGATTTAGTGTATGAGAACCAAGACACAGGAAACAGCCACGGGCTGGTTTAACACAGGTTTATTGCATGGTGGTCAGAGGGAACATGAGGTAATGGCGGATGCATGGCTCTATATATACAGTAGTAAACATTCGAATGTGGCTCCGTGATAGCCTATTGGCTACTGTCCGCGTGACTTCATTGCTGGTCACGCCCTTCTTGTCCAGGTGTAGGTAGTGGCGGGAAACTCCGCGCTGTGGCCTTTGATGAGTATGGACCAAGAGAGCTTGGACGCTCGCCGCTGCCCACTGGTGGTCATTAGCTCGCGTCCTCATACAGGGTTTATAGTGATACAGCTGAAGGCTATATTGTTACTGGTAGGAAATGTTACATTGTTAAGATACATTGTTATCACATGAAGATGGTTACCCTATTAGAACACAACACTCCTCCCCCCTAGGATGAGACGAAGTCTCTCAGCCAAGATGGCTTATTTCGAACACGCTGGGGTCTCGGTGCGGGCTGCCCTGCCCCGGGTTTGCTACCTTCTCTTTGTCCCCTGGCTTCCTGTCCTGTAATTGGAGAGGGAGACTTGTTAGTGACTTGCCGCGGTTCTGCGGCTTTGTTGGGAGGTGTGTGCTTTATTTGGGAAGAACCGGGGGCACTGGGGGCTAACGAAAAACCCCTCTTCTCGCTTGGATGGCTGGGGGAACACTCCCAAAAACCCCCCCGGCTCGCAAAATCAAATTCGGAATCAAATTCGGGGGCAGCAGTCGCAAACTCCTCCCCCTCTTCCCCGGGCTCGGATAGAGCTGGCGTATCAAAAGGATATGAGTCGGGACCGCTGCTTCCCCCCCTTGTTTGGGACTGTTGCCCTTCGTTGTCTCCCCCTTGGGATAAACGGGTGGAGGAGAACCCTAACGCTGAGGCATTCTCCGTGCCGTCCGTGGATTGCTTCCTGAGAACCCGGCTCCGGAGCTGATCCGCATGCCGCCTCCACAATAGACCGGTGCTCGTTTCCACCCGATATGACACTGGCCCCGTCTGTTCTATAACTCTCCCTGGTACCCAGGCTGGCCCTGCGCTGGCGTAGTTCCTGCAATGCACAGGATCGCCGGCGGCGAAACCTTTCAACACCGCCACCCCTACGTTCTTCCCTTTGTCCTCGACCCTCGTCGGGTCTAACCTGGACAGAATCGTGGTCAGTTTTCTCCGCATCAGCAGCTCTGCCGGCGAGTATCCGGATGCTAAGGGGGTCACCCTATACGCTAATAGAAACTGACATACTTGGTGATTCAGGTCCCCCGAGCCCATGCGCCGCAGCGCATCCTTTGTTGTACGCACCAGCCGCTCTACTTGGCCATTCGTGGCCGGGTGAAACGGCGCGGATGTGACGTGCCGAATGGCGTTTGCCTCCGTGAATGCCCTGAACTCAGCGGACGTGAAACAACTAGCGTTATCGCTGACCAGAGTGTCGGGTAAACCGAACGTGGAAAAGACCCTCCTTAGATGGCTAATTGTAGTGGCGGAGGACGTGCTCTTTACCGGAATCACCTCCAGCCACTTGGAGTACGCATCCACTATCAGGAGAAAAATGGTTCCTCGGAACGGGCCAGCGAAATCTACGTGCACTCTGGACCACGGCCCCCTTGCTGCGTCCCATTCCCTATGCGGGAGACGAGCCGCCTCCGGTCGGGAGCCCTGGCATGCCTCACAAGTGCCGATCATGTGCTCTATGTCTGCGTCCAGCTGGGGCCACCAGAAGTAGCTCCGGGCCAGCGCCTTGGAACGGACGATCCCCGGGTGGCTGACGTGCAGCAGTTTGAGCACCCCCGGTCGCAGGGATGTAGGGACCACCACCCGTTGGCCCCACAAAAGGCACCCCCTCTCTAGGGACAACTCTATTTTTTTCCGAAAGAATGGGTCGAATTCCGTACCTGGGGAGGACGCCGGCCACCCCTTCTGTACCCAAGAGCTTACTTTCTCCAGCGTTCTATCCTTGCCTGTCGCCCTGGCAATGTCGGCTGGTACTATTGGGGGTGAATCTAAGACCTCTATTAGCAATACCTGGTGGTCTCTCTCTACCCGTGCCTTTTGGTCGCCCGACAAGGGCAAAGGAGACCTTGAGAGTGCGTCTGCATGGCTGATCTCCCTCCTGGGCCGGTATTCCAACTCATGTTGGTATGCGTTGAGAAAGATAGCCCACCGCAGCATCCTCGGGGACAGGATCTGTGGCGTGGGCTTATTTGCAGTGAAAATTCCTAACAGGGGCTTGTGATCGGTCACGATCTTGAACGGGCGACCATACAGAAAATCGTGAAATTTTTTGGTTCCCGCTACTATCGCTAATGCCTCCCTGTCGGTCTGTGCGTAATTCCGCTCTGCTTGGGACAGGGACCTTGAATAAAACGCTATCGGGGCCTCCCTTCCGTCGTCCAACACGTGGCAAAGCACCGCCCCCACCCCCACCGGGGATGCGTCACAGACTAAGACCACTGGCCGTTTGGGATCGAAATGAGTCAGGATTGCCTCGGATGTTAGGAGTTGCTTTAACTCTTTAAACGCCCTCTCTTGCTCGTCACCCCACAGCCATGTTTCCTCCTTTTTAAGCAACCGATGGAGCGGTTCGGCCACCGACGCCTTCCGTGGAAGGAAGGTATGGTAAAAATTGAGGAGCCCCAGAAATGACTGTAGTTCGGATTTGGATGTGGGGCGAGGAGCCTTCTTGATGGCGGCTACTTTGGATTTGGACGGCATAATTCCCTCGGGTGTAACCCGGAACCCTAAAAACTCAACCTCCGTTTCGAAAAAAACGCATTTGTCTTTTCTCAGTCGCAGCCCCGCTTTCTCGAACACAGTCAGTACTTTATCCAATCTCTTTGCCAGTTCGGCCTCACTCCCCCCTGTTATCAATACGTCATCAAAATAAGGCAACACCCCCTCCAGCCCCTTCAGGAGGCGTTCCACAAGCGACTGAAAAAGGCCGGGTGCCGAATTCACGCCGAACTGTAAACGCGACACCTGGAACGCCCCTTTATGTGTAACTATTGTTTGTGCCGCTGCCGTGGCGGGAGTTACAGGGAGTTGCTGGTAGGCTTGTGCTAAATCGAGCTTAGCGAAACACTTTCCCCCATTCAGCCTGGCCAGAAGGTGGCTGACCACCGGCACCGGGTATGCATTAGGGCGGATCGCCTTGTTAATTGTACACTTATAATCAGCGCAAATGCGCACCTCCCCGTTAGCCTTTAGTGCTGTTACAATTGGAGTTTCCCACTCCGCGGAATCAACAGGAACAAGAATCCCCTGGCCCACCAGTTTGTCCAGTTCCGCCTCTATTTTGTCCTTTAGTGCGAACGGCACCCTGCGTGGTTTGAGTCTTATCGGGCGGACCTCCGGGTCTAGGTCGAAGGCTACAGGGGGTCCCTTGAACTTTCCCAGTCCTTTTTTAAAAACGGCGGGGTGCGCGTCGCACACCGCTTGTATTGGATCCGCACCCACGGCATGCACCCCCCCTATGAACAAACCCAAAGGCTGAAACCACTGCGTCCCGAGGAGGCTACAACTTCCCCCTTTGAGAACAACTAGGGGGAGTTCCGCAGAATGTCTCTTAAAACGGACCCGAAATTTCCCGACCCCCAACACTGGAATGCTGTTCCCCTGTACGTCTCGTAGCGTGGACCTCAACGTTTTAAGCTTGGGCCGCACGTGGGGGTCGATTTTCAAGAACTCTCTCTGGGGAATTATAGAATAGGAGGACCCCGAGTCAATTTCCATCCTAATAGGGGCCCCTTGTACTAGTACCTCAACGAAGTAATGGGGTTGTCCCGCGGACACGCTGAACACGGGAGCGTCATCCTCGCTGTCGTCCGAGATGCGGCCCACGCCGTCCTGCTTCCTCGTGGTCCGGGCGCCATCTTTGGACCTCGCTGGACGGTCCGGTCTGGCCGAACGGTCTTGTGAATGCCTCCGGCCCTCTTTCCGCTTCCTGCACGCCTTGGCGATGTGCCCCCGACGGCCGCAGTTGTAACACTCGGTTTTTCGGAATGGGCACTTCGCGCGCTCATGGGCCGCTCCGCAACCATCGCAGCGGCGCCCTCCTTTTCGGACCTTCTGGACCTCCTCGCCGTCGCTGCCTTCCGTAGACGACTTCGAGGTTCGTCGGGTTGCGTGCACCGACTGTCCGGACTTTCCGTGCACCGAATTCTCCGCTTTGCCGGCCCTGGGACGCCACTCACGCCACTGGTGCAATTCGTCTACCCCAGCATTCGTGGATTCCGCGGATTCCGCGGCCTCCACAACCTCCGCCAGCGTGGGTGGTGGCTCCTTGTTCATCAGGCTGCGCTGCACTTCCTTATCCTTCAGGCCACACAGAACTCCGTCCCTGAGGGCCATCTCTAGGTTGTCCCATCTGCAGGGGGCGGCGGCTATTCTCATGGCTGCTACGAAGGTCTCAACCGACTCGTCCGGCGCTTGGACTCGCCTCCAAAACGCGCTCCGAGCGGGAAACATTGCCCTCGAGGGTCGGAACCGCTCACGCAGCAGTTTCATGATGTCCTCGGCTTTGAAATCACTCATCTTCTTCGGTGCAATAATGCCCACCAGCGTTCGCTTGGTTTCTATCCCAAGCATTCGGGTGAGGATGGCCCTCTTCCTTTCCTCGTCGTCTTTGACTTTGAGTTCCACCAGTGCCGCCTGGAAGTCCATCTCAAAGAGCTCCCAGTCTTGTGGTTTGGTAATGTTGAACCCGCTCTGTGCCCTGGCTCCTTGGGGATCCATCATCCCACCTTCGTCGCCAATTTAGTGTATGAGAACCAAGACACAGGAAACAGCCACGGGCTGGTTTAACACAGGTTTATTGCATGGTGGTCAGAGGGAACATGAGGTAATGGCGGATGCATGGCTCTATATATACAGTAGTAAACATTCGAATGTGGCTCCGTGATAGCCTATTGGCTACTGTCCGCGTGACGTCATTGCTGGTCACGCCCTTCTTGTCCAGGTGTAGGTAGTGGCGGGAAACTCCGCGCTGTGGCCTTTGATGAGTATGGACCAAGAGAGCTTGGACGCTCGCCGCTGCCCACTGGTGGTCATTAGCTCGCGTCCTCATACAGGGTTTATAGTGATACAGCTGAAGGCTATATTATTACTGGTAGGAAATGTTACATTGTTAAGATACATTGTTATCACATGAAGATGGTTACCCTATTAGAACACAACAGCGGACTTGATCAATTGGAAAGGTGGGATTGGTTTTTGTTATGTACTGAATAGTTTGTGACAAGTACCCCTTTAACTGATTGTATCCGACAATTGTATCCATTGTAAGTAATCAATGACACATTGTAGCAAGCTGTTAAGAACAATACTGCTCGTGCCAATAGCAGTGTCAGCTCACATGATACAGATTCCCCTGAATACCTGAAGGGCGGGAAACCTCCCCGCTGCACCGCACCTGGAGAAGATGGGCGTGACGTTCCATGACGTCACACGGACAGTAACCAATGAACTATCACCCGGGTTATTCAAAATGTACAGTGTACTATAAATAGAGCTGTTTGGTCCACCTGTATCTCATGTTCACACTGACTACCACGCAATAAAGTTGTGTTTAGCCCTTACTGCGGCTCCTTCTTTGTCTTCCGTGCAAGACACCAAATTGGCGACGAAGGTGGGATGGCGTCCCGAAAAGTGAACATCGCGCCCTTCGATACCACGAAGCCAGAAAAATGGGAACTCTACAAACAGCAGTTCCTCTACGCTATGGACCTCGAAGGCATCGAGGAGGAAGCCCAGCACCGGGCATTCCTACTGGCCCAGTGCGGCCTAGAGTCTTTGGAACTGGCCACCAACCTCCTAACGCCGAGACCGCTCAGGGCCGTGCCCCTGGATGAGATCCTCGCCGAGTTGAGGAAGCACTTTCGCCTGAAAGTGTCCATGTTTCCGGCAAGGTTGGCATTTCAGCAGCGGTGCCAGCGGGCCGGTGAGTCCGTGGCAGACTTCGTGGCAGCCCTGCGGGTGGCTGCCATGCCTTGCCGGTGGGGAGCGTCCCTGAGCGAGGCGCTGAGAGACAGGCTCCTGCTGGGCCTGCGAGATGAGGGGGCCAGGAAAAAACTCCTGGCCAAGGACGAGAGCATCTCGTTCGAGCATGTCCTGCGCATCACCCAAGCTGCCGAGTCAGTGCAACAAGGTGAACGGGTGTGCCGGGCCAGGACCGCCGCGGTTGGGGGGCCCCCACCGGTGGTCACAGTCCACAGCTGTTCCTCCCACGGAGAGCAGGGGCCCTCCGAGTCCACCACGTCCACATCCGACTTCAGCGAGGACGAGGACGTGCAGCGGGTGCAGAGGAGACGCGAGAGGCGAGACCGTGCCAGAGAGGACTGCCGCTGCGATGGATGCAGGGCATCCCACGACCGGAGCCGATGCCAATTCCGGAAGGTGGAGTGCCACAACTGCGGGCGGCGCGGGCACATCGCAAGGGTCTGCAGGCGTCGTCGAGACGATGGCAAGGGCCAGGCGGAACGGCCCCAATGAAAGGCGGATGAGGTCAGGCCCATCCTCGACGACGACGAGCCCCAGGAGCACCGCGTGTCTCGACGGATTCCTGACGACCGCAACCAGGCGGTCCACAGCGTGCAGTTGCGGCGGCCCCGGTTTTTTGTTGAGGTACTGGTACAGGGGGTCCCAATAAGGATGGAGATCGATTCGGGGTCATCGTACTCCATCGTCTCCCACAGGGAATTTCTACGCATTCCCCCAAAGTCACGCCCCAAGCTGAAGGCCCTTAAGACTAATTTGCGGGACGTTCAGGGCAAGAGTATACCAGTGTTGGGGGTGGGAGAGTTCAAGGTTCAGTTTAAAAGGTGCTCCGCGCAGTTGCCCCTAGTAGTCCTAAAAGAAGGGTCCTGCTGCCTCCTGGGTACACAATGGTTTGGGCCCCTGGGAGTTTTCATCGGAGGCATACACGCCGTGCAGGCTGACCCGATCACAGAGGTGTGTAACGCACACCCGGCCGTTTTTGAGAAGAGGCTAGGGAAGTTCAAAGGGCCCCCAGTTTCCTTCGAATTGGACCCCGACATTCGACCCATCAGGATGAAGCCAAGAAGAGTGCCTTTCGCACTAAAGGACAAAATAGAGACTGAACTGGACAAACTGGTGGGTCAGGGGATTTTGGTGCCGGTGGACTCCGCTGAGTGGGAAACCCCCATTGTTACGGCACTTAAGGCTAATGGGGAGGTCAGAATCTGCGCTGACTACAAGTGCACGATTAACAAGGTAATTTGCCCAAACGCGTATCCAGTGCTGGTGGTAAGCCACCTGTTAGCAACCTTGCATGGGGGGAGATGTTTCGCCAAACTAGACTTGGCCCAGGCATACCAGCAATTGTCGGTAACCCCAGCTACAGCCGCCGCTCAGACAATTGTTACCCACACAGGAGCTTTTAAAGTCACGCGCCTCCAATTCGGCGTAAATTCGGCTCCGGGGATCTTTCAGTCTCTCATAGAAAGATTGTTGAAGGGGCTCCCAGGTGTTTTCCCCTACTTTGATGACATTCTGATAACAGCGGGAGGAGAACAGGAATTGGCCAAGAGGTTAGACCAGGTACTAACGGTGTTCGAGAGAGCGGGGCTCAGGTTAAGAAAGGACAAGTGTGTATTTTTTGCTGAAGAGGTAGAGTTTCTGGGTTTCCGAATAACCCCTGAGGGCATAAAACCAGCAGAGTCCAAGGTAGCGGCAGTGAAAGATGCACCTCGCCCCACCACCAAGGCCGAACTGCAGTCCTTCCTAGGACTCCTAAATTTCTATCACTCTTTCCTCCCGGGAAAGGCGTCGGTAGCGGAACCACTGCATAGATTGCTCAAAAAGGTTGCGGCTTGGCGGTGGGGGGACAGCCAGGAACGGGCGTTCCGGGGGCTCAAACAGCTTCTTTCTTCCGAGGGTGTGTTGACCCACTTCGACCCAAAGAAACCAGTTGTGCTAGTCTGCGATGCCTCACTGGTGGGGGTGGGGGCAGTCCTCTGCCATGTGCTAGAGAGCGGGCGAGAAGCCACAGTGGCATACTATTCGAGATCCCTGTCCAAGGCAGAGCGCAACTACGTGCAAACAGACAGGGAAGCCCTAGCGATTGTTGCAGGAACCAAGAAGTTCCCCGATTTTCTCTATGGCAGGCCATTCAAAGTCGTGACTGACCATAAGCCCCTCCTAGGGATTTTCACTACAGATAAGCCAACCCCGCAGATCTTGTCCCCAAGGATGCTGCGTTGGGCGATCTTTCTCAACGCGTACCAGTACGTGTTGACCTACCGCCCCGGCAAGGAGATCAGCCACGCTGATGCCCTTTCTAGGTCACCCCTCCCACAGGCAGGGGACCCCGAGTGTGAGGTAGAACAGGACCACCAGGTGCTCCTGATTAAGGCCCTAGAGTCGCCTCCAATTCTGCCAGCTGAGATTGCCAAGGCTACGGCGAAAGACAAGTCATTGGCCTTAGTCAGTTCATGGGTACAGAAAGGCTGGTCGGCAACCTCCCCTACAGAGGAATTCAGGATTTACGGTAGGCGGAGAGACGAGCTCTCCCTAGAAAGGGGCTGCCTACTCTGGGGGCAGCGGGTAGTAATCCCCGAAGTTCTGAGGTCCCGGGTGCTCAAGATGCTGCATATCAGCCACCCGGGGATCGTGCGCTCTAAGGTGCTAGCGAGGAGTTACGTCTGGTGACCCAAACTGGACACAGATATAGAACACATGGTTGGCACTTGCGAGAGCTGCCAGAGCACCCGGCCCGAGGAGTCCCGACTTCCGCACAGAGAATGGGACACGGCCCGTGGTCTGTGGTCCTGTCTACACGTGGACTTCGTGGGTCCTTTCAGAGGTACCCTTTTCCTTATAATAGTGGACTCCTACTCCAAGTGGTTGGAGGTAATTCCCATGGCCAGTACATCGTCAGCTGCAACGATTAAGCAATTACGCAAGGTATTCAGCTGCTTCGGTTTACCGGATGTACTTGTGAGCGACAATGCCACAACTTTCACGTCAGCGGAGTTTCAGGGTTTCATAGAGATTAACAAAATTCGCCACATAACTGCGGCCCCGTTTCACCCCGCTACAAATGGTCAAGCGGAACGCCTGGTGCGAACAACGAAGGACGCACTGCGTAGGATAGGCCCTGGGGAATTGAACTTGCAGCTTTGCCAGTTCCTATTAAGGTACCGTGTAACCCCCTTAGCGTCAGGGCTTTCTCCCGCCAAGCTCCTCATGCGGAGGAAACCCGCCACGATTCTCTCAAGGCTAGACCCAAGCAGGGTGTAGGATACGGGTAGAAACATAGAAGCAGGGGGGACCAAGAGTTTCGAGATCGGCCAGCCAGTACACTGCCGGAACTACGCAGCTGGCGGCCCCACTTGGGTACCTGGAATAGTGGTCGGACAGATGGGGCCAGTCTCCTACAATGTCAAGACAGGCACAGGACTCCTCTGGAGGAGGCATGCCGACCAGCTCAGAGGTAGAGTAGTGGGAAGTGAAGACGTGAGTGACCAAATGGAGCAGTCAGCGTTAGGGTTCTCCCCCACCCGCTTATCCCAAGGGGGAGACACAGACCACAGGGGGGAGGGAGATGATACAAACCCGCATCCTTTTGACCCGCCGGGTAACAGGGACAATTTAGAGGAGAGGGATTTTGAAGACTTGTTAGATTTTGAGTTAGGAGACCGGGGGGATTTTTTGGAGTGGTCCCCCACCCATCCAAGCGAAGAGCGGGGTTTTTCTTTAGTCCCTGGAGCCCCCGGTCTCACATCCCTGGAGTTTACTCCCACACCTAGACCTTCCCAATCCCCGACTCACGACTCGCAGCCAATCGCTAACGAGTCACCCTCCTCAAGTGCAGGGACTCCGGCCCAAAGTGCGGCCACCACTCGCCCAAAGCGAACGTGCAGAAAGCCTCAATGGCTAAAGGACTTCGTCTTCACCTAGGGGGGAGGGATGTTATGTACTGAATAGTTTGTGACAAGTACCCCTTTAACTGATTGTATCTGACAATTGTATCTATTGTAAGTAATCAATGACACATTGTAGCAAGCTGTTAAGAACAATACTGCTCGTGCCAATAGCAGTGTCAGCTCACATGATACTGATTCCCCTGAATACCTGAAGGGCGGGACGTCACGCGGACAGTAACCAATGAACTATCACCCGGGTTATTCAAAATGTACAGTGTACTATAAATAGAGCTGTTTGGTCCACCTGTATCTCATGTTCACACTGACTACCATGCAATAAAGTTGTGTTTTAGCCCTTACTGTGGCTCCTTCTTTGTCTTCCGTGCAAGACACCAAAGTTTTCATCAAAGCAAAAGAAAGGAGGTGAGATTTAACTCAGCACCTCCTGGAAGAACAGGACCCCCTACAACAAAAGGAATTCTCCTACAACAGCCACTGCTGTTCCCAGTGAAGGGCTAATTGTTCTCTTTAAAATGTGTCCCATTTGTTTCAGCCCCATATAACAACTGTGCTAATATGTTGACCATATGTCAATGGTCCATGGAGCTGCTCTCTCCCCCTACAACAAGGGCCTCATCCTTTTTGTGTGTCTGGCTGGTACCTAAGCCAGTCGCACAAGAGGGCCTTTCCAGAAAGGTTTGTTTTCTTTCTTTCTTTCCCCGCAGACAACATGAGCCAGATTTCAAGACCAGCCAAGGCAGACTATCTCCTGGCCTCTTCCTCTTTCAACAAACCCCGGAAAAAGGCTTGATGGGGAGAATGAGGAACAGAGAATTGTGACCGTGGAGTGCTCAGGGTCACAAGACCAAAATGTTTCCTGCAGAGGAGGAAGATCTCTAGCTCTTCCTCCTCTTCCTCCTCCCTTTGAGAGCATCGCAGAACTGGCACTGCGATCAGGACCCAAACTGCTAAATTATACGTAGTAGCAACACAGTAAAGGTGGGAAGACAGGAAACTTTCCGATTGGTTACTTAGGGACAAACAATGCAAAACAACGTCCTTTAGTTTAGGCTAACATTTCTGTCTCTATGGTTATTGTGCTATCACCCATCGCATGCTGGGGTTGCACAGCAATACTCAACACAAACTTGGGGCAATACAGGAATTGATAACTAGAACATCTCAGCCAGATGTTCACCCAGTTGTGATTGAGAACTTCTAGCCTGTTCCCTTGTTAAACACACATTCTTTGGAGTGTCTCATTGAAATCTCCTTTGCTGTCATGGGAATCCAGTGCTGGGATTGTGCAGATGGCAGCCCTTCAGAGAGTGGATCACAGAAGGGAAGAGCATTTGCTATAGGCACCTGGTCAGCCGTGATCATGGCCGACATGTTCCCTTTCCCTGTTAGGGGCATGGCACTTCCCATGTAGCCACTGTTCTGACATAACAACCTTCCACACCTTCCACAAAAATACATCTTTCCCCCCTCCCCAGGCACGTGCCTGCTATGGACACACTTCTTCTTTCATGTCCCAATCAAACCCTGGACTGCCAAAATGAAGCCACTTTCTTGGCTTTGTCATTGGCCAAGTGTAAGTCCTCATCGGTGCATATTTCTGGCAGTCAGTGGCAGACCAGTAAATGAGCTGGATTCTCTCTCTCTCCACATTCACACAGTGTGTTGTTGTCTGCCAGCAGCCTCCACTTGGGCCTGTTGGTCTTGCATTGAGGGACACCAACCCTCAACCTATTCAGGGTCCTCCCAAGTGACATAGGGGAGGTTGAGTTCCTCAGCCATCTTCTCCTTGTTCCTTGTCCAGTGAGCTCCTTCCTCCATCTTCTAACTTGGCTTTTCTCTTGTGTACCCTCAAGAATGTTTGTTCTTGCCATAAAGATCTTCCTGGCTGAGCTTGTGGACTTGAGGCTTATCTCCATTCAGAGGGTGTCGAGGGTCCTTCTCTTGCTTAGTTCTCCTGGTGTCCACTGCTACGTCTCTCCTGATCTTAGGTGGAGTGATACCAACAAGAGGGCCTATTTTCAGCCCCCACTTGAGCCTGTTGGTTTTCATTTAGGGACTCCAACCCTCAGCCAATTCCCGGATCTGAGTTGGTGGCCTTGAGGCTCATCTCCATTCAGAGGGTGTTAAGGGTCCTTCTCTTGCTTAGTTCTCTCAGGCATCCACTGCTCCTTCTCTCCTGATTAGATGCACACATTGTTGTTATTATTGTTGTTGTTCAGTCGTACTGTCGAGTTTGACCCTTTGGACCACAGCACGCCAGCCTCCTCTGTCATCTGCCATCTTCCATAGTCCACCCAGATCTATGTCCATTGCATCTACGATGCCATCTAACCATCTCATCTTCTGCCACTCCCTTCTCCTTTTGTCTTCGATCTTTCCTAGCATCAAGGCCTTCTCCAGTGAGTCCTCTCTTCTCATAGTCATTTGGTGGCCAATGGTCTTGAGTTTCAGCTTCAGTATCTGTCCTTCCAGGGAGCAGTCAGGGTCGATTTCCTTCAGGATGGACTGATTTGATCTCCTTGCAGTCCAGGGGACTCTCAAGAGTTTTCTCCAGCACACACTCACACACAAATACACACGCAACACAGGTCTCTGCTCTAACTTTGTACCCAGTCCACCCATAGCAGAGGAAGGCAACCCTCTGGCCAGAAGGGGACACCATCGGTGCGCTAGTGGCTGCAGGAGGAAGCCCACTTGGCTCTCTGCAAAACTCTGATGTGGCAGCCAGTCCATTATGCAAGGAGAACTCTTTTGCATTTAGTTCGGCAACCAGCTCAGATCCGAAAGAGCTTTATAAACAATCTCTGATGTCCTCCCAGAGAGGCATCTTCAAAGCAGGGTCAGCCCTCCAAGCAAGCAGGATTACGAGAGTTGGGCATGGAAAAGGAAACCACCATCTTCCCCTTTTTAGCACAGGAAGTGTATGAGGTCAAAAAGGGGGCTCTTTGGTTGTTGTCAACAAGGAAGCTGAGGCTGCTGAACCTCATGGCTTCAAGACTGGGAAATCCAGGGTGGTGGTGGTTGTCAGCTGGGGGATAGAAAGATGGCGTTAGCCAAGACACAGATGGGAGATTGGACTCAGCAGCATCTTCTACAGTTGTCATGAGACGGCATGCACATGCTTCTAATGGCCAGAGAACTCCACCTTGGAATCCTGCCAGATGTAGTACCACAAAAAACCCAACCCAGCCTTTCCTGAGGACCATCTTCTACATTCCAAGTTCTCCTCCCACCCACCCCTTTCGAAAGGGAATGTCTTCTACAGATGTTCCATAGTATCATAGAGGAGAGGTCCTCAAACTTGGCTCTCCAGATGTTCTTGGACTTCAATTCCCAGAAGCCCAAGTCAGCACTCTGACTGATCAGGGCTTCTGGGAATTGAAGTCCAAGAACAGGAGGGGCCAACCTTGGTGGTCTAGGTGTTATTGAACTTCAATTCCCAGAAGCCAAAGTGGGGATCTCTCCATATTCACACAGCATGTGTTGTTGTCCACCAGAAGCCCCCACTTGAGCCTGTTGATCTTGCATTGAGGGACTCCAACTCTCAGCCTATTCTGGGTCCTCCAAGTGATGTAGGGGAGGTTGAGTCCCTCAGCCATCTCCTCCTCTTTTAATGTTGTTTCTTGTCCACTGAGCTCCTTCCTCTGTCTTCTAATTTGGTTTTGCTCTTGTGCCCCCTCAAGAGTGTTTGTTCTTGCCCTAAAGTTCTTACTGGATCTCGGCAGGTGGACTTGAGGGTCATCTCTATTCAGAGGATGTTGAGGGTCCTTCTTTTGCTTAGTTCTCTCGATGTCCACTGTTACTTCTCTCCTGATCTTAGGTGGAGCAATACCAACAAGATGGCATATTTTCAGTCCTCACTTGAGTATGTTGGTCTCACATTTAAGTGCTACAACCCTCAGCCTATTAAGGGTTCTCCAAGTGACGTAGGGGAAATTGAGTTCCTCAGCCATAGTCTCCTTCAATGTTGCTCCTTGTCCAGTGAACTCCTTCCTCCATCTACTGATTTAGATTTTGCTCTTGCGTTTCCTCAAGTATGTTTCTTCCTGACCTAAAGCTCTTCCTGGGCCTGAGCACTGAGCATTATAAGGCCCCTCTTGGTTGCACACAGGCCAGACGTGAAGCTGATGGGGGCCGTGTTGGCATCTTTCTTCCATGCTGGTGATGAGGCCATATCACCAGGGCATCTTGGAGCACCTGGATTTCATAGGTGTGACCAGGGCAGGATACGGCAACAAATACCCTTGTAAGAGTATCATCTGGTAAGAGCCAGTGGAAGGTGGTGGACCTGTGCAGGTGGGCTCACAGGTGTTATACAGGAACAGCTGCTCAAGAAACTCACCACTGGTTAAAAATAAAAGCAATCCAGGAGCCATCCACTCTGACCAGGTTATCCTGCTATGGGCATAGAGTAGACCCTACGGCCAGTGACTCAACGCCAAGTTTTGCTGAGCAGCCAGTGAGGTGTTTGCTGGACTGTGTACACCGCCCAGAGTCTAAATAATAAATAAATAAATAAATGTCAGCTGGCAGTTAACTAACCTGACAACCTTGAGGACTAACAGCCTTGAGTGGTGAAGTCCTCAGGGAAGGGTGATGGTCCCCAAGGGGATTAAATCCCACTAAAATAAAATTTCACGTCAGAAATTACTCTGGGTTGAAAGGATTTTTGCGGGAGAAACTCCACTCAGGGGACACCTGAATGAGGTTCATTTCATGTCCCCCAAGATCCATCATGCAGCACTCGGGTATCGAAACCCCGACCTTCCAGTCACCAAGCTCAGTGTCTTAACCACTAAGCCATTGCAATGCTGCTAATTCCACTGGGATCCCTCTTGATGGAGGAGAGCAGCAGAGGAGGACTCTGAGTGCCTAAAGGGCTCAGGACCACAAATGTGGGCCTCCACTGACTCCACCACACCTCGAAGCGCCATGTGGTTGAGGAAGGGCAAAATGGCCATCTGGGGGAGTGTGACCCAATGGCCTCTGGCTTAAAAAAGTTGAGAACTTGTGTGATACTATGGGTGTCGTTGGACAATATTCATGGCTGATTGCCATAATGATCGCCAATATTTCAATTCAGATACGGAGGGAGGAGGAGGAAGAGGATCCACTGAACTGACCGCTGCTGTTGCCATATTTGCCTGGAAGGCAACCAGGGTACGGAGCATTAGAGAGAACCATCTGACAATGGGGACGGGTTAAACACCAGTTATAATGAATTTTACTTCTCAGTTTTAATCCTATTTTAAACTCTACCGATTTATACTGTTTGAAATGTATTGCATCCATTCTGTGCATTTGTATAGAGATACTTTTATCCTCATGTTTAGAATAACTTTTAAACTTAGGTCAGATTTGAGAGATGCTAGGTGTCTTCACCTTGTAAATGTGTGTTGTTCTTATTCTTCTTTTTATTAGATTCAAAGAAGTCCTATTTCATTACCTGACTCAAGGTAAAGGTCATCCTTGCTTGAAAGCCAGTCATATCCGACTCTAGGGCGCAATGCGCATCTCCATTTACAGCCAAAGAACCAGCGCTGTCTGCATTTTGCAGACATTTCTGTGGACATGTGGCAGGCACGATTAAACAGTGCACGGAACACTGTTACCTTCCCCCCCCCCAAGGGGTCCCTATTTATCTATTTGCAATTTCTTGCTTTTGAACTACTAGGTTGGCAGGAGCTGGGACAGAGACGGGCACTCATTCCGTCCTGCGGTATTCGGGTCCCGAGCTGCTGACCTGCCGACCTTCCAGTCAGCGTCTTAGCCACTTGAGCCACTGCAATCCCTACCTAGCTCAAATGTAATCCCAATTTTAACAACTGATTTTATTTCAACTCAAGTAGATATGTCTGTGGGTATCCGAGCATACATTTTAACTGTATCTTATGCACTTTATTTTTTTTTTAAAAAAAACATTTTACTGTGCTGGCTGTTGACTGTAATAAAGTGATTGAGTAGAGCGGAGGGCGACCTTCTCTTGACTGCCAGATGTTGCATCTCAATGAAGCATTTTCATGCACAAAGCCAGCCAATCCCACAACGGCGTCCTTTGAAATGCACCAATGAGGTGCGGAGCCTGCCTCTTTGGGTCTTCCAGGTGAGTCACTCCTTCCAACAGGTTGGGTCTTGACCTGCCAGGTTCCCCTGCACCATTATTATTCTCCTCTCAGGTGTGTTGAGAGAACGGGGAGGGTGCAGAACAGGCCGTGCCCCTGTGGGGGAAGAGGGCACCTGCCAGCCAACCAACCTGAGTGAATGGAGGGGTGGGTTGGCTGTCTTCCAAATGAGCAGTGAGCAAAGGATGCCGTTCTTTAAAAAGCATAAAAAATGGGCCGCCAGCCAAACGCTTCGCCCAACCCACCCCCTCATTGCCCGACGCCCTCGTTTCCAGGCCCTTTAAACCGGCACGTGATGCAAACATAATTGACTTGCAGGAGGGTGGTGTTGACTTGCCCAGGGGACAGGTGTGCCGCTCTCAAAGGCAGCCGAATGGAGGGACCGGAGGCCAGGGAGGGAAAGAGAAAACAGGTCTCAAAGGTTGAGGCCAGCCTCCCTCCACCTGCCTGGCAGCCTCCATGGGTGTTGTATTACAAATCCCATCATCTATAGGTTGCCCTTGCTCGAAAGCCAGTCGTATCTGACTCTAGGGTTCAGCACTCATCTCTGTTTACAGCCACAGAGCCAGCCCTGTCTGCGTCTGCAGATGTTTCTGTGGACATGTGGCAGGCAGGACTAGACACCGGAGTGCATGGAATACTGTTTACCTTCTCACCGAAATGGCACCTCTTTATCTACTTACAATTTCTTGCTTTCGAACTGCTAGGTTGGCAGAAGGTGGGACAGAGGACAGGAGCTCACTCCGTCATGCAGCACTCAGGTCTCGACCTGCCGACCTTCTAGTTGTCAAGTTCAGCATCTTAACCACTAAGCCAGTGCAGTCCCTCTGGATTCAACTAAACAAAACCACTCCTTAAATATCTCATTTATCTTGAAAGCCCTGTTAGGGTCCTATAAGTTAGTTCCAACACGGTGGCACGTAAAAACAGATAGCAAAGTTACACATCTAATCGAAAAGCCAGAGGTTGGGAGTTCAATTCTCCATGGTGCCTCCAGGGAGAAGAATCAACCCATGTAGCGATGGGCGGTCCCAGGGTGGGCCCAGAAGAAGGGAATGGTAAACCAATTCTGTGAGTTCTCCACCTTGGAATACCTTCCTGGCAAGGGTTGACATAAGTCAGAATAGACTTGATGAATGCAATTATTACTAGGAGGTGACTCAAGTCTGTCCAGGTTATCCTGCTATGGTACTAGAGCCATGATGGTGAACCTTGGCACTCCAGGTGTCCTCATACCTCAATTCCCAGAAGCCCAAGTCAGCACTCCTGCTGATCAGGGCTTCCTGGAATTGAAGTTCAAGAACACCTGGAGTGCCAAGGTTCGCTATCACTGTAATAGAGTAAACCCTACTGCCAACGACTCAATGCCGAGTGTCAGGCGGCGGTTAACTAACCTGACCACCCTGAGGACTAGCTGCCTTGGGTACTGAAGTCCACAGGAAAGGTTGATGGTCCCCAAGTGGACTAAATGGTCCCACTTGGATCCATCTTGACGGAGGGCAGCAGCTTCATCCATCTGATTCCTGGCCTGGGGCTGATGATGAGGACTTTGCATGCCCAAAGGGCTCAGGTTCAGAAAGTGACTTGCGGAACTGGATCAGTGGTACTACGGGTGTCATAGGGACTGCGGTGGCTCAGTGATTAAGAAGCTCACCTTGTTAGCTGGAAGTTTGAGATCCAGGTGCTGCATGATGGATTGAGCGCCCCTCTCTGTCACAGCTCTTGGGGACACGAAAGGAGCCTCATTTGGGCGTTCCCTGAGTGGAGTTTCTTCTGCAAAAATCCTTTCAACCCAGAATAATTTCTGACATGAAATCATTATAATGGAGATGAGCCCTAGAGTTGGATACCACTGGCTTTCGGACAAGGGTGACCTAGGAGAGTATCACTTTTAACAGGGAATTGGGGGGCAGAGCCCCCCAAGACCACTCTGGCAGGCCACAATTAGCTCACAACAATCCTGCTGAAGATGGAGCTTTATGGGTGTCATGTTGCGATACAGAAGGCAAATGGATTATATTTGCAGGACAGTCTTCATGGCTGATCACCATGATGATCACCAATATTCGGATTCAGATACAGCAGCAGCAGCAGAAAGTGTCTCAAGCAAGTAAGCCATGGGGCACAGAACATTGGGATGAAATAGTGCAAAAGTTCTAATCCCCCCAAAGGCCAGGCAGCAAAACTATAGAACAGTGATGGCCAACCTTGGCACTCCAGACATTTTTGGACTTCAATTCCCAGAAGCCCAAGTCAGCACTCCTGCAGATCAGGGCTTCTGGGAACTGAAATCCAAGAACATCTGGAGAGCCAAGTTGGAGGAACTCTGAGCTAGATTGGAGAGGGTTCCTCAAACTTTGCTCTCCAGGTGTTCTTGGACTTCAATTCCCAGAAGCCCAAAGTCAGTACTCCTGCTGATCAGGGCTTCTGGGAATTGAAGTCCAAGAACGCCTGGAGTGCCAAGGTTCCTCATCACTGTTATAGAACAATGGGGGGAAAGAGAATTAGAAGCATTGATAGGGAGACGCATCTGTTTTGTCTGGCACTGGGGCAATCCCTAGCTTGGGGGGGGGGGAGAATGACACGTTAAGAAGCATGGTTTGGAAAAGGCCCCTCCCTCCTTGAATCGAGTCATACTATCCAGTCTTGAAAGTTCCATCATCTTCTGCCAAGTTTCTCCTTCCTGTTCTGTCTTGGTAAGATGATGCAAACTCCACCCTCGGGGCTATGCAATGGAATGGGAGCCTTGCCTCTCTATCCGAAGCTGTGCATCGACTGCAGACTGGGACACCATGACAGAGAGAGAGAGAAGCACACACGCCCTTCAGGCACCAGGTTACCCAAGTTTCTTGCACAAGTCCTGTGCGAAGACAACCCTTTGGCACGTCAACATTCATTAGAAGGGAGGTGAAGTAAAAAAACACAAATCCTGCCGGATGAATCAGGCTTAATTTATCAATCAGGTAGCTTCCATAGTGGCCAGTGGGAATGCTCTTGATGCAATATATCTTGTCTTCAGCAACGTCTTTGGCAAAGCGCACCATGATATTTTGATTAGCAAGCTAACTAAGTGTGGCCTAGATAGCACAAGTGGCAGGTGGAGATATAGTTGGTAACTCAAGAGAGTCCTTGTTAATGGATCCTTCTCAAGATGGAAAGCCAGGACTGCGGTGGCTCAGTGGTTAAGAAGCTCACCTTGTTAGCTGGAAGGTTGGCAGGTCAGCAGTTCGTGACTCGAGTACTGCACGACAGAGTAAACTCCTGTTTTTTCCAGCTCTGTCCCAGCTCCAGCCAACCTAGCAGTTCGAAAGCAAGAAATTGCAAGTAATTAAAGAGTGACCACTTCAGCAGGAAAGGTAACAGTGTGCTGTGTGCTTTGGAGTCTAGTCATGCCCGCCACATGACCACAGAAATGTTTGCAGATGCCGACAGTGCTGGCTCTTCGGCTGTAAGCAGAGATGAGCACCGAACCCTAGAGTCGGATTAAAATGGCTTTCGGGCAAGGGCAACCTAGGAGAGTATCGCTTTTAATGGGGAATTCAGAGGTCAGAGACCCCCAAGACCGTTCTGGCTGGCCCCAAGTAGCTCATGACAATCCTTCCAAAGATGGAGCTTCATGACAGAGGAATCAAAGGTGATTGGTCAACGTAAAGCAGTGGTTCCCAACCTAAGGCCCGTGAGCCAGGTCCGGCCTGTAGCACCATTTCATGGGCTTCAAGGGCACAAAATTGCCACCCCTTTGAAGCTGTTGGGATAAAATGGCCACCTTCATCGTGCAGGCAGGGCAAAATGGCCACCTGGCCCTCGCAGCTGACTGAGAGTATGACCCGTTCCCTGGCTTGAAAAGGTTGGGGAGCCCCCACCCCCACCCCCGGCGTAAAGAAATCCAGACAGTCAGAACATAAGAACAGCCTTGCTGGAAGAGGCCACAGGAGCCCATGATCCAGTCCAGCATTCTGTCTCACACAGTGGCTCACCATTTCCTTCAGGGTATTCTTCCCAAGGAGATGCCTTCACCTGCTTAGGATTCCCTGGAAATGGCATTGAGAGATATCCTGCCTATCTCTCCAACCCGGAGGTTGTCCTTAGGTAGCCATAATTATAGCCATTGATACCCTTGTCCTCCATGAACTTGTCTAATCCTTTCTTGAAGCTGTCAAGACTGACAGCTGTCACCACTTCTTCTGGCAGGGAGTTCCATAGACCAGTAATCCTCTGGGTGAAAAAGTACTTTCTCTTATTTGTTTGAGAACTAGTACCCAAACGTTTCATGGAGTGTCCCCTAGTTCTAGTGTTATGCAATAGGGAAAAGTTTTTCCTTATCTACTTTGTCCACACCGTGCATGATTTTATAAACTTCAATCAGGGCACCTCTTAGACGTCGTCGTCGTTCAAGAGTGAAGAGGCCCAACCGTTGCAGCCTCAGATGGTAAGGAAGGTGTTCCAGTCCCCTCATCATCCTTCTGGTTGCCCTCCTCTGCACTTTTTCCAGCTCCATAATATCCTTCTGGAGGTATGGCGACCAGAACTGTACACAATATTCCAGATGGGGCCTCACCATAGATTTATAAAGAGGCAAAATGACACTTGCTGACTTATTCTCTATACCTGTTGTGTATGGAACTCTGTATCTTTAAGAATATAACATAGTTGTTAGGAAGCGATTCAGCTGCAACCAATGGACATCCTTTGCTTCCCTCTCATGAACTAGCAAAGGACCAATGAACACCTCTGGTTGGAAACCCAAATGTATTGTCCCTCAGTGTATAAAAGGAGCTGCGCCTCCGCCATTACCTTATGTTCAGATTGCATACCTTGCAATAAAGATGTGTCTGGCTCACTGAATACTGCCTACCGCGTATCAATCTGCATACATCAAAATACCCTTCCTAATGATCCCTAGCATTGAGTTTGCTTTCTTTCACTGCTGAGGCACACTGGGTTGACATCTTCATTGAGTTGTCCACCAGGACACCAAGGTCCCTTTCCTGGTTTGTCGCAGAGAGTTCAGACCCCATCCGTTTATAAATGTAATTGGGGTTCTTTGCCCCAACATGCATCACTCTGCACTTACTAATGTTGAAGCTCATTTGCCACTGTTTTGCCCACTCCCCCAGTGTCGAGAGATCCCTCTGGAGCTCCTCACAATCTCTCACAGTTTTCACTACCCTGTATAATTTAGTGTCGTCAGCAAATTTGGCTACCTTGCTATTTACTCCTACCTCTAGATCATTTATGAAGAGGTTGAAAAGCAGGGGTCCCAGTACTGAACCTTGGGGGACCCCACTCTTTACTTCCCTCCACTTGGAGAAGTGTCCATTTAGGGCTACCCTCTATTTCCTGTCCAGGAAAACTGGATATTTTATCAATTGGTTCCAAGCCATAAATCAGAAAATGGGCTGTGGGCTTGGCGAGTGGTTATAATTAGCTCTGGGGATAAACAAGCCGTTGTGGAGAAAAGGTCTTCCTTTATACTGTCCTGTTAAAAAACAACAACCACACAACCGCCACAGTCCAGTGGCCCGCACACACTTCCTGGTGGCTGCTTTCCAACACCACAGAAGACAGGCCTCTTTTGAGAAGCCGTCGGGGCTGAGTTCATAATTACAACATTGTCTGCCACACCGCGGCGATGCTGCACCCTCGTATCTTTTTGGGGAGGGATGTGCACATCTGCCCTGCTTCCAGCATCTTCCTCCCTGGGAGGGGCACAAGGCCACTTCCTGCAGGGGGGGGGGCAAGAAAGAACAGCCCCCTCCTTGTGTTGGTTCGAATCTCCTCATTGCTGGGGAAAACACAGGTCCTTTCAAAACGCTTCCGAATCCAGCGGTGCAGGTTCCTGGCTCAAATGGTTTCTTTTGGGAGTGTGATAAATGAAAATTGGGATTTCCGAGGTACAGATTAAAATGCAAATAGAAAAAGCAAGATCTACCGTCACACAAAAATGCAACATTTGTGGCTAAGGGACTGCGGCGGCTTATTGGTTAAGTAGCTGAACTTGACGACTGGAAGATCGGCAGGTTCAGCAGTTCAAGACTCGAGTGCTGCTTGACGTAGTGAGTTCCTGTCCTCTATCCCAGCTCCTGCCGACCTAACAGTTTGAAAGCATGAAATTGCAAGTAGATATCATATATACTCAACTATAAGATGTCCAAAATATAAGTCGAGGTACCTAATTTGGACCTCTAAAACTAGGAAAATAGTTTGACTCGAGTATAAGGCAGGTGTGGAAAATACAGCAGCTGCTAGTGAGTTTCAATAATTAAAATACATAAAAATACGGTAAAATTAATTAATTTAGACATTTGTGTGGGTATGTTTTTGAGTGTTTAGGTTGACCCGAGTATAAGTTGACTCCCATTTTTGGACCTTATTTTGGGGGCTAAAATACCCGACTTATGCTTGAGTATATATGGTAGATAGGTACCGCTTCGATATAATAATTTCATGCCAAAGATTACTCTGGGTTCAAAGGATTTTTAGGGGATGCCCAAATGAGGCTCCTTTCAGGTCCCCAAGAGCAGCTCTTGAGTATCGAAACCCAACCTTCCAGTCTCCAGCTTAGTGCCTGGGAAGGTAACAGTGTTCCATGCACTCCGGTGTCTAGTCATGCCTGCCACATGTCCACAGAAATGTCTGCAGAGGCAGACAGCGCTGCCTCTTTGGCTATAAACAGAGATGAGCACCAAACCCTAGAGTTGGATACGACTGGCTTTTGAGCAAGGGCGACCTTTACCTAGAGATCTAACTGTGGCTACAAAGATCCAAATAGTGAGATGTGATGTATTCCCAGTGTTGCTGTAGTCCAGGGATTCTCAACCTGCAGTCCATGGCACCATTTCATGTGCCCCCCCCCCACTGCCTCCACCACACCAGGAAGTGCCATGAGGTGGAGGAAGGGCAAAATGACCATCCGGCCCTCAAAGCTGTCTGAGGGAGCGTGACCCAGCCCCTGGCTTATAAAGGTTCAGAACTCCTACTCTAGTCTATGGAGTCGAAGCTTGGACATTGACGAAAGCAACTGAAAAGAGAATTGACACTTTTGAAATGTGGCTCTACAGGCGGCTGCTAAGAATATCATGGGTGGATCATGTGACTAATGTAGACATGTTGCGCCAGATGTTTAAGACCATCAAGCAAAGAAAGCTACGATACCTTGGCCATATCATGAGGAGCGACATAAAATATGGAATCCTCCAACTTGCTCTGCAAGGAAAGATTCCTGAGAAGAAAGAGGCCCTGGACGTAGACAGACTTCATGGCTGAAGAACCTGAGAGACTGGTATGGAAGTCCTCAGAAGACACTGTCCTGAGGAGAAAATAGACCCTCTTGTTGGTATAGCTCCACCTAAGACCAGGAGAGAAGTAGCAGTGGACACTGAGAGAACTAAGCAAGAGAAGAACCCTCGACATACTCTGAATAGAGATGAAGGTCAAATCCACCTGCCCAGATCCAGGAAGAGCTTTATAGCAAGAAGACACATTCTTGAGGGGAGGCAAGAGCAAAACCAGATTAGAAGATGGAGGAAGGAGCTCACTGGACAAGGAATCACATTAAAGGAAGATATAGCTGAGGAACTGAACCTGGAGGACCCTGAATAGGCTGAAGGCTGAAGTCCCTCAACGCAAGACCAACAGGCTCAAGTGGGGGCTGCTAGTGGACAACAACACATGGTGTGAATGTGGAGAAATACAGAATCCGACTGCCAGAAACATGCACCGATAAGGACCTGACTTTGACCAATGGCAAAGCTAAGAAAGTGGCTTTTTTTGGGCAGTCCAGGGTTTGATCGGAACATGAAAGAAGAACCAAAAAACAGGCACCGATAAGGATTTGACTTTGGCCAAAGCCAAGGGAGTGGCTTCATTTCGGCAGTCCAGGGTTTGATCAGGACACGGAAGAAGAAGAACTGAAAACAGGCACCAATGAGGACTTGAGTTTGGCCAATGACCAAGCCAAGAAAGTGGCTTCATTTTGGCAGCCCAGGGTTTGATTGGGACATGAAAGCAGAAGAAACCTCCAGCTCTAAAGGAAAATGAAAAGCTGGAACATCAACTGCTCCTCTCCCTAATGTGAGGGTTTTTTTCGGGGTTGGGGGTTCAGGGGTGGTGGTGTCAGCCCTTCCTTTTCCCAATTAAAGGTTTGGAGAGTGCCCCATTTCCCACCGTGCCTTGGGGGGGGGGGGGAGAACTGGACTTTGCACGAGACGTTGTCTGGGATTTCTCATGATGATGAGGCAGGGGCAGGAGGGAAGTTCAGGCAGAGGAGGAGGAGGGAACTGCCAATGGGCAGTATGGATGGCAGCTCTCAGAGCAGAGGACGTGCTGGGGGTGGGTTATTTTTTTTGGGGGGGGGTGGGTGGGTGGGCTGAGAAAGAAGCCGGAAAGGAAGATGTGAGAGCTGGGAAGGCAGCCATTGAGCCAGGCAAAGGCGGAGAAATGTGCAACTCTCAAACTGTCACCCAGGTGGTCTTGCCACAGGGGTTTTTCTCACACCAAAGGGGGGTGGGGGCGGGCGGGCAATGCCTTGATGCTCATTCTGCTTCTCCAGCTGTGCTCCCTCTGTGTTGATCAAAGGCTGTGCTCTACCCACTAGGCTGCCATTTGTTTACTCTGCAATCGCCCATCCTACCCTTATGCAGTGGTGGTGGGATTCAAATTTTTTTTTTACTCCCTACTCTGTGGGCGTGACATGGTGGGCGTGGCCAGGGGGAAAGCCCTGCGTTGCACCTACCTGAATTAGGACTACTATATTTCAAAACTTGGATGGGCAGAGGGGCCAGCCGGAATTTCTGCTACTGGTTCTGGCGAACTGGTGCGAACCTGGTGATGCCCACCACTGCCCTTATGTCAAAGCCCAGGAAGCAATTGCATATCAAGGCAGAGTTTTGTCACGCCAGCTGTTTGCAGTGCCTCTTACATACACAAATGCTCACCAGTAGTGTTACCTGAAAACTGGCAACCTTTTCTGGGACCATACACAGGCAGGGTTGAATCAGGAACAAACTCACAGACAAAGGGTTTTGATACAATTTTAAAGATGTTTACTTATGAATCAAATAAGGAAATAAAATACCAAATAAGAAAAATATAAGAAATCCAGTTAGATGGAGTTCACTTTAGAAATACAGAAGATTGCTTAAAAATACTTAGACATATGGAGTTACTCAGGAATAAAAATCAATGAAGAAGTTACTATAAATGAAAAGCTTACGTAAAGATAGAAAGGGGAAAGGAAGAGAAGATTGCTTAGAAATCACATGCTTAAGATTTGCCTAAGGAAAAGAAAGAGATAGGGAGGAAAAGCTTGCTGGAGGTAGAGAAAGAGGGAGAGAGAAAGAGAGGGGGGGGGGAGAGAGAAAGCCATCCTGACCACGCTGGATCAGGGAGCGAGAAGGTGAAGGTGCAGAAGAAGGCGCAGAAGAAGGTGCAGAAGGGCCGAGAGTCTCAAGAAACCCTTCCTTTATAGATGAAACAATTCAAAAATCCAGACAATTTCAATTGGTCCAAACAGGATCACATGGTAAATGAATGATGGACAGTCCCCTCCTCCATGAAGTGATGCCCAAAATATCAGTAGCAAATGGCTAAACCCCCAAATTGCATAACCATAAATCTTAATACAGAAATCTACATCGCCCCCTCCCAAACAGCCCATTTCCTGAGATCGTGGTCTTTGATCTGTGGATGAAAGCAGTGTCACCTCCTTGTCAAATCCTCCATCCTGTCCCATGCATAAACACCTATCCTGATGTACTTCAAGTTTTAAAGAAAAAGAAACATTTTGGGAGTTCAGAAAATACAGAGTCATTTTACAATATTCTTCATGTGGCAGAAACCGCATTTTACAATTATTTTTCATGTAGCAGAAACCAAATAGCTATTGCAAGTGTTACAATTAGAGGTTTGAGTAAAACAAAAGCTGGATAAGAAGCAACCATGGCAACAAATTCCACATCTGGATGATGGTAGTTGACTCCATCTTTGACACAATTCCTTGAGAGCACAGGGTATGGTCATTGATATATATGCTTTTATCAGAATTTATCAGCACTTTTGATGCACTAGCGATCCATCTGAAGGAGAAGGAAATTAATGAGTTTCAAAAGATGTTCAATGGCTTTTGTAATGGTGGTAAAAAATCTAGACTTCCAAAGAAACTGTGGTACTTGTCTCAGAAAAAAGGGGGTTTGGGTATGCCAAATTTGTTAGCATACTATCGAGCATTTCAAATTAAGAATGTTGTGAAGATCTTGGCAAGAGAAAAGACAATTTGGGAGCAACTGGAGATGAAAGAATATAGAGAAATTGGTAGTATGATTTTTTTGGGAACAAAGGACAAGGTGAAAAGGTCAAATAATATTATGATGAGAGGTCTCATGGAAGTGTGGAAGAAAGTAAAGAAAGATATAGTCCCAAATCTCTCTCCAATTTTGGAATTGACGGATATGGGGTGTTTCCCAATAAAAATAGATAAGGAAAAAAATGGAAATATTGGATAAAAATGGGGTGCTTTTATTGAAGGATTGGTTAAAAATGTGTGATGATGATACTAAGAGGAAAAAAATATTTGAGAAGCTAAATTTGGATTGGTTTCAGAAATTGAAGGCGGATAACTGGAATAAAAAATATAAAAGAGAAGCAGGGTTAGATAGAAATAAGACGGAATTTGAGGATTTGGTAATAAAGATCAGAAAAGGGGAAAGAGGCATTAAGGGTCTTGTAAGCAAACTTTATACTATATTGAACAAGGGTAATGATCCACAGGAAGACTTGAAGCGGAAGTGGGAACAAAATTTGAATATAAAAATTGGGGAGGTTGAATGGAGAAACAAATGGAAAAAGAGGATCATGAGAACAATGTCTGTAAGAATTAAAGAACATAATTTTAAAATGTTGTGGCAATGGTACTTGACACCACTAAGGCTTTATCAGATGGATAATAAAAGAGATAAGTTATGTTGGAGATGTAAAGAAACAGATGGAACATATGAACACAAGGGATTTTTGGGGAAGAATAGAAGGGGAGTTTGGTGAAATATTGGGTAAAAAGGTCAAGTTGGTGTCAGGTACCATTCTTTTAACAAATGTGGAAGGTTTGGGTTTGAATAAGGAGGAAAAAGAATTATTGGAAATTGTATTGACCACAGGTAGACAATGTATAGCTAGATATTGGAAAAATGATGTAGATATACAGATCGGAGAATGGTACAAGGAAATGTTGAGCCTAGCATTGAATGACAAATTGACATGGGAGATTAAAGTGAAACGAGATAATTTAAAAGAGAATAGGTTTTGGAATATATGGAAACCGTTTGTGGATCATTCTCTTATGGTAAATGACAGTTCAGGACCTGCACCATCGCAAAGAGGTTTTTGGAGTTGAAATAGCAACTAAACTCTCCGGGCATTGTATATATTCACAGGGTGATTTGTAATTATTAAAAAATTATTATAGAGGTAGCTCAGAAAATTTTTATTGTTTGATTGAGTAATATTTTACATTGTGGTATCTAATATTGTGGTTAAATGGTAAACAATCAGTATAAGTACTGTTATGTGCTAGCCTCTATGAATGTGAGTTAATATTGTATTGAGGTTATCTTTGAGGTATTACTGTATTGTAATGTTATTGTTTTCTTTTTTTTCCTGTATGTCTGTTTAATTTTTTTAAAATAAAAATCAATAATAAAAAAAAAGAATTTATCAGCACTGTTCCTTGAAATGATAAGATATAACATTCAGGGTTAGTAATCGTGCACACAGAGAGGCAGGTTTTCATGAAAGTTACCTATTTTAAAAGAAATCACTCTAATGCCACTCTGAGCTTCAAGTTTAACAATAGTTCTTGGGCAGTCAGGACAGACAAATTAACATCCCAAAAGGTAGCTTCCAAGAAATCAGGCGCCTGGCTTATTGCCCATTAACTTTCAGCTCCACCTGAGTCAAGAGAAATTGGAAGTTTTAAGTAACTTTATTTAAGAATATAGAAATCAGACTAAGGGTGATATTATAATATTTCAAAATATTTTGCATTCAAAATATCATGTTACAATAGCATCTGGAATGCCAGGCTGCGCACCAACAGAATTGGTCACAGGCTTGTACTGACAGGTTTGTGCCTGAGGGGCGAAATTCATCCACAATACAGTACCTCTCTCTGCTTTGGTAGGACCGTGATGGCCCAAGTCCCGGTGAATCCACACGAATGGGTTTACTGGCATTTCAGATGTTCTTGGACTTCAATTCTCATCAGCAGGAGTGCTGACTTAAGGCTTCTGGGAATTGAAGTCCAAGAACACCTGGAGTGCCAAGGTTGGCCATCACCGGACTTTAATCTATGATCACAACAGCATCACCTGCAAGGGTCATCTGCCCTTAATCCAGTCCAATTCGACTTCCCGGCTTGGCTCAAATTCCAGAAGCGGTCAGTCCCTCCCTCCCTCCGTCTGAAGGGAAGAGTCCAGAGGGACAGAGGTGTTGACTCAGCTGCTGTTGCCTTTCTATCTCTCCCCCAGGTCCGGCTGTATTTCATTAAAGGTTCCTGGGAAAGGAAATAAGTGCACGGAGCAGATCTTGATGGCTCCAGCCAGGGCCCTTCTTCAGGGAGATAACAAAACCACAATGCACGCGTTCTCTCTCTCGTTTAAATCAGGGAGAGACTTTCCAAACCTGGGCCGCCCATCCGGGCCGGGCCGGGCCGGGCCTGGCCTCTGATATCCAGTGGCAAAAGACATCTTCCCCGTCTCTCTTTAAAAACAAACGAATGATAAAATTAACACATGAACTGAAATTGAAAAGAGGTCTTATTAAGAAAAGTGAGTTTGTGGACATCTGGGAAGGATGTACTGTATTGCATATGCCCAAACTACGGCCCATGGGCTGGATCCAGCCCCCGATGCCAATTCATCCAGCCAACACCGCCCTCGCCACTCCCAGAAGCGTTTTACTTCCACTTCCAGGAACGACGAGGGCGGTGTGAGGCGGATGAATTGGCATTGGGGGCAGGATCCAGCCCATGGGCTGTAGTTTGGGCAACCAAGGTTTAACCAGAGGAAATTGCAGCCTAAAATCTATCTCATCCTGTTGCAAAACATCTCGGTTGCAAAACAGATTGCAAGGTGCGTTTTACTTCTGCTTCTGGGAGCGATGAGGGTGGCGTAGGCCGGATGAATTGGCATTGGGGCTGGATCTGGCCGTAGTTTGGGCACCCCTGATTTAAGCAGAAAAAATGGCAGCCTAAAATTTATCTCATCCTGTTGCGCATGACCGGCCTGTGGCCCAAAACGTTGGGGCACCCCTGGCATATATGCTGGGGGAAATCTAAAGGTGTTAAACCTAGAAATAAATATGTGTTATTTTGGTGATCGGGGCAGGGAGAAGATATTTAACTTGTGAACTGCCCTGAGAGTGCACTAATGGGCTATGGGATGGTATATCAGTGTAGTTTGTATAATTGGTTTCAGTAGCTGGTTCCACCAGTCATCTGCCGGGCCAGGCGGCAAACCTGGGGCCGGCCCTCCCCTCCGGCTGCCCTGCACTGCTGCTGCCTGCACTGCCACCTGCGATTCATGCCTCGCCATTTATTTGCCCAAGGAACTGCCCTCCTCCCACATCAAAGGCCCAGGCGCACTATTGACACAACGGAAACAGTAAACAGTGATTTTGCAAAAAGCTCTTGGAGAGCTTCAAGATTACACAGGGACAAACTGAAGCCAAATGCTCCTACATGTGCCATATGTTCCGCTTTCTCAGGTCCGATTATGAGCACCGTAGAGCCGTCTGGGGTGCCATTTTCCCACTCACAACACCCCCCCCCCCGCCTGTGTTGTTATTCAGCTCCAGCTGAACAAACTGGGTTAGAGTCTGGGTTAGAGCTTTCTCACCCCAGAAGTCAAAACATGCTTGGGACTCATTTTTACTGACCTCAGAAGGATGGAACAGGCTGAGTCAACCTTGAGCTCCTGTTGAGATCGAACTCACAATGCCACCAATTTGGTCTGCAAGAGAGCAGTTTAACCACTGCGCCACCAGGGCTCTATTATTATCATTATAATCATCATCATTTATTATTATTATTATCATCCACCTATATCAGGAGTTCTCAACCTTTGTAAGCCGGGGGCCAGGTCATGTTCCCTCAGACAGCTTTGGGGGCTGGACGGCCATTTTGCTGTACTTCCGGGCATGGTGGAGGCAGGGAGGGGGTTTGACATGAAATGGTGCTGCGGGCTGCATGCGGCCCACGGGCCACTGTTTGAGAATCCCTGGACTATACTATCCAGCTCTCTCTTTCCTCTTTGGCAAAGAGGTTGGGCACCTGTTTCCATGCTGTGAAGGTAGCCTGTGTGATCTTACTAAGGTTGCATGCCAGCAGCAAGGGGTCTGGATACCCCTGGGTCTGTGATGGAAATAAGAAATCCCACCCCACCATCTTCCTGACAATACAGGGGTATTTCAAACTTAAGCTTTAGAGCAGTGGTTCTCAATGTGGGGCCCAGGGCCCACCGGGGGACTTTGATTCCCAGAAGCCTCAGTCAGTCCATTGGCTGATCAGTGCTTTGGGGAATTGACTGAGGCTTCTGGGAATTGAAGTCCAAGATCCAAAGGTTGAGAAAACACAGGTCTAACCACTGTATCCTTGTACTGTAGTTGCTGATGTTTCCATGTTGACTTCCCTTGTTGAGGAAATGAGATTTTGGGTTTTGGCAACCTTCTCCTTACAGCTGTAATTCACTGGTAGTTCTGCCTCTCAGTCCTGACACCTCTGAGGTTCATGTGTTCTGTCAAGCAAATTATCTGCATGGTATTTTTGTGTGTCTTTTTGCCCTTTGCAGTTGTGTGCATGAACAACATTCAAAGAGAATATGGTTGAGGAACTCAACCTCCCCGACGTCACTTGGAGGTCCCTGAATAGGCTGAGGGTTGGAGTCCCTCAATAGAAGACCAACAGGCTCAAGTGGCCTCTGGATTTTCATGGTCTCACCATGTGAACATATACCCACTTATTGGTATCGCTCCACCTAAGATCAGGAGAGAAGTAGCCATGGACGCCAAGAGAACTAAGCAAGAGAAAAACCCTCAACATCCTCTAAATGGAGATGAGCCTCAAGTCTACCAGTTCAGATCCAGGAAGAACTTTATGGCAAGAACAAACATTACTGAGGGTATACAAGAGCAAAACCAAATTAGAAAATGGAGGAAGGAGCTCACTGGGAAAGAAACAACATTAAAGGAGGAAATGGCTGAGGAACTCAACCTCCCCTGCATCACTCGGAGGACCCTGAATAGGTTGAGGGTCAGAGTCCATAAATGGAAAACCAACAGACTCAAGTGACCTCTGGATTTTCATTGTCTCTCCATGCGAATATATACCCACTTGTTGGTATCGCTCCACGTAAGATCAGGAGAGAAGTAGCAGTGGATGCTGAGAGAACTAAGCAAGAGAAGGACCCTCGACATCCTCTAAGCGGAGATGAGCCTCAAGTCCACCAGGGCTCGGATCCAGGAAGAGCTTTATGACAAGAACAAACATTCTTGAAGGTACACAAGAGCAAAACCAAATTAGATGGAAGGAACTCATTGAATGAGGAGGAACATTAAAGGAGGATATGGCTGAGGAACTCAAACTCACCTACATCACTTGGAGGACCTTGAATAGGCTGAGAGTTGGAGTCCCTGAAACCAACAGGATCAAGTGGGGGCTTTTGGTGGACAACGACACACTGTGTGAATGTGGAAAGATACAGAATCCTTTGGCTCATTTGTTGGTCTGCAAATTACTGCTAGAAACTTGTACCAATGAGGAATGAGCTTTGGCCAATGAAAAAGCCAAGCAGGTGGCTTCATTTTGGCAGTCCAGGG
Source organism: Bradypodion ventrale (assembly GCA_035047345.1). Lineage (NCBI taxonomy): Eukaryota > Metazoa > Chordata > Lepidosauria > Squamata > Chamaeleonidae > Bradypodion > Bradypodion ventrale. The sequence goes on from JAWDJE010000016.1 coordinate 4,808,522, forward strand.
TTTGATCGGGACAGGAAAGAAGAAGAATCACTAGTCTAGCCCAACTCCAAGGAAAGGTCACACCCTAGCAACCTTGGCACAGAACCTAGAATGGTCTGGATTGGCAGGAAACCTGGTCAGTCTGGTACATGACTTCCTATACATGGTCTGGACATCAGGAAACCGGACTGGACCATATCAAGAGAAGCCCTCAACACAAATTATGTAGCCATCTGATCAACCTTTCTAGCTTCACATTGACCAACTAGGGTCCTGTTCCATAAGGCAATCCATGGAAACCATAGAGAGAGAGAGAGAGAGGGAGAGTATAACTGGGCCTTTGAGGTCCTCCTGTTTGAAAGTGGTTCTTTTGCTCCACACGTTGGCCCAACAGCTAGGACAGGGGTTCCCAACCTAAGGCCCGCAGGCCGGATCCAGCCCATGGCACCATTTCATGTGCCCCCCAGCCCTCCAAGGGCATTCGAGAAACAAAAATCCCCACCCCCTTTGAAGCTGTCGGAACAAAATGGCCACCCCACCGTGCAGGCGGGGCAAAATGGCCATCTGGCCCTTGAAGCTGACTGAGAGAGCATGACCCAGCCCCCGGCTTGAAAAGGTTGGGAACCCCTGCTCTAAGAGGTTAAGCGGAGAGGCAAACCCTTGTCTGTTTTGTGTCATTCCACTTTCTGTAGCCTCCCCACCCCACCCCACCCCACCCCCCAGAGTCTCGGACCGACCCGAGGAGGAAGGGCACATTATCAGCGCCCTGAATTTTCCATTCTGTATCAACAAGAGGCGTTCATTGTAGTGGCGTCTTTTCCAGGAAGGGCCGCCCGGTGCTGGCATTGCACCGATAGTCACAGAAAGAGGAAACCTGGACACTCTCCTTGGGTGAGACAGAGGAAGCTTGGGGGGAAGGCCAAACAACTTGTCTCCCCACTGTAGGATCCTGAATGGGATTTGCTTCAGACAAGCAAATGGACCCAACCCAACAGATATTTTTTCAAGCCATAAAACAATAGCCAAGGTAAGAACTGGACACAGAACCAGTTCCTAAAATATTTATCTTCTTCTTATGCCATATCCAATATTGAATATTGGATACTGAATATTGGGGCTGCGAAGGTGGCTCAGTGGTTAAGAAGATCGCCTTGTTAGCTGGAAGGCCGGCAAGTCTGCAGTTCAAGACCCAGGTACTGCGCGACCCATTGAGCTCCCATCTCTGTCCCGGCTCCTGCCAACCTAGCAGTTCGAAAACAAGAAATTGCAAGTCGAAAAATAGGAACCACTTAGCCTTAGAGTTAGTTCCTCCAGCAAAAACCCTTTCAACGCAGAATAATTTCTGACACAAAGTTATTATACTGAATCTTGGCTCTCCTCATGGCGATCAGCCATGAAAATTGTCCTGGGAGCACTATAATAATGCCATGACCTTTCATCTGCTTTCCGGATTGCAGCGTGACACCCAGTTCCACGGGTCCCTTTCAGGCCCTGAGTTCTTTTGGCACACAAAGTCCTCATCATCATCATCATCCACAGGCCACGATGGATGAAGCTGCTGCCCTCCATCAAGATGGGTTCAAGTGGGACCATTTAATCCACTTGGGGACCCTCACCCTTCCTTCACTGTGGACTTCGTTACCCAAGGCTGCTAGTCCTCAAGGTGGTCAGGTGGGTTAACCTCTACCTGACGATCGCTGTCTGGCTGTAGGGTCCACTCCAGGTGTTCCCAACCTAAGGCCTACTGGCCAGAACTGGTCCACAGTGACCTCACCAAGGCCTCCAAGGGCATTTGAGAAACAAAATGGCCACTCCCTTTGAAGCTGTTGGGACAAAATGGCCATCCCCCATTGTGCAGGTAGGGCAAAATGGCCACCTGGCCATCAAAGCGGACTGAGAAAGTGTGACCCGGCCCCCAACTGGAAAAAGTTGGGAACCCCTAGCAGGATAGCAGGCTAACCTGGCCAGACTGGATTGGTGGAATTGAGGGATCAAGTAATCAATTCAATTTCAATTTATTACAGTAAGAATTGAAAGAAGATAAACCGGTACTCCTTTGGCAGGAAAGGTAACAGCATTCAGCGTGTTCCTGCATCTAGTCCTGCCTGCCCCATGACCACTGAAACATCTGCAGAACACAGACGGTGCTGGCTCTCTCTGGCTGTAAACAAAAATGAACATTGAAAACCAGACATGACTGGTTTCTAAGGAAGGGAGACACCTTTACCTTTACCGCCACCCTCCCCGAGTCCTCCCTGCGCGTGCTGAGAGACTCCCCTGTGGGGCTGTGGGGCCCTCGCCAGGTGTGCCAGGTGCCCCCCCCCCCCCCACTTCCTGCCCGCGCCCTCCCAGAACACACAGCCTGGAGACACAGTCTTGGAAGCGCACCGGTGGGAACCGTCCTCTTGCTCGGGTTCCACACGGCTCCTGGGATGCGCCCGGGCAGATCCCACCCAACAAAGAATATTTGCCCTCCAGTAGACAGGCGCTGCTTCCAAGCCCAGCAGCACCAAGGAGGGGGGGGGCATGCGCAGGGCGAGGAAAGTGCAGGTTCAGGCTGCCACCTGCCCACCTGGGCGCTCCTGGCACCTGTTCAAGGTGTGCACGTGGGGAGCAAAAGGCCCTCTCCTTGGGCAGGGAAACCGGAGGCTCAGCCTGGGAAACAGAGGCCCCTGCCCGGCAGCGTGGACATCCTGGGTGGCCTCTGTCCAGTCCAGTGGTCCCCAATGTGGGGTTCAGGCCCCCCACCACCACGGGGGGACTTCGATTCCTAGAAGCCTGAGTCAGTCCATTGGCCGCTTTGGGGAATTGACTGAGGCTTCTGGGAATTGAAGTCCAGGGTTGGGAAATCCTGGTGTAGAGTCTAGACTAGTGATTCCCAATGTGGGGCCCAGGACCCACAGGGGGGACTCCAATTCCCAGAAGCCTCAGTCAGTCCATCGGGTGATCAGGGCTCGGGGGAACTGAAGTCCAATAACCAAAGGTTGGGAAACAGTTGCCCCATGGGGATGCGGTGGCTTGGGTTAAGAAACTCACCTTGTTATCAGGAAGGCTGGCCAGTTGGCAGTTCGAAACCAGGGGACTGCATGATGGAGTGAGCACCCGTCTCTGTCCCAGCTCTTGGGGGCATGAAAAGGAGTCTCGTTCGGGCGTCCCCTGAGCGGAGTTCCTCCAGCAAAAATCCTTTCAACCCAGAATAATTTCTGAAACAAAATTATTATTCTACTGGTCCCATCTCTCTCTGCCAGTTGCCTCCCAAGCACAGCAAGACCTCTCATCTCTGTTTACAACCAAACAGCCAGCTCTGTCTGCATCTGCTGACATTTCCATGGTCATGTGGCAGGCATGACTAAACACCGCAGTGCACAGAATGCTGTTACCTTTCCCACAGAAGTGGTACCTGTTTATCTGCTTGCAATTTCTTGCTTTTGAATTGCTAGGTTTGCAGGAGCCGGGACAGAGATGGAAGCTCACTCCATTGTGTAGCACTCGGGTCTCGAACTGCTGACCTGCCAACCTTCCCATTGTCAAACTCGGCATCTTAACCACCAGAGCACCCCACAAACGCTGCAAGAATCACGAATGTTCTTGAAATTCCTTCACTGGAAGTGACAAGGACTTTCAAAAAGTAATTACTGTAATTGACATCCTAATTTCCTTTTGTTACTGTTTCATCATGAAATTGACTTTTAAAGGATAGTTTATATCTAATGTAATGTGTTGTCAACTCTGAACTGACTTACAGTGGCCCTAATAGGATTTTCAGGGACTGCGGTGGCTTAGTGGTTAAAACACTGAGTTTGATGATTAGAAGGTCAGCAGTTCGAGACCCGAGTACTGCATGACGGAGTGCCCATCATCTGTCCCAGCTCCTGCCAATTTAGCAGTTCGAAAGCAAGAAAATGCAAGTAGATAAAGAGGTGCCACTTTGATAGGAAAGGTAACAGCATTCCATGCACTCTAGTGTCTAGTCATGCCTGCCACATGATCGTGGTACAGGTCTTACGCTGCGATGTGGAAAACCAATGGAAGGCCACTGCATCGTACTCTTCCCAGGACAATCTTCACGGCCGATCGCCAGGATGACAGCATTTTGTGGCACTCCGATGTCTAGATCTGATCCACAAAGGCTTGCATTGAAATTTAACAGTCAGTCTTGAACTTGCTGACCGGAGGGTCAGCAGGTTGAGACCCGAGTGCTGCATGATGGAGTGAGCCTCCATCATCCGTCCCACCCAGCTCCTGCCAACCTTGTTAGGGCATTCGTCCATTAGTTTAGGCGAAAGTGTCTCTTAGCACATATACAAAACGGCTCTGCTTCTGCTACGCTAGCAGTTCAAAAGCAAGACTTTGCAAGTAGATAAATAGGGACCACTTTGGTGGAAAGGCCAACAGCGTTCCATGCTGTTGGCCTTTCCATGAGTGATGCCTGCCACATGGCCACGGAAACATCTGCAGACATGGATGGCGCTGGCTCTTCAGCTGCAAACAGAGACGAGCACCGAACCCAAGAGTCAGACGGGACTGGCTTTCGAGCAAGGGAGGAAGAAAGAAGGCGGAGGAAATCCCTTCTCTGTTTGGCAGTTGTGAAGCGAAAGGCAACACATCTTGTGTATTTCCTGGTTCAATGTGTGTAGGAGGCTCCTGGAAGGGAGTAGGGGGCCCTCCCCACCTCTTGGCATGTGCTGGCCTCCAACCATGCATGAACCGCCATAGGGATGAAGGGATTTGGTGGCCGTTCCCCTCCCCTGCCTGGTTGATGCTGGATCTGAAAACCTTGAGGGTGGGCCATAAATCAGGCCCACTGGCGTGTGAGAAGCCTGGGAACCAGGAAGTCGGTTCAAGGCCTCCCTCTCCCCCGCCCCCCTTGCCCCATCCCGTCCCCTCAGCTGGGATTGCAGAGGAAGGGAAGGGAAGGGAAGGGAAGAGGGAAAGAAGCAAAACCAAGCCAAAGCAGTTCCACTCATCTACCTAGCACTGCATGACGGAATGAGCCCCCGTCTCTGTCCCAGCTCCTACCAACCTAGCAGTTCGAAAGCAAGGCATTGCAAGTAGATAGAGGTACCACTTCAGTGGAAAGGTAAACAGCGTTCCGTGCACTCCGGTGTCTAGACATGCCTGCCACATGACCTCAGAAAGGTCTGCAGACATGGACAACGCTGGCTCTTTGGCTATGAAATAGAGATGAGCACTGAACCCTTGAGTCAGATACAACTGGCTTTCAAGCAAGGGTGACCTTTACCTTTACTTTATCATCATCCTATCCTCTCTCCATCTCCTTTTCTCAAGGCTAAACACGTTTCTTCCGTCTTTCCTCCTAGGGCATTGATGGTGAACCTTGGCACTCAAGGTGTTCTTGGGCTTCAATTCCCAGAAGCCCAAGTCCCTGTGAATCCATATGAATGGATTTACTGGCACTCCAGGTGTTCTTGGACTTCAATTCCCATAAGCCCAAGTCCCTGTGAATCCTCATGAATGGGTTTACTGGCACTCCAGGTGTTCTTGGGCTTCAATTCCCAGAAGCTCAAGTCCCTGTGAATCCACATGAATGGGTTTACTCGCACTCCAGGTGTTCTTGGGCTTCAATTCCCAGAAGCCCAAGTCAGTATGAATCCACACTTATGGGCATACTCACAGTAAACCCATTTATGTGGATTCACAGAGACTTGGGCTTCTGGGAGTTGAAGTCCAAGAACACCTGGCGTGCCCCAAGGTTTGCCACCACGGTCCTAGGGCTTGGTTTCCATCCCTCTAATTAGTTGCTGGGCTGGATGGCTTTTTCCTTAGGAAAAGAGTTCCAAGTGGTAGGCTGCGATCACCCGTTTCAAAAGCCAAACCAACATGTAAGCAAAACTATCGTGCCAAGTTTATTTCTGCATGAACCTTTGTGGATTAGTCTATTATTTCCTCAAACAGAGGGTGTACAATGTTTAGCTACAGGTTTCCATCCACCTTGCGAAACAAGCACAGGCAATAAACGCCAAAGTGATAAATAACATTGACACCCCAAGGAGTCGGTTGCATAAAAGGTCTTGGCCATAAGGAGAGGAATTAACCACCCATGACTTGTCTTGAAGTGAATGTAGAAAAAGTGACCGATCCATAGCCACAAAGTTCTGGGCTGGATGGCTCAAAATTGAACCAGAATTAGCTTTGCAGCCAGACTGGCCAAGTTATTCTGCTATGATCATAGAGTAGGCCAGCGACGGCCAACCTTGGCTCTCCAGCTGTTCTTGAACTTCAATTCCCAAGAGGCCCTGAACAGCAGGAGTGCTGACTTGGGCTTCTGGGAATTGAAGTCCAAGAACAGCTGGAGTGCCCAAGGTTGGCCATCCCTGGAGTAGACCCTAATGCCAGCAACTCAACGCCAGTCATCAAGTGGAGGTTAACTCACCTGACCACCCTCAGGACTTGGGTGGCAAAGTCCACCGGGAAGGGTGATAATGGTCCCTAAGTGGATTAAACGGTCCCACTTGAATCCCTCTTGATGGAGGGCAGCAGCTTCATTCATCCTGGCTTGGAGCTGATGAGGACTTTGTGTGCCAAAAGGGCTCAGGACCAGAAAGTGGCTCAAATGAACTGGATCAGTGGTACGATGGGTGTCACGCTGCGATGCGGAAGGCTGATGGAAGGTCACTGCATTATAATGTTGCCAGGACAATCTTCATGGCTGATTGCCGTGAGGATCGCCAATATTTGGAATCAGATATGGCACTTGAAGAAGAAGAAGAGTTTTGCAACCATCCAGGAATGCCTCATCACGGCAAAGAGGGTAGAAACATCTGGAAATCAAGGCCCTCCAAAACATTGTCCGTTGCTCTTGAGATCAGACCAGCATCAAGATAAAATGGAGTTGCCGATCCTATCTGAAGCTGCCTACTTTCTCCTCTTATACACCAATCCATTGCCTTAGGCAAGACCTTGCTCAATGTGGAGCACAGTCATAGGCTTTATATTAGGGATTCTCAACCTGTGGCCAGTGGGCCGGATGTGGCCCCTGGCACCATTTCATGTCCCCCCGCAACTGCCTTCACCACACAAGGAAGTGCCATGGGGTGGAGGAAGGGCAAAATGGCTGGCCCCCGAAGCTGTCTGAGGGAACGTGACCCAATGGCCCCCACCTTAAAAAGGTTGAGAACTCTTGCTTTATATGATTCAATGGTGATTCAGTAAAGGTACAACTAATTCCAGAGGCTCGTTCCAGGAAGTGGCTTGGTTTCTTTGAGTCATCTACGGATGCTGGAGCTAGAGTTCGGCCAAAGGAAATAATGTTTGTCCATAAACAAGCCTGGAAAGGGAAACCACCGTCCAACCCACTTCCAGCTGTCTAACCTCTCAAATCTCACTACTTTTTTTTTATTATTATTATTATTATTATTATTATTATTATTATTATTATTATTATTATTATTATTATTATTATTATTATTATTATTATTATTATTATTATTATTATTATTATTATTATTATTATTATTATTATTATCATCATCATCATCATCATCATCATCATCATCTGTTTGGCCACGTCCCATGCACGGATCTTCTCTTCCCTGATGTTGGGAAGGCCAAGCGGTCTGTCCTGGAAGCCAAATTTAGGTTGTTAGGAAGAAGATTGAAGTCCCGGACTTCCAAGGTAGCATTTTCAGAAGTGCTGCCTGTCCCTCGCGCAGGACCTACCAGGCAGGCAGAGCTCAGAAGCCTCAATGCGTGGATGAGGTGGTGGTGTCGAGAGGAAGGTTTCAGATTTGTCAGGAACTGGAGAACGTTTTGGGACAAGCCAAATCTGTTCAGGAGGGATGGGTTGCATTTGAACCATGATGGGACCAGATTGCTGGCACTCAACATCGAAAAGGCTGCAGAGCAGCTTTTAAACTGATAACTGGGGGAAAGCCGACAGGAGCTGGGCAGCATCCGGTTCGGGAAAGTGTGTACTTGAGTAGCGAGGAGGATGCAAAAATTACTGAGCAGAGCGAGGAGCTAGTCACTAGCATTCTAGCAGAAGGATGCAAGAGGCAGTCTAACAATGCAACTGGACTCAAAAGACTGTGTCAGAAAAGCATATATAAATGCTTGTATACAAATGCCAGAAGCCTCCGGAACAAAATAGGGGAGCTGGAATACTTAGCAATAGATAAGAATATTGATATTATTGGTATCACTGAAACCTGGTGGACGGATGATAACCAATGGGATACAGTTATCCCAGGCTACAAACTGTACAGGAAGGATAGGAAGGGGAAAATGGGAGGTGGTGTGGCCTTGTATGTCAAAGAAGTGATAAAATCGTATGAATTGGAATATCTAGGTGATTTGGAGTCACCATTAGAAGCTCTGTGGGTAAGAGTACCAGGCCACAAGGATGGTCTAACAGTAGGCATATACTATCGGCCTCCGACCCAAACTCTTGAGGGAGACTGGCAGTTGGAGAATGTTGTAAAGGAGGCATCCAAGAAGGGAAGCCTGGTTATAATGGGGGACTTCAATTACCCTCACATAGACTGGGTGAACTGTTGTTCAGCACATGATAAAGAGATAAAGTTCCTAGATATGCTAAATGATTGTTCCCTGGGACAGATAGTTGAAGACCCAACTAGAGGTACAAGAATCCTTGACTTGATCCTGAGAAATACTCAGGATCTGGTGCAAGATGTTAATGTGACTGATCCAATAGGGAACAGTGACCACAACTCAATTATGTTTAACTTGATCATAGACCGCAAGTCACTGATAAAATCTAACACAGAGACCTTAAATTTTCAAAAAGGAAATTTCCCAAAGTTGAGGAAACTAGTAAAAAAGAAGCTGAAAGGGAAAATTGAGAGAGTCCGAACACTCCAAGAGGCATGGAGGCTGTTTACAAAAACAATAACAGAGGCCCAATGGGAATGCATACCCAAAAGGAAAAAGGGCACTGCCAGGTCCAAGAGGACTCCGATGTGGCTTACAGGAGCTGTTCGGGAAGTGATCAAGAGCAAGAGAAGCTCATTTAGAAGATGGAAGGCTTGTCCAAATGAGGACAGCAGGCAGAAACATAAATTCTGGCAGAACAAATGCAAGGCAACAATCAGGAAAGCAAAGCAAGACTTTGAGGAGCGTATAGCTAAAAATACTCAGAGAACTAACAAAGACTTCTTTAAGTACATTAGAAGTAAGAACCCAACTAGGAAGGCCATTGGACCATTAGATGACAATGGAAGGCAAGGGGTTATTAAAGAGGAAACAGAGATTGCAGAGAGACTCAATGAATTCTTTGCTTCAGTATTCACTGAAGAAGACAGAGACCACATGCCCAAAACAGAGCCTATCTTCGTAGGGAGGGAAACCGAAGAATTAAGCAAGATAGAAATAACCAGGGAGGAGGTCCTTGCATGTCTTGTTAAGCTAAACACTAACAAATCCCCAGGACCAGATGGCATCCATCCACGAGTTCTCAGGGAACTTAAAGATGAAATTGCTGATATCCTAGCCAAAATATATAATATTTCCCTCAAATCAGGCTTTGTGCCTGATGACTGGAAGGTAGCAAATGTAACACCAATTTTCAAAAAAGGATCCAGGGGTGATCCAGGAAATTACCGGCCTGTCAGTTTGACATGTGTCCCAGGTAAAGTGATGGAAACCATCCTAAAAGATAGAATTAATAGGCACATAGAAGAGAAGGCGCTGCTAAAGGAGAGCCAACATGGCTTTTGCAAGGGCAAATCATGCCTCACTAATCTGTTGGAATTTTTTGAAAGTGTCAACAAGCATGTGGATAAGGGGGATCCAGTTGACATTGTTTATCTGGACTTTCAGAAGGCTTTTGACAAGGTCCCACACCAAAGGCTCTTGAATAAACTTACCAGTCATGGAATAAAGGGACAGGTCTTGTCCTGGATCAGCAACTGGCTAAGGGACAGGAAACAGAGGGTAGCACTAAATGGACACTTCTCCAAGTGGAGGGAAGTCAAGAGTGGGGTCCCCCAAGGTTCAGTACTGGGACCCCTGCTTTTCAACCTCTTCATAAATGATCTAGAGGTAGGAGTAAAAAGCAAGGTAGCCAAATTTGCTGACGACACTAAATTATACAGGGTAGTGAAAACTGTGAGAGATTGTGAGGAGCTCCAGAGGGATCTCTCGACACTGGGGGAGTGGGCAAAACAGTGGCAAATGAGTTTCAACATTAGTAAGTGCAGAGTGATGCATGTTGGGGCAAAGAACCCCAATTACATTTATAAACTGATGGGGTCTGAACTCTCTGCGACAAACCAGGAAAGGGACCTTGGTGTCCTGGTGGACAACTCAATGAAGGTGTCAACCCAGTGTGCCTCAGCAGTGAAAAAAGCAAACTCAATGCTAGGGATCATTAGGAAGGGTATAGAAAATAAGTCAGCAAGTGTCATTTTGCCTCTTTATAAATCTATGGTGAGGCCCCATCTGGAATGCTGTGTACAGTTCTGGTCGCCATACCTCCAGAAGGATATTATGGAGTTGGAGAAAGTGCAGAGGAGGGCAACCAGAATGATTAGGGGACTGGAACACCTTCCTTACCATCTGAGGCTGCAACGGTTGGGCCTTTTCACTCTTGAACGACGGCGTCTAAGAGGTGACCTGATTGAAGTTTATAAAATCATGCACGGTGTGGACAAAATAGATAAGGAAAAACTGTTTTCCCTATCGCACAACACTAGAACTAGGGGACACTCCATGAAACTTTTGGGTACTAGTTCTCAAACAAATAAGAGAAAGTACTTTTTCACCCAGAGGATTACTGGTCTATGGAACTCCCTGCCAGAAGAAGTGGTGACAGCTGTCAGTCTTGACAGCTTTAAGAAAGGATTAGACAAGTTCATGGAGGACAAGTGTATCAATGGCTATAATTATGGCTACCTAAGGACAACCTCCGGGTTGGAGAGATAGGCAGGATATCTCTCAATGCCATTTCCAGGGAATCCTAAGCAGGTGAAGGCATCTCCTTGGGAATACCCTGAAGGAAATGGTGAGCCACTGTGTGAGACAGAATGCTGGACTGGATGGGCTGTGGCCTGTTCCAGCAAGGCTGTTCTTATGTTCTTATGTTCTCTTCAACATCCACTTGGAGAGCAATCATTGAATGGAGTGAACCCAAGCCAATTGGATGGCTTTGCTTTATGTTGAAGGGACTGTGGTGGCTTAGTGGTTAAGACACTGAACTTGACAACTGGAAGGTTGGCAGGTCAGCAGTTCGAGACCTGAGTGCTGCACAATGGAGTGAACTCCCATCTCTGTCCTAGTTCCAGCCAACCTAGCTGTTCGAAAGCAAGACATTTAACAAGAATATAGCAATAAGGTTAGTGGTTCCCAACCTTTTGTTTTCAGTCAGTCCCCCAAAGCACTGATCAGCCAATGGATTGACACAGGCTTCTGGGAATTGAAGTCCCCCTGTGGGGCTTGGGCCCCACCTTGGGAATCACTGAATTAGATGTATGGTTAAGACCCTGAACTCGCTGACCAGAAGGTTGGAGTTTGATTCCTGAGTATGGCAGGACAGAGTGAGCGCCCATCTCTGTCCCAGTTCCTGCCAACCTAGCTGTTTGGAAGCCAGACATTGCAAGTAGATAAATAGGGACCACTTTGGCGGGAAAGGTAACAGTGTTCCGTACACTCTGGTGTCTACTCATGCCTGACACATGACCGGGGGTGTGCGGCCACCATGGGAGGGTACTGGACAGGGACAAGGTCCGGCAACCAAGGAACGGGGGAGAAAGCTGTCCCTGGGAACCGCTTGGTCACCGGCCGTCACTTGCTCCGCCCAGCGCACGGCACTTGAGAACAAACCATTGCTCCAAGCTTTAGGCTTAATCTAAAGTGCAGGGCACCGGGTGGATAAAATAATAATAAAATCATTATTTGTGCCCCAGGGTGCAAGAGGCGAGGGTGCACCGAGATGAATCCCTCTGTCCTGGTGGCCCAGCCCATGCCTGCCACGTGTCCACAGAAATGTCTGCAGAAGCAGACAGCGCTGGCTTTTTGGCTGTAAACAGAGATGAGCACTGAACCCTAGAGTCAGATACGACTGGCTTTTGAGCAAGGGTGACACCTTGACCTTTCCTTTATGTTGTGCGGATGAGTCTGACCTGCATCTCTCTAAAAATGGCTCTTCACGTCCTCTGATCTGTGAGAGGGCTGAAGAAGGCGAGGCGCCCACCCTGCCTCCGTAGCCTCCATCCCGGTCCCCAGAAACCTCTTCAGTCCACCTTTCCTCCAAGGCTGAAGAACTTTCTCCCCTTTATGGAAAGGCATCTATCTCCAAAGACCAGCGGGGCAAAGCCCAAGAAGAGCAGCTGCTGGCAAACATTCTTCCAGGGTCCCCAGAAAGATCCAGAGGTCAGAGGAGAACAAACGCCACCACATTTCCTCCCTCAGGCCCGGCCCGGCCAGCCCGGCCCGGCTGCTGCCGGCCCCAATTAATGGGGGATCTCTCTCTACCACACCCCGGCCTTTGTAATCTGGCCCCAGGAAGGAAAGCAGCTGCCGTGATGAATGGGAAATTGAAGCCCCGCTTTTGGGGCTTGTCTTGCGACTTCTCTTTTCCCAAGGTCAGTCCTCCTGTGGAATCCACCATCTCTCTCTGGGAGCTTCTGGCCTGTCCGAATGCAGAAGGTCGGGCGGCTGCATTTCTGCCCCACAAACAGGCCAGGGCATGTCGGAGTACATCAGTGTTTCAGTGGGTTCTGCGAGATAAAACCCTTATGTTTCTATACACTCTAGACCCATGATGGCGAACCTTGGCACTCCAGCTGTTCTTGGACCAGTTCCCAGAAGCCCAAGTCTCTGTGAATCCACGCGAATGGGTTTACTGTACATTCTGGGAATTGAAGTCCACGAACATCAGGAGAGCCAAGTTTGTTGAGCCCTGGTCTAGAAGGTCTTCCTGATGTTTAGGCAAAATCACCCATTCGTGTGGATTTACAGGGACTTGGGCTTCTGGGAATTGAAGTCCAAGAACAGCTGGAGTGTACGCACAGTAAGCCCATTTGTGTGGATTCACAGGGACTTATTTATTTATTTATTTTTCACGCTTATATACCGCCCACTCAGGTGCAACCCAACTCAGGGCGGTTTACATAGCGGACAGTAAATACATAAAAGACACATGATAAAACAAAGTTAAAAGTTAAAAAAACCCACCCCTAAGAGGTGCGCATGAACCGAAGGGACCTTGGGGGAAGGCACACTTCTCTATACCCACCACCCAACGGTACCCCCATCCCCACCCGCACCCCAAACTTGGCCCGCCAGCCAGGTCTTTAGTTCCTTCCTAAAGGGCAACAACTCCGTCTGGGCTCCGACTTGGGCTTCTGGGAACTGAAATCCATCCTGGCCTGGGGCTGAGGTGTACTTTGTGTGCCAAAAGGGCTCAGGACCAGAAAGGGACGCGTAAAACTGGATCAGTAGTACTATGGGTGTCATGCTGCGATGCAGAAGGCAGATGAAAGGTCACAGAACTATATGGTTCCCAAGACAATCTTCGTGGCTGATCACCCTGATGAATAGCCAATATTTGGAATCATATTCGGCACAAGAAGAAGAGGAGGACATCCCACCCATCTGGGATATTCTCCCAATCTAGGTGGGGTACAACAAATGAGACATTTCCAATCCAATATGCAATCAGACATAATACAAGAAACAAACCCACAAAGAGCAGCAAACCCTAAGCAATCAAACTAGAAACCCTAAGCAATAAATGACAACATTAACCCTCAGAATATGCCAAACCCTCTGCTTGCTCTGAAACTGATGCTTTTTAACATTAGCGTGTTAAATCATAAGAACATAAGAACGTAAGAACAGCCTTGCTGGAAGAGGCCACAGAAGCCCATCCAGTCCAGCCTTCTGTCTCACACAGTGGCTTACCATTTGCTTCAGGGTACAGTATTCCCAAGGAGATGCCTTCACCTGCTTAGGATTCCCTGGAAATGGCATTGAGAGATATCCTGCCCATCTCTCCAACCCGGAGGTTGTCCTTAGGTATCCATAATTATAGCCATGGATGCCCTTGTCCTCCATGAACTTGTCTAATCCTTTCTTAAAGCTGTCAAGACTGACAGCTGTCACCACTTCTTCTGGCAGGGAGTTCCATAGACCAGGGATCCTCTGGGTGAAAAAGTACTTTCTCTTATTTGTTTGAGAACTAGCACCCAAAAGTTTCATCGAGTGTCCCCTAGTTCTAGTGTTGTGCGATAGGGAAAACAGTTTTTCTTTATCTACTTTGTCCACACCGTGCATGATTTTATAAACTTCAATCAGGGCACCTCTTAGACGTCGTCGTCGTTCAAGAGTGAAGAGGCCCAACCGTTGCAGCCTCAGATGGTAAGGAAGGTGTTCCAGTCCCCTAATCATATTGGTTGCCCTCCTCTGCACTTTTTCCAACTCCATAATATCCTTCTGGAGATATGGCGACCAGAACTGTACACAGTATTCCAGATGGGGCCTCACCATAGATTTATAAAGAGGCAAAATGACACTTGCTGACTTATTTTCTATACCCTTCCTAATGATCCCTAGCATCGAGACACATTCTTTCCAAGCCCAGCACTCAGAGAAGGGTCTACAATGCCCAGAAGCCTCAGCCAGTCCATTGCCTGGTCAGTGCTTTGGGGGAAATTGACTGAGACTTCTGGGAATTTAAGTCCAAAAAAGCCAAAGGTTGGGAAATCTGCTCTGTGAATCCACACAAATGGGTTTACTGCACATACACACAGTAAACCCATTTGTGTGGATTCACAGAGCAGCGTTTCCCAACCTTTGGTTCTTGGATTTCAGTTCCCAGGAGCTCAAGTCAGTCCATTGCCTGGTCAGTGCTTTGAGGGAAATTGACTGAGACTTCTGGGAACTGAAGTCCAAAAACCAAAGGTTGGGAAACCCAAAGCAAGACTTTGACGCTTGTGAGGTGTGGCGAAATCAGAATGAATGTTCCAATTTGCAAAGCAGCCTCGCGGATTGTAACAGTTGACTGGGAATAAAGTATTTTAGGAATGTCTTTTGAGCACGCTAATCTTTGGGAAGCTGCAGCCCAAGGTCAACACTCCCTGGGTCCTATAATCCACTTGGAGACTGCATTTCAGGCTTTCTTCTGCCTCTCCTCTGTGTTTCTCAGAGGAAAGGACCCTTCTTCTTTGGTGGGAGAATTCTGGCCCACTGTTCAGATCTTGCTCGGAGTAACTTTCTTGCAGACAGCCCACTCGGAGCAGAGCAGCCAAAAATAATTGGGGATGTGCTTTAGCCCCAGAGAGGAAAGAAGTTGTCTTCTTCTAAACCTTTTTGTACCTTGATTTTTTTCTTCTTTCATGTTATGATCAAACCCAGGACTGTACAAATAAAGCCACTTTATCTGTGTTGTTGTTAACTGAAAAATGTGGCACATCATGCCACAAACTTGGAATCTTCACTGGCGGAAGTGAATAAAGGACCTCACTGACTAAAGATAGATATAATTCACAGGAGTTTACCAAGCCATGATAGGGTCACGTCTCATGAAAGTATTAACATTTTTAAAAATAGACCTTTAGAGATAAGCTCACATTGTCATTGGCCAACTCATCAGTACATGTTTCTGGTTGCAATCGGCAGACCAGTAAATGAGCCAATGGATTTTGTCCCTCTCCACATTCACATCATGTGTTTTTGTCCACCATCAGCCCCCACTTCAGCCTGTTGGGCTTGCATTGAGGGACTGCGACCCTCAGCCAAGTCAGGGTCCTCCAAGTGATGTAGGGGAGGTTGAGTTCCTCAGCCATCAACTTTAATATGTATATTATTCCTTGTTCAGTGAGCTCATTCTTCCATCTTCTAATTTGGTTTTGCTTTTGGGTATCCTCAAGAATGTTTGTTCTTGCCCTAAACCTCTTCCTGGATCTGAGCTGGAGGACTTGAGGCTCATCTCCATTCAGAGGCTGTTGAGGGTCCTTCTCTTGCTTAGTTCTCTCAGCGTCCACTGCTACTTCTCTTCTGATCTTAGGTGAAGCCATACCAACAAGAGGGTTATATTTTCTCAACTAGTGTAGGTTTGAGGCATCTGTCACTCTACAAATGGCTTCATCAACAGCAATGTCAACTTTGGATTGGTTTGATCCGGTATTAGAAAAATTAGCCAGCAACGTTGCTGCCCAGGATACAACCGATTGTATTCACAATCTTCATTGGAGGCTCTTTCTGATGAGGAATTAAGTTTGGACAACGCAAAAGTGAAGAAAGTGGCTTCATTTTGGCAGTCCAGGGTTTGATCAGAACAAGAAAGAAGACAATGTCAACTTGTTTTGCATGTGTGGATGGGCTCCATGCAGGAGCAACATCCTCTGCAACAGAGACACTCAGGGCCAAAGCTGATGTACACAGCATGGACATTTGAGTTCCCCATGCATAGTTTGTGAATTTCCTGATGATGTTGTTCCTTGTGCTAACTTTGGCTTTGGTATTCTGGCTTGAAAGAGAGTGTCCTGTCGAGCGTCACATCATGGGTTTGAGGCACCCTGTCACTCTACGTATGGCTTCATTCACAGCGATGTCAACTTGAACCATGTTATAAGTTACTGCTGGAGCTGTCAGATTGTTTTTTTATGGCTTTTTAGCATGGTTTTTTATCCTTTTAACTTTTATCTTATTAAGGGGTTAGGGAGGGTTTGGGCTGGGTTTGAGATGTTTTATGTCATGCTTTTTGTATGTTTGAGATTGCTTTCTTGTTTTGAAGAGTTTTCTCATTTTATGCTAGCCGCTCTGGGTGGCGCTTGCGCTATAAGAGCAGGATATAAGTTAAATAATAAATAAATAAATAAATAAACTTGATTGTGCCTGTGTGTGGAAGTGGTGCTCCATATACTGTTGCTTGATGGGGAGCCATTAGTGGCTTTTCACAGCCTTGTGCTACTCTAAGGTGTTGCTGTTTGTGTCACACCCCTGAAGCAGCATATCCATGAGAGAACCATGTTTCTCAAGGCACACAGGCTTAATGTTTAACAAATGCCTGACACATTTTGAAAGAGAGCCGTTTCCGTCATCAGAGGTGACTGATAAGGGTTCTGGGCACCCGTTTGGCATTTGTGGGCAACAGGAAACCTACTCCAAGAGACATCGGACATAATCAGAAGACAAACTGAATAAACATAAGAACATAACATAAGAACATAAGAACAGCCTTGCTGGAACAGGCCACAGGAGCCCATCCAGTCTAGCATTCTGTCTCACACAGTGGCTCACCATTTCCTTCAGGGTATTATTCCCAAGGAGATGCCTTCACCTGCTTAGGATTCCCTGGAAATGGCATTGAGAGATATCCTGCCTATCTCTCCAACCTGGAGATTGTCCTTAAGTATCCATAATTATAGCCATTGATACCCTTGTCCTCCATGAACTTGTCTAATCCTTTCTTAAAGCTGTCAAGACTGACAGCTGTCACCACTTCTTCTGGCAGGGAGTTCCATAGACCAGTAATCCTCTGGGTGAAAAAGTACTTTCTCTTATTTGTTTGAGAACTAGTACCCAAAAGTTTCATGGAGTGTCCCCTAGTTCTAGTGTTGTGCGATAGGGAAAACAGTTTTTCCTTATCTACTTTGTCCACACCGTGCATGATTTTATAAACTTCAATCAGGTCACCTCTTAGATGCCGTCGTTCAAGAGTGAAAAGGTCCAACCGTTGCAGCCTCAGATGGTAAGGAAGGTGTTCCAGTCCCCTAATCATTCTGGTTGCCCTCCTCTGTACTTTCTCCAACTCCATAATATCCTTCTGGAGGTATGGCGACCAGAACTGTACACAGCATTCCAGATGGGGCCTCACCATAGATTTATAAAGAGGCAAAATGACACTTGCTGACTTATTTTCTATACCCTTCCTAATGATCCCTAGCATTGAGTTTGCTTTTTTCACTGCTGAGGCACACTGGGTTGACACCTTCATTGAGTTGTCCACCAGGACACCAAGGTCCCTTTCCTGGTTTGTCGCAGAGAGTTCAGACCCCATCAGTTTATAAATGTAATTGGGGTTCTTTGCCCCAACATGCATCACTCTGCACTTACTAATGTTGAAACTCATTTGCCACTGTTTTGCCCACTCCCCCAGTGTCGAGAGATCCCTCTGGAGCTCCTCACAATCTCTCACAGTTTTCACTACCCTGTATAATTTAGTGTCGTCAGCAAATTTGGCTACCTTGCTTTTTACTCCTACCTCTAGATCATTTATGAAGAGGTTGAAAAGCAGGGGTCCCAGTACTGAACCTTGGGGGACCCCACTCTTTACTTCCCTCCACTTAGAGAAGTGTCCATTGAGTGCTACCCTCTGTTTCCTGTCCCTTAGCCAGTTGCTGATCCAGGACAAGACCTGTCCCTTTATTCCATGACTGGTAAGTTTATTCAAGAGCCTTTGGTGTGGGACCTTGTCAAAAGCCTTCTGAAAGTCCAGATAAACAATGTCAACTGGATCCCCCTTATCCACATGCTTGTTGACACTCTCAAAAAATTCCAACAGATTAGTGAGGCATGATTTGCCCTTGTAAAAGCCATGTTGGCTCTCCTTTAGCAGCGCCTTCTCTTCTATGTGCCTATTAATTCTATCTTTTAGGATGGTTTCCATCACTTTACCTGGGACACATGTCAAACTGACCGGTCGGTAATTTCCTGGATCACCCCTGGATCCTTTTTTGAAAATTGGTGTTACATTCGCTACCTTCCAGTCATCAGGCACAAAGCTTGATTTGAGGGAAATATTATATATTTTGGCTAGGAGATCAGCAATTTCATCTTTAAGTTCCCTGAGAACTCGTGGATGGATGCCATCTGGTCCTGGTGATTTGTTAGTGTTTAGCTTAACAAGACATGCAAGGACCTCCTCCCTGGTTATTTCTATCTGGCTTAATTCTTCGGTTTCCCTCCCTACGAAGATAGGCTCTGTTTTGGGCATGTGGTCTCTGTCTTCTTCAGTGAATACTGAAGCAAAGAATTCATTGAGTCTCTCTGCAATCTCTGTTTCCTCTTTAATAACCCCTTGCCTTCCATTGTCATCTAATGGTCCAATGGCCTTCCTAGTTGGGTTCTTACTTCTAATGTACTTAAAGAAGTCTTTGTTAGTTCTCTGAGTATTTTTAGCTATACGCTCCTCAAAGTCTTGCTTTGCTTTCCTGATTGTTGCCTTGAATTTGTTCTGCCAGAATTTATGTTTCTGCCTGCTGTCCTCATTCGGACGAGCCTTCCATCTTCTAAATGAGCTTTTCTTGCTCTTGATCACTTCCTGAACAGCTCCTGTAATCCACATCGGAGTCCTCTTGGAACTGGCAGTGCCCTTTTTCCTTTTGGGTATGCATTCCAATTGGGCCTCTGTTATTGTTTTTGTAAACAACCTCCATGCCTCTTGGAGTGTTTGGACTCTCTCAATTTTCCCTTTCAGTTTCTTTTTTACTAGTTTCCTCATCTTTGGGAAATTTCCTTTTTGAAAATTTAAGGTCTCTGTGTTAGATTTTATCAGTGACTTGCAGTCTATGATCAAGTTAAACATAATTGAGTTGTGGTCACTGTTCCCTATTGGATCAGTCACATTAACATCTTGCACCAGATCCTGAGTATTACTGAGTAAACGAATTGAATAAATAAATAATAAACAAACGCCTGGCCTTTTGGAGAGATTCCTCTCTCCTTCTTTTACTGCTTATAATCAGAGCCTCCTTTTATCTCCTACTCATGTCAGATTTGGTCACACAAAACAGGCCATAATAATAATAATAATTTAGTGTCAAAAATTATTCTGGGTTGAAAGGATTTTTGCGGGAGAAACTCCACTCAGGGGACACCCAAATGTGGCTCTTTTCATATTCCCAAGATCTTTTCCCCCACCAAAGGGGTCCCTATTTGTCTACTTGCAATTTCTTGTGTTCAAACTGCTAGGTTAGCAGGATCTGGGACTGTGACGGGCGCTCAATCCGTCATGCAGTACCCAGGTCTCGAACTGCTGACTTGCCGACCTTCCAGGTAACAAGGCAAGCTTCTTAACCACTGAGCCACCATGTTGGGATGAGAAAGCCGGAGAGCTTGGCTAGGCTTCTGCAGAGCGCGACTTCCAAAGAGAAGTTATAGTAGCTATCGATGTCCAACTTTCCAAAATGCAACTTTAGCCTTGATTGCGAACCATGGCTCTCCAGCTGTTCCTGGACTCCAATTCCCAGAAGCTCAAGCCAGCATTCCTGCTGATCAGGGCTTCTGGGAATTGGAAGTTCAAGAACATCTGGAGAGCCAACGTTAGCCATCACTGTCATACAGCGTTCGTCCTTAAGAGGAGCATCTCTGCAGCAGAGTATGCTGCCTCAGTATGGAGCATATCGCCACATGCAAAAGGAGTTGACATTGCTGTGAATGAAGCCATGCGTAGAGTGACAGGATGCCTCAAACCTACACCAGTTGAGAAAATATGATCTCTTGTTGGTATCGCTCCACCTAAGGTCAGGAGAGAAGTAGCAGTGGACACCAAGAGAACTAAGCATTGGCTCAGTGGTTAAGAAGCTCACCTTCTTAGCTGGAAGGCCAGCAAGTTGGCAGTTCGAGACCCAGGTGCTGCAAGATGGATTGAGCACCCGTCGTCTGTCCCAGCTCCTGCCAACCTAGCAGTTCAAAAGCAAAAAATTACAAGTAGATAAATAGGTGCCACTTTGGTGGGAAAAGAAGATTTTGAGGGGACATGAAAGGAGCCTCATTCGGGCATCCCTTGAGTGGAGTTTCTCCAGCAAAAATCCTTTCAACCCAGAGTAATTTCTGACACAAAATTATTATTACAGTAGAAACAACCAAACCTAATGCCATATAAAACCCTCCTGCTTTGAGCGCCTGTTTTTCTCTTGAACAATTTGTCATGGAGTTTGTTTGTCTGCCTCCTTCCTGTTTATTGTTTCTCTAAACAAAAGGACTTTGAAGTTGTTAGTTTTTGTCTTTCTTTTTGCCTGTTTCCTGTATAGCAGAAGGATCCTTCCCATGTAAGATCAGGTCTCCAGACAGGATGAGGGGGGGGGGATCCTATTAAGCCTGTTCTCCCTGGGAAAGAAGTCAGCCCCATATCTTGCTGCCCTCATGGCTTCTAGGTAAAGGTCGCACTTGTTTAAAAGCCAGTCGTATCCGACCCTAGGGTTCAGTGCTCATCTCTGTTTATAGCCAAAGAGGCAGCGCTGTCTGCGTCTGCATATGTTTCCGTGGTCATGTGGCAGGCATGGCTAGACACTGGAGTGCACGGAACACAGTTTATCTTCCCAACAAAGTGGTATCTATTGATCTACTTGCAATTTCTTGCTTTCGAACTGTTAGGTTGGCAGGAGCCTGGACAGAGACGGGAGCTCACTCGGGTCTCAACCTGCCAACCTTCCAGTTGTCAAGTTCAGCGTCTTAACCACTCAACCACTGCTGTCCATGGTTTCTAACTCTGGGCAAAAACCTCGCTTGGTCGTGCCTCTTTCTGGCCCAGCCTCTGAGGCTGCAACGGACAGACTAGCTGGTTCTCTCTCTTAATCTACTTCCCATCTTCTTCGTAAGAGGCAACATGCAAAGAATTAAAAAACATTAAAAACACAGACAATGCCAATGTTAAAAAACTATTAAATGTTGTTTGGCCAGTTTACTGTATGGGACCAAAGACAACAGAACAGCCGAAGGGTTGGCTTAACACAGGTTTATTGCATGATGGTCCGGTGGAGCATGAGGTAATGGCGGTGATACATCTCAATATATACAGTAGCACTATACATTTGAATCTTGTAGCACGGTAGCTCATTGGCTGCTACCGGCGTGGCCTCGCCCAGGCACGCCTCTCTTCTGTAGATCTTATCCTGCTGCTGAATGCAGATCTCTCTCCTGCTGCTGAATGCGGGGAAGGTTTTCCCGCGGCTGTCCGTGATTGAGCAATGTGAACCATGTGAGACTGAACGCTCGCAGCTGCCCTCTATGGGCTGCTTGCTCGCGTTCCTTTACAGCTGAGATACATTGTATTTGGAGTGGTTACATTCTTGCCTTTACAGTACAGTGAACATGCAAACATACATACATAACATCCCTCCCCCCTAGGATGGGACGAAGTCCCGCAACCATTGTGGCTTGCCGCAAGTGCGCTTGGGGCGTGCTTGCGCCTGACCTAGTACTGGAGAGCCTGTGATCCCTGCCTCCGTGGGTACTTGTCCTGCAACGGGAAACGGGGATTCGTTAGTGGTTCTGTGGGGTGTCCGTGCCTGCCTTGCGCCGGGGGATGGGAATGGAATGAACAGCTGGGAAGTGAACCCCTGCCTGTTGCTCTCGGACCCCGGGGACCCTCCTATTGTGAACCGCGGGACCGATGAGGTTGCCCTTGTGGTTCTGCTACCTTCTGTTCCCCGCTCGGGGGACCTTGATACTGTGGTGGGCGGACTCGCCGTTGCCTCCTGTCTTGGGGGTGTCGGTCTCCGGGAAATTGGCGCTATGTTGCATTCTAACTCACAGGGGCTACTGGGACTGGAAGTACCAGGGGCTGAACTGAAACCCCTCTTTTCGCTAGGACGGGTGGGGGACCACTCCGCTAACTCCCCCTGGTACTGTAAATCAAGGTCTAAACTTCTTGGGGAATCTGTGCTTTGGGGAAACTTCTGATGGTTATGTGCGAGATCGGCGCTCTTCCTTTCCGCCGCGAACTCCCGCAAAAGATCTCTGAGGATCGATTCCCTTTCCTCCCCCCTTGGTGGGGACCCATGTCCCCCTTTTTCTCCCCCTTGGGCTAAGCGGGTGGGGGAGTACCCTAACGCTGATTCGTGGCTATTTTCATCTTCGTCCTGCTCTCCGGGGACCCTGCGCCTGAGTTGATCCGCGTGCCGCCTCCACAGGAGGCCTGTATTGGTCTCCACGCGGTATGAAACGGGGCCGGTTTGTTCTATTACAATGCCGGGCACCCAGGCTGGTCCCGCGCTGGCGTAGTTCCTGCAATGCACGGGGGCACCTACGCTGAAACTCTTTGTGGAACCCATCTCTACATTCCGCCCTTTGTCCTCTACCCTTGTGGGGTCTAGTTTGGAGATTACCGTGGCCAGCTTCCTGCGCATTAACAACTCCACGGGGGAGTACCCTGACGCTAGTGGGGTGACCCTGTACCGTAGCAGGAATTGGCACAGTTGTAAGTCAAGATCTCCGGGGCCCATGCGTCGCAGCGCGTCCTTAGTGGTACGCACAAGGCGCTCTACTTGGCCGTTGGTGGCCGGGTGGAAAGGGTCGGAGGTGATGTGCCGAATGGCGTTGAGATCCATGAATGCCCTGAACTCGGCGGACGTGAAACAGCTAGCGTTATCGCTGACGAGGGTGTCGGGTAAACCGAACGTGGAAAAGACCCTCCGTAACTGTTTGATTGTTGTGGCCGAGGAGGTGCTCGAGACTGGGATGACCTCCAACCACTTGGAGAACGCATCCACCACAAGGAGGAAAAGTGTTCCCCTGAACGGGCCAGCAAAGTCTACGTGTACCCGGGACCAGGGCCCCCTTGCGGCGTCCCACTCCCTATGTGGCAAGCGAGCCTCTTCTGGCCTGGAGCTTTGGCACGCTTCGCAAGTGCCGACCATGTGCTCGATGTCGGCGTCTAGCTGGGGCCACCAAAAGTAACTGCGGGCTAGTGCCTTAGAGCGGACGATCCCGGGGTGGCTGACGTGCAGCAGTTTAAGCACCCTCGGCCGGAGGGACGTGGGGATCACTACCCGCTGTCCCCACAAGAGACACCCCCTCTCTAGGGACAACTCTAATTTTTTCTTGAAAAATGTGTCGAATTCCGCTGCTGGGGAAGACACGGGCCACCCTTTCTGCACCCAGGAGCAAACTGTCGCTAACGTTTTGTCCTTGCCGGTCGCTTTGGCGATGTCGGCCGGTACTACTGGAGGGGAGTCTAGGACCTCTATCATTAAGACCTGGTGGTCCCTCTCTTCCTCGCCCACGTGGCAGCAATCCCGGGGAATGGGGGACCTCGACAGGGCATCCGCATGGCTGATCTCCTTCCCGGGCCGGTACACCAACGCGTGCTGATACGCGTTGAGAAAAATGGCCCACCTGAGCATTCTCGGGGACAGGATTTGGGGTGTGGGCTTATCTGCGGTGAAAATGCCTAGCAAGGGCTTATGGTCAGTCACTATGGTGAAGGGGCGGCCATACACAAAATCATGAAATTTCTTGGTCCCCGCAATTATCGCTAGTGCTTCCCTGTCTGTCTGGGCATAGTTTCTCTCCGCTTGGGACAAGGACCTAGAGTAGAACGCTATCGGGGCCTCCCTCCCGTTCTCCAGCACGTGGCATAACACCGCCCCCACCCCCACCGGGGATGCATCGCATATCAGGACCACTGGGCGTTTGGGATTGAAGTGGGTCAGTACAGCATCTGATGCCAGGAGTCGCTTCAGGTCATTGAAAGCCTTCTCATGGTCGTCGCCCCACTTCCATGCCTCGTCCTTTTTTAACAATTTGTGTAGCGGTTCCGCCACGGCTGCCTTCCGAGGAAGGAAGGAGTGGTAGAAGTT
Organism: Bradypodion ventrale; assembly: GCA_035047345.1. Lineage (NCBI taxonomy): Eukaryota > Metazoa > Chordata > Lepidosauria > Squamata > Chamaeleonidae > Bradypodion > Bradypodion ventrale. The sequence goes on from JAWDJE010000016.1 coordinate 4,833,004, forward strand.
GAGCAGCCCAAGGAACGACTGCAGCTCGGGCTTGGAGGTGGGGCGAGGGGCCTTTTTGATGGCGGCTACCTTGGATTGGGATGGCCTTATTCCCTCGGGAGTAATACGGAACCCTAGGAACTCGACCTCAGTTGCGAAGAAGACGCATTTGTCTTTCCGCAACCGCAACCCCGCCTTTTCGAATTTTGCCAGGACCTTTCCCAACCTTTCTGCCAATTCGGCCCGGTTCCCCCCTGTAATCAATACGTCATCAAAGTAGGGTAACACCCCCTCTAACCCCTTCAGGAGGCGTTCCACGAGTGACTGGAAGATCCCGGGCGCCGAATTCACGCCGAATTGGAGGAGCGATACCTGGAAAGCCCCTTTGTGGGTGACTATGGTCTGCGCAGCAGCTGCGGCGGGGGTGACCGGGAGTTGCTGGTAGGCTTGGGCCAGGTCGAGTTTAGCAAAACACCTCCCCCCGTGCAACCTGGCCAACAAGTGGCTGACTACCGGCACCGGATACGCATTAGGGCGGATCGCCTTATTGATGGTGCACTTGTAATCAGCGCATATGCGGACCTCCCCGTTGGCCTTGAGCGCTGTTACAATTGGAGTTTCCCACTCCGCAGAGTCAACAGGAACAAGAATCCCCTGGCCCACCAATTTGTCCAATTCCGCCTCTATTTTGTCCTTTAGGGCGAAAGGCACCCTGCGCGGTTTAAGTCTGATTGGACGTACTCCAGGGTCCAGGTCGAAAGTCACTGGGGGGCCCTTGAACTTTCCGAGTCCCTTTTTAAAAACTTCGGGGTGCCCCTCGCACACGCTCTGTATTGGATCAGTCCCGGCGGCGTGTACTCCCACGGCGTGCACCCCCCCCAATGAATAACCCTAGGGGCTGGAACCATTGAGTCCCGAGGAGGCTGCATTTACCTCCTTTGAGGACGACTAGGGGAAGCGTTGCGGCGCGCTTTTTGAACTGGACTTGGAATTTCCCAACCCCCAACACCGGGATGCGGTTCCCTTGCACGTCCTTCAGTGTGGCCCTCAACGCTTTGAGCTTGGGCCGCACGTGGGGGGCTATCTTTAGGAACTCTCCCTGGGAGATGATAGAGTAAGAAGAACCCGAGTCCACCTCCATCCTAACAGGGGCCCCTTGTATTAGTACCTCAACGAAGTATCGGGGGTGCTCCGTGGATACGCTGAAAACCGGAGCGTCGTCCTCGCTGTCGTCGGAGATGCGTCCTACGCCGTCCCGCTTCTTTGTGGTCCGGGTGCCGTGGTCCTTGGGCCTCGTGGTGCGGTCCTGCCTCGCCGAGCGGTCTGGGGAACTCCTCTTGACCTCGCGCCGCTTCCGGCAGACCTTGGCGATGTGCCCGCGCCGGCCGCAGTTGTGGCACTCAGCCTTGCGGAACGGGCATTTGGCGCGGGCGTGGGCGGCGCCGCAGCCGTCGCAGCGCCGGCCTTCCTTCTGGACCTTCCGGACGTCCTCGTCGTCGCCGCTCTCCGTGGACGAGTTCGAAACTCGCCGGGCCGCGCGCACCGAGCTCTCTGCCTTGGCGGCTTTCGGTCGCCAGTCCTGGAGCTCTTGCACCCCGGCCGTCGTGGCTTCCGCGGCCTGTGCCGTGTCGAGGACCTGTTGCCACGTGGGAGGCGGCTCCTGTTTCATCAGCGCGCGCTGAGTCTCGGTGTCCCTCAGGCCGCAGAGCAGGCAGTCGCGGAGGGTGACTTCTGGGGTCTCCCACTTGCAAGGGCCGGCGGCCAGCCGCAGGGCCGCGGCGAACTCGGCGACCGATTCCCCGGGCGCTTGGACTCGCCTCCAGAACGCGCTCTGAGCGGGGAACATCGCTATCGCAGGCCGGAGGTGGGCGCGCAACACAGCCAGGAGCTCTTTGGCTTTGAAGTCGCTCACCCTCCTCGGCGCGATCAGGTCCACCAGGGTCCTCTTTGTCTCGTGTCCGAGCATGCGGACGAAGATGGCCCTCTTCTTGTCCTCATCTGAGACTTCGAGCTCCACCAGCGCTCCGTTGAAGTCTATCTCAAACAGCTCCAAGTCTCCCGGCTTCCTGATCTCGTAGCCGGCGCATGTCTTGGTCCCGTGGGCAGCCATAATCCCACCTTCGTCGCCAGTTTACTGTATGGGACCAAAGACAACAGAACAGCCGAAGGGTTGGCTTAACACAGGTTTATTGCATGATGGTCCGGTGGAGCATGAGGTAATGGCGGTGATACATCTCAATATATACAGTAGCACTATACATTTGAATCTTGTAGCACGGTAGCTCATTGGCTGCTACCGGCGTGGCCTCGCCCAGGCACGCCTCTCTTCTGTAGATCTTATCCTGCTGCTGAATGCAGATCTCTCTCCTGCTGCTGAATGCGGGGAAGGTTTTCCCGCGGCTGTCCGTGATTGAGCAATGTGAACCATGTGAGACTGAACGCTCGCAGCTGCCCTCTATGGGCTGCTTGCTCGCGTTCCTTTACAGCTGAGATACATTGTATTTGGAGTGGTTACATTCTTGCCTTTACAGTACAGTGAACATGCAAACATACATACATAACAGCCAGGTTATCTGGCTATGCAGGGTTCCTCAAACCTGGCTCTCCAGAGGTTCTTGGACTTAAATTCCCGGAAAAGCCCTGATCAGCAGGTGTTCTGGCTTGGGCTTCAGGGAACTGAAGTCCAAGAACGCCTGGAGTGCCAAGGTTGGCCATCACTGCCATAGGTCCTCAAACTTGGCTCTCCAGGTGTTCTTGGACTTCAATTCCCAGATGCCCTGATCAGCTGGAGTGCTTTGGGCTTCTGGGAGTTGAAGTCCAAGAACGCCTGGAGTGCCACATTTGCTGGCCCCTGTGCCAGAACCTTCTGCCAGCAACTCAACTAACCTGACAACCCTGAATGTGGGTTGCCCGCGCTCGTGATTGGCCAAAACCCTTCCCGAAAGGTTTGCTCGCTTAAAGTTACCGCTGGCGTTGTGGTAGTGGGAATTATGCTTTGCTGTTTCGCACAATGCGTTCCTTCCCTCTTGTCAATATGCACCTCAGGGCGGAGACCCCAAGAGACCCTCACTCCCCGAAAGATTATGCCCTACATCCACCAAGCTCTCAGCCAGGCTGATTTAAATAATAAAACAGGGGGGGAATGTGGGTTGCCCGCGCTCGTGATTGGCCAAAACCCTTCCCGAAAGGTTCACTCGCCAGCACACGGCTTGAGAATCAACAGGCTTGGATGGAAAGAAAATTGGGATAATGGGCTATTGATAGTTATGGAATAATTCATATTGCCTCGGCTGGCAGCTCAGAGGGAAGTAAGGGCAAAAGTCATAGGTGATGAACTCAAGTTAATTAACCGTTATCTCACTGGTTGTGGACACAGTTGAGTAAACTGGCCACGCCAGACATGATGATTAAGTCTAGTTACCCGGAGTCAATATAGCTAAGATTCCGGACTCAAGGCAGAACAATAGGTGACGCCAACCTTGTCAATTGAATTCTAGAGACCTGTGATACTTGTTAACTTCTGAGGAACTCCCAATAGTGGTCAATGTACTCGACCACCGGAATGCCCATATATGGACAGCCTTCTGTAACGGGGTCATGCGCAACCTATGCACAAAAGACCCTGAGGCAGGGTAATAAATACAGACCACCCGAACCAATCGGGACTGGACTTTCACGGCACATTCGTCTCACCTTTGCGGCCAGTCATCCCGACCTCCGTGGGCCCCTACTGCACCGAGTGGCCCCTCCCACGGGCCACTGAAACACCTGAAGATTAATGGCTTGGGTGCCGATATCCACAGGGAAAGAAGGGTGATAGTCCACAAGTGAACTAAATGGACCCACTTGAGTTCATCTTGTTGGAGGGCAGAAGCTCCATCCATCCTGGCCTGGGGATGATAATGAGGACTTTGTGTGCCAAAAGGGCTCAGGAAGTCCAGAAAGGGACTCAAAGGAACTGGATCAGGGGGGATCACGGTGCGATGCGCAAGGCCAAAGGAAAGCAACTGCATTATACTCTTCCCAGTAATCAACAAGGCCAAACAGTGAAGAAGTATATAACAAAAATATAACCGTTTGAGGCAAAAGTTTATATATTACATGTTGGATATGTTTACAAATCAAGCAACTTGGATAAGAATATAAACCAAGCAACTTAAGGAACTATTCTTTGGATCTCTTTGGTTTTCTTGAGGATAAAGTTTGAACTGAAGTTTTTGTCAATTGCAACAATTAAACGGGGATGAATCTATGATTTAAGAATGGTTATGACATGAACACGAACTTTTTGAAACTGTTACGGAAACACAGCTGAATAATTTGAACGGGGAGACGGAAGAGACTTTTGCCTCAAACGGTTCTGGTTTTGCTATATTCTTCCCAGGAACAGTCTTCATGGCTGACAGCACAAGACATATCAAGGATTTAAAGCAATACATGAAATTTCTTTAGAACAGTTTAAAAACACATTTTGAAATATAAACAGCTCTGCAATAAGTAAGAACCCTTTCGTAGTCACTACTGAGTTATTAAAAGCCTGCCTGAATACAACATTTCTTTTTTGTCTGCCAACCAAAGGCCTGAAGGAACGGGGCTGGCTTCATCGCACCAAACAGAGAGAGAGAGAGAGAAAAGGAGGGGTGCCACAAGACACCCTTTTGGGGTACCCCTAAAGTCCCTTCTCCCAAATCTACCCTTCCACAGGAAAAGGAAAGGTTGTCCTTACTCGAAAGCCTGTCGTATCCGACTCTAGGATTCAGTGCTCATCTCTGTTTATAGCCAAAGAGCCAGAGCTGCCTGCATCTGCAGATGTTTCTGTGGGCACGTGGCAGGCATGTGCTCTTAAGCAGAGCTGCTGCTGAGGAGAGCCAAACTCTGCATGTGCTTTGACTCTGCATGTGCTCTTAAGCAGAGCTGCTGCTGAGGAGAGCCAAACAAAGGAAGTGAGCACTGGTAAGTTTTGCAGTTGGAGTAGAGCTGCTTTAGAGGCCTCCACTAATTTAAATTGATAATTGAAACTGCTGAGAGCCACCTCTGTTCAAACAGAGGAAGCAGTTTGAAGCTTCCAGAAGCAGGGGGGCAGAGCCACACCAGGCCCTTCTCTGAACTGTGACTCATAGGGGCGGAGCCACACTAGCCTTTAAAAGCTCTGAGCTCTTTCAGGGTCAGCCATTTTGACTCTGCATGTGCTCTTAAGCAGAGCTGCTGCTGAGGAGAGCCAAACAAAGGAAGTGAGCACTGGTAAGTTTTGCAGTTGGAGTAGAGCTGCTTTAGAGGCCTCCACTAATTTAAATTGATAATTGAAACTGCTGAGAGCCACCTCTGTTCAAACAGAGGAAGCAGTTTGAAGCTTCCAGAAGCAGGGGGGCAGAGCCACACCAGGCCCTTCTCTGAACTGTGACTCATAGGGGCGGAGCCACACTAGCCTTTAAAAGCTCTGAGCTCTTTCAGGGTCAGCCATTTTGACTCTGCATGTGCTCTTAAGCAGAGCTGCTGCTGAGGAGAGCCAAACAAAGGAAGTGAGCACTGGTAAGTTTTGCAGTTGGAGTAGAGCTGCTTTAGAGGCCTCCACTAATTTAAATTGATAATTGAAACTGCTGAGAGCCACCTCTGTTCAAACAGAGGAAGCAGTTTGAAGCTTCCAGAAGCAGGGGGGCAGAGCCACACCAGGCCCTTCTCTGAACTGTGACTCATAGGGGCGGAGCCACACTAGCCTTTAAAAGCTCTGAGCTCTTTCAGGGTCAGCCATTTTGACTCTGCATGTGCTCTTAAGCAGAGCTGCTGCTGAGGAGAGCCAAACAAAGGAAGTGAGCACTGGTAAGTTTTGCAGTTGGAGTAGAGCTGCTTTAGAGGCCTCCACTAATTTAAATTGATAATTGAAACTGCTGAGAGCCACCTCTGTTCAAACAGAGGAAGCAGTTTGAAGCTTCCAGAAGCAGGGGGGCAGAGCCACACCAGGCCCTTCTCTGAACTGTGACTCATAGGGGCGGAGCCACACTAGCCTTTAAAAGCTCTGAGCTCTTTCAGGGTCAGCCATTTTGACTCTGCATGTGCTCTTAAGCAGAGCTGCTGCTGAGGAGAGCCAAACAAAGGAAGTGAGCACTGGTAAGTTTTGCAGTTGGAGTAGAGCTGCTTTAGAGGCCTCCACTAATTTAAATTGATAATTGAAACTGCTGAGAGCCACCTCTGTTCAAACAGAGGAAGCAGTTTGAAGCTTCCAGAAGCAGGGGGGCAGAGCCACACCAGGCCCTTCTCTGAACTGTGACTCATAGGGGCGGAGCCACACTAGCCTTTAAAAGCTCTGAGCTCTTTCAGGGTCAGCCATTTTGACTCTGCATGTGCTCTTAAGCAGAGCTGCTGCTGAGGAGAGCCAAACAAAGGAAGTGAGCACTGGTAAGTTTTGCAGTTGGAGTAGAGCTGCTTTAGAGGCCTCCACTAATTTAAATTGATAATTGAAACTGCTGAGAGCCACCTCTGTTCAAACAGAGGAAGCAGTTTGAAGCTTCCAGAAGCAGGGGGGCAGAGCCACACCAGGCCCTTCTCTGAACTGTGACTCATAGGGGCGGAGCCACACTAGCCTTTAAAAGCTCTGAGCTCTTTCAGGGTCAGCCATTTTGACTCTGCATGTGCTCTTAAGCAGAGCTGCTGCTGAGGAGAGCCAAACAAAGGAAGTGAGCACTGGTAAGTTTTGCAGTTGGAGTAGAGCTGCTTTAGAGGCCTCCACTAATTTAAATTGATAATTGAAACTGCTGAGAGCCACCTCTGTTCAAACAGAGGAAGCAGTTTGAAGCTTCCAGAAGCAGGGGGGCAGAGCCACACCAGGCCCTTCTCTGAACTGTGACTCATGGGGCGGAGCCACACTAGCCTTTAAAAGCTCTGAGCTCTTTCAGGGTCAGCCATTTTGACTCTGCATGTGCTCTTAAGCAGAGCTGCTGCTGAGGAGAGCCAAACAAAGGAAGTGAGCACTGGTAAGTTTTGCAGTTGGAGTAGAGCTGCTTTAGAGGCCTCCACTAATTTAAATTGATAATTGAAACTGCTGAGAGCCACCTCTGTTCAAACAGAGGAAGCAGTTTGAAGCTTCCAGAAGCAGGGGGGCAGAGCCACACCAGGCCCTTCTCTGAACTGTGACTCATAGGGGCGGAGCCACACTAGCCTTTAAAAGCTCTGAGCTCTTTCAGGGTCAGCCATTTTGACTCTGCATGTGCTCTTAAGCAGAGCTGCTGCTGAGGAGAGCCAAACAAAGGAAGTGAGCACTGGTAAGTTTTGCAGTTGGAGTAGAGCTGCTTTAGAGGCCTCCACTAATTTAAATTGATAATTGAAACTGCTGAGAGCCACCTCTGTTCAAACAGAGGAAGCAGTTTGAAGCTTCCAGAAGCAGGGGGGCAGAGCCACACCAGGCCCTTCTCTGAACTGTGACTCATAGGGGCGGAGCCACACTAGCCTTTAAAAGCTCTGAGCTCTTTCAGGGTCAGCCATTTTGACTCTGCATGTGCTCTTAAGCAGAGCTGCTGCTGAGGAGAGCCAAACAAAGGAAGTGAGCACTGGTAAGTTTTGCAGTTGGAGTAGAGCTGCTTTAGAGGCCTCCACTAATTTAAATTGATAATTGAAACTGCTGAGAGCCACCTCTGTTCAAACAGAGGAAGCAGTTTGAAGCTTCCAGAAGCAGGGGGGCAGAGCCACACCAGGCCCTTCTCTGAACTGTGACTCATAGGGGCGGAGCCACACTAGCCTTTAAAAGCTCTGAGCTCTTTCAGGGTCAGCCATTTTGACTCTGCATGTGCTCTTAAGCAGAGCTGCTGCTGAGGAGAGCCAAACAAAGGAAGTGAGCACTGGTAAGTTTTGCAGTTGGAGTAGAGCTGCTTTAGAGGCCTCCACTAATTTAAATTGATAATTGAAACTGCTGAGAGCCACCTCTGTTCAAACAGAGGAAGCAGTTTGAAGCTTCCAGAAGCAGGGGGGCAGAGCCACACCAGGCCCTTCTCTGAACTGTGACTCATAGGGGCGGAGCCACACTAGCCTTTAAAAGCTCTGAGCTCTTTCAGGGTCAGCCATTTTGACTCTGCATGTGCTCTTAAGCAGAGCTGCTGCTGAGGAGAGCCAAACAAAGGAAGTGAGCACTGGTAAGTTTTGCAGTTGGAGTAGAGCTGCTTTAGAGGCCTCCACTAATTTAAATTGATAATTGAAACTGCTGAGAGCCACCTCTGTTCAAGCAGAGGAAGCAGTTTGAAGCTTCCAGAAGCAGGGGGGCAGAGCCACACCAGGCCCTTCTCTGAACTGTGACTCATAGGGGCGGAGCCACACTAGCCTTTAAAAGCTCTGAGCTCTTTCAGGGTCAGCCATTTTGACTCTGCATGTGCTCTTAAGCAGAGCTGCTGCTGAGGAGAGCCAAACAAAGGAAGTGAGCACTGGTAAGTTTTGCAGTTGGAGTAGAGCTGCTTTAGAGGCCTCCACTAATTTAAATTGATAATTGAAACTGCTGAGAGCCACCTCTGTTCAAACAGAGGAAGCAGTTTGAAGCTTCCAGAAGCAGGGGGGCAGAGCCACACCAGGCCCTTCTCTGAACTGTGACTCATAGGGGCGGAGCCACACTAGCCTTTAAAAGCTCTGAGCTCTTTCAGGGTCAGCCATTTTGACTCTGCATGTGCTCTTAAGCAGAGCTGCTGCTGAGGAGAGCCAAACAAAGGAAGTGAGCACTGGTAAGTTTTGCAGTTGGAGTAGAGCTGCTTTAGAGGCCTCCACTAATTTAAATTGATAATTGAAACTGCTGAGAGCCACCTCTGTTCAAACAGAGGAAGCAGTTTGAAGCTTCCAGAAGCAGGGGGGCAGAGCCACACCAGGCCCTTCTCTGAACTGTGACTCATAGGGGCGGAGCCACACTAGCCTTTAAAAGCTCTGAGCTCTTTCAGGGTCAGCCATTTTGACTCTGCATGTGCTCTTAAGCAGAGCTGCTGCTGAGGAGAGCCAAACAAAGGAAGTGAGCACTGGTAAGTTTTGCAGTTGGAGTAGAGCTGCTTTAGAGGCCTCCACTAATTTAAATTGATAATTGAAACTGCTGAGAGCCACCTCTGTTCAAGCAGAGGAAGCAGTTTGAAGCTTCCAGAAGCAGGGGGGCAGAGCCACACCAGGCCCTTCTCTGAACTGTGACTCATAGGGGCGGAGCCACACTAGCCTTTAAAAGCTCTGAGCTCTTTCAGGGTCAGCCATTTTGACTCTGCATGTGCTCTTAAGCAGAGCTGCTGCTGAGGAGAGCCAAACAAAGGAAGTGAGCACTGGTAAGTTTTGCAGTTGGAGTAGAGCTGCTTTAGAGGCCTCCACTAATTTAAATTGATAATTGAAACTGCTGAGAGCCACCTCTGTTCAAGCAGAGGAAGCAGTTTGAAGCTTCCAGAAGCAGGGGGGCAGAGCCACACCAGGCCCTTCTCTGAACTGTGACTCATAGGGGCGGAGCCACACTAGCCTTTAAAAGCTCTGAGCTCTTTCAGGGTCAGCCATTTTGACTCTGCATGTGCTCTTAAGCAGAGCTGCTGCTGAGGAGAGCCAAACAAAGGAAGTGAGCACTGGTAAGTTTTGCAGTTGGAGTAGAGCTGCTTTAGAGGCCTCCACTAATTTAAATTGATAATTGAAACTGCTGAGAGCCACCTCTGTTCAAACAGAGGAAGCAGTTTGAAGCTTCCAGAAGCAGGGGGGCAGAGCCACACCAGGCCCTTCTCTGAACTGTGACTCATAGGGGCGGAGCCACACTAGCCTTTAAAAGCTCTGAGCTCTTTCAGGGTCAGCCATTTTGACTCTGCATGTGCTCTTAAGCAGAGCTGCTGCTGAGGAGAGCCAAACAAAGGAAGTGAGCACTGGTAAGTTTTGCAGTTGGAGTAGAGCTGCTTTAGAGGCCTCCACTAATTTAAATTGATAATTGAAACTGCTGAGAGCCACCTCTGTTCAAACAGAGGAAGCAGTTTGAAGCTTCCAGAAGCAGGGGGGCAGAGCCACACCAGGCCCTTCTCTGAACTGTGACTCATAGGGGCGGAGCCACACTAGCCTTTAAAAGCTCTGAGCTCTTTCAGGGTCAGCCATTTTGACTCTGCATGTGCTCTTAAGCAGAGCTGCTGCTGAGGAGAGCCAAACAAAGGAAGTGAGCACTGGTAAGTTTTGCAGTTGGAGTAGAGCTGCTTTAGAGGCCTCCACTAATTTAAATTGATAATTGAAACTGCTGAGAGCCACCTCTGTTCAAACAGAGGAAGCAGTTTGAAGCTTCCAGAAGCAGGGGGGCAGAGCCACACCAGGCCCTTCTCTGAACTGTGACTCATAGGGGCGGAGCCACACTAGCCTTTAAAAGCTCTGAGCTCTTTCAGGGTCAGCCATTTTGACTCTGCATGTGCTCTTAAGCAGAGCTGCTGCTGAGGAGAGCCAAACAAAGGAAGTGAGCACTGGTAAGTTTTGCAGTTGGAGTAGAGCTGCTTTAGAGGCCTCCACTAATTTAAATTGATAATTGAAACTGCTGAGAGCCACCTCTGTTCAAACAGAGGAAGCAGTTTGAAGCTTCCAGAAGCAGGGGGGCAGAGCCACACCAGGCCCTTCTCTGAACTGTGACTCATAGGGGCGGAGCCACACTAGCCTTTAAAAGCTCTGAGCTCTTTCAGGGTCAGCCATTTTGACTCTGCATGTGCTCTTAAGCAGAGCTGCTGCTGAGGAGAGCCAAACAAAGGAAGTGAGCACTGGTAAGTTTTGCAGTTGGAGTAGAGCTGCTTTAGAGGCCTCCACTAATTTAAATTGATAATTGAAACTGCTGAGAGCCACCTCTGTTCAAACAGAGGAAGCAGTTTGAAGCTTCCAGAAGCAGGGGGGCAGAGCCACACCAGGCCCTTCTCTGAACTGTGACTCATAGGGGCGGAGCCACACTAGCCTTTAAAAGCTCTGAGCTCTTTCAGGGTCAGCCATTTTGACTCTGCATGTGCTCTTAAGCAGAGCTGCTGCTGAGGAGAGCCAAACAAAGGAAGTGAGCACTGGTAAGTTTTGCAGTTGGAGTAGAGCTGCTTTAGAGGCCTCCACTAATTTAAATTGATAATTGAAACTGCTGAGAGCCACCTCTGTTCAAACAGAGGAAGCAGTTTGAAGCTTCCAGAAGCAGGGGGGCAGAGCCACACCAGGCCCTTCTCTGAACTGTGACTCATAGGGGCGGAGCCACACTAGCCTTTAAAAGCTCTGAGCTCTTTCAGGGTCAGCCATTTTGACTCTGCATGTGCTCTTAAGCAGAGCTGCTGCTGAGGAGAGCCAAACAAAGGAAGTGAGCACTGGTAAGTTTTGCAGTTGGAGTAGAGCTGCTTTAGAGGCCTCCACTAATTTAAATTGATAATTGAAACTGCTGAGAGCCACCTCTGTTCAAACAGAGGAAGCAGTTTGAAGCTTCCAGAAGCAGGGGGGCAGAGCCACACCAGGCCCTTCTCTGAACTGTGACTCATAGGGGCGGAGCCACACTAGCCTTTAAAAGCTCTGAGCTCTTTCAGGGTCAGCCATTTTGACTCTGCATGTGCTCTTAAGCAGAGCTGCTGCTGAGGAGAGCCAAACAAAGGAAGTGAGCACTGGTAAGTTTTGCAGTTGGAGTAGAGCTGCTTTAGAGGCCTCCACTAATTTAAATTGATAATTGAAACTGCTGAGAGCCACCTCTGTTCAAACAGAGGAAGCAGTTTGAAGCTTCCAGAAGCAGGGGGGCAGAGCCACACCAGGCCCTTCTCTGAACTGTGACTCATAGGGGCGGAGCCACACTAGCCTTTAAAAGCTCTGAGCTCTTTCAGGGTCAGCCATTTTGACTCTGCATGTGCTCTTAAGCAGAGCTGCTGCTGAGGAGAGCCAAACAAAGGAAGTGAGCACTGGTAAGTTTTGCAGTTGGAGTAGAGCTGCTTTAGAGGCCTCCACTAATTTAAATTGATAATTGAAACTGCTGAGAGCCACCTCTGTTCAAACAGAGGAAGCAGTTTGAAGCTTCCAGAAGCAGGGGGGCAGAGCCACACCAGGCCCTTCTCTGAACTGTGACTCATAGGGGCGGAGCCACACTAGCCTTTAAAAGCTCTGAGCTCTTTCAGGGTCAGCCATTTTGACTCTGCATGTGCTCTTAAGCAGAGCTGCTGCTGAGGAGAGCCAAACAAAGGAAGTGAGCACTGGTAAGTTTTGCAGTTGGAGTAGAGCTGCTTTAGAGGCCTCCACTAATTTAAATTGATAATTGAAACTGCTGAGAGCCACCTCTGTTCAAACAGAGGAAGCAGTTTGAAGCTTCCAGAAGCAGGGGGGCAGAGCCACACCAGGCCCTTCTCTGAACTGTGACTCATAGGGGCGGAGCCACACTAGCCTTTAAAAGCTCTGAGCTCTTTCAGGGTCAGCCATTTTGACTCTGCATGTGCTCTTAAGCAGAGCTGCTGCTGAGGAGAGCCAAACAAAGGAAGTGAGCACTGGTAAGTTTTGCAGTTGGAGTAGAGCTGCTTTAGAGGCCTCCACTAATTTAAATTGATAATTGAAACTGCTGAGAGCCACCTCTGTTCAAACAGAGGAAGCAGTTTGAAGCTTCCAGAAGCAGGGGGGCAGAGCCACACCAGGCCCTTCTCTGAACTGTGACTCATAGGGGCGGAGCCACACTAGCCTTTAAAAGCTCTGAGCTCTTTCAGGGTCAGCCATTTTGACTCTGCATGTGCTCTTAAGCAGAGCTGCTGCTGAGGAGAGCCAAACAAAGGAAGTGAGCACTGGTAAGTTTTGCAGTTGGAGTAGAGCTGCTTTAGAGGCCTCCACTAATTTAAATTGATAATTGAAACTGCTGAGAGCCACCTCTGTTCAAACAGAGGAAGCAGTTTGAAGCTTCCAGAAGCAGGGGGGCAGAGCCACACCAGGCCCTTCTCTGAACTGTGACTCATAGGGGCGGAGCCACACTAGCCTTTAAAAGCTCTGAGCTCTTTCAGGGTCAGCCATTTTGACTCTGCATGTGCTCTTAAGCAGAGCTGCTGCTGAGGAGAGCCAAACAAAGGAAGTGAGCACTGGTAAGTTTTGCAGTTGGAGTAGAGCTGCTTTAGAGGCCTCCACTAATTTAAATTGATAATTGAAACTGCTGAGAGCCACCTCTGTTCAAACAGAGGAAGCAGTTTGAAGCTTCCAGAAGCAGGGGGGCAGAGCCACACCAGGCCCTTCTCTGAACTGTGACTCATAGGGGCGGAGCCACACTAGCCTTTAAAAGCTCTGAGCTCTTTCAGGGTCAGCCATTTTGACTCTGCATGTGCTCTTAAGCAGAGCTGCTGCTGAGGAGAGCCAAACAAAGGAAGTGAGCACTGGTAAGTTTTGCAGTTGGAGTAGAGCTGCTTTAGAGGCCTCCACTAATTTAAATTGATAATTGAAACTGCTGAGAGCCACCTCTGTTCAAACAGAGGAAGCAGTTTGAAGCTTCCAGAAGCAGGGGGGCAGAGCCACACCAGGCCCTTCTCTGAACTGTGACTCATAGGGGCGGAGCCACACTAGCCTTTAAAAGCTCTGAGCTCTTTCAGGGTCAGCCATTTTGACTCTGCATGTGCTCTTAAGCAGAGCTGCTGCTGAGGAGAGCCAAACAAAGGAAGTGAGCACTGGTAAGTTTTGCAGTTGGAGTAGAGCTGCTTTAGAGGCCTCCACTAATTTAAATTGATAATTGAAACTGCTGAGAGCCACCTCTGTTCAAACAGAGGAAGCAGTTTGAAGCTTCCAGAAGCAGGGGGGCAGAGCCACACCAGGCCCTTCTCTGAACTGTGACTCATAGGGGCGGAGCCACACTAGCCTTTAAAAGCTCTGAGCTCTTTCAGGGTCAGCCATTTTGACTCTGCATGTGCTCTTAAGCAGAGCTGCTGCTGAGGAGAGCCAAACAAAGGAAGTGAGCACTGGTAAGTTTTGCAGTTGGAGTAGAGCTGCTTTAGAGGCCTCCACTAATTTAAATTGATAATTGAAACTGCTGAGAGCCACCTCTGTTCAAACAGAGGAAGCAGTTTGAAGCTTCCAGAAGCAGGGGGGCAGAGCCACACCAGGCCCTTCTCTGAACTGTGACTCATAGGGGCGGAGCCACACTAGCCTTTAAAAGCTCTGAGCTCTTTCAGGGTCAGCCATTTTGACTCTGCATGTGCTCTTAAGCAGAGCTGCTGCTGAGGAGAGCCAAACAAAGGAAGTGAGCACTGGTAAGTTTTGCAGTTGGAGTAGAGCTGCTTTAGAGGCCTCCACTAATTTAAATTGATAATTGAAACTGCTGAGAGCCACCTCTGTTCAAACAGAGGAAGCAGTTTGAAGCTTCCAGAAGCAGGGGGGCAGAGCCACACCAGGCCCTTCTCTGAACTGTGACTCATAGGGGCGGAGCCACACTAGCCTTTAAAAGCTCTGAGCTCTTTCAGGGTCAGCCATTTTGACTCTGCATGTGCTCTTAAGCAGAGCTGCTGCTGAGGAGAGCCAAACAAAGGAAGTGAGCACTGGTAAGTTTTGCAGTTGGAGTAGAGCTGCTTTAGAGGCCTCCACTAATTTAAATTGATAATTGAAACTGCTGAGAGCCACCTCTGTTCAAACAGAGGAAGCAGTTTGAAGCTTCCAGAAGCAGGGGGGCAGAGCCACACCAGGCCCTTCTCTGAACTGTGACTCATAGGGGCGGAGCCACACTAGCCTTTAAAAGCTCTGAGCTCTTTCAGGGTCAGCCATTTTGACTCTGCATGTGCTCTTAAGCAGAGCTGCTGCTGAGGAGAGCCAAACAAAGGAAGTGAGCACTGGTAAGTTTTGCAGTTGGAGTAGAGCTGCTTTAGAGGCCTCCACTAATTTAAATTGATAATTGAAACTGCTGAGAGCCACCTCTGTTCAAACAGAGGAAGCAGTTTGAAGCTTCCAGAAGCAGGGGGGCAGAGCCACACCAGGCCCTTCTCTGAACTGTGACTCATAGGGGCGGAGCCACACTAGCCTTTAAAAGCTCTGAGCTCTTTCAGGGTCAGCCATTTTGACTCTGCATGTGCTCTTAAGCAGAGCTGCTGCTGAGGAGAGCCAAACAAAGGAAGTGAGCACTGGTAAGTTTTGCAGTTGGAGTAGAGCTGCTTTAGAGGCCTCCACTAATTTAAATTGATAATTGAAACTGCTGAGAGCCACCTCTGTTCAAACAGAGGAAGCAGTTTGAAGCTTCCAGAAGCAGGGGGGCAGAGCCACACCAGGCCCTTCTCTGAACTGTGACTCATAGGGGCGGAGCCACACTAGCCTTTAAAAGCTCTGAGCTCTTTCAGGGTCAGCCATTTTGACTCTGCATGTGCTCTTAAGCAGAGCTGCTGCTGAGGAGAGCCAAACAAAGGAAGTGAGCACTGGTAAGTTTTGCAGTTGGAGTAGAGCTGCTTTAGAGGCCTCCACTAATTTAAATTGATAATTGAAACTGCTGAGAGCCACCTCTGTTCAAACAGAGGAAGCAGTTTGAAGCTTCCAGAAGCAGGGGGGCAGAGCCACACCAGGCCCTTCTCTGAACTGTGACTCATAGGGGCGGAGCCACACTAGCCTTTAAAAGCTCTGAGCTCTTTCAGGGTCAGCCATTTTGACTCTGCATGTGCTCTTAAGCAGAACTGCTGCTGAGGAGAGCCAAACAAAGGAAGTGAGCACTGGTAAGTTTTGCAGTTGGAGTAGAGCTGCTTTAGAGGCCTCCACTAATTTAAATTGATAATTGAAACTGCTGAGAGCCACCTCTGTTCAAACAGAGGAAGCAGTTTGAAGCTTCCAGAAGCAGGGGGGCAGAGCCACACCAGGCCCTTCTCTGAACTGTGACTCATAGGGGCGGAGCCACACTAGCCTTTAAAAGCTCTGAGCTCTTTCAGGGTCAGCCATTTTGACTCTGCATGTGCTCTTAAGCAGAGCTGCTGCTGAGGAGAGCCAAACAAAGGAAGTGAGCACTGGTAAGTTTTGCAGTTGGAGTAGAGCTGCTTTAGAGGCCTCCACTAATTTAAATTGATAATTGAAACTGCTGAGAGCCACCTCTGTTCAAACAGAGGAAGCAGTTTGAAGCTTCCAGAAGCAGGGGGGCAGAGCCACACCAGGCCCTTCTCTGAACTGTGACTCATAGGGGCGGAGCCACACTAGCCTTTAAAAGCTCTGAGCTCTTTCAGGGTCAGCCATTTTGACTCTGCATGTGCTCTTAAGCAGAGCTGCTGCTGAGGAGAGCCAAACAAAGGAAGTGAGCACTGGTAAGTTTTGCAGTTGGAGTAGAGCTGCTTTAGAGGCCTCCACTAATTTAAATTGATAATTGAAACTGCTGAGAGCCACCTCTGTTCAAACAGAGGAAGCAGTTTGAAGCTTCCAGAAGCAGGGGGGCAGAGCCACACCAGGCCCTTCTCTGAACTGTGACTCATAGGGGCGGAGCCACACTAGCCTTTAAAAGCTCTGAGCTCTTTCAGGGTCAGCCATTTTGACTCTGCATGTGCTCTTAAGCAGAGCTGCTGCTGAGGAGAGCCAAACAAAGGAAGTGAGCACTGGTAAGTTTTGCAGTTGGAGTAGAGCTGCTTTAGAGGCCTCCACTAATTTAAATTGATAATTGAAACTGCTGAGAGCCACCTCTGTTCAAACAGAGGAAGCAGTTTGAAGCTTCCAGAAGCAGGGGGGCAGAGCCACACCAGGCCCTTCTCTGAACTGTGACTCATAGGGGCGGAGCCACACTAGCCTTTAAAAGCTCTGAGCTCTTTCAGGGTCAGCCATTTTGACTCTGCATGTGCTCTTAAGCAGAGCTGCTGCTGAGGAGAGCCAAACAAAGGAAGTGAGCACTGGTAAGTTTTGCAGTTGGAGTAGAGCTGCTTTAGAGGCCTCCACTAATTTAAATTGATAATTGAAACTGCTGAGAGCCACCTCTGTTCAAACAGAGGAAGCAGTTTGAAGCTTCCAGAAGCAGGGGGGCAGAGCCACACCAGGCCCTTCTCTGAACTGTGACTCATAGGGGCGGAGCCACACTAGCCTTTAAAAGCTCTGAGTTCTTTCAGGGTCAGCCATTTTGACTCTGCATGTGCTCTTAAGCAGAGCTGCTGCTGAGGAGAGCCAAACAAAGGAAGTGAGCACTGGTAAGTTTTGCAGTTGGAGTAGAGCTGCTTTAGAGGCCTCCACTAATTTAAATTGATAATTGAAACTGCTGAGAGCCACCTCTGTTCAAACAGAGGAAGCAGTTTGAAGCTTCCAGAAGCAGGGGGGCAGAGCCACACCAGGCCCTTCTCTGAACTGTGACTCATAGGGGCGGAGCCACACTAGCCTTTAAAAGCTCTGAGCTCTTTCAGGGTCAGCCATTTTGACTCTGCATGTGCTCTTAAGCAGAGCTGCTGCTGAGGAGAGCCAAACAAAGGAAGTGAGCACTGGTAAGTTTTGCAGTTGGAGTAGAGCTGCTTTAGAGGCCTCCACTAATTTAAATTGATAATTGAAACTGCTGAGAGCCACCTCTGTTCAAACAGAGGAAGCAGTTTGAAGCTTCCAGAAGCAGGGGGGCAGAGCCACACCAGGCCCTTCTCTGAACTGTGACTCATAGGGGCGGAGCCACACTAGCCTTTAAAAGCTCTGAGCTCTTTCAGGGTCAGCCATTTTGACTCTGCATGTGCTCTTAAGCAGAGCTGCTGCTGAGGAGAGCCAAACAAAGGAAGTGAGCACTGGTAAGTTTTGCAGTTGGAGTAGAGCTGCTTTAGAGGCCTCCACTAATTTAAATTGATAATTGAAACTGCTGAGAGCCACCTCTGTTCAAACAGAGGAAGCAGTTTGAAGCTTCCAGAAGCAGGGGGGCAGAGCCACACCAGGCCCTTCTCTGAACTGTGACTCATAGGGGCGGAGCCACACTAGCCTTTAAAAGCTCTGAGCTCTTTCAGGGTCAGCCATTTTGACTCTGCATGTGCTCTTAAGCAGAACTGCTGCTGAGGAGAGCCAAACAAAGGAAGTGAGCACTGGTAAGTTTTGCAGTTGGAGTAGAGCTGCTTTAGAGGCCTCCACTAATTTAAATTGATAATTGAAACTGCTGAGAGCCACCTCTGTTCAAACAGAGGAAGCAGTTTGAAGCTTCCAGAAGCAGGGGGGCAGAGCCACACCAGGCCCTTCTCTGAACTGTGACTCATAGGGGCGGAGCCACACTAGCCTTTAAAAGCTCTGAGCTCTTTCAGGGTCAGCCATTTTGACTCTGCATGTGCTCTTAAGCAGAGCTGCTGCTGAGGAGAGCCAAACAAAGGAAGTGAGCACTGGTAAGTTTTGCAGTTGGAGTAGAGCTGCTTTAGAGGCCTCCACTAATTTAAATTGATAATTGAAACTGCTGAGAGCCACCTCTGTTCAAACAGAGGAAGCAGTTTGAAGCTTCCAGAAGCAGGGGGGCAGAGCCACACCAGGCCCTTCTCTGAACTGTGACTCATAGGGGCGGAGCCACACTAGCCTTTAAAAGCTCTGAGCTCTTTCAGGGTCAGCCATTTTGACTCTGCATGTGCTCTTAAGCAGAGCTGCTGCTGAGGAGAGCCAAACAAAGGAAGTGAGCACTGGTAAGTTTTGCAGTTGGAGTAGAGCTGCTTTAGAGGCCTCCACTAATTTAAATTGATAATTGAAACTGCTGAGAGCCACCTCTGTTCAAACAGAGGAAGCAGTTTGAAGCTTCCAGAAGCAGGGGGGCAGAGCCACACCAGGCCCTTCTCTGAACTGTGACTCATAGGGGCGGAGCCACACTAGCCTTTAAAAGCTCTGAGCTCTTTCAGGGTCAGCCATTTTGACTCTGCATGTGCTCTTAAGCAGAGCTGCTGCTGAGGAGAGCCAAACAAAGGAAGTGAGCACTGGTAAGTTTTGCAGTTGGAGTAGAGCTGCTTTAGAGGCCTCCACTAATTTAAATTGATAATTGAAACTGCTGAGAGCCACCTCTGTTCAAACAGAGGAAGCAGTTTGAAGCTTCCAGAAGCAGGGGGGCAGAGCCACACCAGGCCCTTCTCTGAACTGTGACTCATAGGGGCGGAGCCACACTAGCCTTTAAAAGCTCTGAGCTCTTTCAGGGTCAGCCATTTTGACTCTGCATGTGCTCTTAAGCAGAGCTGCTGCTGAGGAGAGCCAAACAAAGGAAGTGAGCACTGGTAAGTTTTGCAGTTGGAGTAGAGCTGCTTTAGAGGCCTCCACTAATTTAAATTGATAATTGAAACTGCTGAGAGCCACCTCTGTTCAAACAGAGGAAGCAGTTTGAAGCTTCCAGAAGCAGGGGGGCAGAGCCACACCAGGCCCTTCTCTGAACTGTGACTCATAGGGGCGGAGCCACACTAGCCTTTAAAAGCTCTGAGCTCTTTCAGGGTCAGCCATTTTGACTCTGCATGTGCTCTTAAGCAGAGCTGCTGCTGAGGAGAGCCAAACAAAGGAAGTGAGCACTGGTAAGTTTTGCAGTTGGAGTAGAGCTGCTTTAGAGGCCTCCACTAATTTAAATTGATAATTGAAACTGCTGAGAGCCACCTCTGTTCAAACAGAGGAAGCAGTTTGAAGCTTCCAGAAGCAGGGGGGCAGAGCCACACCAGGCCCTTCTCTGAACTGTGACTCATAGGGGCGGAGCCACACTAGCCTTTAAAAGCTCTGAGCTCTTTCAGGGTCAGCCATTTTGACTCTGCATGTGCTCTTAAGCAGAGCTGCTGCTGAGGAGAGCCAAACAAAGGAAGTGAGCACTGGTAAGTTTTGCAGTTGGAGTAGAGCTGCTTTAGAGGCCTCCACTAATTTAAATTGATAATTGAAACTGCTGAGAGCCACCTCTGTTCAAACAGAGGAAGCAGTTTGAAGCTTCCAGAAGCAGGGGGGCAGAGCCACACCAGGCCCTTCTCTGAACTGTGACTCATAGGGGCGGAGCCACACTAGCCTTTAAAAGCTCTGAGCTCTTTCAGGGTCAGCCATTTTGACTCTGCATGTGCTCTTAAGCAGAGCTGCTGCTGAGGAGAGCCAAACAAAGGAAGTGAGCACTGGTAAGTTTTGCAGTTGGAGTAGAGCTGCTTTAGAGGCCTCCACTAATTTAAATTGATAATTGAAACTGCTGAGAGCCACCTCTGTTCAAACAGAGGAAGCAGTTTGAAGCTTCCAGAAGCAGGGGGGCAGAGCCACACCAGGCCCTTCTCTGAACTGTGACTCATAGGGGCGGAGCCACACTAGCCTTTAAAAGCTCTGAGCTCTTTCAGGGTCAGCCATTTTGACTCTGCATGTGCTCTTAAGCAGAACTGCTGCTGAGGAGAGCCAAACAAAGGAAGTGAGCACTGGTAAGTTTTGCAGTTGGAGTAGAGCTGCTTTAGAGGCCTCCACTAATTTAAATTGATAATTGAAACTGCTGAGAGCCACCTCTGTTCAAACAGAGGAAGCAGTTTGAAGCTTCCAGAAGCAGGGGGGCAGAGCCACACCAGGCCCTTCTCTGAACTGTGACTCATAGGGGCGGAGCCACACTAGCCTTTAAAAGCTCTGAGCTCTTTCAGGGTCAGCCATTTTGACTCTGCATGTGCTCTTAAGCAGAGCTGCTGCTGAGGAGAGCCAAACAAAGGAAGTGAGCACTGGTAAGTTTTGCAGTTGGAGTAGAGCTGCTTTAGAGGCCTCCACTAATTTAAATTGATAATTGAAACTGCTGAGAGCCACCTCTGTTCAAACAGAGGAAGCAGTTTGAAGCTTCCAGAAGCAGGGGGGCAGAGCCACACCAGGCCCTTCTCTGAACTGTGACTCATAGGGGCGGAGCCACACTAGCCTTTAAAAGCTCTGAGCTCTTTCAGGGTCAGCCATTTTGACTCTGCATGTGCTCTTAAGCAGAGCTGCTGCTGAGGAGAGCCAAACAAAGGAAGTGAGCACTGGTAAGTTTTGCAGTTGGAGTAGAGCTGCTTTAGAGGCCTCCACTAATTTAAATTGATAATTGAAACTGCTGAGAGCCACCTCTGTTCAAACAGAGGAAGCAGTTTGAAGCTTCCAGAAGCAGGGGGGCAGAGCCACACCAGGCCCTTCTCTGAACTGTGACTCATAGGGGCGGAGCCACACTAGCCTTTAAAAGCTCTGAGCTCTTTCAGGGTCAGCCATTTTGACTCTGCATGTGCTCTTAAGCAGAGCTGCTGCTGAGGAGAGCCAAACAAAGGAAGTGAGCACTGGTAAGTTTTGCAGTTGGAGTAGAGCTGCTTTAGAGGCCTCCACTAATTTAAATTGATAATTGAAACTGCTGAGAGCCACCTCTGTTCAAACAGAGGAAGCAGTTTGAAGCTTCCAGAAGCAGGGGGGCAGAGCCACACCAGGCCCTTCTCTGAACTGTGACTCATAGGGGCGGAGCCACACTAGCCTTTAAAAGCTCTGAGCTCTTTCAGGGTCAGCCATTTTGACTCTGCATGTGCTCTTAAGCAGAGCTGCTGCTGAGGAGAGCCAAACAAAGGAAGTGAGCACTGGTAAGTTTTGCAGTTGGAGTAGAGCTGCTTTAGAGGCCTCCACTAATTTAAATTGATAATTGAAACTGCTGAGAGCCACCTCTGTTCAAACAGAGGAAGCAGTTTGAAGCTTCCAGAAGCAGGGGGGCAGAGCCACACCAGGCCCTTCTCTGAACTGTGACTCATAGGGGCGGAGCCACACTAGCCTTTAAAAGCTCTGAGCTCTTTCAGGGTCAGCCATTTTGACTCTGCATGTGCTCTTAAGCAGAGCTGCTGCTGAGGAGAGCCAAACAAAGGAAGTGAGCACTGGTAAGTTTTGCAGTTGGAGTAGAGCTGCTTTAGAGGCCTCCACTAATTTAAATTGATAATTGAAACTGCTGAGAGCCACCTCTGTTCAAACAGAGGAAGCAGTTTGAAGCTTCCAGAAGCAGGGGGGCAGAGCCACACCAGGCCCTTCTCTGAACTGTGACTCATAGGGGCGGAGCCACACTAGCCTTTAAAAGCTCTGAGCTCTTTCAGGGTCAGCCATTTTGACTCTGCATGTGCTCTTAAGCAGAGCTGCTGCTGAGGAGAGCCAAACAAAGGAAGTGAGCACTGGTAAGTTTTGCAGTTGGAGTAGAGCTGCTTTAGAGGCCCGCGCGCCTAACGGCGCGCGAGATTACAAACTAGGAACAAAAAAATATAGTCTTACTAGGTAGAAAGGTAGTAAACGTGTACATTTTTGAGGCCCAGAATACTGCACTTGTTAAAATGGATTCTGAGGGAACAGCTGTAGTTACTTGCAATTCTTGTGCCATGTTTGTGTTCTTGCCAAAGCATATGGAGAACTACACTTGCAGCAAGTGCAAGCTGGTTGCACTACTAGAAGAGAAGGTCCAGCAGCTAGAGGCCCGCATATCTAACCACCAACAAATTAAGGAGCTTGAGCTGTTCTTGGACAGAGCGGAGCAGACTATGCTGGATAAAGAAGTGACAGGGCACAGTTCTGAGGGAGAAGGCCCTTCACTAACTCAGGAGGGAGATGGTTGGAGGAATGTGACTCAAAGGAGGAGAAGAGTAGGGGATCACTCTGAGAGTCTGAAATTACAGAATAAATTTGAGGCTCTTTCCCTTATCACACCTGATGAGGAACACACAGAGGAACAACTGGTTCCACCTGATGATCTCTCCTTCATCACACTTGATGAGATCCAGGAAGATGAACAACAGGAACAAACTGAGGTTCTCTCCCTTAATATGGTTGATGAGGTGCATGTAGATGAACAGATTGCAGGAGAGAGGCTCCTTGTACTAGGCGATTCAATAATTAGAAATACAGAGAAATGGATTTGTGATGCACATGATAACCGTATGGTGACTTGCCTGCCAGGTGCAAAAGTTGCAGACATCACAAGAAATCTAGATAGATTGTTAGAGAGAACTGGGAACGAGCCAGTTGTCATGGTACACGTTGGTACTAATGATGTTGGGAAGGCCAAGCGGTCTGTCCTGGAAGCCAAATTTAGGTTGTTAGGAAGAAGATTGAAGTCCCGGACTTCCAAGGTAGCATTTTCAGAAGTGCTGCCTGTCCCTCGCGCAGGACCTACCAGGCAGGCAGAGCTCAGAAGCCTCAATGCGTGGATGAGGCGGTGGTGTCGAGAGGAGGGCTTCAGATTTGTCAGGAACTGGAGAACATTTTGGGACAAGCCAAATCTGTTCAGGAGGGATGGGTTGCATTTAAACCATGATGGGACCAGATTGCTGGCGCTCAACATCAAAAAGGCTGCAGAGCAGCTTTTAAACTGATAACTGGGGGAAAGCCGACAGGAGCTGGGCAGCATCCGGTTCGGGAAAGTGTGTACTTGAGTAGTGAGGAGGATGCAAAAATTACTGAGCAGAGCAAGGAGCTAGTCACCAGCACTCTAGCAGAAGGATGCAAGAGGCAGTCTAACAATGCAACTGGACTCAAAAGACTGTATCAGGAAAGCATATATAAATGCTTGTATACAAATGCCAGAAGCCTCCGTAACAAAATAGGGGAGCTGGAATACTTAGCAATAGATAAAAATATTGATATTATTAGGTATCACTGAAACCTGGTGGACGGATGATAACCAATGGGATACAGTTATCCCAGGCTACAAACTGTACAGGAAGGATAGGAAGGGGCAAACAGGAGGTGGTGTAGCCTTGTATGTCAAAGAAGTGATAAAATCGTATGAATTGGAATATCTAGGTGATTTGGAGTCACCATTAGAAGCTCTGTGGGTAAGAGTACCAGGCCACAAGGATGGTCTAACAGTAGGCATATACTATCGGCCTCCGACCCAAACTCTTGAGGGAGACTGGCAGTTGGAGAATGTTGTAAAGGAGGCATCCAGGAAGGGAAGCCTGGTTATAATGGGGGACTTCAATTACCCTCACATAGACTGGGTGAACTGTTGTTCAGCACACGATAAAGAGATAAAGTTCCTAGATATGCTCAATGATTGTTCCCTGGGACAGATGGTTGAAGACCCAACTAGAGGTACAAGAATCCTTGACTTGATCCTGAGTAATACTCAGGATCTGGTGCAAGATGTTAATGTGACTGATCCAATAGGGAACAGTGACCACAACTCAATTATGTTTAACTTGATCATAGACCGCAAGTCACTGATAAAATCTAACACAGAGACCTTAAATTTTCAAAAAGGAAATTTCCCAAAGATGAGGAAACTAGTAAAAAAGAAACTGAAAGGGAAAATTGAGAGAGTCCAAACACTCCAAGAGGCATGGAGGCTGTTTACAAAAACAATAACAGAGGCTCAATTGGAATGCATACCCAAAAGGAAAAAGGGCACTGCCAGGTCCAAGAGGACTCCGATGTGGCTTACAGGAGCTGTTCGGGAAGTGATCAAGAGCAAGAAAAGCTCATTTAGAAGATGGAAGGCTTGTCCAAATGAGGACAGCAGGCAGAAACATAAATTCTGGCAGAACAAATGCAAGGCAACAATCAGGAAAGCAAAGCAAGACTTTGAGGAGCGTATAGCTAAAAATACTCAGAGAAATAACAAAGACTTCTTTAAGTACATTAGAAGTAAGAACCCAACTAGGAAGGCCATTGGACCATTAGATGACAATGGAAGGCAAGGGGTTATTAAAGAGGAAACAGAGATTGCAGAGAGACTCAATGAATTCTTTGCTTCAGTATTCACTGAAGAAGACAGAGACCACATGCCCAAAACAGAGCCTATCTTCGTAGGGAGGGAAACCGAAGAATTAAGCAAGATAGAAATAACCAGGGAGGAGGTCCTTGCATGTCTTGTTAAGCTAAACACTAACAAATCCCCAGGACCAGATGGCATCCATCCACGAGTTCTCAGGGAACTTAAAGATGAAATTGCTGATATCCTAGCCAAAATATATAATCTTTCCCTCAAATCAGGCTTTGTGCCTGATGACTGGAAGGTAGCGAATGTAACACCAATTTTCAAAAAAGGATCCAGGGGTGATCCAGGAAATTACCGGCCTGTCAGTTTGACATGTGTCCCAGGTAAAGTGATGGAAACCATCCTAAAAGATAGAATTAATAGGCACATAGAAGAGAAGGCGCTGCTAAAGGAGAGCCAACATGGCTTTTGCAAGGGCAAATCATGCCTCACTAATCTGTTGGAATTTTTTGAGAGTGTCAACAAGCATGTGGATAAGGGGGATCCAGTTGACATTGTTTATCTGGACTTTCAGAAGGCTTTTGACAAGGTCCCATACCAAAGGCTCTTGAATAAACTTACCAGTCATGGAATAAAGGGACAGGTCTTGTCCTGGATCAGCAACTGGCTAAGGGACAGGAAACAGAGGGTAGCACTAAATGGACACTTCTCCAAGTGGAGGGAAGTAAAGAGTGGGGTCCCCCAAGGTTCAGTACTGGGACCCCTGCTTTTCAACCTCTTCATAAATGATCTAGAGGTAGGAGTAAAAAGCAAGGTAGCCAAATTTGCTGACGACACTAAATTATACAGGGTAGTGAAAACTGTGAGAGATTGTGAAGAGCTCCAGAGGGATCTCTTGACACTGGGGGAGTGGGCAAAACAGTGGCAAATGAGCTTCAACATCAGTAAGTGCAGAGTGATGCATGTTGGGGCAAAAAACCCCAATTACATTTATAAACTGATGGGGTCTGAACTCTCTGCGACAAACCAGGAAAGGGACCTTGGTGTCCTGGTGGACAACTCAATGAAGGTGTCAACCCAGTGTGCCTCAGCAGTGAAAAAAGCAAACTCAATGTTAGGGATCATTAGGAAGGGTATAGAAAATAAGTCAGCAAGTGTCATTTTGCCTCTTTATAAATCTATGGTGAGGCCCCATCTGGAATATTGTGTACAGTTCTGGTCGCCATACCTCCAGAAGGATATTATGGAGTTGGAGAAAGTACAGAGGAGGGCAACCAGAATGATTAGGGGACTGGAACACCTTCCTTACCATCTGAGGCTGCAACGTTTGGGCCTTTTCACTCTTGAACGACGGCGTCTAAGAGGTGACCTGATTGAAGTTTATAAAATCATGCACGGTGTGGACAAGGTAGATAAGGAAAAACTGTTTTCCCTATCGCACAACACTAGAACTAGGGGACACTCCATGAAACTTTTGGGTACTAGTTCTCAAACAAATAAGAGAAAGTACTTTTTCACCCAGAGGATTACTGGTCTATGGAACTCCCTGCCAGATGAAGTGGTGACAGCTGTCAGTCTTCACAGCTTTAAGAAAGGATTAGACAAGTTCATGGAGGACAAGGCTATCAATGGCTATAATTATGGCTACCTAAGGACAACCTCCGGGTTGGAGAGATAGGCAGGATATCTCTCAATGCCATTTCCAGGGAATCCTAAGCAGGTGAAGGCATCTCCTTGGGAATACCCTGAAGGAAATGGTGAGCCACTGTGTGAGACAGAATGCTGGACTGGATGGGCTGTGGCCTGTTCCAGCAAGGCTGTTCTTATGTTCTTATGTTCTTATGCCTCAACACTGGAGTAAACGGAACACTATTTACCTTTCCCATCGAAGGGGTCCCTATTTATCTACTTGCAATTTCGAACTGCTAGGTTGGCAGGAGCTCACTGTGTCATGCAGTACCCGGGAATCAAACTCTGACCTTCCAGTCTACCTTTCCCATATTTACATAAAAATTGAGCCCAGGCCTAAGCTCCCCGAGCGGTGGGCGCTGGCTTGACTTCAACCCCGGTTGGGGACTGACTTTGCAAAGGCCGACCCTCCTCCTCCTCCTCCTCCTCCGTGCCTTCCTTCCACTGCTTCCGGCCCTTTCCCCCAATTCTCATGGCCTCTTCGGTTTCACAGGCTCGAGACTCTGAGCCCTTCGTTAAGCTAATTTGATAATGTGTCCCGCCTGGGAAGGGAAGGAGGGGAGAGCTATTGTGCTTGGCCCTGTGCCAGCTCGGCCTTTGCCTTGGCGCTGGGCGACAGCCGGGTGGGAAGACCACCACTCCCCAGCCTGCCTTTTCACACCGGGAGACAGACGGACAGTGGGAATCAACCAAGCATCTTCCATCCTTCCCCCCTTGCAGGCAAAAACAGGGGTAGGGAAAGCCTGCCCAGACTTCCCGGAGGAGGCGGCGTGAAAGGAGCATCCACCGAAAACAGGGGCCCAAGAAAGCCCCTGAGGGCCTTCTGGATCAGGAGTGAACCCTGGGAAAGTTTGGGTGGTTTAGACATGGAAACCTTGGGTGCAAAACTCTACGTTTAGCTCAGAAAACCTGGTCAGAAAACCTAACATTGACTTGAAAACAACTTGTCTGTCCATCCATCCAATTGATCTAATCCAGGGGTTCATAACCTATGGCCCGTAGGCCAGATTCGGCCCATGGCATCACATAATCTGGCCCCCCACCTCACTTCAGCCACTACTGCCAGCACTGCCATCGTGAATGCATTTACTACAGCCATAAATGCAGTGGTGGGCATCAGCAGGTTCACACCAGTTCGCCAGAACCGGTAGCAGAAATTCTGGCTGGCCCTGCCCATCCAAGTTTTGAAATAAAGTACAGTGGACCCTCGAATAACGACGTTACTTGGTTCCCCAAGTAGCGTCGCTATTCGAATAACGTTGTTATTCGAACAACAAAAATGTTATTCGAATAACAACGGTAAAAATACTGTCGTTATTCAAATAACAATGTCATTATTCGAATAATCACATTGGGAGCGTCGTAGCGTAGCATCGTTAATCAAAAATGACGCTATTCGAATGCATCGTTAATCAAGGTTCCACTGTAGTCCTAATTCGGGTGCAACACAGGGTTTTTCCCCTGGCCCACAGAGTAGGTAGTAAAAATCTTTTGAAACCCACCAATGAGTCTACGGGTGTTGTAAACATGTTTACAACAGCCGCAAACATGTTTTATGGCACCAATCCGGCCCACTCCAGCCCACTCAGCTGTCTGAGGGGGTGTGGTCCAGCCCATGGCTGGAAAACGTTGAGAACCCCGATCTAATCCATCCATCCACCCACCTTTCCATCCAATCCAATCCAATCCATCTGTCTGTCCACCCATCTATCCACCTATTTTATTCTTCTGAAGGAAGGAGCTCCCTGGACAAGGAAGGACATTTGAGGAGATGGCTAAGCAACTCAACCTCCCCAATGTCATCCTGAATAGGCTGAGGGTTGGGGTCCCTCAATGCAAGACCGACAGGCTCAAGTGGGGGTTGCTGGCGGGCAACAACACACACTGTGTGAAGGTGGAGAGAGACACAGGATCCATGATGGGCTCATGGACTGGCCTGCCAATGACTGCCAGAAACATGCACCGAGGAGGACTTGAGTTTGGCCAACGACCAAGCCAAGAAAGTGGCTTCATTTGGACAGTCCAGGGTCGGATTGGGACACGAAAGAAGAAGTGGATGAAATTCAGCTCCATTCCCAATGAGTTCATTCTCCTTCATCCTTAAGGCAATTTTATTTTATTTTTTGGAGAAAGAGGCCGTTGATAACTCTTGCCCAAACATGCACAACAAACAATCCAGCTTTCCTCTCAATCTTTTTTGGCACTTTTGCTCGTTACTGGAATCAATTGTTGTTGTTGTTTTGTTGATCAGTTGATTTTTGAAATGCCCAACCCTGGAGATCTCCCACATCCCCACCCCACTCACCCCACCCCACCCCACATACCCCTTCCATCTCTTCCAATGAAACCACCCCAGGCTCAGGTTTAAGAAATAATCGGCATTCCCAAATCTCCTCCTTGCCCCATGGCTCCAATACAGAGTCCGCTGCGCTCAGGGAGTTTGAGCTTCTACCACACCTAGCAACCGCTGGGGTTTTTGCAAACCTTCTGGGAGCAAAACACCCTTAGTCAAGGTTAAGGTGGCCTTTGCTCGAAAACCAGTGTATCCAACTCTAGCGGGTGCTGCTCATCTCCATTTACAACCAAAGAACCAACATGTTTGCAGACCTTTCCATGGTCACATGGCAGGCATGACTACTGGAATACTGTTACCTTTCCCACTTAAATTGCACCTGTTTATCTACATGCAATGTCTTGCTTTCGAACTGCTAGGTTGGCAAGAGCTGGGACAGACGATGGGAGTTCACTCCATCCTGCAGCACTTGGGTCTCAAACTGCTGAGCTGCCAACCTTCCAGTCGCCACATTCAGCATCTTAAACATTAAACCAGGAGTTCTCAACCTTTTAAAGCCAGGGGCCATTGGGTCACGCTCCCTCAGAAAGCTTCAGGGGGGCAGGGGGGCACTTTGCCCTTCCTCTACCACATGGCATTTTGTGGTGTGGTGGGGGCACACTTGAAATGGTGCTGTGGGCCACATCTGGCCCACAGGACACAGGTTGAGAATCCCTGCACTAAGCCATCACAGACTCCCAGTCTATTATCATAGGACTAGGTCACCCGTGCTCAAAAGCCACTCGTATCCAACTCTAGGCTTCAGTGCTCACCTCTGTTGATAGCCAAAGAGCCAGCGCTGTCTACAGATGTTTCTGCAGACATGTGGCAGGCACGACTAGATGCACGGGAGACTGTTATCTTTCCCACCGAAGTGGTACCTAAGACACTCCAAAGTCACAAAACATCCAAAAGACACCATCTTACATCTATAATTAAAAATGTGTGAAAACTACCCCTAACTTGTTGGCAAGTGCCTTGGCTAAAATGCAATCCAAACTACCAGCAGGCAAAAAGGCAAAAGTAGAGACGAAGTATTAATCCATTCTTGTTGCAACCGGTGAAATCTACTGGTTTGCCATAAAATGTCAGCCGCAGACATGAAAGTGCATAAAAACTCCCTACCTTAAATACTCACCCCACCCCACCCCACCCCATGCCTTACCTGGCGCTTTTCGAGGCTCCATCATCGCTGGCCTTTCCACTCTCCATTTTCCTCCCCATTTTCCTCCTGGGGCTGTTTTCTTGCAATGCTGTTTTGATGTTTTGGTAGAAATGCGAAGCAGCCAGCATAACAGGCCAAACAACTTTATTAGGCAGTCAGAACATGGGGAGCAAATGGAGCAGCACTGCTCAATATATACAATCAGGAATGGATACATTTGGGCGGGAAACGACAGGATTGGACGGGAGAGGAGTGGGGTGACTGGAAGGTCATCGGACCGGAGTGAAAACTGTACATGACTACATAGTTTAGGCGGGAACGCAGTCCCGCGATATTTCAAGACCAAGAAGAAGAAGGAGACAAAATGGAGGATCGTACTGTGTGGTTTCCCCGTGCCCCAATGGGCATGGAACGGCCCGGCAGAGGCCACTTCGGTGAGAAAGGCTCCCTGGCCCGTGGGCTCTGCGAGCACCCAAATTAAGGGGGGTGGATAAATTATAGGGTTTGATTCACCCAATTCCTTGACCTGACCTAAGACTCTGCCAAGTAAGCAGATCGCTAACTCCTGTAACATAATTAGGCAAACATTCATCTCCGAGCTTAGCGTAAATCCCCGGCGCAAATAGTGGCCACGTTTACCCAGCTCCTAAGCCCAAAACAATGGTGTTTTTCCAGTCAATGTTTGCCCGTACTAATTAACTTCCCCAAGAGAGATTCCCAATTAACCTGAGTAAATAGGTGATGTGATTTACTGACGGGTGATGGTTTTTTCTACCTTGCCTTCTGATCTATAAAAGGTGATGTCTTTTCCTCAATAAACTACTGATCTTATCCTCCTCCATACTGCCTCGTATCGTTCTTTGATCAGTCTCCTCCGGGACCTACGGCCCCCAGCGGCCCCGATTCCTACATCTGGTGACCCCGACGTGATCTACTCGTGAGTAAGCGACCCCCGAGCGGTCTTCCTCAGAGTAGCGATCACACGGTCCGGTTCTGCGCTTGAACCGTGTCCGAATCATCCCGGAGGACAGCGCGGCACTCCGTCCGGCAGCCAGCCGATCGGAGGGACGGCCTGCGGTGAGGCAGTCCAAAGAGGCATCCTACAGCTTGCTCCCGACTTTCGCGGCGGCTTGCGCCAAAGGGAAAAACGCGTTCCGCTCAGGGCAGCTGTGAGCCCCTGACAGCGCAGTGGCCACCGAGGGCCCATGGCCGCAGTCCACGCTCCGAGCTCTACCCAGAAGCGTCGTCACCAGAACCTATTGCCTGCCACAGACGCGTCGACTCGTCCCGAGGAGGAATCTTCTGAGGACCCAATCGCAGGTAATATGGGGACCTGTCCTCAGCGACAGCGTCCATCTGCTAGCCAAAGAACTCGTGAGGGAGAGTTCAGAATCCTGGCCAGGGTATTTAAGGTGCGTTTTCACAGCGGAGAGCTAGCGAGACTTTTGGTGTACCTAGGGGAACACTGCCTACTTTACCCAGAAGTAGGTACGTTAACCCTTGAGCTCTGGGATCAGATAGGAGACTGCATTCAGCAACCCCCGAAAGCTCCAGGAGGCGTAATTCGCACATGGAGAAAATGTAGGAAGCTCTTGGCGGAGATAGAGCCAGTCCGGGTAGAGGCCAAAGAACCCCCAAATCTGCCAGATACGCCAGCCGAACCAACGGCGCCTACGGCGCTCTATCCGTCACTCCAGCTTAGGCAGAGTAGTGTAGGGAGCTTTCCCTTGGTGACAGCTGCAGACGTCACCGACGGAATGCAAGGAATGAGGAGCGCAGGCGCTTCTCAGATAGCAACGGGTTCCCTAGCTACCAAAAGTGCCCTTCAGCGCACAGTAGAGGAAGAACTCAGGAAGGGGGAATTGCCAGTAGAGGAGCTAGCAGAGCTCAGTCAGATATGTCCCATCCGCATGGAGATGGATGCGCTTACGGGCGCCCAGCAGATAGTACATTCCCCAGTCCCGTATAAGCTTCTCATGGCTATACGGAAAGCCATTTCAGAAACTGGGCTCCAAAGTCGTTTTACTAGGGGCACGCTTCAGCAAGTGTGCGAAAACACCATGTAGATTCCCCATGACTGGAAAGCCGTCATGCGGATGATGCTCACCCCTAGCCACTATTTAATTTGGGACAGCGAGTTTCGCCTTGAGGCGCAGACAAGGGCTGCCAGGATGGGAGGCGCAGTACTTCCTGACCAGTTATATGGTTCAGGTGCCTTCGAGCCCATCAATGCCCAGATCAACTTGCCTCTTGCCACTCTCCAGATGTCGGCCGAGGCCGCCTTTAGGGCGTTTTTCAAAGTCCCAGCAACTGGCAAAGCGGCTAAGAATTACACCGCTATCAAGCAAGGAGCCCAGGAACCCTATATGGACTTCATCAATCGCCTGGAGGAAGCAATTAGCAGGCAGATTGACAATGAGGAGGCCCAACAAGAGCTCATGATGAAGTTAGCCAAGGACAATGCCAATTTAGACTGCCGTAAAATCTTGCAGTCCCTGGGCAATCGTCCTGATTTGACCCTTACGGACATGATTAGAGCTTGCGCCGACGTTGGCACAGAATCCTATAAGATGGGTTTGCTAGTGGCAGCGGTGCAAGGGGGTAAGAGACCAAAGGGTAAGACCCCAGGAGCATGTCACAATTGTGGCAAGGTTGGTCACTTCGCTAGGGAGTGCCGATCCAAGGGAGGCGGACAAAAGTCCGGCCGTCCCAAGGCTCTGAAAACCCCATGTCCGAAGTGCAAAAGAGGCTACCACTGGGCCCGAGACTGTCCGAATTCGGGAAACCGGAACGCGGGCATGTCTCTTGCCCCGGTCCAAACAGAGGCTTCCTTCGCCCAGAACTCACCAGAGCTAGACTAGATCCCGGTCACAAGCCAGGCATTGCGAGGGCACAGGCCAGCCCCAAGGGTAGTACAGGGTTAGATTTGACTTGTCAGGCAGACGTTACATGTGACCTGCCAGGTACGGTCTATCTGGTGGACTCCCAGTACATGGGTCCACTGCCCAAGGGCTTTATAGGTTTAGTTTTGCCCCGCAGTGTAGCTGGAGCACGCGGAATTTTCATAATTCCAGGAGTCGTTGACTCGAATTTTTCAGGCGTTCTCCAAGTTCAGCTTTGGACTCACCTGCCCCAAACAATTCACAAGGGAGACACCTTAGCGCAACTGATCATGGTTCCTTGTCACTCGCCAGCAGATAGCCAGGGAAGGCTCAGTGACAGCTCCGAGTCCCGGTCAGAGGACCGCTCGAGCGCCAGTGAGGCAGTACAAGGATACCAGGTCTTAGCGACAGTGGAGACCAACATTGAGTGGAAGCAGCGCCACGTTATCGAGGTATTTTTGAACAAAAGATCATTCTCAGGGTTACTCGATACCGGAGCGGATGTGAGCGTGATAAGCAGAGGCCAGTGGCCAAGGGAGTGGGCCATTGAGCCGGTCTCCGATGTGTGGGGGGTAGGCGGAATTCAGGAAGCGTTTAGGAGCCGAGAGTGGGTGGAAGTCACAATCCCAAAGGCTGACGGCACGGCGGTAATTCGGCCGCACATTCTTGACGTGCACATCAACCTTTGGGGGCGAGACATCTTGCAGCAGTACGGTGCTATGCTTACCTTTGGGTAATGGCGTTGCCACTTAAATGGCTCACCGATACGCCGGTCTGGGTAGAACAATGGCCGGTAGTGGGAGAGAAATTAGTTGCCCTCAAGCAGCTAGTTAAAGAACAGTTAGACGCAGGACATATAGAACGGTCCACAAGTCCTTGGAATTCGCCATTTTTTGTCATAAAGAAAAAGTCGAGGAAGTGGCGACTCCTCCACGATCTCAGAGAGATCAATAA
Organism: Bradypodion ventrale; assembly: GCA_035047345.1. Lineage (NCBI taxonomy): Eukaryota > Metazoa > Chordata > Lepidosauria > Squamata > Chamaeleonidae > Bradypodion > Bradypodion ventrale. The sequence goes on from JAWDJE010000016.1 coordinate 4,866,483, forward strand.
ATGCATACAGCCAATGGGTCCGCTTCAATGCGGCATCCCAAATCCTAATATGATTCCCGAGGGGTGGGAGATTCTAGTCGTAGATCTCAAGGATTGCTTTTATACAATTCCCTTAGACCCCCGGGACAGGGAACGGTTCGCCTTTACGGTGCCGGTTGTGAACCACAGCGAGCCCACGCAGCGTTACGCGTGGAAATTTTTGCCACAGGGCATGCTCAATTCGCCCACCCTGTGCCAGATTTATGTTCACAACGCGCTGGCAAAGTTTCGAAGCCGTTACCCTAGAGCCATAGTTTGCCATTTTATGGATGACATCTTGGTCGCGATGCCGCAACTCAGCAGCGAAATGTTTTCTGACCTCTAGGCCAGCCTGGGGGACAAAGGTTTACTCATTGCCCCAGAGAAAGTGCAGAGAACCGAGCCCTTCTCATACTTGGGTCATCGGCTTCTCCGCTCTTTCGCAGCACCAGTTTTGCCTCAGATCAATTTACAGGACTCAGTCACCCTTGTAGAGTTGCAGCAAGTTTTGGGGAACATCAATTGGGCCAGACCGTATTTCTGATTGGATACGGATCTTTTGAAACCGCTCTTCTCGCTGCTAACTCTAGGCAAGCAGCCAGCAGACCGGATAAAGATTTCTCGAGACGCCCGCTTGGCTATCGAGAAGGTTAACCAAGTTCTCAGCCAGCGATGGGTAGATAGGATCACCCCAGGGCCATATGCTCCGATTCTGAATTTGTACATCGTACAGTCAGGATCCATGTTCACTGGAGCGCTCGGCATAGATGCCGAGAAAGGGGCGAGTATCGTGGAGTGGGTGTACCTTCCGAACACCTCTCCATGAAACATCGTCCCTCCCCAAGAATTGGTCTCCACGGTGGTTTACCGCGGAAGGCTGAGAGCTAGGGACATTTCAGGGCACGATTTGGCCAAAATCGTAGTCCCGTTCACCAAGGAACAAATTCAGCAATTAATGCAGCTCGGTGACTCGCTTCCAATTGCTTTGGAAGGATTCACCGGATGCTTGGCATACCACTTGCCAAAGGACCCCAGACTTGTATCACTCCAAACGCAGACAGTCAGCTTGTTTGAATTGCTCTCACTGGTTCCACTTCAGGGGGCCAGGACAGTTTTTACTGATGGTGGTCGCACATATGGTGTCTTGACCTGGCAGGAGGGCCAAGCTTGGCGCACGCTGCTAACTCTTCCACAAAAGTCCGCACAGCGGGCAGAGTTGGCAGCGGTGAACCTTGCCTTGCGCACCTTCGCCAAAGAACGTTTAAACATCATTACTGATAGCCAGTATGTCAGGAATCTGCTTCACAGTCTACCGGGAGCATACATCACTCCCGCGATAGACAAAAATTTGCTTAGTCTGTTTCTCACTGCTCAATTTCATTTGCGAAACCGCACGGAGCCGCTCTATATTGCCCACATCCGAAGTCATCAAGACCTACCGGGTCCGATTTCCGCGGGCAATAGCAGAGCGGATGCGGCGGCAAGGGAAATTCAGCAACGTTCGGTTTTGGGTGTTTTTACTACTCCAATTCAGAGTCATGCCTTTTTTCACCAAAATGCCAAAGCGCTCGCCAGACAGTTCAATCTGCCACTCTCTCAAGCCCAAGGCATAGTTCGCTCTTGCCAGCATTGTGCAGGGGCACCGGGGGGCCCTCGTGGGGGGTCAACCCACGAGGGACAGAGGCTAACCAGGTGTGGCAGATGGATGTCACGCATGTTCCGCAGTTTGGCAGATGGCAGTACATGCACGTTTGCATAGACACTTTTTCTCAGTTCGTTTGGGCAACAGCGCAGAAAGGGGAAACTGCTTCCCACGTGGAGCAGCACCTCCTTTCCTGCATTGCAGCCATGGGCAAACCTCGGCACGTTAAAACCGATAACGCCCCGTCCTACAGCTCTAGGCAGCTGGCCGCCTTCATGGCCACTTGGGATATTAAGCATACTTTTGGCGTTCCTTACAATCCGCAGGGGCAAACGATTGTGGAACGGGTCAATCGGACGCTCAAGTCCTATATTGACAAACAAACAGAAAGGGGGGAGCCACCAGCCCTCCCCAAGTCACAGGGCCAGGCACAGCATTGCCTGAATAAGGTATTGTTCACTTACAATCACCTTAATGTTTTTTCGGATTGTACGCCGCAGGAGAAGCACTTCCGCCGTTCGGAAGCTCTCCCGCGACCGATGGTCCGATACCGGGTGCCACCGGACCCTTCTTGGAGGGGCCCGGCGCCGCTCGTAACCTGGGGAAGAGGGTATGCTGCAGTTGTGTCTCCTACAGGTGTCGTTTGGATTCCAGCTCGGTGTGTCAAGCCTTACTTGGAACCACATGGCGTGGACCCAGACCGACCAGAGTCCGATCCCGGAGATGGAGGACCTCACTCTAACCGAGAGGACCCGTCGGAAGAAACGGCCACCGACTACAGCACCCAAGATCACCTGGGGGATGGTCAAGATCCTTTGTCGTGAGGCCGAGGACACCGTCCGGCGCGAAGGGAAGGAGCCAACGCCGGAGAACCTCACAGCTGCAGTTTTCGCCCAGATTCATGCCAACACCCTGGCGCTCACCATCATCCTGACCCTTTCCCTGCTTTTGGGGGGAGGCGCTCAGGCAGCCTCATTGAAGGCCAGTGATCTGCTGCCCGGCGGAGACCTCTCTGCCCGGATGCAGTACAATATCTGGGAGAGGTTGGCGGGTCTCGTCAACCAGTCCGATTTTTGCCTCAGGCAGGACCTCGGTTCTGCCTCGATCCTCAGCACCTGCCTCATCCCTGTGTGCCATTCTCCAGGCGCGCACCCCAGGGATGGGGACTGGCTTGTGAAAAGACTTTTCAGCCCATACAACCCAGCGGCTTCTACAGAGTATGCCCATTGGGAAATGCGGCTGACCATGACTTTGCCGGCTGATGCAGCCACCCTCCACACTCCTCGGGTGGCGGTCAGCCCGAACTCTACCTGTGGACGAATGTACGGCTGCACTTCAACTGGTCGTACTCGGCGCCGCTGCCTCAACGTTGGCAGTGGCAATTGGACTTGCAATAACCCGGTACCACTTGGCACCATGTATGCTCATGTCACCCTGCCATCCGGTTGGTTCTTCACATGCAACCAGTATACGTGGAACTACATTCCTGCAAATGTTTCAGACTCTATATGCTGTATCAGTCGTTTGACATTGTTACTCCCTACTAAGGATATGGTCACCCCAAGCACAAATGTTACAAATGTTTCAAATGTTCCCTCACTCATACGGCACACTCGCACCACCCAGTTAGACAGCTCATGTGAGAGCAGCTTTAGAGTAATGAGCCCTGCCGAATATCTCTCTTTGGCAGTCAGCATCTTTGGCGTGCCAGGCTTAGCCGTCGGCAACGCAAAGAGGATTGGTCGCTTGGCTTGCGGTCTAGCAAAGGCCATCAACCATACCTCCTCAGCGATAGCGCTCCTTAATCAAGAGCAGGCAGAGCTTCGCCATGCCATTCTTGACAATCGAGCGGCTATCGACTATCTCCTATTGTTGCACCACCTGGGTTGCGAATCCTTTCATGGTATGTGCTGTTTCAACCTTACTGACAACTCCCGCAAAGTACAGAGTCAGCTCACTGATCTCCACACCATAGTCCAGGGCATCACAGAGGGTTCTGCATGGGGAACTTGGTGGAGTTCGTTGTGGAACTGGATGTGGTCATGGATCCCCTGGGGGTGGCTTCAGACGGTACTCAAGGTGGTTGTGGGGGTGATTATACTAGGCGTGACAGTCTGTTGCCTCGCGCAATGTATTCCCTCACTGATATCCCAATGCCGTCACAGAAGGAAACCCCGAGACGTCATTCCCGCTCAACAGCTGATGCCGCTCTTGCGCAGAGTTGCTGGTCAGGCTCTTAAGAAAATTTAAAAAGGGGAGATGTGGTTTCCCCGTGCCCCAATGGGCACGGAACGGCCCGGCAGAGGCCCTTTCGGTGAGAAAGGCTCCCTGGCCCGTGGGCTCTGCGAGCACCCAAATTAAGGGGGGTGGATAAATTATAGGGTTTGATTCACCCAATTCCTTGACCTGACTTAAGACTCTGCCAAGTAAGCAGATCGCTAACTCCTGTAACATAATTAGGCAAACATTCATCTCCGAGTTTAGCGTAAATCCCCGGCGCAAATAGTGGCCATGTTTACCCAGCTCCTAAGCCCAAAACAATGGTGTTTTTCCAGTCAATGTTTGCCCGTACTAATTAACTTCCCCAAGAGAGATTCCCAATTAACCTGAGTAAATAGGTGATGTGATTTACTGACGGGTGATGGTTTTTTCTACCTTGCCTTCTGATCTATAAAAGGTGATGTCTTTTCCTCAATAAACTACTGATCTTATCCTCCTCCATACTGCCTCGTATCGTTCTTTGATCAGTCTCCTCCGGGACCTACGGCCCCCAGCGGCCCCGATTCCTACAGTACTGATCCCAATTGTATTACAAAACGTTACAGCAATAAATGTATTCAAGCACAACAGCTGTGGAGCACAGAGAGAACATCTTCCCCACGGCTAGCATATGTGGGTTGGGGCTGACTGGTGCACACTCCACTTCCCTGGCCTGAAGTCTCACCCCAAGCAAGAGGAGGCTTCAGCCCATCACAAACTCCTGGCTGGTGGGAGGATGGTTTTGTAGGCTCCAAAATGCTCTGGACCAGGCCTTCATCCGTCGTGGCTCTCTCCAGGTGTGCTTCTTGGACTTCAATTCCCAGCAGCCCTGATCAGCAGGTGTGGTGAGATGGGCTTCTGGGAATTGGAGTCCAAGAAGAACACCTGGAGAGAGCCACAGTGGAGGAAGGCCTGCTCTAGACTATTCAAATGTTAGAAACAGCCTTTGAGCCTTCTCTGCTCTTCTCTGGTATAGCAACAGAAGGGCCAGAGGGGCTTAGCAGTTAAGACGCTGAGCTTGAGGACCAGAAGGTCGGCAGGTCAGAGTGGTTCGAGACCCGAGTGCTGCACTGTGGGATCCGCGCACAGAATTGGCATACTGTCCCTGACAGAACCCCGGTGATGAAGATCACCTCGTTGCCACGGGTTCCTGAGGGGACAGAAATTGGGGGAGCGGAATATTAGATAGAGTTTAATTCATCAATAGCTGATCTGACCATACCTGTCAACCTTCCCGATTTGGCCGGGATTACCCCGTAAATTGACGTCGATTGATGTCATAACCCAGCCCCTGCTGCCAAAACCCCGTAATTTGGCAGCGGGGGAAACGCTTTCCGCGCATGCGCGGAAGGGTTTTACCCCTTCCATGCATGGGCGGAAGCGCTACGTCGCTTGCGTAAGGGCTGCGCAAGCGGCGTAGCGCTTCCGCGCATGCGTGGAAGGGGTAAAACCTTTCCACGCATGCGTGGAACGCGGCCTGCGCACAAGCGATGTGCGCAGGTCCCGTTTTTCCGGAGCTGCGGGTTGACAGGTATGGATCTGACAGGCAGTTTGGACACTGGAGAGCTAATGACTAACTCGCTAGGCATGTAATAGGTAATCTTGCGTCTGCGGATTCCTTAAAGCCCTAGAGTTAATGTTGGCTACTTGTTTATTCCCGATAACATAGAACAATGTATGTCCCCACTAGTTAATTAAGTTAGATAATGAACTTCCCCTGTGTAGACTTCCCCAATTAACTTGTGCAAACATGATGTGTGAAGTCAGGTTTCGCGCTGTATCGCTATGCATATGCATGCGGCCAGAACCGCATAAATGCTTCTGATTCATGATCATTAAACACTGGTCTTCGCTCCATCTTGCTTCGTATGTCTTTGCTTGACCAGTCTCCTCCGGGACCTGCCGGCCGCTTCGCGGCCCCGATCCAGCTTGCACAACCCGCTTCGTGGCAAAGATCCAACATATGGTGACCCCAACGTGATCTACTCGTGAGTAAGCGATCTCCTTGGTCCAGTTCTACGCCAGAACCTTGTCCGAGTCTTCCCGGAGGACAGCGCAGCAGCTCCGGTCAGAAAGCCATCCGATCCGAGTGACAGCTACACGGTGAGGCATTCCAGAGGCAGAGCACGCTCCAAAGTTCTGAGGCATCTTGCTCGGTGGAAATGCATTCCGCTCAGGGTCAGCTGTGAACCCAGACTCCATCGCAGAGGCCACCGAGGGCCTGTGGCCCACGTTCTGAGTCCTACCCAGAGGGACATCGCGCCAAACCAGTTACCTGACTCAGACGCGTCGATTCATCCCGAGGAGGAAACTTCAAAGGACTGGCAGGTAATATGGGGACTTGTCCGCAGTGACAACGTCCGACCGCTAACCAGAGAGTTCACTTAATGGAACTCAAGGCCCTGGCCAGGGTAAATTGTACACGCATTCACAGCGCCCAGTTAGCGGATCTTTTGGTGTACTTGGGGGGAACATTGTCTGTTTTATCCAGAAACAGGCATGCTTAGTCTCCAACTTTGGGATAAGATAGGAGCCTGCATTAGGCAAGAACCTAGAGCCCCAGCTAAGATAATCAGCACATTGAGCAAGTGTAGGAAGCTCATAGCAGAGGTAGACCCAGTCCGGATAGAGACCGAGAACCCCCTAGCGCAGTCAGAACCATCAGCCCCAATGGTTCTCTATCCATCACTTCAGTTCAAGCAGGGCAGCGTAGGGAGCTTTCCCTCAGTGACAGCTGCAGATGTCACTGAAGGAATGCAAGGTATGGGAAACGCTGGCATTTCCCTGACAGCTAAAAGTTCCCAGACTGCAAAGAGTTCCATCCAGCGCATGGTTGAGGAAGAAACCAGTAAGGGGGAGTTGTCAGCGGAAGAACTAGCTGAACTCAGGCAGATATGCCCAGTCCACGTAGAGGTAGATGCCCTCATGGGTCAGCAGCAAACGACCTATTCGCTGGTTCCGTATAAATTGCTCATGGCAATACGGAAGGCAATCACAGATACAGGACTCCAGACTCGCTTCACTAGGGGCACGCTTCAGCAAGTGTACGAAACAATGATGCTCATTCCATACGACTGGAAAGCCGTCATGAGAATGATGCTCAACCCCAGCCAGTATTTGCTATGGGACAGCGAGTACCGACTCGAAGCACAGGCAAGGGCTGCCAGGATGGGAGGAGCAGTAATCCCTGACCAGCTATACGGGTCAGGTCAGTTCGAATCCGTCGATGCGCAGATCACCTTGCCAAATGCCACACTTCATTTAGCGGCTGAGACAGCCTTTAGGGCTTATCTCAAGGTCCCGGCAGCTGGCAAAGCAGCCAAAAATTACACAGCAGTCAAACAGGGTGCCCAAGAGTCCTACATGGACTTTATTAACAGATTGGAGGAAGCGGTCAGTTGGCAGATAGACAACGAGCAAGCCCAACAGGAGCTTATGATGAAGCTGACGAAAGACAACGCCAACCTTGACTGCCGTAAAATCTTGCAGTCACTGGGCAATCATCCCGATCTGACTCTTACCGACATGATTAGGGCTTGTGCCAACGTTGGTACAGATTCCTACAAAATGGGTCTGTTGGCAGCGGCGGTGCAAGGCGGTAGGAAGTTCAAAGGCAAGACCAAAGGAGCATGTCACACTTGTGGCAAGATCGGTCATTTCACTAGGGAATGCCGATCCAAGAAGGGTAGCGGCCAGAACACAGGTCGTCCCAAGGCTCCGACCACACCACAATGCAATAAGGGCTTCTACTGGGCCAGGAACTGGTCGAACTCGGGAAACCGGAGTGCGGGCTTGTCTCTGGCCCCTGTCCAAACAGAGACAACAGTCGCTCTGGGAGAGCCAGAGCTGTATTAGATTCCGGTCACATTCCCTGCATTCCGGAGGCGCAGGCCAGACCTAAGGGCAGTGCGGGACTAGATTTGACTTGTCAGTCAGAAGTCACATGTGACTTGCCAGGCACAGTCTATCTGGTCGATTCCCAGTACATGGGACTGCTGCCTAAAGGTTATATAGGTTTAGTTTTGCCCCATAGTATCGCAGGAACGCGAGGAATCCTAGTGATTCCGGGAGTCATTGACTCCAATTTTTCGGGTGTACTCCAGGTTCAACTCTGGACACACCTACCCCAAACCATTCACAAGGGAGACACGTTAGCGCAACTGATCATGGTTCCTTGTCACTCGCCAGCAGGCAGCCAGGAAAGGCTCAGGGACAGCTCAGAGTCCGGGTCGGCAGACCGCTCGAGTGCAGAAGGGGCAGTACAAGGATACCAGGTCTTAGTGGCAGTGGAAACCAACATAGAGTGGAAATGGCAGCCAGTCATAAAGGTATTTTAAAATAAAAAACCTTTTGACGGATTATTAGATACGGGAGCTGACGTCAGCGTGTTCAGCCAGAGTCAGTGGCTGCGTGAGTGGACTCTCGAGCCGGTCTCCGATGTGTGGGGGGTAGGTGGTGTTCAGGAAATGTTTAGAAGCCAGGATTGGGTAGAAGTCATAATACCCGAAGCTGACGGCACAGCGGTCATTCGGCCGCACATTTTGGACGTGCACGTCAACCTTTGGGGGCGAGACATTCTACAGCAGTACCGTGCCACTCTTACCTTCGGATAATGGCTTTACCGCTTAAATGGCTTACCAACACGCCAGTCTGTGTAGAGCAATGGCCGGTAGTAGGGGAGAAATTAGTCGCCCTGAAACAGCTGGTCAAAGAACAGCTAGACGCAGTACATATAGAACGGTCCACCAGTCCCTGGAATTCGCCCATATTCGTTATTAAGAAAAAGTCAGGGAAGTGGCGACTCCTTCATGATCTAAGAGAGATCGATAAGTGTATTCAGCCAATGGATCCACTTCAATGCGGCATCCCGAATCCGAACATGATCCCCGAGGGTTGGGAGATCTTGGTCGTAGACTTAAAAGACTGTTTTTATACCATTCCTTTAGATGTAAGGGTTCGGGAAAGGTACGCTTTCACAGTGTTAGTCGTGAACCACAGAGAGCCCATGCAACGTTACGCGTGGAAATTTTTGCCACAGGGGATGCTCAGCTTGCCCACCCTGTGCCAAATTTACGTTCACAACGCACTGGAAAAGTTCCAAAACCTTCACCCCACAGTCTTAGTGTGTCATTTTATGGATGACATTTTGGTCGCAGCACCGCAATTCGGCAGCGATATGTTTAGAGACCTCCAGACCACTCTGGGGGGGGGAAGGTTTACTCATTGCCCCGGAGAAAGTCCAAAGAACCAAGCCTTTTTCATACTTGGGCCATCGGCTTCTCCGTTCTTTCGCAGTACCAGTTTTGCCACAGATCAATCTCAAAGATTCAGTCACCCTTGTAGAATTGCAACAGATTCTGGGGAATATCAATTGGGCTAGACCGTATTTTAGGCTAGATACGGATCTTCTGAAGCTGCTCTTCTCGCTGCTAACGCTAGGTAAGCAGCAGGCAGACTGGATACACATTCCTCGAGAGGCTCGCTTGACTCTCAAAAAGGTCAACCAAGTTCTCAGCCAGAGATGGGTGGACAGGGTTAGTCAGGGGCCATATGCTCCTGTTCTAAACCTGTACATAGTCCGAACGGGAACCATGTTCACCGGAGCTCTAGGGGTAGACTCCGAGCGAGGGGCGAGTATCGTGGAATGGGTGTATTTACCACACACCTCTTCCCGAAACATCGTTCCTCCACAGGAACTGGTTTCTGCGGTGATTTACCGAGGAAGGCTGAGAGCAAGAGATATCTCAGGGCACGATTTAGCGAAAAACGTTGTTCCGTTCACCAAGGATCAGGTCCAGCAGCTGGTGCAGCTCGGTGACTCACTCCCGATTGCATTGGAAGGATTCACTGGATGCTTGGCATACCATTTGCCGAAGGACCCCAGACTCGTCTCGCTTCAAACGCAGACAGTCAGTTTGTGTGAGTTATTGTCCCTAGTTCCACTTCAGGGGGCTAGGACAGTTTTCACTGATGGGGGTCGCACATATGGTGTTCTTACTTGGCAAGAGGGACAGGCTTGGCGCATGCTTCTGACTCTTCCACAGAAATCCGCGCAGCGGGCGGAATTGGCAGCAGTGAACCTTGCCTTGCGCACCTTTGCCAAAGAATGCTTAAACATCATAACTGACAGCCAGTATGTCCGGAATTTGCTTCACAGTCTGCCGGGAGCATACATCACTCCCGCGATAGACAGAAACTTGTTAGGTCTTTTCCTCACGACTCAATTTCATTTGTGGAACTGCACCGAAGCGCTCTATATCGCCCACATTAGAAGCCACCAGGATTTGCTTGGGCCGATTTCCGCGGGCAATAGTAGAGCGGATGCGGCAGCAAAGGAAATTCAGCAAAGGTCAGTTTTGGGAGTCTTCACCACTCCGATTCAAAGTCATGCTTTTTTCCACCAAAATGCCAAAGCACTTGCACGGCAGTTCAACCTGCCACTTTCCCAAGCCCAGGGCATAGTCCGTTCCTGCCCACATTGTGCAGGAGTGGTGGTGGGGGGCCCTCGTGGGGGGTCAACCCACGAGGGACAAAGGCCAGCCAGGTGTGGCAGATGGATGTCATGCATGTTCCGCAGTTTGGTAGATGGCAGTACATGCACGTTTGCATTGACACTTTTTCACAGTTCGTTTGGGCTACAGCTCAGAAGGGAGAAACGGCTTCCCATGTGGAGCAGCATCTCCTTTCCTGCTTCGCGGCCATGGGCAAACCACGGCACGTGAAGACCGATAATGGTCCGGCTTATAGCTCCAGGCAGCTGGCCACCTTCATGCCAACCTGGGATATCAAGCATACTTTTGGCGTTCCATACAATCCGCAAGGGCGAGCAATTGTGGAGCGGGTTAATCGGACACTCAAGTCCTACATTGACAAACAAACAGAAAGGGGGGAACTAGCCCTACCCAAAAATCAGGGTCAGGCACAGCGTTGTCTGAACAAGGTATTGTTTACGTACAATCACCTCAATTTTTTTCGGATTACACTCCGCAGAGAAGCACTTCCGTCGCACGGAGGCTCTCCCGCGGCCGATGGTGCGTTACCGAGTGCCACCGGATCCTTCTTGGAAGGGCCCGGCGCCACTCATAACATGGGGAAGAGGGTATGCTGCAATTATGTCTCCTACAGGCATCATCTGGATTCCAGCCTGGTGTGTCAAGCCTCATTTCAAGTCCAATGGTGTGGACCCAGGCACTCCCGGATCCGATACCGGAGATGGAGGGATTAACCCTGACGGGGAAAGCCAAGCGGAGGAGGCAACGACAGCAGATGACAGCGCCGAAGATCACCTGGGGGATGGTCAAGTCCCTGTGCCAGGAGGCGGCGGACACCGTTTGGCGGGAGAACAAGGAACCGACACCGGAGAACATCTTGCTTGCAGCCTTGTCCCAGATCACTTCTAATTCCTTGATGACCACCATCATCTTGATCCTTTCCTTGCTTGCGGGGGGAGGGGTTCAAGCACCTTCACTGGAAGCAGATAACCTGATGCCAGGTGGAGATCTATCTGCCCGGCTGCACTACAACGTTTGGGAAAGATTGGCGAACCTCGTCAATCAGTCCGATTTTTGCCTGAGGCAGACCACCGATTCTGCCTCTCTTCTTAGTACTTATCTCATCCTGGTGTGCCACTCCACAGATGCGCGCATCAGGAACGGTGACTGGTTGGTGAAGCGGATATTTGGCCCGTTTCACAAGACTGTTTACTCAACGTACGCGCACTGGAGAACCCAAGTCACGAGAGTCCTACCAGCTGATGCGGCCACTCTGTACACCCCCCGAGTGGCGGTCAGCCCAAACTCCACTTGTGCTCTCATGACTGGCTGGCTGTTCCGCAGTCGAAGGGCCACAGCGCCGTTGCCTCGACCCCGGCAACAGCACTTGGACTTGTAATAACCCAGAGACTATTAACTCGATGTTTGTTCACGTTACTTTGCCTTCAGGATGTTTTTTTACATGTAACCAGTATACTTGGAACTACATTCCTGCAAATGTATCTGATTCATTCTGTTGTATCAGTCATTTGACACTGTTGCTCCCCACTAAAGACATGGTTGCCCCAAGCATTAATGTACCTCCCCACATACGGCCCGCTTGTGCCACCCAGTTAGACAGTTCCTGTGATAGCAACATCAGGGATCTGAGTAAAGCTGAGTATGTTTCATTGGCAGTCAGCTTGTTTGGCGTGCCAGGCTTAGCCGTAGGCAACGCTCGGAGAATTGGTCAATTGGCTTGCGCTTTGGCAAAAGCCGTTAACCACACCTCCTCGGCGATAGCGCTGCTTAATCAAGAGCAGACGGAGCTTCACCATGCCATATTGGATAATCGAGCAGCTATCGATTACCTCTTACTGTTACATCACTTGGGTTGCGAGTCAGTCCATGGCATGTATTGTTTTAACCTCACGGACAACTCTCGCAAGGTACAAAGTCAACTCACAGATCTCCATACCTTGGTTAAAAATATCAAGGAAGATGCTACGTGGGGATGGTGGAATTCCTTATGGTCTTGGTTCCCATGGAATTGGCTACAAACGACACTCAAGGTGATTGTGGGGGTGATAATACTGGGAACAGCGGTTTGTTGTTTCGCGCAATGTATTCCCTCACTGATGTCAAGGTGTCCCCCATGGAGAGAACCCCAGAATGTCTTCACTACACGTCAGTTGATGCCGCTCCTACGTCGAGCTGCCTGTCAGGTCCAATTAAACAAATAAAGGGGGAGTGTGGGATCCGCACACATAATTGGCATACTGTCCCTGACAGAACCCCGGTGATGAAGATCACCTCTTTGCCACGGGTTCCTGAGGGGACAGAAATTGGGGGAGCGGAATATTGGATAGATTTAATTCATCAATAACTGATCTGACAGGCAGTTTGGACAATGGAGAGCTAATGACTAACTCGCTAGGCATGTAATAGGTAATCTCGCGTCTGCGGATTCCTTAAAGCCCTAGAGTCAATGTTGGCCTCTTGTTTACTCCCGATAACGTGGAACAATGTATGTCCCCACTAGTTAATTAAGTTAGATAATGAACTTCCCCTGTGTAGACTTCCCCAATTAACTTGTGCAAACATGATGTGTGAAGTCAGGTTTCGCGCTGTATCGCTATGCATATGCATGCGGCCAGAACCACATAAATGGTTCTGATTCATGATCATTAAACACTGGTCTTTGCTCCATCTTGCCTCGTGTGTCTTTGCTTGACCAGTCTCCTCCGGGACCTGCCGGCCACTTTGCGGCCCCGATTCAGCTTGCGCAACCCGCTTCGCGGCAAAGATCCAACACTGCACGACGGAGTGAGCTCCCGCCGCGTGTTCCAGCTCCTGCCAACCTAGCAGTTTGAAAGCAAGAAATTGCAAGTCGATAAAGAGGGACTGCAGTAGCTCAAGTGGTTAAGACGCTGAACCTGAAGACTAGAAGGTCGGAGTTTGAGATCCTAGTGCTGCATGACAGAGTGAGTGCCCGTCTTTGTCCCAACTCCTGCCAACCTAGCAGTTCCAAAGCAAGAAATTGCAAGTCGATAAATAGGAACCACTTCGGTGGGAAAGTAAACAGCATTCTTTGCACTCTGGTGTCTAGGCATGCCTGCCACATGTCCACGGAAACGTCTGCAGATGCAGAGAGTGCTGGCTCTTTGGCTATAAACAGAGATGAGCACTGAACCCTAGAGTCGGATACGACTGGCTGTCGAGTAAGGGCAACGTTTACCTTTACTTTAACCTTACCCAATCTAACAAGCTTCATTAGGAAAATGATAGATTAATGTCAAGGTTGAGAAATGTGTACAAGACAAGTAGATAAAGTAGATAAAGAGGTACCACTTCAGCAGGAAAGGTAACAACGTCCAGCTCACTGTGGCATCTAATCATGCCTGCTGCATGGCCATAGGGACATCTGCAGATGAGACAGTGCTGGCTCTTTGGCTATAAGCAGAGATGAGCACTGAACCCTAGAGTCAGATACGACTGGCTTTTGAGCAAGAGTGACACCTTGACCTTTATTTGCACAGGTTGAGCCATTAGTCCTGAATGTTGGGGAGTTTTGTTACGAATTCTTCTTCCCCATGATCCACCATATAGATGTTGTTCCATAAGGGGAGGTTGGCTCCACTTGACAGAATATACCCAAGGGTTTTTAATCTGGCCCAGGGATCCAGATGTTTCTGCTGAGCTGTCTTGGGTCACTCTGGTGAATCACAGCCCCACATTTCCTTCCCCAACTGCAAATCCCAGGATGGGAGGCTGGCCGGGCATGGGAAGAGCTGCAGGGAACGTATGCTGGCTGACAGAAGAGGAAGCCGGGAGTCCCGTTCTGTTGCACTTCCCAAATGGAAGGACGCCCGTCTCAAAGAAGTGAGCCACTCCGCAAAGTCCTCTGGTCTTAGCCTGGCTTTACATTTCAGTGGATGGGGATTCTTTGCTCCACTCTTTGTGCAAACACAGTTGGAAGGGATATAAACGGAAAGAAGAGCCACATCATATATTGATGGGGGTGGGGGGAGAATAATGAGAGCATATGAGAGATTAGCACTGAACCCTAGAGTTGGATACAACTGGCTTTCGAGCGAGGGTGACCTTTACCTTTAAAGATATTCTTTTTGAGAATAACACAACATTTGGTCATGCTACTACTATGCCTTTTTTCCCTATGCGATTAATGAGATCTGTTTAGGAACATTTTTTGGGTGAGACTAAAAATGCTTTTTTGTGGTATTTCTCAAGGGATTTTTTTTAAAAAACAACAACAATTTCTTGATTTTCTAGCAATCTAGACAACCCTCCCCAGAGATTTAAAAATTAAAAACAACCCCACACACAACCGTAATGCAATAATTGCAGTGACACTAAACTTGGAGACTGGGAGATTGGAGTTCAACTCCCGGGCACCGTACGATGGAGTGAGCTCCTGTCTCTGTTCCAGCTCCTGCCAACATAGCAGTTCGAAAGCAAGAAGTTGCAAGTAGATCAATAGGGACCACTTCAGTGGGAAGGCAAACAGTGTTCTGTGCACTCCGGTGTCTAGGCATGCCTGCCACATGTCCACGGAAACGTCTGCAGAAGCAGACAGCGCTGGCTCTTTGGCTATAAACAGAGATGAGCACTGAACCCTAGAGTCAGATACGACTGGCTTTTGAGCAAGGGTGACCTTTACCTAATGAAATAATGCCAGTCTGTCCAGTTTATCCTGCTATGGTAATAGAGTAGACTTTGCTGTCAACAACTCAACACCCATTGTCAGGTGGTAGTTAACTAACCTGACAACCCTGGGGACTAATGGCCTTGGGTGGCGAAGTCCACAGAGAAAAAAGGATGATGGCCCCCAAGTGGATTAAATCCTCCTTGGAGAGCCAAGTTTGAGGACCTATGGCAGTCATGGTGAACCTTGGCACTACAGGGGCTCTTGGATTTCAAATCCCAGAAGCCCTGATCAGCCTGGAGAGCCAAGTTTGCGGAAATCTGTTTGGCTCTCCAGATGTTCTTGTACTTCAATTCCCAGAAGCCCTGATCAGCAAGTGTGTTGACTTGGGCTTCTAGGAATTGAAGTCCAAGAATACTTGGGAGTGTCAAGGTTGGCCAACACGGCGTAAGCTCTGGAGGGGCCCGGCTTGAGCCAGGCTAATTGTGCCCAGGGTTGTTGGCCCACCACCAAAATGAGATTCCCAGGACGGCCAGCCTGGCCGATGCACGACATCCCTTCCAGGCTATGGCCAACACAAGGCGCCATGTTTGTTTAGAACCCCCCCCCCCCCCCACGCGCCTGCCTGCGATGCGGCGGCTCACCCAGCCAGAACAGCAGGGTTTTCTTTAGTAACAGCAGAGGCCGAAAAGTCTACGGGTCTTGTCCTAAAGCCCTCACTGGCTTTGCAAAAGAATGTACAACATAAACCTTGCTCGGAAAAGCAAGAAGAATCAAGTCTGACAGGAGACTTTAATTTTTATTTTATTTTTTGCGAGGGGAGGTGTTTCTCCTGTTTTTCAATATGCCAAACTTAGCAATAGTGGTGATAAAATAGACATCAGTGGCATGGATGGAAGATTTACCCCACTTAGGAAATGGAGTGCCATGCCACGGTGTTGTCCTCGAACCTACGCTTGCCAGCAAAATGCGGCTGGTTTTATTTAAATAGCCCAGGGCGAACTTCTCACTAAAACAACTTTCCCACGCTGCGGCTCCCCTCCGCCTTGGCTCATTTTGGCAAAAATTTTTGTGTGTGTTCCCTAAGTTGTCAGAGGAAAATATAGAAGCACGCTGGTTTCACTTAGGAGGGTGTGTGTGTGGGTTTATTTTGGCCCTGGGGACATGAAAATAATTTACAGATGTGTGTTACCTGTTTATATTTGCATTAAGTTTTCCTTGGTGAACATCGTATTTCCTAGCTTGAAGGGGGAGAAAAATCCCACAGACTTTTTCCTCCCCTCACTCGTTTTATTTAAACTTTAAAACTCTTACCCCCACATGCCCCCCCCCCAACTCCAAACACAAGACATGTTTAAATATGTCTGGGCAGGGGAAGGTTTAAAAGAACGACAGAATCATATGGAGATCGGCCAAGGTTTCCATTAAGTCAGAGTTAACCATCAGTTATTTTTAAACGCCTAAGCCCCAAAAGGTCCATCAGACATTTCTGTTTGAAGCGAGGGCCCAGGACCCGGCTTATTTATGATGTTTTGTTTTATAAAAACGCCACTGCCTTTCTTTTCAAACTACAGTAAAAACCCTACTTATATAAAAAGTCTGTTCCATAGGCTTTTATGTAAATCGGGTTTTTACTGGACTCGAAGCAAACCCCTAGGAAAAATGAACTTTTACAGAACTCGAAGCAAATCTGTAGGAAAAAATGAATTTTTTACTTAACTCAGAGCAAACCCATAGGAAAATGATATTTATGTAAATCGAAGCAACCCCATAGGAAAACCAATTTTTTTTACATAACTCAAAGCAAGCCCAAAGGAAATTGTGTTATGTTAATCGGGACATTTATGTAAACCAGGATACTTAAGGGACCGCGTCACCCCAAGGTATTCTACCTGTCCTACGAGGGCAGACCGGAGAGGTTCAGTGCTGGTCCCTTCTACGGGAGAAGCGCACCTGACCGGGACCAGAAGAAGAGCCTTCTCGGTGTCTGCCCCGGCCCTGTGGAACCTCCTTCCGCCTGAAGTGCGCCTCCAGTCAGAGCTGCTCCCCTTTAGGAAGGCGCTGAAGACCTGGTTATGCCAGCGGGTGTGACGGCCCAGTCCCGTTGGCTTGTATACTGACCCAGTCTTACAATTAACCTGTCTGTTTTTATTTTGCCCCCTTCTCTCTCTCTCTCTTTAATCGCTCTTTTTATCTTTATCTTTCATCTTCTTAAGGGGTTAGGGAGGGTATTGGAGGGTTTTACTGTACAAAAACCCCCTGTACAGTCACTGTACAGTACTGTACAGTAAAACCCTGTATAACGAAGAGCTCTTATAATGAAAAACTCATATAACGAAAGGAATTTGAAGGAAAATGTTGCCTCGTATAGTGAAAATTTTCATTATACGAAGCAATGTTTATCCCAGGTTTTTCCCCCCTGAGGTCCAGGTGGTTTTCAATGCATTCCTATGGAGATTTTCATTACACAAATTTCCCCATTGGAAATTTTGTTATACGAAGCATGCTTTGTATTAAGAAAAAGTTGCATAGCGAAAAAGCATCGCAGCACAAATTACTTTTGTTATACAAGGTACCACTGTATGAGAATATATTGTCAGAGAAGAAAGTGGTTTGTCTGTTATGAGTCCCGTGATATATACTTTTAAAATCACATCCTGGTAAATGTGTGGAATAACTGAAAGGGATTTGCTGATGTTTCGGAGGAGAAGAAAAATGTCTTTCTCTCATTTATGCCCTTTGGAGACATTTCTCGCCTACGTGCAAATCCGTTCCCACCTCCAAAAAAGTCACATCTTACAGGACCTTAATCAACTTAAAAGATTGGTTCAATATTGCCTCTCTCCAATATGTTTTGATGGCTGAGCAGGAATTTGAACCCAGGTCTGCTCCAACCAAATTCCTTAAATACACTATTTAAAACAGGGATTCTCAACCTGCAGCCCGTGGGCTGGATGCGGCCCACAGCACCATTTCATGTGGGCCCCCACCGCCTCCACCACACCTGGAAGTGCCATGTGGTGGAGGAAGGGCAAAATGGCAGTCCACCCCCTGAAGCTGTCTGAGGGAGCGTAACCTGGCCCCCAGTTTTAAAAAGTGGATAACCCCTGGTTTAAATACCGTAATAACTACAGTCATTGAGTAGACCAGTGGTGGCGGGCCTTGGCACTCCTGGTGTTCTTGGACTTCAATTCCCAGAAGCCCAAGTCCTGCGTATGTGCAGTAAACCCATTTGTGTGGATTCACAGGGATTTGGGCTTCTGGAGTGCTAAGGTTCGCCATCAAGGGAGTAGACCATACAGCCAGCGACTCAACCCCAAGTGTTGGGTGACGGTAAGTAACCTGACTCCCTAAAGGGGCCAATGGCTACGGACGGATGAACCCCTTTAGGTGTGGTGATGGTCCCCCTCAGTGGAGGGAATGCCGCTGGAAAACATCCTATTGGGCCCAATGGCAAAATGAGCGGAGGAGGAACTCTGATTCCCAACGGTCCATACCTGTCAACCTTCCCGGATTGGCTGGGATTTCACGGTTTTCGGTGCCGATTTGCGCCATTTCCCGCCCCACGCTGCTAAAACCCCGGAATTTGGCAGCGGGGGAAAGGAGGCACTGCGCAGCCCTTCTGCGCAGGTCGGCTTCTACACTTGCGTAGAAGGGTTTTACGCTTGTGTAGAACCCTTCTACGCATGAGTAGAAGGCTACGCCGTTTGCGTAGAAGGCTACACATGCGTAGAAGGGGGCTACGCAAGCGTAAAACCCTTCTACGCATGCGTAGAAGGCGACCTGCGCAGAACTGTTCTATGCAGGTCCTGGATTGGCCGGAGCCGCGGTTGACAGGTATGCAACAGTCATGGAGGCGGAAGAGGCCATGCCAGATGGACTTACTGTGAAGGCGCACCTTGTCCATATCCTCAAGGCTGCAGCAGTCCATTGCAGTTCCGGTGTCAAATCCTGCATGTCTCATTTCATGCGTGCCGCAGGAGATGGCTCTGTGATCATAGTGTGTGGGTCACTTCATGGCAAGCTGGGATCCACCTTAAACAAATTCATGCCAATGACATTTTTTCTGTTTCCAGGAAATATGTATACAGTACAGTAAAACTCCATTTTACGGACACTTCGTTTTATGGACACTTTCATTTTACGGAAAGGGTTTTTTCTGAAATCGCATCTCATTTTATGGAAACACTTCAGGGGGGAAATGTATTCCCAGAGACGAGTTGCAGCCACCACCACCACGGAAATAATAACTGTTTGCAAAGTCTAGAAGAGGACTCTTGCTAGGTGGCGAGATGTATACACTAAATCTAACGCAATGTTTCCCAACCTTTGGTTTTGAGATTTCAATTCCCAGAAGCCTCAGTCAGTTCTCCAAAGCACTGATCAATGGACTGACTGAGGCTGTTGGGAATTGGAGTCCCCTTGTGGGGCCTGGGCCCCACATTGGGAACCACTGATCACTAACGCATCTAGAGCATTCCACACTATGCCGGCTCCATTGCTTTCAAGAAATATCTTTCAGCTGTACTGTTTAAAAAGGCTTATAACTGTGATGGCGAACCTTGGCACTCCCGTGAATCCGCACAAATCGGTTTACTGCGATTCATCCGGCCATGCCGCCCTCGTTGCTCATGGAAGCGGAAGTAAAATGTGCCCGTGCGTTTAAGGCTCTTCCGGGTTAACCCTTCCTCTTCCAGGAGTGACGAGGGCAGCGCGGGACAGATGAATCGCTGTAAACCCATTCGTGCGGCGGATTCATGGGGGCTTGAGCTTCTGGGAATTGAAGTCCAAGAACATTTGGAGTGCCAAGGCTCACCATCATGGGCTTATAATAACATTCTTGCTATAGCCAAGGAATAAGTGTACAATATACAGGACTGCAGTGGTTCAAGTGCCAAAGGTGCTGACACTGACTGGGAGGCGGCAGGTCAGCAGTTCGATTTCCGAGTACTGTAGGACAGAATGAGCTCCCATCTCTGTCCCAGCTCCTGCCAACCTAGCAGTTCGAAAGCAAGAAATTGCAAGTAGCTAAATAGAGACCACTTCAGTGGGAAGGTTCCGTGCGCTTTGGTGTGTAGTCATGCCTGCCACAGGACCATGGAAACGTCTGCAGCAGCAGACAGCGCTGGCTCTTCGGCTTTGAAACAGAGATGAACACTGCACCCTAGAGTCGGATACGACTGGCTTTCGAGCAAGGGAAACCTTTACCTTTACTTTACTTATACAGTACATACTTGGATTAAGCCACCCTATTGTAAACCGCCGAGAGTGGGGAAACATGCCAGATGGGCGGTCTAGAAATCATATAAACAAACAAACAAACAAACATCTCTTGCCCCACATAGGCAAAGGTCAAGGCTCTTCCTTGCTCGAAAGCTAGCCATATCCAACTCTAGGGTTCAGTGCTCCTCTCTGTTTATAGCCAAAGAGCCAGCGCTATCTGCATCTACAGATGTTTCTGTGGACATGTGGCAGGCATGACTAGACACCCGAGCACATTGAACCTTCCTACCAAAGTGGTAATCTGTTTATCTACTTGCAAATTCTTGCTTTCGAACTGCTACATTGGCAAGAGCTGGGCAGAGACTGGAGCTCACTCTGTCGTGCAGCACTCAGGTCTTGAACTGCTGTCCTGCCAACATTCCAGGCAATGAGCACTGAACCCTAGAGTCGGATACAACTGTCTTTCAAGCAAGAGCGACCTTTACCTATATTCTAGTTTGCTTTAAACCATAGTTTATATTTGATTACTGTAAACCAGCCAGAGCACTTTTTAATGTTTTACAGTGAAGAAAGTAACTAAGATAAACCATAAATGTTGAACTGAAAGACGCCTGGCCAAGTTCAACCTGTGAAAAGCCTTATCCAGCAAACACCAACCAACGTCTCTTGAGGGACTGCAGTGGCTTTAGTGGTTAAGATGCTGAACTTGATGACTGGATGGTCGGCAGGTCAGCAGTTCGAGACCCGAGTACTGCATGACGGAGTGTTCTCCCATCTCTGCCCCAGCTCCTGCCAATCTGGCAGTTTGAAAGCAAGAAATTGCAAGTAGACAAATAGGGACCGCTTTGGTAGGAAAGGTGACAGGGTTCTGTGCGCTCCAGCATCTAGTCATGCCTGCCACATGACCATGGAAACGTCTGTGTTCAAGGCCTTGGAAGAGGGAATTGGCTCCGCTACTCAGCTGGTCCCAATGGTCCAAACTAACCCTCGTGGCCAATTCTGCGGCTGCAGACGGGCAAGTTAAGCAAAAATCTATCCCAGTCGCCTCTTTCAAGCATATCAGAGAGTAAAACAAAACAAAAAGGCCTCCGTGTGTGTGTGTGTGTGTGTGTGTGTGTTATGGCACCTTAAATTCTCACTGCTGTACATGGAACATTGGTTAACAAACGGCTCGGTTAACATACAAATCGCATAAGAAAAGGAAATCCATAGAAAAAAGTGGCTCAGTTTACGGAATTTCTTCTGGAATGGATTAACTGCTTTTCAATGAATTCTTATGGGAAACCACGTTTCAGTTAATGTATTTTGGTTTTCAATGCATTCCTATGGGAATTCCTATGGGGAATTCGGTTAAAGTAATTTTTGCTGTAAGAAAGGTGCTGGAGAAGGCATTATGTTAACTGAGGTTCCAGTGTATTTTACTGTGAGCTTTCCTGGATCAAGTCCACTTTGTTAGACATAAGAGTGACACTTCTTGGCATTATTTTATACATCTGAGTTCCACGAAATGTCATTCTTCTGCCTTGACAAAGTGGACTTGACTTGAACCACAAAAGCTTACGTTAAAATACAGCAAAGTCTTTATGGTGCCACAACGTTTTTCTGATCCTATTTATTTTGGGTTTTGTTTTGTTTACTCTGTGATAAGTAAAGGAAGCATCTCATATACCTGTACCCGAGGTGCATAAATTGATGCCATGAAGCCTCTCTTGTGTTTGGCCAAGTGGACTTGATCCACGAAGGCTCACAGTCAAATACAAGAGTCAGGCTTTAAGACAGGGGTGCCCAAACTTTTCGGGCCACGGTCACGTGGTTCCTCCCACCGGAAGCAGAAGTAAAATGCACCTTGCAATCTGTTTTGCAACAGGATGAGATAGATTTTAGGTTGCCACTTTCTCTGCTTAAACCAGGGGTGCCTAAACTTTGGCCTGTGGACCGGATCCAGTCCCTAATGCCACTTCATCTGGCCCACACCATCCTCATAGCTCCTGGAAGCGGAAGTAAAACGCGCCCATACAGGCGTGTTTTACTTCCACTTCTGGGAGTGATGAGGGTGGCGCAGGTCAGATGAAGTGGTGTTGGGGGCCAGATCTGGCCATCGGGCTGTAGTTTGAGCAGCCCTACTTTAAAAAGCCACAACGGGTTTTTCGGGGGGATCTTATTGATTAGTTTTTTGTTCAGTCACACAGTCGATTCCGACCCTTTGCGACCCCATGGACCCTTTTCCTCCAGGCCCCTCTGTTGTCCTCCACCATTCTGCTGTGCTGAGCATCCCCTTGTTTTGCCTTTTGTTTTGGTCCATAGGGTTCTCTTGGCAAATTTTGAGGCGTGCCTTGCTGGTTTCTACGCCAGTCCCTTCCCATCACACATGGCATCACAGTTTAAAACAGCTTAAACAGTTTTAAAACATTAGTCACTGCTAGACAAAAGAAAAGAAAAACGTCTGGCACTTTTAAAGACTCCGTGCCAGCTTGTATTTTTCTTCGGTTACGTTGACTCCCTGGAAGCGTGTGAAACAGAGGTGAGCACTGAATGAACCCTTAGGGTCGGGTACGGCTGGCTTTCGAGCAAGGAGGGGTACCTTTACCTTTAACGAATGAATCGTCTGTGCAAGGAGAGGAGAGCGCGGAAGGAAGGAAGGAAGGAAGGAAGTTTGGCAAACTTTGCAAAAACACACACAAAAGTTTGCTTTGCTCTCGGATAGGTTTGCAAAGCGGAAGAAAGAAGTCTTTTGCAAAGGGGGGTGGGAGACGGGAGAGACTGTCGTCGTCCTACGACTCCCCGGGGTGGCGGTCCCGGGGGTGGGTGGCGTGTCGGCCGGCGGCTCTTTAACACTCCCCCCCACCCCTCAACACGGCCCGGGACGGAGGGGGGGGCAGGAGCGCGCGCAGGCACGGGCGCGAGCCCCACCCAAAAGGGCCGTCCCGTCCGGGCGCAGGCAGGCAGGCCCGCCCCCGCCCCCAGCCCGCGCTCCTCGTGCACGCCCTCCTCGTGCACGCGCGCCCAGCTTTCCATCCAGGAGCAACTTCGGAGGGAGGCGCGAGACGCAAAGACTGTCTGTCTGGAGCGCAAACTTTCGCGCGGGCAGAAGTTGGTTGGTGTCCTTTGCGCCCCCGGGACCGGGAGGAGGAAGAAGAGGAGGAGGAAGAAGAAGAAGAAGAGGAGGAGGAGGAAGAAGAAGACGAAGAATCCAAGCCCCCCCCCTCCCCCCCGTCCTGCCGGTCCCGGAGAAGTCCGGGCGAGCCTTTCCAGCCGGCCGGCCCGGCGTGCATGCGATGATGCCTTGGCTCGGGAGGCGCCCCGGCCACCGGCCGCCCTCCTGGTGGCGGTGCTTCCTCCTCCTCCTCCTCCTCCTCTCGGGGCTTCCGTCGCTCGTTCTCTCGGTGGGCCCCCTCGGGCAAGGTAAGAGAGAGAGAGAGCTCGGGTGGGTGGACCGTGGGCGGGCGGGTGAATGGGAGGAAGGCGAGCCCTGCAGGAGCCTCCTGGCTGGCCCCCGGCGCCCCAGGCCGGCCAGATCTGGCCCACAGAGCGCGCGTCTCCTCCTTGCCCGGGGGCCGTCGGGGCGTGAGCGGCTGCTGCTCCGGAAAAGCCCCGGCGGCGCTTGGCCCGCGGGGCGAGAGGAACCGGCCCGACCGGTAGGAGGGGGAGGGGGGAAGGCGGCGGCGGCGGCGGCGGAGGGTCCTCTCCTCCTCCTCCTCCTCCTCCCGCGGAAGGGGACCCGGTCTGGGGGGAGGAGAAGCCGGAGCTGCGCGACGGGGGCACGTGTGGACCCCTCGACCCGCAGGTCTGCGCGAGAGAGGCGGAGGAGGAAGGCAGGGGGCGGCGGGGACGCGTGTATCAAGCAGGATCGGGGCCGTGGGGTGGAGGCCAGCAGGGGGAGGGAAGAAGAAGGGGTCGCTCTGGGGAACCCCCCCTCCCCTCCCCTCCCCTCCCCAGGCGGAGAGGAGACGCCTCCACCGGATCATCAGGCCGGCTGTGGAGTAGTCCTTGTCCCAAGAGCGCCGGGGTTTGGTTCGGCGGCTGAGGATTCAGACGCACCCGTGTGTTCTCCTCCCGGGTCCGGGAGTGCCCTGTGCGAAACCCTCGCGCGTCTGAACGCCGGGGCTGCTTATTGGGCGGAGAGGGGAGGCGAACACGTGAACTTTGCAGCTGGGGAAAAGGCAGCGCGGAAAGGGCCGCCTGCCCTGCGCGGAGTTGCGGGGAGGGAGGGAGGGCCGGCGCCCCCCCCCCCCGCGCCCCCCCTTCTGAGCAAAACGCGTCGAGATTTCCTGTCTTCGCCGCCTCCCACCCTTTCCCCCTTCGCCCTTTCTCTCTCTCTCTTTCTTTCTTTCACCCATTCCTTCCTTCCTTCCATCCTTTCTTTCTTTCACCCATTCCTTCCTTCCTTCCATCTTTTCTTTCTTTCACCCATTCCTTCCTTCCTTCCATCTTTTCTTTCTTTCACCCATTCCTTCCTTCCTTCCTTCCATCCTTTCTTTCTTTCACCCATTCCTTCCTTCCTTCCATCCTTTCTTTCTTTCACCCATTCCTTCCTTCCTTCCTTCCATCCTTTCTTTCTTTCACCCATTCCTTCCTTCCTTCCTTCCATCCTTTCTTTCTTTCACCCATTCCTTCCTTCCTTCCATCCTTTCTTTCTTTCACCCATTCCTTCCTTCCTTCCATCCTTTCTTTCTTTCACCCATTCCTTTCTGAGGGCTGGGACTGAGGTCTGTGTCTCTCTTCTGTCTGTGCTTGTCTGCAAAGTTCATCGGCATTTGGAGGAAAACAACACAACGGAGTGGAAACTCTTTATTTGCCTGTTGGCTTCTCCCCTCCTCTCAGGGGACTGCAGTCATGGGTGGCTCAAGTGGCTCACTCAGACGCTGACTGTCAGCAGGTCGATTCCCAAGTGCTGCAGGGGCGGAATGAGCGCCCCTCCTCTGTCCCAGCTCCTGCAAACCCTGCAGTTCAAAAGCAAGACATTGCAAGTAGATCAATAGGGACCACTTCGGTGGGAAGGTAAACAGCATGTCTAGTCATGCCTGCCACATGACCATGGAAATGTCAGGAGACGCACACAGCACTAGCTCTTCAGCTTTGAAACAGAGTTGAGCACTGAACTCTAGAGTCGGATACGACTGGCTTTCAAGCAAGAGGAACCTTTGCCTTTCCTTATCCACTCACTCACTCATTTGCTTATTTATTTATTCACTCATTTATTTATTTATTGGAATATAGTAACTGTGGTAGTCTGTGTTGCAAGTGTATCGGAGAATAAACAAATCAAAAACGTTGTAGCACTTTAAAGACTAACTTATATTTCCATGCCTGCTTTCGTGGATCGAGTTCACTTTGTCAGACTCGGGAGTGAGGCTTCATGGCATCAGTTTATACAAGTATATTTATTTAGGTAAAGGTCAAGGGTTGCCCTTGCTCGAAGTCATATCTGACTCTAGGGTTCAGTGCTCAGCTCTGTTTACAGCCAAAGAGCCAGCGCTCGCTGCGTATGCAGACGTTTTCATGGTCATGTGGCAGGCATAACAAGAGTACACGGAATGCTGCTTACCTTTCCCACCAAAGTGGTATCTATTTATCTACTTGCAATTTCTTGCTTTCGAACTGCTAGGTTGGCAGGAGTATTTTCTCACTCACTTAATTACTCACTCACTCACACTTTTACTTACTTATTACATTCTTATACCACCCATCTGGGAGATTTCCCACTCTGTGCCATGTACAAACAGATGAACAACATCAACATAAACAGCAAAGTAAACAACCTAGGACTTTTAGAAGGTAAACAAAACAAAAAGACAAAAAACGTGGCACTTTAAAATATTTTGGTGTGAGCTTTCGTGGATCGAGTCCACTACATCAGACATAAGACTGAGACCTCATGGCATCAGTTTATGCACACATCAGGTACAAGAGGTGTGCAGAATGGTTGGTTAGCATAACAGGTAGCTGTTTGCATCTTGGATTCTCGATAGGAGTTGCAGCTGACTTGTTTACAACTTCTACTTCTGTGTCTAGGCCAGACGTGAAACTGCCAAAACGAAGCCACCTTTGGTTGAGTTCATTCTGCAGTTCCTTTGGCCTGACCTAGTGTGAGAAAGATTAGCCAGCAACACAAGGTTGCCATTGCTCAGGGTATTACGCCCAATGGTGGTTCAAAAATGCCCCAATCTTCCCAGAGGCTCTTTTTCTGTCCCCCTATTTAACACCTAATAGTACTAACTAGAATAACAGAAGCATCCCTGATTGAGGTGAGATTTATTACCACCAAGATTGTTTCTCTTGAGTTATAAATGGTTAGTGCAGGAGTCCTCAACCTTTTAAAGCTGGGGGCCATTGGGTCACCCTCCCTCAGGCAGCTTCGGGGGCCGGACGGCCATTTTGCCCTTCCTCCACCACATGGCACTTCCTGGTGTGGTGGAGGCAGTGGGGGGGGGGCACATGAAATGGTGCTGTGGGCCACATCCAGCTTGTGGGCCGCAGATTGAGAATCCCTGATTTAGCTAAACCAATTGTTCTTTTATACGTATCCCATCTTCTGAATTTCATATACCGTATTCTCTCTGAATTAGCAAGGCTCAACTTTAGGCTGGTGTTGGGCCAGGGGAACCTCCTAGTAGGTGTTATGAGTCTCTTGCACGTTCATTCTTTCCAGGCAAAGGGTCCCCACCCCCGGCTGGGCCGAGATTTGTGTTCAGCCATTTCTCTCACCTCGATTCACTTCTCTTGCACTGTGACACCAGTCAAGTGGCCTTGTGAGTGAGTGAATGTCTACTTATGTGCAGCTTAAGGTGAAGCATGCAACCGTGTGAGTGCATGAACTCAAGCTGCACCTACTCAGCCTGCAGGCCAATAAATAAATAAATTCCCAAACAAAGAGGGAAATACAATTTTGAATCTCCTTTACACCCGAAGGGATGGAACAGGGGGTCCCAACCTATGACCTGTGGGCCAGATTTGGCCGACAGGTGCAATTGCCTATTGCTCCGAAAAACTGTTTTCCCTATGGCACAACACAAGAACTAGGGGGCACCCCATGAAACCTTTGGGTACTAGTTCTCAAACAAATAAGAGAAAGTACTTTTTCACCCCCAGAGGATTACTGGTCTATGGAACTCCCTGCCAGAAGAAGTGGTGACAGCTGTCAGTCTTCACAGCTTTAAGAAAGGATTAGACAAGTTCATGGAGGACAAGGGGATCCATGACTATAATTATGGGTACCTAAGGACAATGTCCGTTGGGTTGGAGAGATAGGCAGGATATCTCTCAATGCCATTTCCAGGCAGGAATCCTAAGCAGGTGAAGGCATCTGCTTGGGAAGAATACCCTGAAGCACATGGTGAGCCACTGTCTGTGTGAGACAGAAGGATGGACTGGATGGGCTCCTGTGGCCTGTTCCAGCAAGGCTGTTCTCATGTCCTTATGTCACTGGAAGTGTCTTCTGATTTGGTTTTGCTCTTGCGTCCCCTCAAGAGTGTTTGCTCTTGCCCTAAAGCTCTCCCTGGATCTGAACCATTAGACTGGAGGCTCATCTCGGTCCAGAGGGTGTCAAGGAGGGTCCTTCTCTTCCTTACTTCTCTCGGCATCCGCTGCTCCTTCTCTCCTGATCTTAGGTGGAGCGATACCCAGAAGAGGGTCTATTTTCTCCACTGGTGTAGGTTTGAGGGAGGCGCTATAAGGACAGGTAGCAAAAGGTGATGCTTTTGATAGGCCTCAGGTAGACAGACACCCCCACCCCACCCCGCCTGGAGTCTGACAATCTTGAATGTGGGCTGTATCTGGATTTTACTATTAAATGTTTGGTGGCCAGAATCAAGTCCCCACCATCATTGACAGTGTTGGTGGGCAGTGCCAAAGGTCAGGAGCCCTCCTGCTCTTCTTCCAGAGTACCCCATGTGTGTGTGTGTGTGTGTGTGTGTGTGTGTGTGTGTGTGTGTGTGTGTGTGTGTGTGTGTGCATGTGGGTGTTTGGGGCTGCCAAATCTTAGTCATTCAGGCCAAAATGTCATTTCGCTTCTGCCTTCCGGGAACAGAAGGAGGAACCTTCTCTGCAAGCCCTTTGCCTGGCCACGTCTGGTTTCACTTTGCATTTTCTTTCTGAGCAACAATGGTGACGGAAACACACACACCATGGTGCGGATTTTCTAAGTCAGGGTTTCTCTACCTTGGCTCTCCAGATGTTCTTGGACTTCAATTCCCAGAAGCCCCAAGTCAGCAGACCTGCTGATCAGGGATTACTGGGAATTGAAGTCCAAGAACATCTGAAGAGCCAAGTTTGCTGACCCCTAATCTAGGGCAGGGTTTCTCAACCTTCGTCCTCCAAGTGTTCTTGGACTTCAATTCCCAGAAGCCCTGAGTCTAGCACTCCTGCTGATTGAGGCTTCTGGGAATTGAAGTCCAGGAACACCTGGAGCATGAAGGTTGAGAAACCCTGTAAGAATCTAAGCCAGCGGTTCTCAACCTTTTCAAACCATGGGCTGGGTCACGCTCCCTCAAATAGCTTCAGGGGCCGTACGGCCATTTTGGCCTGCCTGCCACACATGGCACTTCCTGGTGTGGCGGAGGCGGTGGGGGGGCCACATGAAACGGTGTTGTGGGCCACATCTGGGCCGTAGGTTGAGAACCCCTGATCTAAGCAGTCAGCAACTGGGAATGATCCCAGGTCCGATTTGGGGTGGGCAGGTGTGCATGCCGACATGGACCCAATACAGGCAAGGATTGAGCCTTAATGGCTGGGCTACAGGCTCAGGCGCGGTATCTTTGCCTTGGGTCAATGCGCCCCTCTGATTTCCCCTCCTTTGTTTGGGCCTGGAGAGAAGCTCTGCTCCGCAGCTGTTGCTCTTTCCCACGAATGAGAGGGGGTGGTGGTATGCGCCCTCGCCTTCTTTTGAAAAACCATGAATATCTGAGCATCCAGACAATTCAGGAATTGCTTTGTTTTGAGCATGTATGAGTGTGTGCCTATGTGTGTGTGCATGCATGCACCTGAGGGGATGAGTGAGCAAGAGTGAAAAGCTGCCTGTGCAGAGCCCTGGTGGCAATGCAGGTTCAGCTGCAGTCTTGCAACCAAAAGGTTGTGAGTTCGATCCTGACCAAGGCTCAAGGTTGGCTCAGCCTCTTCCATCCTTCTGAGGGCAGTTAAATGAGTCCCACAGCGTGTTAATGGGGGCAAAAATGCTAATTAACTTCACTATGGGGTGGTAGAGGAGCGGCATTGGTATTGCTCTATCCTTGTTAAATAGAACAATGTTCTAATGATGAGCTATCTACAATGTCTCTTTCTGCCCCGATGCTCTATCAAAGTTCTTCATGGTCTCTGTGAATCCACATGAACAATAAAGGTTTACTGCAGGAGTTCTCTACCTTTTTAAGCCGTGTTGCGGGTCACGATCCATCCGACAGCTTCAGGGGCCGGATGGCCATTTTGCCCTTCCTTCACCACATGGCACTTCCTGATGTGGTGGAGGTGGTGGTGGGGCCATATGAAATGGTGCCATGGGCCACAGGCTGAGCATCCCTGGTTTCCTGGATGATAAAACTCTGGGCTGCCCAAATGAAGCCACTTTCTTGGCTTGGTCGTTGGCCAAACTCAAGTCCACATCGGTGTATGTTTCTGGCAGACCAGTCAATGAGCCAAAGGATTCTGTATCTCTCCACATTCACATGTTGTCCACCATCAGCCCCACTTGAGCATGTTGGTCTTGTGTTGAGGGACTCTGACCCTCAGCCTATTCAGGGTCCTCCAAGTCACAATAGGGGAGGTTGAGTTCCTCAACCATCTCCTCCTTTAATTTCATTCCTTATCCAGTGAGCTTCTTCCTCCATCTTCTAATTTGGTTTTGCTCTTGCGTACCCACAAGGATGTTTGTTCTTGCCATAAAGCTCTTCCTGGCTCTGAGCCGGCGGACTTGAGGCTCATCTCTGTTCAGAGGATATTGAGGGTCTTCTCTCCTGACCTTAGGTGGAGTGATACCAACACGAGGGTCTATTTCCAGCCCCTACTTGAACCTGTTGGTCTTGCATTGAGGGACTCCAACCCTCAGCCTATTCAGGGCCCTCCAAGTGACGTTGGGGAAGTTGAGTTCCTTAGCCACACCCTCCTTTAATGTTGGTCCTTGTCCAGTTGTGTCTGGACAACAGTGTCTGTTGTGGCCTATCGATTTCTCTGATGCATGTTTTTAATTTTGCACGTGCCAAAGAAATGCTAATAAAAATAATTTCATGTCAGGCATTATTCTGGGTCGAAAGGATTTTTGCTGGAGAAATTCCGCTCAGTGGATGCCTGAATGAGGCTCCTTTCATGTCCCCAAGATCTTTCCCCCACTGAAGTGGTCTATTTATCTACTTGCAGTTTCTAGCTTTCGATCTGCCTGGTTGGCAGGAGGTGGGACAGAGACAGGCACTCATTTCGTCATGCAGTACCCGGGTCTCAAGCTGCCGACTTCCCGACCTTCCAGCTAACAAGGGGAGCTTCTTAACCACTGAGCCATCTCTCTTCCATGCCTCTCTCTTGCCAGTGAATGTTTTGCAAGTCCTTGGGCCTAACTCTGCTCTTTTGTTGCAGGTTTCCGATGCAGCCAGCTTTCCGAATCCTGCTTGAACGGCGGGACATGTGAAACCTTTCCCAACGGAACCGGGGTGTGCCTGTAAGTATAAAACAACATGTGGTGGTGCATGGATCAATTTTGTCTTTTAGCTCAGCTAGAGGAAGTTTTGGATGGGTTGAGTTAAAAGAGAGTTGAGTTGGAGTGTTGAGTTGGAGGGCTCTACCTTGGGCGTCACTTGGGCAAAGAGGCCTTTTTCAGTCCTTTAGCAGGGCATTGAGGAAGATGTTTGGAGTCCTTGGATACCAGTCATCTGAACTGGAAGAACCCAGGGGATGGTTTTGTGGTACTGTAGATGCATCAACGTGGTTGGTATTTTATGCACAAGTGGTTCACATTTTACCATTCTTCTTCTTCCGTGTCTAGGCCAAACGTGAAACTGCCGAAATGAATTCAAACAAACATAGGAATGAGACGATGCCTCTTCTAGATCACTTAAAAAATTCAAAACTCAGCAAGCTTTCGTAACTCATCGTTACTCCTTCGGACAATATCATGGCATGAAATATGTAGCTCCAGCCAGGCTTTACTCTTAGATGTTAAATGGGAAAACAAATTTACCACTAGGCATGCCAAATGAACACCAACGCAGCAACAGGAAAACCAATTTGATGAGCTTCCACTACATGATATTCCTAATTGACTTTAATTTGGACTGATCTGGACTAATTTGACATGCCAAGTGGTCAATTTGTTGACCAATTCTGGAGGACTGGGTTTCAACTGCACCCTCCCCACCCCCACCACATGGAAAGCTACAGCTCCGAAGAGGGTCATCTTGCGGGGAAGGAAATATACAAACTCTTTGCTTCCTGCCTTTCGATTGTAAAAGGATGTAGCTGTATCCTTTTTCCCATTGAACGCCTAAGAATAAAGCCTGTCTAGAACGACATATTCCATGCCATGATATTGCCCTAAGAAGTTAACTATGAGTTACGGAAGCTTGCAGAGTTTTGAATTTTTAACGTGACCTGGAAGAGGTATCGTCTCATTCCTGCGTTTGTTTTGAATTTATGAATGGGTCACATGGCTGGGCTTTGCTTATTGAACCATTGCCGAAATGATCTTTTGGGTGAGTTCATTCTGCAGTTTCTTTTGCTTGACCCCAGGGGCTACACTAAAAGGGGTACTGCGTGACGTCATGGATTGTAGCCGCCAGGTGACATACTTCTGCCCACCTCTGGGAGGCGCCAGTCACTGGGGCGCACCAGAACTTGTCCCTGTGTCCCAAATGGCCAGCACGGGCCTGCTTGACCCAGTGTGAGAAAGATTCACCAGCAATATAAGGTTACTATTAACCAGGGTATCACGTCCGATTGTGGTTCAAAATTGCCACACTCTTCGAGGAGGCTCTGTGTACAAGTGGCGGGCATTTTACCGTGATAAAAAGAAGGCGGTTCTTGTTGCTGCTCCTGTGAGAGAGGCATAAGTGGGAGCCCGTGGGCCCCTGAATGTATCCTCTGAAATGTAGTAGGATCTGTGGCTTATGGTTACCCAAGCATGGGCAATAATCGTAAGCTGTAGTTAGAAATAATTGTAAGTTGTGAGCGGCTCTTGCTCTTTGGAAGCTCTTCGTCCATTTTGCCATTTTTAGTACAGGAAATGTTTTTCCTAGGTACTTGAACTCTGCTACTTGTTCTCTCTATTTCGATATCTAGAACAGTGTTTCCCAGTGTGGGGGGGCCCAGGCCCCACAGGGGGCTTCAATTCCAAGAAGCCTCAGTCACTCTATTGGCTGATCAGTGCTTTGGGAATTTGACTGAGGCTTCTGGGAATTGACGTCCAAGAACCAAAAATTGGGGAAATAGATTCAATTAGGCTACTCCAGTGATGGCGAACCTTGGCACTCCAGCTGTTTTTGGACTTCAATTCCCTGAAGCCTAAGTCTCTGTGAATCCACATCAATGGGTTTACTGCATCTACGCACAGTAAACCCGTTGGTGTGGATTCACAGAGACTTGGGCTTCTGGGAATTGAAGTCCAAGAACCCGCACAGTCAACCCATTTGTGTGGATTCACCGGGGAGGGGGGGGCTTTGGCTTCTGGGAATTGAAGTCCAAGAGCAGCTGGAGTGCTAAGGTTCGCCATCTAAGGGCTAGTCCAATGGTTCCCAACATGGGGCCCTGGCCCCACAGGGAGACTTCAATTCCCAGAAGCCTACCTCAGTACATTTCTGTGTACTCCATAACCAGTATGGAATAGCACTAAGTCAGTGTTTTCCAACCTTTGGTTCTTGGACTTCAATTCCCAAAAGCCTCAGTCAGTCCATTGGCTGATCAGTGCTTTGGGAACTGACTGAGGCTTCTGGGAATTGAAGTCCAAAAAAGCAAAGGTTGGGAAACACTAATCTAGCTGTCTCCTTCCAATTGCCGTTACCTCAGTTTTCTCCTTATAAATTTCCATCGGGCTGTGGTGGCTCAGTGGTTAAGAAACTCGCCTTGTTGGCTGGAAGGCCAGCAAGTTGGCAGTTCGAGACCCGGGGACTGCGTGACAGAATGAGCACCTGTCGTCTGTCCCAGCTCCTGCCAACCTAGTAGTACGAAAGCAAGACATTGCAAGTAGATAAATAGGGACCACTTCGGTTGGGGTGGGGGCAGAAGATCTTGGGGACATGAAAGGAGGCATTTGGGCATCCCTTGAGCAGCATTCCTCCAGCAAAAATTCTTTCAACCCAGAATAATTTCTGACACGAAATTATTATTACAGTGGAACCTTGGTTAACAAACGGCTCAGTTAACATAAAAATCGCATAACAAAAGGAAAGCCGTAGAAAATAGTGGCTCAGTTTATGGATTTTCCCCCCAGAACAGATTAATTGGTTTTCATTGCATTCCTATGGGAAACTACATTTCAGTTAATGCATTTCGGTTTTCAATGTATTCCTATGGGAAAGTGCATTCAATGCATTCCTATGGGAAATTTGGTTAAAGTCATTTTTGCTGTAAGAAACGTCCACACATTAGTGACGTTAACCAAGTATCTTATTTATTTTACATTCTTGGTTCATGGATGTAAGCAGGTGCGGTAGTTCAGAAGTTCTCCACCTTTTTAAGCCGGGGGCCGCTGGGTCAGGCTCCCTCAGACAGCTTTGGGGGCCAGACGGCTGTTTTGCCCTTCCTCCACCACATGGCACTTCCGGGTGTGGTGGAGGCGGTTGGGGCCCCCACATGAAATGGCGCTGTGGGCCACATCTGGCCTCTGGGCCGCAGGTTGAGAATCCCTGCTGTAGTTCTTTAGCTGCACTTTGCCTGGTCAGCTGCAAAATGCATGGAGGGGGAGAGCCTGGGTGTTCGGGGCAACTGGCTTGCGATCTAAATCGGTGTCCAGCATAAGCCTTTTCCCTCACTCCACCTGTTCAGACCTTCTTCTTCAAGAGGCATCATTTCCCGGTGGAATGCCGGATCCCAACTGTTGCATCAATGGCAGATTTTTCCCAGTGGCATTTTTTTGGGGGTGGGGGGGGGTGGGAGTGGGTGGGGGGTGGAAGACTGTGCTAGTGTGTCTCTCTCTTGGCTTCTGTTCTTTCATCCCCCCCCCGCCCCCTTCGACGCTTTCTGCTTCTGCAGAGGAGAATGGAGATGGAAACCTTCAGCAAATTAATCGGGCACATGAACAATTTAAGGGGACAAAAGGGGCCTGGAGACTCCTTTGTGGAGTTCCTAATGAATGCGCGCCACCAAAAAAAATTTTTTTCTTCCTAGGTCTGCAGCCGTACCAACGCTTGACGCTCTAAATCTTGTTTTCTTTCATTCAAAGCATGACAGCTGGGATTCGGCCGAAATTCAGCAGCCATTGTCCAGCAAGGCAGATTAATGCTATGTGACTAATCGTGCAGGGCTTCTCAGAATCCATAACGCGCCTCTCCCGCCTTGCCCCAAACCCCCCCCCTCCCCTCCCCTTTCACTTGTTCTCCTCTGGTCATTCATTCTTTCTTTCTTTTAAAAAGCCCTCTTGTCTTCTCCTGATTTACATTGGGTGTACAGATGGCAGCGGAATCTAATTAAGGTGGAGGCGGGTGAGTCTTGTCCCAAAGGGCTGGGCTGGGCTGGGGGCGGCCGGGGGGGGGGGGGGGGAAGAGAATACCACTTGTAGGGCAGGCTGGCTGGAATGAGGGAAGGTGAGTCTATTGGCTGTCAGGACAAGTTTCCTTTGGGAGTTGACCAAAACCAGCCTCTGGAAACCTCAGGACCAAATCTGGCGGTTTTGCTTTTCAAAGTGGACGGTTGGCCATAGCCCATTGTGAGGGATGAGGCTGCTGAGATACTGGTTGTGGCCCACCAGGAGATGGTCTGAGAATAGGGATTCTCAATTTGCAGCCCATGGGCCAGATGTGGCCCACGGCACCATTTCATGTGCCCCCCACCCACCACCTCCACCTCACCATGAAGGGCCATGTGGTGGAGGAAGAGCAAAATGGCTGTCCAGCCCCCAGAGCTGTCTGAGGGAGCATGACCCAGTCCCGGCTTAAAAAGGTTGAGAACTCCTAGTCTAAGAATCTTGTCTAAGGTGGCATGCTTGCTGTCTTCTTCTTCCTTCCTCCTCCCCCAGCCATGTGTCATATCCATTCCAGATCTTGACTGTCATCACGGTGATAGCCGTCTTTTTCTTAACTCCTCGGAACAGTGTCTTCTGAGCATCTTCCACACAAGTCTCTCAGGTTCTTCAGCCATGAGGTCCATCTATGTCC
This sequence comes from Bradypodion ventrale, assembly GCA_035047345.1. Lineage (NCBI taxonomy): Eukaryota > Metazoa > Chordata > Lepidosauria > Squamata > Chamaeleonidae > Bradypodion > Bradypodion ventrale. The sequence continues at coordinate 4,902,045 of JAWDJE010000016.1, forward strand.
AGGGCCTCTTTCTTCCCAGGGATCTTTCCTTGCAGAGCGAGTTAGAATATGCCATTCTTTATGCCCTTCCTCTTGATATGCCCAAGGTATTGGAGCTTTCTTTGCTTAATGGTCTTAAAAAGTTCTTCTTTATCCATCCAGTGCAAGACATCTACATGAATCCCATGGTCAACCCACGATATCCTTAGCAGCTGTCTGTAGATCCACAGTTCAAAAGCATCGATTCTCTTTTCAGATGGTTTAGTCCAGGGATGGCCAACCTTGGTGCTTGCTCCAGATGTTCTTGGACTTCAATTCAGCAGTTGTGATGACTTGGGATCCTGGGAATTGAAGTCCAAGAACACCTGGAGCAAGCACCAAGGTTGACCATCCCTGCTTTAGTCAGTGTCAAGCTTTGACTCCATATGGCAACACTGGGAACACGTCACATCTCACTCTTCATCTCTGTGCATCGAGTTTCCCTAAAAGCAAGTTAAAGATCTGAGAATAAACACAGTCTTCTTCTCCTCAGTTCTGCCTGGTCACCTTCATAACTCGTTTCTGTCTCACGCCAGTTTTTACAGGTCGAGACCAGAAGCTGCTGGCTACTTGGGGGTCTTCCTCTGTAGGTCCCTGGGAATGTAGTGCAGACTGAGCGGGCACAACTGTTCAGACAAGACGGTCCTCAGGCATCATCCCTGATGGGTCTTCATGCCTGTGGAGTGAATCCCAGGCCGTACTTTGGAGGCCACTTCTCAGGATCTGGTGGTCTGTGAGAACATATGTGTAGCATTTTTAAAAAAGGTCAAGGTCGTCCTTGCTCAAAAGCCAGTCGTATCCGACTCTAGGGTTGAGTGCTCATCTCTGTTTCATAGCCGAAGAGCCAGCACTGTCTACTTCTGCAGACGTTTCCATGGTCATGTGGCAGGCATGACTAGACACCGGAGTGCACATAAGTGCTGTTTACCTTCCCTGCCAAAGTGCAATGTCTTTTTTTGAACTGCTAGTTTGGCAGAGATGGGCGCTCACTCTGTCCTGCAGCACTCGGGTCTAAAGCTGCTGATCTGCCAACCTTCCAGTCATCAAGTTCAGCGTTTTAACCACTCGAGCCACCGCCATTCCCTTTTTAGAGGTCAACTCAAGTGGTCCGGAGGAACCTGAGCTGTTAGTGGCAGTTCATGCTGTCTTCTTAACATTTGGGGGCGGGGGGGGGGGGAGAGATCTGTTTCCAACTCCAGGCAGAGGCTTGTTGTAAGCCAGTGGTTCACTTAGCCCCCTGTGGGGTGAGCATGGGGAGCCACATCCAGAGGATTCAGCCAGAAGACGAACCGGAACTTTGCCTGTTGTTTGGTCCCATGTGCCTAGTAGAGCTGGCCTGAAAGAAAGCGGGGGCAGCTCTGTTTACAAAGAGATCTGCTGCCGTCCAAGTGGCTCAGAACTGATTCCGTCGGACTCTCTCGGAGGTCGCACAGCTGGCCATCGACAGGGCTGGCCGGACCTAAGTTAACTTGATAGTTACCATCAGGATCTGTGGTGGCTCCTCAGGGGTCAAGAAGCTCAGCCTTGTTAGCTGGAAGGACGGCAAGTCGGCAGTTCCAGACCCAGGTATAGCATTACGGAGTGAGCACCTGTTGTCTGTCTCAGCTCCTGCCAACCTAGCAGGTCGAAAGCAAGAAATTGTACGTAGATAAATAGTGACGGGGCTGAGAAGGTGGCTCAGGGGTTAAGAAGCTCACCTTGTTGTTAGCTGGAATTCCAGCAAGTCGGCAGTTCGAGACCCGGGTACTGCATGACAGATTGAGCGCCTGTCTCTGTCCCAGGTCTTGGGGACATGAAAGGAGCCTCATAACTACTACTACTACTACTACTACTACTACTGTTGTTGTTGTTGTTGTGTTGTTGTTATTATTATTATTATTACTACTACTACTACCACCACCGCCATGAGGACATTTTGTCCTGTTTTTCCTCGCTCTGAAAGAGAGAGAGAGACATATCACTGGTGTTGGCTTCCATTTTCTACCAGTGTGGTTTTGTGGTAGGGAACGTTAAGTGCAGCTTTGCAAAACTGCCCCCCCCCTCCTAACCGGTCGAATGCATCCCCCTCCCCAAACCCTTTCCCAGATCAGATGAAAAGGTTTCTCTCTCTCAAGGATCCTGTGGCTCTGGCAGCCAACGGTACCAATTAAAGCTTGGCATGGCCCTGGTTTCGGCCTGGCACCCTCTTCCCCCCCCCCACACCCACCCAAATGAAAAGGACCTGGCTTATCTGCCGTGATAAGATTGTGGGGATGGGAAGCTGGGCTTTCCCAGGAACACCCTTGGCTTGCCTGGTGGGTCAGAAGCAGATAGTGGCGTGGGAGACAGGATATATGAACCTCAGTTGGCGGGGGGACCCCCAGCCTTTGCGTCTTCCCACAGGATGGGCTGAGGTAGTGGTTAAGGCAGGGATTCTCAGCTTGCGGCCCATAGGCCGGATGTGGCCCATGGCGCCATTTCATGTGGGCACCCCCACTGCTTCCACCACACCTAGAAGTGCTATGTGGTGGAGGAAGGGCAAAATGGCCCTCCAGCCCGCGAAGCTGTCTGAGGGAGCGTGACCCCCCGCCCCCGGATTAAAGATGTTGAGAACTCCTGGGTGCACAATGGTTAGTTTGTGAGACCTGGTTAAACTGTTGTCCTGCAACCAAAGGTGGTGAGTTCGATCCTGACCAGGGCTCAAGGTGGAATCAGCCTCTTCCATCCTTCTGAGGTGGGTCAGATAAGGATGCAGCATGTTAATGGGGGCAAAAATGCTAATTGCATCACCAACTGCCCAGAGTGCACTAAGTGCTATGGGATGGTAGATAAGTCCGATTGCTACATTAAATGCAGTGAAACCTCGTATAATGAAAATAATTTGTGCTACGAGGCTTTTCACTATGCAAATTTTTTTTGTTATATGATTTCTCTCCCCCTCCCCATACTAACGAAAATCCCTATGGGGAAAAAATTGTACAACGAAAATCTCTATTTAAAAAATCGTATATTTTTTTCCCACTAAGCTGTTTTTCCCCATATAAATTTTCATTATATGATTTTTTCCCCATTGTACGAGGTGTCATCGCCCCCTTCGGAGTTCTTTTCGTTGTGCAATTTTTTGGCTATAGGGGGCATTCGTTATACGAGGTTCCACTGTAGAAGAATTTTAAAATATAACAATCCTTGTTAAATATAAAAATGGTCTAATGATGGGCTATCTACAATGTCTACCGTATATACTCAATTATAAGTCGTCCCAAATATAAGTCGAGGTACCTAATTTGGACCTCTAAAACTAGGAAAATAGATTGATCTGAGTATAAGTCGGGGTGAAAAATGCAGCAGCTGCTGGTGAGTTTCAATAATTAAAATACATGAAAATACAGTAAAATTAATTAATTTAGACATTTATGTAGGTATGTTTTTGAGTGTTTACATTGACCCGAGTATAAGTTGAGTCCCATTTTTGGACTTCATTTTGGGGGCTAAAAACCCGACTTATACTCGAGTATATATGGTATTTCTACCCCTGCACTCTATCAAATTTCTTCTTTGTGGTCTCTGAATCCACATGAATGGGTTTACTGTGCGCACATAGGATAATCTGGATACCGGCCCAGATCTCTGCCCAATGCATCAACAATGCTGTCTATCCATCTCATCCTCTGCCATCCCCTTTTCTCCTTTTGCTTTTGATGTTTCCCAGCATCAAGACCTTCTCAAGTGTGTCCTCTCTTCTCATTTGGTGGCCAAAGGACTTGAGCTTCATTTTCATTATTTGTCCTTCCAATGAGCAGTCAAGGTTGATTTCTTTCAGGATGGACTGATTTTATCTCCTTGGAGTCCATGGGGACTCATAAGAGCAGGGGTTCTCAACCTTTTAAAGCCAGGGGCCGGGTCACGCTCCCTCAGACAGCTTCAGGGGCCAGACAGCCATTTTGCCCTTCCTCTACCACATGGCACTTCTGGGTGTGGTGGAGGTCATGGGGGCTACATGAAATGGTCCCGTGGGCTGCATCTGGCCCATGGACCTCAGGTTGAGAATCCCTGCTCAAGAGTCTCCTCCAGCAATGCATCTGCTGCGCTCAGCCTTCCTTGTGGTCCAGCTCTCCTCACATCCATACATGACTCCTGAGAAGACCATTGCTTGGACTATGTGGACTTTTCAAGATTGTAGAAAAATTGTCAGCCGTCTCCCTGGAGCCCTGGTGTGAAACCATACCTAGGTTTCTGTTCCCCACAACTAGGTAACTTCCCAAACCCAAATCCTGGGATTTGTCCAAAGCTGGACCCAGATCAGATGAGCAGCCGGGGCTGAGCTCATTGGGGCAGACGCAGATACTGTACAGAAAGAGACTTGAATGGGACGAAGCAAAAGACTTCTGCATCTCTCCTGCTGCCTAGGGTCTCCTCTTAAGACACGGGTTCCCACCCTTTTCAAGTCAGGGGCCGGGACATGCTCTCAGTCAGCTTCGAGGGCCGGATATGACCATTTTGCCTAGCCTGCACAATGGGGGCGGCCATTTTGTCCTAACAACTTCAAAGGGGGTGGCTGTTTTGTTTCTCAAATGTCCTTGGAGGAGGAGTGGGGGCGGGTGGGCACATGAAATGGCACTGTGGGCCGAATCTGGCCCGCAGACCTTAGTTTGGGAACCTCTGTCTTAAGAGAACGCCATTGAGTCCCTGTGAACCCCCAACGTGTCCCAGAAGGGGCTCTCCGCTTTCCAAAAGGCACTGTCGCTTTCTGGACCCAAGACATGAGATGCAGTGAGGGTGCCGTCCCAGACCAGAGGGGTCACTGGCCATCCATAATGTCGGGTTCCTAATTCTGTTTGGGTACAATATACAGGAAGAGAGAGGACAGACGCAAAGTCCTCTCTGTTGAAAGCCTCTTGTGGTAATAATAATTTCATCTCAGAAATTATTCGGAGTCGAAAGGATTTTTGCGGAAGAAACTCCGCTCAGGGGACACCCAAATGAGGCTCTTTTCGTGCGCAAGAGCTGGGACAGAGACGGGCACTCAATCCGTCATTCAGTACCCGGGTCTTGAACTGCAGAACTTGCCAGCCTTCCAGCTAACAAGGCGAGCTTCATAACCACTGAGCCACTGCAGATCTGGATTCAGTGTTTGTTTGTTTTTCTTGGTATTCTCTCCCCCCCACCCCCACCCCCAGATTTCTCCATTCATGTCCTGCGTCTATTGTTCGTCTCACGGAAGTCCTTCTGCTTAATTCTCCTCCTCCTACTCGGTTTTTAAACCAGGGCCTGGCACCCGCTCTCTCCCCACCCCCCACCCCCTTATTTGTTATATCTGTGAAACAATGACAAGAATAGGTCTCTCCGTGGACAGGAAAAGGGTGCGGTGCCGAAATAGGCAAAAGAAGTTCGAAACAACATGAAACAGGAACTTTTCAGTTGGAGTCTGAACTGCGTCTAGTTCGGCCCTTCTTGACTACCTTAATTGCAGAAGAAGTTACAATTAAATGACTATTATTATTATTATTATTATTATTATTATTATTATTATTATTATTATTATTATTATTATTATTATTATTATTATTATTATTATTATTATTATTATTACAGGTACTATTACAGTCAAACCTCTACATACAAATTTAATTTGTTCCTCAAGGTTGGTTGTATCTCAAAAAATTATCTTGAATTTCCCATAGGAATGCACTGAATTTTATATCTTGAAAAAATCCTATTAAAAATTTGTATCTCAAACCTGATTTCCACCCCCACCCAACCCCCACCCCCAAGATTTCTGGATGTATCTCAAGTTTTTCTTAAGTCAAACCATTCTTTCTACCCTACCCATCTTGGATATTCTCGACTCTGAGTGGCTAACAACACATTTTAAAATTCTATACAATAAGAAATCAAACAATAAAATGATAAGTCATCTAAAAAAAAACTGCGACTTTTGAGGACTGCAGTGTCTTAGTGGTTAAGACGCTGACCTTGACGACTGGAAGGTTGGCAGGTCGAGACCTGAGTGCTGCACGACCAAGTGAGATCCTATCATCTGTCCCAGCTCCTGCCAGCCTAGCAGTTTGAAAACAAGAAATTGCAAGTAGATAAATAGGTACCGCTTCAACGGGGAAGGTAAACAGCGTTCTGTGCACTTCAGTGTCTAGTCTATGCCTGTCACATGACCATGGAAACCTCTGCAGACACAGTCCATGCTGGCTCTTTGGCTGTAAACAGAGATGAGCACCAAACCCTAGGGTCAGATACGACCAGCTTTCAAGCAAGGACGGCCCCTTGACCTTTACCTAAAGGTATTAATGACCATTGTGGGTGTTGAGTCTGAGTATTAAATGCAACGCGACAGCAGATTGGGGGTTAACCAATAAGTAATTTATTATAACTCAGTTCAGACTAAATCAGGCTGCATCGGACTAGGGAAAACAGGGACGAGGTAGCAACTTATATACAGACAGAACGGCAGTCACAGTGATATGCAGGAAACCTGTGTAAACCAATCAGAGAACATTGCAAACATATGAATAAGGCGCCTTACAGAAAGGGGCGTGAATACAGCAAAGAGTTAATGGTGAACGTAACCTAAAGCAATATACGTAGATGGACACAACAGTGGGGTAGTGGACAGAGTGACAGTCTAGGACATTGGTGGCGAACCTATGGCACACGTGCCAGAGGTGGCACTAGTTGGAGCCCTCTCTGGGCAACTGTGCAGTCAGCCCAGCCCAGAGTTTGCCCCACCCCACTGCCCAATGGGAGCCCTTCCTCCCTCCCCAGCCCAGAGTTCACCCCGCCCCTCTGCTCAGCAGCCCAATGGGAAGGTTTCCTTCCTCCCCTGTTGCTGTGTTGGCACTTAGTGGTAAATAAGTGGGTTTTGGGTTACAGTTTGGGCACTACTCGGTCTCTAAAAGGTTCACCATCACTGGTCTAGGGCACTCAAGGCCTGGGTTTGAATCCCTGCTCGATTAGAGAAGACACCCCCCCCTCCCCGGTGATGTGGAACTGGTAACATTTATTTAGTTGCACATTTCTCTTCCGCCCATTTGGGTGGCGTCCCGCTCTCTGCGGTGTACAAGCAGATATCAAAGAGCAATGACAGAACACACACAGCAAAGTAAAACAGATGTCCGGTTGCCCAGAGGTCTGGTCAAGATGTGCTTAATGTGGGCAATGTCAGGTGTGTCCAGGGCCTGATCTTTCCGCCAAGCCCCCGTTCTTCTCAAGAATCTTTTTGTCTTTCGGATGACAGCTGAGGGAGAGCCTTGTTTTGCTCCTGGTGGGATCTTGCTTGTAATTTCTGCTCCCCTGGAGTAAGGCAGGCCACCCACTTTGCGGGAAGGACTTGGGAGACTTGGGTTTCTCTGCATCCCGGGCTTAGGCTTCTTACCTTTAAATCTCCTCATTGGCACTCTGGTGTAGACTAGGGGTGCCCCAAACTTTTTGGGCCGTGGACCAGTCACGTGGTTCAGCGGGCCAGTCACGTGGTGCCTCTCACCAGATGTGGAAGTAAAAACATACCTTGCAGTGTGTTTTGCAACAGGATGAGATAGATTTTAGGCTGCCACTTTCTCTGCTTAAACTGGTGTGTGCGTGTGTGCGCGCGCGCGCCATATCCGGCCCCTGACACCAATTCATCCATCCTGCACTGCCCTTGTCGCTCCAGGAAGCAGAAGTAAAACATTTGGGAAATGTCAGATGTTTCCACCGCCTGATCTTTCTGCAAAACCCTGTTCTCCTCAAGAACCTTTTTGTCTTTTTCTGCTTCTGGGAACGAAAAGGGCAGTGCAGGCCGGATGAATTGGCATCAGGGGCCAGATCTGGCCCATGGACTGTAGTTTGGGTCCCCCTGGTGTAGACTGGTCATACCACCCTCATGGAGTCTGCTCCTGACCGTTTGAGCAGACACATGCACATTGATGGCCCGCTGGAGGTCATTTTGCAGGTCTTTGGCAATGCTCCATCTGTTCCTCCTTACACAGAGGCGGAGGTAGCGGTCCTGCTGCTGGGTTGTTGTCCTCCTACGGCCTCCTCCACGTCTCCTGGTGTACTGGCCTGTCTCCTGGTAGCGCCTCCATGCTCTGCCTCTGGACACGACGCTGGCAGACACAGCAAACCTTCGTGCCACAGCTCGCATTGATGTGCCATCCTGGATGAGCTGCTCTACCTGAGCCACTTGTGTGGGTTGTAAGCTCCGTCTCATGCTACCACTAGAGTGAAGGCACCGCCAGCATTCAACAGTGACCAAACCATCAGCCAGAAAGCAAAGGAACTGAGAAGTGGTCTGTGGTCACCTCCTGCTGAACCACACCTTTATTGGGGATGCCTTGATAATTGCCTCTGATGTCCATCTGTTGTCTCTTCCATTTGCACAACAGCATGTGGAATTGAATGTCAATCGGTGTTGCTACCAGGGTGAGCAGTTTGATTTCACAGAAGTGTGATTGACTTGGGGTTACATTGTGTTGTTTAGGTGTTCCCTTCATTTTTTTGGAGCAGCATATATTGTAAGCTACCTTGAGTGGAGCTTGCACGAAAAGGGCAGGGTATAAATGTGAATGAATAGATAGATAGATAGATGGATAGAGGATTGGACTGGATTGGAGGGTGGACGGACGGTTCTGTGTAAAGCTGGGTTTGGTTTGGTTTGCTCCTCTTATCTTTCTGGTTTCCCCACAAAAGCAATAAATATCTTCCAGCGCTTGGCAGTAATAACCAAAAGCCTCCCCGTGCATTTTCACAAGTGGGCCACAATGAGCCTCACACCAGGGCATACCTGTCAAGTATCCCGTATTGGCCGGGATTTCCCGTATTTTGGTGCTCGTTCTTCCCCTTTCCCGCTGCCATCCCGTATTTTGAACGGCAGGGAAAGGGGTTACTGCACATGCGCAGAACCCGTTTGCGCATGCGCGCCCGCAAGTGCAGTAATTTCCTGTTTTTTCGGGAGCCATGCTTGACGGGTATGCACCAGGGTATGGCTGAAGGGGGGTGGGCTTGCTTTTGCCAAAGGTGGCGGGGTTTCCTCCTGTGACTACCTTGTCTCTCTACTCTCCTGAGAGATGTAGCACATGAATAAAGCCATGCCTTGCAAGGAGCAGCACCCTTGGCCCTCCAGAAATAGTTTTCTCTGAATGGTGGGACTGTTCCCCATGTCGTTGGCTGTAAACCCTCCCTTCCCCTCCGAGGGTTTTATCGTAGGACTGGTTCACTTGGCTTGCCCAGTTCCGCCTCCATTTCAGCTTTGGCCTGGACCAGCTTGAACCTTCCTCGGGTTTCCTGTGGCCTTTGGAATTCTTTCGGGGGTGGGTGGGGTGGGTCTGGGCCCCCAAAACTGGCGTGGATCGAGCCTCTAGAGATGATCCCCCCCCCTTCTGCAGTCCTCTTGGCTTGTAGGTTTTGCAACTGTGTGTGGAATTTGCCTCCTGTCTGGTTTCAAAAGAATTGACACCCCCTTGAGAACTGGGAATGGCATTTGTCCCGGGTGTGAATCTCCTACATTTATTTAAAGGATGCCTTTCCTCCTCCTTTTAGGGTCCTGTGGACTCAGCTTTCTTCTTCTTCTTGTGCTCTATCCAAATCTGAATATTGGCTATCCTCAAGGCGATCAGCCATGAAGATTGTCCTGAGAGCAATATAATGCAATATTTCTCCCATTGGCCTTCCGCATTGCAGCGGGACCCACATAGTACCACCAATCTGGTTCCACGAGTCTCTTTCTGGTCCTGAGCCCTTTGGGCACACAAAGCCCCAGACCAAGATGGATGAAGCTGCTGCCCTCCATCAAGAGGGATTTGAGTGGGATCTAATCCACTTGGGGACCATCAACTTTCCCTGTGGACTTCGCCACCCAAGGCCATTAGTCCTCAGGGTCAGTGGTCCAGTTAGTTAACTGCCACCAGAGTCGCTGGCAGTTTGGTCTCCTCTGTGACCATAGCAGGGTAACCTGGCCTGGCTGGACTTAGCCTAGAAGAATAATTTGAGGACAAACATCTAGAGCAAATAACAAAATATCATGATTTGCCAATTGAAGTTGAGCGTCTGTGACAGATAGGCTTTGCCCTTGCCCTTGGGGCTCTCCCCGTTCCTACGAGCGACTTTTACCAGCCTGCCCTATGGAACTTCCCCAAAGACTCCTGATGAGCCCAGGAGGCCTAAATGCCATCCTGCATATCCTGCAGCAACCTGGGGCTTACCTGTATTAACAGAGCCCAGCAAGTATTATGGAGAGTATTATATTAAATGTGGTAGCGTGTGGCTTATGGCTAAACTCTTGTCTGACCCCCTCTCCCAAAAAACAGGCGCTGTTGATGAAGTAAAGATGTTTATTGTTCTTGAAGCATATTGTAGAAGTAACAGTTCACTCGTTTCAGGATACAGAATTACAGCATACAAAAATACTAATAAAAATGACAGTTAGGGAAATCAACACTCAGAAACAAAAGGAAAACCTGACTACCTCTAAGTAATCATGTTGGGTTGGACTAGGGACTTTGGTGTAGCACCCAGAAACCCCAAACTAGAACTAGAACTATCCCAAACCCATGTGTCTATAGGAAAGACATGAGCTTGGCCCTCCTAATTAGCATACAACCCATTAGAGCCCAGGGATTGTATAAACATACCCTGGTTCCCATACCATTTGTCTGGTGTTCCCAGGCTCTGGATGTTGCAGTAAACGGACAAGACATAGGCCTGAAGCTTTGAGAAGATTCTTCTAAGCTAGAAAAGCAAAACAGAAAGAATTATGAGGCAAAGAAGCAAAGCTACATTCTAATACAGTAAAACCCTGACTTACATAAAATTCGAGTTACATAAAATTCAACTTACACAATGATTTTGTGCTAAAACCATGTCCTGATTTACACCATTTCCTATGGGTTTGCTTCGAGTTACATAAAGATTCTTTTTCCTATGGGTTTGCTTCGAGTTACGTAAAAATAATATTTCCTATGAGTTTGTTTCGAGTTACAAAAAAATTTGTTTTAAGCAAAAGCCTATGGAATGGACTTTTTTTTGTAAGTAGGGGTTTTCCTGTACAGTTTAAAAAACAAAGAGACTCCATGGTGAATAACTTGTGACTCATTTTATCACAGCGTCTATGAAGGAAGAAATCTGTTGTTGTGCCCATAGTGATTAGAGCTCTTGGAGCAAAACCTAAAAGACTCCCTAGATCAGTGATGGCCAACCTTGGCGCTCCAGGTGTTCTCGGACTTCAATTCCCAGAAGCCCAAGTCAGCACTCCTGCTGATCAGGGCTTCGGGGAACTGAAGTTCAAGAACACCTGGAGTGCCAAGATTGGCCATCAGCGCCCTAGATATTTGGAAATTTTGGATTTATTGGACTTGGATATCCTAACTCTACCAAAAACAGCTTTACTAGGACCTGTCTGTATACTCAGACGTTACCGTAACCTTCCTTAGAGCCTCGGTTAGGGCTTGAACTGTTAATTTTATACCAGTCTTCGAGTGCAAACCTAACTTTTGGACTACCAAAATGCCATTAAGTCAATTCTGACTTATGGTGAGCCTTTCCAGAATACACAGATGTAAGTGGTTTACTCTTCTCTTCTTCTGGGAGTGCCCTGGGACTGTGCCATGGACCTGTCCAGACAGACAGTCTTCTTTCATGTCCCGATTGAACCCTGGACTGCCAAAATTTATTTATTTATTTACAAAATTTCTACCCCACCTTCCTCATCCATGGATGACCCAAGGCGGCTTATGAAGCCACATTCTTGGCTTTGGTGTTAGCCAAACTCAAGTCCTCATCAGTGCATGTTTCTAGTTCTTCCTTCATGTCCCAACCCAACCCTGGATTACCAAAATGAAGCCACCTTCTTGGCTTGGTCGTTGGTCAAACTGTCCTCATTGGTGCATGTTTCTGGTTCTTCCTTCATGTTCCGATCAAAACCTGGACTTCCAAAATGAAGCCACCTACTTGGCTTTGGTGTTGGTCAAACTCAAGTCCTTGTTGGTGCATGTTTCTGGTTCTTCTTCTTTCATGTCCCAATTAAACCTTGGGCTGCCCAAATGAAGCCACTTTCTTGGCTTTGTCATTGGCCAAACTCAAGTCCTCATTGGTGCATGTTTCTGGCAGTCATCAGCAGACCAGTCAATGAGCCAATGGATTCTGTCTCTGCATTCACACAGAATGTTGTTGTCTATCATCAGCCCTCACTTGAGTCCCTAGGTCTTGCATTGAGGGACTCTGACCCTCAGCCTATTCAGGGTCCTCCAAGTGTGGTAGGGGAGGTTGAGTTCCTCAGCCAGACAATAAAGTTGTGGATAGGATATAAGAAAAATTTGCCCCCAACGAATAGTCTTGAAATGCAGCACTGCATTTATATTCAGCTTAATCTTAGATGGTTCCAGGAAGGATACTTTGATGTGGAATCTCGCCTGAGGCACTTGGGGCTTAATTGCCGTTAACGGAGTCAGACCGCAAATCCCAAGAGGGCTGGAGATTGCAGCAGCCCATGGGGTTTCATGAGATAGGCCCCCTCTCCCCTTCAAGGAAGTTCTGCCTGGCTCAGGAAAGGGTCTCCAAGCATTTGAGTTCCCAAACTTGGCTGGTTCTAGCCAGGAGGTGTGACTGGACAGCAGTCAGAACTGTTTGGGCCAGGCCAGTACTTCCTCCTCCCTGATTTGGTTTCTCCTCTGCTGGAATTTGGCCAGTTCTGGACATTTTACCCCAAGTCTGGAATCCGTTCCATGCAAGACTTCCGATGGTAGCCCAGGGTCCCAGCAGTGCTTCTTGATACTGGGTTTTCATGTTGAAATCGATTCTTGCTGTGGAAATCCATTTTTGGGGAGTGGCGTTCTCAAGCCCACGGAGAGGCGTTTAGTCTTTTTTTTTTTGCAAGATGCTGCAGAATTTCCTCTCCCTGGAGGGATTCTCCTGCTAAATTCAGATTTTTTTTAACTTGTCCCATGACAGACCCGTTGACTTTGTAACTCGTCTTTGTGTGTGTGTCTTCGTTCTTGTTCTTCTTTGATGTACATGTACATTTGTGGGATCTGTCCTGAGGTAGCAGATGGTAGCTGGCAGGTTTGAAAGGAAACGGGCAAACCTTCCAAATTAATCCTGGGTCAGAGGTCAGCAAAACATCTGCCACGGGATGCGCTTAGAGATGGGCATTTCTATAGTGTAGAAAGGACAGATAACCTGTTGCTGCTCAGATGGCAGAAAAGCCATGGAACAATTGAAGATACTCAAGGAAGGAGACAAAATGTCAGGTACACAAGGAGCCATCCTCGATATGCAGTGGTCCCCCGAAAGCCATCGTTTCTTTAATGGAGTGACCTTCAGGCTTTCCCACAGTGAATTTCCCCATCTCCAGTTAACGTTCGCACAGCACGTGTTGTTGTCGTCCACCAGCAGCTCCCACTTGAGCCTTTTGGTCTTGCATTGAGGGACTCCGACCTTCAGCCTATTTCAGGGTCCTCCAAGTGACGTTGGGGAGGTTGAGTCCCTCATCTATCTCCTCCTTTAATGTCATTCCTTGTCCAGTGAGCTCCTTCCTCCATGTACTAATTTGGTTTTGCTCTTGCGTACCCACAAGGATGTTTGTTCTTGCCATAAAGCTCTTCCTGGATCTTGGCAGGTGGTTTTGAGGTCCTTCTATTGCTTAGTTCTCTCGGCATCCACTGCTCCTTCTCTCCTGGTGTTAGGTAGAGCGATACCAACCAGAGGGTCTATTTTCTACACTGGTGTAGGTTTGAGGCCTTCTGTCACTAGACCAGAAGTTCCCAACCTAAGGTCCATGGGTCAGATTTGGCCCACGGCACCATTTCATGCTACCCCCCCCCCCCCAAGGGCATTTGAGAAACAAAATGGCTACTCCTCTTTGAAGCTGTTGAGACAAAATGGCTGTCCCCATCGTACAGGCAGGGCAAAATGGCTGTCCAACCCTCTAAGCTTACTGACAGAAAGTGACCCAGCCCCCAACTTTAAAAGGTTGGGAACCCCTGCACTTGATGCGTGGCTTTATTCACAGCAATGTCAGGTTGATAAGTAAATAAATTTCATGTCAGAAATTACTCTGGGTTGAAAGGGTTGTTGCTGGAGAAACTCCGCTCAGGGAATGCCCGCATGAGGCTCCTTTCATCTCCCCAAGATCCGCCATGCAGCACTCGGGTATCAAACCCTGACCTTCCAGTCTCCAAGCTTAACCACAAAGCCACCGCAGTGTTAACTTGATGGCATGAACCGAGAGAACATCTGTCGGTGCTTCTGCCTCTATTCCGATCCTGTGCTTAGCTTGAAAGTGCCCAGAGGTTTTCTTTTCTGTGCAGAGCCATAAAAAGGCATCTGTAATCTTTCAAAAACAGCTTTGGGGGAAATGTGCAAGAGATATGATATAATCTCTGCAATAATAAAGATTGTGTTAGAGATCAGGCTTTCTCTCCCGGAGGGCAAGTTGTTTGGGGAGGAAAATTAAGAAAAGAAACCAGAGCCCCTGGGGCAGCTTTTCTGCTGCTGTTCTCCTTGTGACATTTTAGTGCTGTAAGTCAGTAGAAAGATCTGAATGTTGAGATGTGACGTATTCCCAGTGTTTCTCTATGGCAGTCACGGCGAACCTTGGTGCTCCAGGTGTTCTTGGACTTCAATTCCCAGAAGCTCAAGTTGCTGTGAAGCCACATGAATGGGTTTACTGTGCATATGCACGCACAGTAAACCCATTTGTGTGGATTCACAGAGACTTGGGCTTCTGCAAATTGAAGTCCAAGAACAGCTGGAGTGCCAAGGTTCACCATCATGGCTTTATGGAGTCGAAGCTTGGACATTGACGAAAGCATCTAAAAAGAGAATCGACACTTTTGAAATGTGGATCTACAGACAGCTGTTAAGGAGATCATGGGTTGACCATGGGACTCAAGTGTACGTGTTGTACCGGACGGATAAAGAACAAGAATTGTTTAAGACCATTAAGCAAAGAAAGTTCCAATTCCTTGGGCATATCATGAGGAATGACATAAAGTATAGACTACTCCCAACTCGCTCTGCAAGGAAAGATCCCTGGGAAGAGAGGAAGCCCTGGATGTAGACGGACTTAATGGCTGAAGAGCCTGAGAGACTGGTGTGGAAGGTCCTCGGAAGACGCTGTTCCCCGGAGTTAAGAACGGGAAGACGGTCACCATGATGGTAGGCAGTATCTGGAATGGATACGGCACCTGAAGAAGAAGTCAGAGGACTCTTAGTGTACATTTTAAATTTCTGTTCCCTTACTAGGGCACACTACTGTTGGTGGTATTGTTATCTAGCCCCCCAATTTCTGGGAAAAGAAAGCCCCTTCCTACAACCCTTGGTTAACCGTTCCCTTCCAGCGCTCATGTTCTTCTGCAGATAACCAGTACCTCCCCTTCCTCTTTCCGTCCTTTCAGATCAAACAGCTTTCATCTCCTCAAATAAAGATCTTCGTTAGCAACAGGCACCAACAGATGTATTGGGACTCTGCTTTGTGGTTTAACGCTGTGAATGTTTTCTAAGAACGGGACTTGCCCTTAGTGGCCAATTGCCTGCCGCCTGCCTTTTGTTTGGTTTTGTGCCTTGTCAACCAAAGACGTCCTCACCTATGGAAACCTGGAAGCATCGTGTGCACACACACACACACACACACACACACACACACACACACACACACACACACACACACACATATATATATATATATATATATATATATATATATATATATATATATATATATATATATATATAGAGAGAGAGAGAGAGAGAGAGAGAGAGAGAGAGAGAGAGAGAGAGAGAGAGAGAGAGAGAGAGAATGAATGAATGAATGAATGAATGAGTTGGAAGGGGCCTTTGAGGCCATTGAGTCCAACCCCCAAATCAAGGCAGGAATCTGAATCAAAGCAGATCTGACAGATATGGTGGTCCAATTCTTTCTTGAATGCTTCCAATGTTTGGAGCGCTCACCACCTCTCGAGGCCATGGGTTCCACTGTCGTACTGCTCTAACAGTTAAAACGTTTTTTCTAATATTCAGCCTGTATTTCTAGTTTCCTGTAGTTTCAGCCTGTTATTATGCGTCCTGCACTCTGGGATGATGGAGAACAGTTTCTGCCCTTCCATGGTGTCAGATCCAGGAAGAGCTTTATGGCAAGAACAAACATTCTTGAGGTAATGCAAAAGCAAAACCAAATTAGCAGATGGAGGAAGGAGCTCACTGGACAGGGAATAACATTAAAGGAGGATATAGCTGAAGATCTCAATCTCCCCTACATCACTTGGAGGACCTTAAGTAGGCTGAAGGTTGGAATCCCTCAATGGAAGACCAACTGGCTCAAGTGGGGGCTACTGGAGTACAGCAACACGTTATGTCATAAGAACATAAGAACAGCCTTGCTGGAACAGGCCACAGGAGCCCATGATCCAGTCCAGCATTCTGTCTCACACAGTGGCTCACCATTTGCTTCAGGGTACAGTATTCCCAAGGAGATGCCTTCACCTGTTTAGGATTCCCTGGAAATGGCCTTGAGAGATATCCTGCCTATCTCTCCAACCAGGCGGAGGTTGTCCTTAGGTATCCATAATTATAGCCATTGATACCCTTGTATCAATGATGAACTTGTCTAATCCTTTCTTAAAGCTGTCAAGACTGACAGCTGTCACCACTTCTTCTGGCAGGGAGTTAGTTAGATAGAAGGCTTGTCTGAACGAGGACAGCAGGTAGAAACATAAATTCTGGCAGAACAAATGCAAGACAACAATCAGGAAAGCAAAGCAAGACTTTGAGGAGCGTATAGCTAAAAACACTCAGAGAAATAACAAAGACTTCTTTAAGTACATTAGAAGTAAGAACCCAACTAGGAAGGCCATTGGACCATTAGATGACAATGGAAGGCAAGGGGTTATTAAAGAGGAAACAGAGATTGCAGAGAGACTCAATGAATTCTTTGCTTCAGTATTATTCACTGAAGAAGACAGAGACCACATGCCCAAAACAGAGCCTATCTTCGTAGGGAGGGAAACTGAAGAATTAAGCCAGATAGAAATAACCAGGGAGGAGGTCAGCAACGGCCAACCTTGGCACTCTGGTTGTTCTTGAACTTCAGTTCCCAGAATCCTTGATCCGCAGGAGTGCTGACTTGGGCTTCTGGGAATTGAAGTCCAAGAACAACTGGAGTGCCAAGGTTGGCCATCACGGCAGCATGTGAATGTGGAAGGATACAGAATCCATGGGCTCATTTGCTGCTCTGCCGACTACTGCCAGAAAATGGACCGATGAGGACTTATGTTTGGCCAGTGACAAAGCCAAGAAAGTGGCTCCATTTTGTCAGTCGAGGGTTTGATCGGGACAAGAAAGAAAAAATCATTTTGTGTCAGAAATCATTCTGAGCTGGAAGGATTTCTGCTGGAGAATCTCTGCTCAGGGGACGCCCAAATGAGGTCCCCAAGAAAGGCTGCAGTGGCTCAGTGTGGTTAAGAAGCTTGCCTTGTTAGCTGGAAGACTGGCAAGTCAGCAGTTCGAGACCCGGGTACTGCATGATGGATTGAATGCCCATCTCTGCCCCAGCTCTTGGGGACATAAGAATAATAAATCATGTCAGAAACGATTCTGGGTTGAAAGGATTTTTGCAGAAGAAACTCCACTCAGGGAACACCCAAATGAGGCTCCTTTCATGTCCCCAAGAGTCGAGACAGAGACGGGCACGCCGTCCCTCATGCAGTACCTGGGTCTTGAACTGCTGACATGCCAGCCTTCCGGCTAACAAGGCGCGCTTCTTAACCACTGAGCCACTGAAAGAAAGGAAGGAAGGAAGGAAGGAAGAGAGATGTAGACTTCTCTATCTGGCCCTATCTCTTCCTTCCTTCCTTCCTTCCTTCCGGTGGCTCAGTGGTTAAGAAGCTCTCCTTGTTAGCATGGTTGCTAGCCACAAGCTTCCATCTGCTGGCTAGAACCCCTTTCTGCCCACTCACCCATGGCCAGTCCCTTTCCTGCCCGCAACAAGTTTGCTTCCAAGCCCACCGGGCAGCTGAGTTCCCCAGCCAAGAGGGTGGGTGGGTGGATGAGGGACCCCCCCCTGCCCTCTTTCTGCCCCCCCTTCCAGTTCCAGCACTTGGCATATGGGGGAGGCCCAGCAGCGTCTGCCTTCTCATTAACATGCCCACCTGCCGCTCCCTGAATCTTTTGTCTACCCAGCAGATGCCCTGATTTTGTTTCCCCATTTCTCCCCCCCCCCCCCGCCTGTCATCATAACTGGGCCTTAATGTGGGGTAGGGGATGGGGGAGAGAAAGAAGAATTCTGATCTTTGTTCTTTTAAAGGAGAATATTTGCAAGTTTGCATTGCTTTCCCGTTTTATGGCTCCCCCCCCCCCCATTTCCTCTCTTTCTTACCACCACTGCTTCCCGCCGCCCGCCTGCTTCTGCCACCCAAGCCGATTTCATCTTCCCAATCTCTTTTGAAATTCTTGACAAAGAGGCCCCAGAGTCCAGGGCCAGAACAAACACTCTTGAGCAGGGGTGCCCAAACTATGGCACGTGGGCCAAATCCGGCCCCTGTGCCAAATCATCCAGCCAATCATCCAGCCCACGCTGCCCTCGTCGCTCCCAGAAGCGGAAGTAACACGCGCCTATCTGGGTGTGTTTTACATCCATTTCCAGGAGTGACGAGAGCAGCACCGGCTGAATAAATTGGCATCGGGCCAGATCCAGCCCCTGGGGAGTAGTTTGGGCACCCCTGGTTGAAGCAGAGAAAATGGCATCTTAAAATCCATCTCATCCTGTTGCAAAACAGATTACAAGATGTGTTTTACTTCCGCTTCTGGTGGGAGGAACCACGTGACTGGCCCGCTGAACCACATGACTGGCCCATAGATAAAAAAGTTTGGGCACCCCTGCCCATGAGGAACCCTGGCCTACTGTAGAACCCTGGTCTACTCTAGTTTGAGGAGTAGACCAGGGAGTAGACTAGTTCCTCAGGAGTAGACTGGTTCCTCAAACCTGGCTCTCCAGATGCTCTTGGACTTCCGTTCCTTGAATCCCCTGATCCGCAGGAGTGCTGACTTGGGCTTCTGGGAATTGAAGTCCAAGAACAGCTGGAGGGTCAAGGTTCGCCATCTAGACACTTTCCATGGTTTCATCTGTGTGGCTTCCTGTAGTTTGAGTCCGTTATTACGCGTCCTGCACTCTCTGCTCAATGCAGGAAACCGAATCAAAGTTGATCTGATGGATAGTGCTCGGATTCTCTCTTGAATGCTTCTGGTGTTGGAGCGCTCGCCACCTCTTGAGGCCACGGGCTCCACTGTCGTACTGCTCTAACCATTAAGAAGTTTCCCTAATAGTCAAACTATATATAGCTTCCTTTAGTTTGAGCCCGTTATTACGGGTCCTGCCCTGTGGGATGATGGAGAACAGATCTTGCCCTTCCTCTTTAAGATTATCTTTCAGGTATTTGAAGCATGCTATCACTTCCCTCCCTGTCAGCACCTTGGCAGGACATGCCCACCTGTCACCCCCCTCCCCTTCCTCCATTTGTTCTCTGGAACAAGGTGGTCCTTTGTGTCCTGCCTTTGAACTTCATTTCTTCAGGTTAGGAGAGAAAATTGCTGTGCATAGAGATCAGTTGCGTGTTTTCCCCACTCTACTCCACTCGGCAGACTAGCTTGGCCTGACCTGGAGATGGCGGCTCATCTATCTATCTATCTATCTATCTATCTATCTATCTATCTATCTATCTATCTATCTATCTATCTATCTATCTATCTATCTATCTATGCGGTTTGTATAGCCGCCCCAATTGACGTGTGACTCTGGGCAGCATACAGCATTCAGTTCAGATACATAAAATCCCCAATGCTTAAACTTATACCTTGGAGAAGCCAGTGGGGCTGGCAGGATTTTGGGCTGCACCATTCCTGAGCCTATCTCTTGGTCATACAGGTCTTTATGACCCTTGTGAAACGATGCTAACCTGGAGGGGGGGGGGAACTACAGTGGAACAGGTGTTCTCAACCTTTTAAAGCCGGGGGTCAGGGGGTCACGCTCCCCCAGACAGCTTCGGGGGCCGGATGGCCATTTCCCCCTTCTTACACCACATGGCACTTTTTATTTATTCTTCAAATTTCTATTGCCACCCAACTCGGCAGCGACATTTCCTGGTGTGGTGGAGGCGGTGGGGGGCCCCAACTGAATTGGCCCTGTGGGCCACATGCGGCCCACGGGCTGCAGGATGAGAATCCCTGCAGTGGAACCTCAGTTAAAAATGGCTTGGTTAACATAAAATCACATAACAAAAGGAAATCCATAGAAAATAGTGGCTCGGTTTACGGAATTTCTCCCCGGAATGGATTACAGTAAAACTCCGGTTTATGACGGAGGTCCGTTCCAACAGCCTCCATTGTAACCCCAAAAAAATTATCTTGAAACATCCATAGGGATGCATTGAAAAATAAAAAAACGGTCCTAAGTTGATCATTGTAAACTGAAAAAAAACCCCACACATTAAACATTTATAAACTGGGAAGGCATTTCCATAGGATTTGCTGTTGTAAACGGCAGCAAACTTAAACCCAGGCGGTTGTAGCCCAGGGTTTTACTGTAATTGGTTTGCAGTGCATTTCTATGGGAAACCACATTTCGGTTAATGTACAGTATTTTGGGTTCAAATGCATTCCTATGGGAAATTGCATTCAGTG
Organism: Bradypodion ventrale; assembly: GCA_035047345.1. Classification (NCBI taxonomy): domain Eukaryota; kingdom Metazoa; phylum Chordata; class Lepidosauria; order Squamata; family Chamaeleonidae; genus Bradypodion; species Bradypodion ventrale. The sequence goes on from JAWDJE010000016.1 coordinate 4,922,694, forward strand.
CATTCCTATGGGAAATTTGGTTAAAGTAATTTTCGCTGTAAGACACATCCTAGAGAACGCAGTAATCCCATTAATCGAGGTTCCACCATGTTCTGCCTTGGTCAACTGAGAACGTCTACATCCGCTTTGATGAAAAGAGGGAGACTTCAGTCCTCAGGTCACGCCAGAGACTTTGCTTGGAGCAGTCGGCCAGGAAGGCTATTATGACAAGGAATAGAGAGCAGAACTTTTGGTTCTTGGACTCCAACTCCCAGAAGTCTCAGTCAGTCCATTGGCTGTTCAATACTTTGGGGAACTGACTTAGACTTCTGGGAACTGAAGCTCAAGAACCAACGTTTGGGACCACAGTGGTCTACATGGACCAAAGGACACAATTTCTCCTTCAAAACGTTCTCTTTCCCCAGAGAATTCAGATTGGCTTCCTGTAGAAATGGGCAGTTGGAAAGCAAGACATTTGCAAGTAGATAAATAGGCATTGCTTAGGTGGGAAAGGTAGTCATGCCTGCCACATGTCCACGGAAATGTCTGCAAAATGCAGACAACGCTGGCTCTTTGGCTGTAAATGGAGATGAGCACCGAACTCTAGAGTCAGATACGACTGGCTTTCCAAGCAAGGGCGACCCCTTGACCTTTAGAAATTAGAGCTTTTGAATCCCTTTACGATTGAGGTTTGCCGATTTTGCCATTGAGAAGAGATTTTGCTGGAATGAAGGGTTGACTTAACGGTTTAGGTTGACCTTGCTCGAAAGCCAGTCGTATCCGACTCTAGGGTTCAGTGCTCACCTCTGTTTATAGCCAAAGAGCCAGTGCTGTCTGCATTTACAGATGTTTCCATGGTCATGTGGCAGGCATGGCTCATCACCAGAGCGCACGGAACACTGTTTGCCTTCCCACCAGAGTGGTTCCTTTTTCTCTCCTTGCAATGTCTTGCTTTCGAACTGCTAGCTTGGCAGGAGCTGGGACAGAGGATGGCAGTTCACTCAGTTGTGCGGTACTCAGGATTTGAACTGCTGACCTGCCGGCTTCCAGTCAGTGTCTTAACCACTTGAGCCACTGGAGTGGTGTAATCTGGTGTGTGTGTGTGTGTGCGTGTGTGTACGCGCGCGCCTGCCTGCTTGCCTTTGGTGTTTTTTATGGTTGTGTTCCTGTTTAATGAGCCCGTTGGCTCCAAACCCTTTTGGTTTCCTGGTGCCAGATGGGCCAGGCTGGTGACCATGGGATTGATGGACCAATATTATGGTGTTGTAAGGATGCCTTCGAAAACAATGAAAGGAAGAAAGGGCGTTTCAATTGAGATGAGAATTTAGCCTGTGGTTGAAGAAAATGTTTAGAAAGAATAGGTTTTAAAGAAAGATAATCAGAGTTAAAACAAGAGTGATACCCGTTATAACTGAGAAAATATCTTGTATTATGATACAGTATATTGTTTTGTTTTTGATTTCTTATATACTGTGTTTATTAAAACTAATAAAAATTAATTAAAAAATAAAAAGAATTTAGCCTCTGCCATGTTTGGGAGGAAGGCTGCCCCCCACCCCACCCCACCCCACCCCTGGGAGCCTTTTGGCTGCAGGTGGTAGAGGGGACATGGCTTAGGACAGGAGTCTTCAACCCCTTTTAAAGCCGGGGGGGCCATTGGGTCACACTCCCTCAGACAGCTTCGGGGGCTGGACGGCCACTTCTGGGTGTGGTGGAGTCGGTGCGGGGCCACGTGAAATGGTGCTGAAATGGGCCACATCTGGCCCATGGGCCGCAGGTTGAGAATCCCAGGCTTAGGATGCTGTAGCATCTCATTTCCCCTGTCTAGTTTCAGTGACGTTATGACCACCACCTCAAGGAGCAAATGCTTGCGGTTCATATGCCTTTCTTCTTCCTCTTCTTTTTCCTCTTCTCCTCCATCTCCTCCTCCTCTTCTTCTTTTTCTCTTCCTCCTCCTTCTCCTCCTCTTCTTCTCTTTCTTCTTCCATGTCTAGGCCAGATGTGAAACTGCCAAAATGAAGCCACCTTTGGGTGAGTTCATTCTGCAGTTCCCTTCGCCTGGCCCAGTGTGAGAAAGATTAGCTGGCAACACAAGGTGCCTGTGACCAGGGTATTGTGCCCGATTGTGGTTCAAAACTACCACAATCTTCAAGGAGGCTCTTTTCTTTGAGCACCTTTCCTGAATCCAAGCCCATCTTTCAGACACTCTTTTGCATTTACATTTCAGTCTCTGAGAAGTGATTTTGGGGGAACCAGTCATTAAACATGAGATCACAACAACTTCAGTTTCAGAATATCATGTTCTTTTTTGCCAGTTTCCAACAGCTGCTTCATGAAGTATATGTGCGTACGTTTGTGTCCTTGTGTGGGCACATTTAAATCAACGTAGGGCTGCAGGGGCCCAGTGGTTAAGAAGCTCACCTTGTTAGCTGGAAGGCCGGCAAGTCGGCAGTTCGAGACCCGGGTACTGCAAGACGGAGTGAGCACCCGTCTCTGCCCCAGCTCTTGCCAACATTAAAAGTAGATAAATAGGGACTACTTCTGTGGGGAAAAGATCTTGGGGGCATGAAAGGAGCCTCATTGGGCATCCCCTGAGCGGAGTTCCTCCAGCAAAAATCCTTTCAGCCCAGAATAATTACTGACACAGAATTATTATTATTATTATTATTATTATTATTATTATTATTATTATTATTATTATTATTATTATTATTATTGTTATTGTTATTGTTATTGTTATTGTTATTATTATTATTATTATTATTATTATTATTATTATTATTATTATTATTATTATTATTATTAATCAACGTAAGCCTCAGTTTAAAGAGGCAAACTCAAAGGACACTTCCCCATCCAAATCTGCTCTCAAAAAGCAAGTTTAGTGGGTTTAAAAAAACACCACACTAAACATGCTTGTTAGATGTTAGCTTTAGGAGGTGTGTTTATCCCCCGCCCCCCCTTTTCTTCTTCTTCTTCTTCTTCCAGTTGTGTTTGGGTGTTTTGTGGTTTATTTTTCCCCCCTGGTTCAAAACATCTCAAAATAGTGTAAATTCCTAGGTTTTGCAACTCAGACGCACATTGGGGGTAAATTAAATCAAGTCATGCTCTTCCTTCTAACTTGTCCCATGAGTGATCAGCTGCTTTTTGGTTTGGAATAGACGTGTCAGGCTGCTTGGGGGAATGCTGTGGCTAAATCATAGTCATAATCTGAGAAGTGCTGAGCGGGATCACGGAGTCCAGCCCCAATGTGGCTTTGCTCTTGCGTAAAACTAATGAAAAGTCTAGGACAGTGATGGCCAACCTTGGCACTCCAGATGTTCTTGGACTTCAATTTCCAGAAGCCCAAGTCAGTACACCTGCTGATCAGGTCTTCTGGGAATTGAAGTCCAAGAACAGCTGGAGTGTACGTGCAGTAAACCCATTCGTGTGGATTCTCAGGGGCTTGGGCCTCTGGGAATTGAAGTCCAAGAACAGCTGGAGTGTACGCGCAGTAAACCCATTTATGTAGATTCACAGGGACTTGGGCTTCTGGTAATTGAAGTCCAAGAACATCTGGAGTGCCAAGGTTTGCCATCATGGCCATAGGTCCTCTCAAACATGGCTTCAGTTCAGATGTTTTAGACATCAATTCCCAGAAGCCCTGATCAGCAGGTGTGCTGACTTGTGCTTCTGGTAATTGAAGTTCGAGAACACTTGGAGTGCCAAGGTTGGCCATCATGGGTATAGATCCTCAAACATGGCTCTCCAGATGTTCTTGGACTTGAGTTCCTATATGCCCTGATCAGCAGGTGTGCTAGCTTGGGCTTCTGATAATTGAAGCCCAAAAACACCTGGAGAGCCATGTTTGAGGATCTATGGCCGTTATGGAAAACCTTGGCACTCCAGATGTTCTTGGACTTCAACTTCCAGAAGCCTCAGTCAATATCCCAAAGCACTGATCAACCAATGGATTGCCTGAGGCTTCTGGGAATTGAAGTCCCCCAGTGGGGTTGGGAACCATTGGCATAGAGGGGAGGGAAAGGCCAGTGCAAATACTTTGAGGTTGCTCAGCCGCCATTGCTGGGCCCTGCGTGGCTGGATGTTGGAGAGGTGCTGTGAGCCTCATCCTGACCGGCCCTTCTCATTCTTTCTCCTCAGATGCTCCAACTCTTTCGTTGGCCAGCGATGCCAATTTCGTAACCCCTGCCTCAGCTCCCCTTGCAAGAACGCTGGCACCTGCCAACCTGTGGTCCGTGGCAACATCGTGGACTACACTTGTGCCTGCCGCCTAGGCTACACCGACAAGCTGTGTCTTACTCCCGAGGAGAACGCGTGCCTGAGCAGCCCCTGCCGTAATGGGGGGACCTGCGACCTGCTCACGTTGACAGAGTACAAGTGCTCCTGTTCTCCAGGGTGGTCAGGTAAGGTGTGTGTGTGTGTGTGTGTGTGTGTGTGTGTGTGTGTGAGAGAGAGAGAGAGAGAGAGAGAGTGTGAGTGTGAGTGAGTGAGTGAGTGAGGCTGGAGACCTCGATGAAAGGAGGGAAAGTTGAGTCCTTAGGTCACGCCAGAGTTTTGCTTGGAGCAGTTGGAGTTAGAAAGGCTATAACAATAGACCAGATTTTCCCAACCTTTGGTTCTTGGACTTCAATTCCCAGAAGCCACAGTCATTGGCTGGTCAGTGCTTTGGGAAATTGACTTAGGCTTCTGGGAATTGAAGTCCAAGAACCAAAGATTGGGAAATGCTGAAATAGAGCCTTCTTGGTGGTAGCCCCCATGTTCTGGAACAGGCGACCGGTTGAGCTGCGTAAGGCCTCTTCCGTCAACATTTCTATTTTATTTTATTTTAAAAAGATTTCATTAGAACCAGCTTATACTGCTTTTAAAGAGGCTTTTAAAGATGTTTTACCGTTGCCAGTGAAAGAGATGTCCATATGTCATATTACCTGCCTCAGCCGCCTTCAGGTATTATTGATTCATTCTATTTGTTGTGTTGAATGGGACTGGAGTTTGTTGTTTTAACTGTTGTACAACCACCCAGAGTGGGAAATATCCCAGAGGGGCAGTATAAAAATGGGATGGATTGATGGACGGACGGACGGAGAGATGAATTGGATTGCATTGTATTGGATGGCTCATTCAATTGATGGATGGATAGATAGACAGATAGACAGACAGACGAATAGATAGATAGATAGATAGAACAAAAACTAAACAAAATACAACTATACAAAATTATCAACATACTCCCACCCCACATATACACATTTAACCCCTAAAAAGCTTTAAAACTCTAAGACTCTAAAACTCCAAAACTCTAAAAACTATATACAGAAGCTCCCTCATAAACTGCATTGCACTGCATTCAAAGCTAGAACCGCTTTTGGGTAGAAACTATTTCTCAAGCGGCTGGTCCTGGTCTTTATGACCCTATACTTTCTTCTAGAAGGCAGAAGCTGAAAGAGATCATTTCCGGGGTGCGCACTGTCTTGCGCAATCTCTACAGCTTTCTTATAATACCTGGTGGCATAGATTTGATCTAGGGTGGGAAGAGTACGCCCGATTATCTCCTCCGCAGTCTTTACGACCCTGGACAGCATTGTTCTTTCCCTAGCTGTACAACTCCCGAACCATGCACACAGACCATAGCTTAACACACTCTCTAGAATGCAGTGGTAGAATGGCAAGAGCAGGTCCTTTGAAAGATTATTGTTCTTCCTGAGGATTCTCAAGAAGTGGATAGATGGATGGATCGGTGGGTAGGTAGATGGATGGATGGGTGGATGTCCGTCCAGCTGATCCTTGGGGAAGGATCAGCCATGCATTCTATTAGTCCAGGCCCATCCCTGACCTTTCTGCCATTTCACCATGGTTCTGTGCCTCCCGTCGTAACTGTGGCTTATTTCCCCGTCTGTCTGTCCCTAGGCAAAATGTGCCAGCAGGCCAACCCATGTGCCTCCAACCCCTGTGCCAACGGGGGCCATTGCCTGCCTTTTGAGTCCAGCTACGTGTGCAAGTGCACGCCGGGCTTCCACGGGGCCACCTGCAAAGAGGACGTCAATGAGTGTGCCCGCAACCCGCTCGTCTGCAAGAACGGCGGCACCTGCACCAACGAGATCGGCTCCTACCAGTGCCGCTGCCGGCCGGCCTACACGGGCCAGAACTGCGAGCACCTGTACGTGCCCTGCAACCCTTCTCGCTGTCAGAACGGTGGTACCTGCCGCCAGACCGGAGACACCACCTATGAGTGCACCTGCCTCCCAGGTATGGTGGCCCCTCACCTGTCCGTCCATCCTTCTGTATTTTCCCTGGTAACCACAGAGGACAGAGGGAGACAAGCGTCTTCCTCCGTCCCATCTTGGGACCGCCTTCTTCATGCCTGGCGGCTTCTCCTGTCGCCTCTGCACATTCACCTTTTAGCTGTAGTATTCCTTTAAGACAGGGGTGGCCAAGCATTTCAGGCTGTGGGTCGGTCATGCAGTTCAGTGGGCTGGCCACGGAGTTTCTCCCACCAGAAGCAGAAGCATAACATGCTGTGCAATCTGTTTTGGAACAGGATGAAGTAGATTTTAAACTGCCACTTTCTCTCTTTAAACCAGGGGTGGCAAAACTACAGCCTAGGGGCCAGATACGGCCCCTGATGCCAATTCATCCAGCCCGCACCGCCCTTGTCGTTCCCGGAAGTGGGAGTAAAACATGCCCAGATGGGTGTGTTTTACTTCCACTTCCAGGAGCGACGAGGCCAGTGTGGGCCAGATGAATTGGTGTCAGGGGCCGGATCCAGCCCTTAAGCCGTATTTTGGGCACCCCTGCTTTAAGAAGTCTAGTCTCCAAAACCCATGAGGTATTCTTAGTCCCTCTCTATTTAGCAACATTTAAACCACATCTAGAGGCCTGGGTCCAGTTCTGGGCACCACACTTTAAGAATGATTTCTGCATGGAAGATGGGGTTGGACTTGTTGGTCTGGAGAAGGGCAACGAGGATGGTCAGAGGACTGGGAACCGAAGTCCTAGGAGGCAAGACTGGAGGAACTGGGCCTGTTGAGCCTTGAGAAAATGAGAGTAAGAGGGGATAGGAAAGGGGTAGCCAACTACGGCCTGTGGGCACCATTTCATGTGGCCTACGACACCCTCACCACTCCTGGAAGCAGAATCCATCATGTGGTTGAGCGGGTTGGTCACGTGGTTCCTCCTGCTGGCAAACGTGCCCATGCCTGCTGTAAACACGTTTTCTGACAGCCACGGTTGAGTTTTACGGCAGGAGGAACCACGTGACCGGACCACTCAAAAAAAGGGACCGGACTGCAGCGCGAAAAGTTTGGGAACTCCCTGGGAGAGGATGACAATAGTGCTCTTCAAATATCTGTAAAAGACTCATAAAGAGGAAGGGCAGGATCTGTTCTCCATCATCCCAGAGTGCAGGACGCGTAATAACGGGCTGAAACTACGGGAAGCCAGAGATATAGGCTAAATGTTAGGAATAACTTCTTAGTACAATAGTGGAGCCCACTGCCTCGAGAGGTGGTGAGTGCTCCAAACATTGGAAGCATTCAAGAGAGAATTGAAAAGCAACCTTATCTGTCAGATCTGCTTTGATTCGGGTTCCTTCATTGAGTAGGAATGGGTTGGACTAGATGGCCTCGGAGGCCCCCTTCTTCCAACTCAGCCATTCCATGATTCTAAGTGCTTTGGAACCCGTTTCTTCTTGTACAACCTACCAAATCCTGGCTGTCCCAGTTTTCCCCTTGTGGTCCCTTCCAGATATGTTGGGACTCCGGTTCCTACTAATCCCCCACATATGTGGCATCCGGGGGCTCTTGGGAGTCTCTGGTAGAGAGGAGTCTTTGCATCTCACCTGTCCCCGGAAATGGCTCATGATGGAGCCCGAGACCTCCCGGGTCCCCCTGTGTGTGTGGAAGGCTCCGTGGCCCACCTGCCTCACTGTTTTCACCTGTGGCGTGAGGGGCTCCTTCTCATGGCGCTTCCTTGGGAATCTCTTCCCTCCCTCCCTCCAGGTTTTGCCGGCCAGAACTGCGAGGAGAACGTTGACGACTGTCCGGGGAACAGTTGTAAGAATGGAGGCACCTGCGTGGACGGCGTCAACACCTACAACTGCCAGTGCTTGCCTGAGTGGACAGGTAAGGGGAGAGGACCTGGGGGGCCAGACCTACGAACTGGGGACGAGGGCCCTGCCAATCATGTGTGTGTCTCAGGAGCTGAGCATTTGGTCCTCACCCTTCCAGAACCGAACTCTTCCTCACATACACTGTCGGGCCATGAGCTGTGGTTCCGCACAGTTTCATTTCTGCAGTCTTGTCACTTCAAGGTCAAAGGTCATCCTTGCTCAAAAGCTAGTCGTATCTGACTCTAGGGTTTGGTGCTCATCTCTGTTTATAGCCAAAGAGCCAGTGCTGCCAGCCTCTGCAGACATTTCCATGGGAACCCTTGGGATCATACCTGTCAAGTTTTGGATTTGAAAATAAGGGAAATTTTGGCCACACCCCTCTGTGGATGTGGGCAAATCTGTGGGTGTGGCCAAATATAGCCATGTGACTTGCTGGGCTCTAGTCATGCCTGCCACATGGCCATGAAAATGTCTGCAAACACAGCACTGGTTCTTTGGCTGTAAATGGAGATGAGCACCAAACCCTAGAGTTGGATACGACTGGCAGATTTTACTTTCTTAGGATCAAAGATCTGATGCTTGGGAAACAAGCTATGAGAAACCTGGGGAACATAGTGAAAAGTAGAGGCATCACCTTGCAAACAAAAAATTGCATAGTCAAAGCAATGTTACTCCCGTTGGTAATGTATGGGTGTGAGAGCTGGACCATTAGGAAAGCTGAGCGCAGAAAAATAGATGCCTTTGAAATGTGGTGTTAGAAATAGGTTGATCCTAGAAGAAATCAACCCTGGCTGCTCATTAAAAGTCAAATAGTAAAAATGTCGCTAAAGTACTTTGGACATCAAATGAGGAGAGGATTCACTTGAGAAAGCCTTGATGCTGGGAAAGGTGGAGGACAAAAGAAGGGGGTGGCCAAAAATAAGATGGCTAGATGGTATTGTAGATGCAATGGGCACAAAGCTGTGTGAGCTAAAGAACCCTTTCCCCATCTTCTTGGGGGACTTTTGTTTTGTTTTCTTTCTTGTTTATTCAGTGGCTTAAGTGACTAAGATGCTGACTGGGAGGCAGAAGGTCAGCAGTTCGATTCCCGAGTACTGCAGGACCGAATGAGCTCCCGTCTTTGTCCCAGCTCCTGCCATCCTAGCAGTTCGAAAGCAAAAAATTGCAAGTAGATAAATAGGGACCACTTTGGTGGGAAGGTAACAGCGTTCCGTGCGCTCTGTTGTCTAGTCATGCCTGCCACATGACCACGGAAACATCGGCAGACGCAGACAACGCTGGCTCTTCGGCTTTGAAACAGAGATGAGCACTGAACCCTAGAGTCGGATACGACTGGCTTTCGAGCAAGGGAAACCTTTACCTTACTCATTTTTAATTATTTTTTTCCTGGGAAGCAAAGGAAGTGCAGAATAGTAAACCAGCCCCCTTGGGTTACCAACTGCTTGTAAGCAGCTTGGCTTTATTGAACTAGCCCTGCACATGGCTAGACACACACACACACACACACACACACAATTAGGGTGGAGGAGCAAGGGATTAATTCCCCCAAATTAACCAATCTATTTGTTCCTCACTGCAACCAATTGAAGCACCAACACCTTAGAATGTCGGATCCAGCTTAAGGAAGGGAATTAGTAAAGAAGTAAAAAGCATCCTCTGTAGTTTTCAAGCCTCCCAGCAGCTGAGGAGTTAATCTCCCTCCCTCCAGATGGTTTGTTAGAAGGTGGGGTGCTCCCTCTCTCTCTCTCATAGAGTGATCAAGCAACCTCCCCCACGCCCCCCTCCCAAGTTAACTCTAGAACAGAAACGGAAGCCTCCAGCCAGGAGGAAGGGCAGAAACAGCTCAATAAACCATGAGAGTGTGAGAGAAGTCTCTCACTGATTTGCCCCTGCATATATGAAATATTGCTCACCTCTAGAGTAGACTCCCGTCCCTGCATGGTGGCTCCGAACAGCAGCAGCAGCAAAAACGAAGCCTCCATGACCATGTGGCAGGGAAGGGAAATGAAAGAGAAACTACAGAAGCCCCCCCCCTTCTCTCTCTCCTTCCACAAGCGAAAAGCCATACAGCGACCTCTGGTGGCTGGAAAAACATACTGCAGCTTCGCTGTGAGGGCTCCGGTCAGGATTTTTTTTTTTTAAAAAAAAGGGGATATTACCGGGAAATTAATAAAGCGGGAGGGGGCGGGAAGAGGGGTAAAAATAAGGGGTTTCCCCAGGAAAAACGGGATACTTGACAGGTATGCTTGAGATAGGATGATGATAGCGCTCTTCAAATACCTGAAAGATACTCATAAAAAGGAAGGGCAGGATCTGTTTTCCATCATCTCAAAGTGATGGATAATAACAGGCTGAAATTAGGTAAAGGGGACTGGAAGGCGGGAGGTCAGTAGTTCGATTCCCAAGTACTGCAGGACGGAATGAGCTCCCGTCTCTGTCCCAGCTCCTGCCAACCTAGCAGTTCGAAAGCAAGGCATTGCAAGGAGAGAAATAGGGACCACTTCGGCGGGAAGATAAACAGCATTCCATGTATAGTCATGCCTGCCACATGACCACGGAAACATCTGCAGAAGCAGACAGCGCTGGCTCTTCGACTATGAAACAGAAGAGTCAGATATGACTGGCTTTCGTGCAAGGGAAACCTTTAACCTTTAAAAATAAATATCTGACTATATCTGACTAGGCTTCAGTGCTCAGCCAAAGAGCCAGCACTGTCTGCGTTTGCAGACATTTCCGTGGCCGTGTGGCAGGCATGGAACGCTGTTTACCCTTTCCACCATAGTGGTCTCTATTTATCTCCTTGCAATTCCTTGCTTTCGAACTGACAGAGACGGGAGCTCACTCTGTCATGCAGCACTCGGGTCTCGAACTGCTGACCTGCCAAGCTTCTATGGATGTAGAACTTCCCGAAGAGTTCTGGATCCTGGCCTGTCCTTTTCCCCCAGCCAAGACCTGAAGCCCCAGACGGCAATATTGTCTCGGAATCTGACATTAAGCTTTGGAGGTTTCATTGGTTGGGAAGCTCCTATTGGGCGAGGGTTAGATCCAAATGCTTACCCCCATCTAGAGTAGAAGTCAGGTACCCAAGCCCACCTTTCCTCCTTTATTCCACCTCTTCCTGTCTGTCCCCCATAAGGCTTTGCTTTCAATGTTCATCGTACCTACTTCTGTCCTCACAGTTTCACCTTATTTTGAATTCCAATAACAAAGGAATCCGCACTGGCTTTGAAGGTCAGATTCCCAGACTTTCTTACCCCTCACTGCTCCGGGAGCAAAGAACCACGGCGACCATTTTAAACCCACTAAAAACAAAGGCTCCCTTTGGATTCATTATTACACCAATGCAGCAGATATCTTGTCGGGTTGTGCGTCTGCGCTGGGGCCTTGGGCATCCCCATATGGAGACTGCCAGCAGCTGAGGGGGCCATGGACAGCCTTACTCAGGGCAGGATCTGACACCCATCTTCCTGTCTATTTCTGGGTTGCTACAGCTGATGTGCAATGCACAATCCGGCCCTCACCGCTTTCTCCGACCCCTTTTCCAGGCCAGTACTGCACGGAAGACGTCGACGAATGCCAGCTGATCCCCAACGCTTGCCAAAACGGCGGCACCTGCCACAACACCCACGGCGACTACAACTGTGTCTGCGTCAACGGCTGGACTGGCGAGGACTGCAGCGAGAACATCGATGACTGCGCCAGTGCGGCCTGCTTTGTGGGTGCCACTTGCCACGACCGCGTGGCCTCTTTCTACTGCGAATGCCCCCACGGGCGGACAGGTGAGGGTCTCTAGGCGAGGGCGGAAGGGACCCCTTTTCTGGTCGCATTTGGAGGGTTCATTACTGGGGGAGGGAGTGGCCTCAACACAGTAAAGTAAACAGGAGCTGTGGTGGCCCAGTGGTTAAGAAGCTCGCCTTGTTAGCTGGAAGGCCGGCAAGTTGGCAGTTCCAGACCCGGCTACTGCATGACGGAGTGAGCTCCTGCTGTCTGTCCCAGGTTCTGCCAACTTAGCAGTTCAAAAGCAACAAATTGCAAGTAGATAAGTAAGGACCACTTGGGTTGAAAATGATCTTGAGGACACAAAAGGAGACTCATTCGGGTGTCCCCTGAGTAGAGTTTCTCCAGCAAAAATCCTCTCAACCCAGGATAATTTCTGACACAAAACTATTACAGTGGGACTCTGACTTAAGAACGCATCGAGTTACGAAAACCTTGTGATAAGAAAGGAGATCCCGAGAAAATAATGCCTTGAGAGACGATTTCCTCTCCGGGATGGATTAATTGGTTTTCAATGCATTCCTATGGGAAACCACGCTTTGAGTTATGAATTTTGTTTTCCCCCCAATGCATTCCTATGGGAAATTGCATTTAGTGCATTCCTATGGGAAATTTGAATGAAGAATTTTTCGCGCCACAAAAAGCCCCTGAGGGTTTTAACTCGAGGTTCCACTTGTATTATTATCGTGCCCTTTCTGGGCGGTTCACAAGTTAATTAGTCTCTCTCCCCCCCCCCCCCCCCCCCCAAATTAACATGCTGGGTGCTCTTTTGACCCACCTTGGAAGGATGGAAGAGGCTGGGTCAACCTTGAGGCTGGGTCAACCTTGAGCCCTGGCCAGGATTGAACTCACAACGTTTGGGCTGCAGGACAGCAGTTTAACCTGTGCACCACCTGGGCTCCTTCAGGTATTTCAGGTGACACCGCTTTCAAGCCTTGCTTCCCTCCCCACAGGTTTGCTTTGCCACCTCAGCGATGCATGCATCAGTAACCCGTGCAATGAAGGGTCCAACTGCGACACTAACCCGGTCACCGGAAAAGCTATCTGCACTTGCCCGATTGGCTACACCGGCCCCGACTGTACCCAGGACGTCAACGAGTGCTCTCTGGGTAAGGAAAGGGCCATCTTTTTTTACCCCCTGGCTTTTATTGTTTTACTAGCAGATTTTGCCTGGCATTGCCAGGCTATTTTAAATTGTTTTAGATGGGTTTTTTTAGTTAATGTTTGTAAAAAAGAGGTTCGTCTGTAATTGTCATTTTTAAAATGTTTATTTATACACACGGGCTGTTATAAACTGTGATCAGGTTTTTTTTGGATTTTTTGTGGATTTTAAAAAGAACAAAGGATGCTATATTTTTATTTATTTATTTTTATTTAACCAAATAATGTTTTATTAGGTGTATTTTATTTTAATAGTGTTAACGTTGGTAATTATTTTTTAAAATGTGAAAGTAAATATTTTTACCTTCAATGTTTTTAAACTGTGTTTAGATGTTTTGGGTCTTTATTTGAGTTAAAACTCAACACAGGATTTTAGAAATGTTTTTATTTTGGTTAGGTTTTATTTGTATTTTGTGTGAAATTGTGATATTTTATGTTTTTGACTTGTTTTTACTCTTGCGGCCTCTGGGTGGGGCTGTTGAGTCTTTTTGAGTTGTTTTTACGATTGTGGCCTGCAGGTGGGGCTGCTAGGTGGCCGGGCCGCGGGAACCCCAATGCCGCTTCAGGCGGTGTTGTGGTGTGGGCTTCCCTTCCCGCGGCCCGGCTTCAGTGGGCAGTCCGCGGGAACCCCATCGCCGGTTCAGGCGGCATTGGGGGTGGGCTTCCCTTCCTGCAGCCTGGCCTCGCTGGCCGGGCCGCAGGAACCCCAGTGCCGCTTCAGGGCGCTTGTTTGTTTTTAACTTTCACGCGGTGGCCTTCTCAGCGTTCTGGGAGCTCATGGCGCACAGGACTCTGGGGCTTGTAGTTTTCGGTTTGTGTTTCCCGTTTGTGAAGCATTTTTTCCCTCTGCAGCTTGTTTTTGATTGGCGGCGGCGCGTTTCTGAACATTCCTTTTGCTCGCGCCGCTCAGCCTGTTTGGCTGTGGCGTGGCGCAAGGAACGTTGGGACTTGAAGTTGTTTTTTTTTGACTGCGTTTGTGTGTCTCCTGCCCCACTCTCACATTTCTTAACCTGCGAACCCCGGTCGGGCAAGTGCACGAATGCTCGGTTGGGGCTAGTGGGGCCTGGTGCAACATCCTTTGTCACATTCCAACGGTTAACGCACAGATTTATAGGTATAGATAGGAGGAGAGGGCTTCTTTGTCCTCAACTGAAGCTTCTGGTGCCGTGGTTCCCAATTTGTGGGGCACTGGCCCCATAGGGGGTGAATCGATTTTTCAAGGGGAGCAATTCGAGAATGAGTTTCTAGCAGGGATTTTCAACCTGCTGCCCATGGATCGGATGCACCCCATGACACCATTTCATGTGGCCACCACCTCCACCACACCAGGAAGTGCCATGGGGTGGAGGAAGGGCAAAATGGCCATCCGGCCCCCGGAGCTGTCTGAGGGAACCTGACCCAATAGACCCCGCCCGGCTTTAAAAGGGTTGAGAACTCCTGGATTATAGAGTCCAAGTGAATGGCCTTTTAGGCTTCTTCCACGTGAATCAGAGTTCCCTTTTTGAAGACTTAAGAATTACTGTATTTGTTGGTGTATAAGACACACCCTGTTACTACCAAAATAGCCCACTCTAGGCCACTATATACAGTACAAAATGCAGTCCCATTTCCCAGTGTATTTTAAGGAGGAAAAAGTGGGTCTTGTACACCAGAAAATATTGTATATGTCACAGGGAAGGGGGGGGATCACAATTATAGAGATGGGTCAGGTGTGGCATAAAAGGGACTGCGGTGGCTCAGTGGTTAAGAAGACACTAAACTTGATGACCGGAAGGTCAGTGGGTCAGTTTGAGACCCGAGTGCTGCAAGACGGAGTGAGCTAGTGTCCAACCTAGCAGTTCGAAAGCAAGAAATTGCCAGTAGATAAATAGGAACTGCTTCAGTGGGAAAGATGAACAGCATTCTGTGCACTTCGGTGTCTAGTCATAACTGCCACATGTCCACGGAAACGTCTGCAAATGCAGGCAGCGCTGGTTCTTTGGCTGTAAACGGGGATGAGCACCAAACCCTAGAGTCAGATATGACTTGCTTTTGAGCAAGGGCGACCTTGGACTTGACCTAGGTGGGGGTGTGGTCAAAGAAAGGTTGGGATTCACTGCTCTAGTGGGCATTTCCCAGGTGGGGGGGACACTGACTCTGACCCCCCCCCTCGTTTAATTTTGTAGGTGCCAACCCTTGTGAGCATGCGGGGAAATGCATCAATACGGAGGGCTCCTTCCATTGCCAGTGCCAGCAGGGCTACTCGGGAAACCGTTGTGAGATTGACGTCAATGAGTGCTCTTCCAACCCGTGCCAGAACGATGCCACCTGCTTGGACCAGATTGGGGTCTTTCATTGCATTTGCATGCCAGGTAAGGCCGGCGGGGATGATCAGAGGGCAAATACAGCAAAACAAAACAGGCAAAAAACGTTGTGGCAATTTAAAGACTCACTGCTGTATTTTAATGTGAGCTTTCGTGGATCGAGTGCAATTCGTCAGACACCGGGAGTGACACTTCATGGCATCAATTTATATGCATCAGGTACAAAGGTACAGAATGATTAGCATAACAAAAGTATATACATCATTGTGGCTTTTTACAACTGGTAATAGCAGAAAATCTCTAGTTATTCAGATTAGTGGTGAAATTTCGCCCTGTTGAATTGCAAATGGTTAGTAGGAAGATAGAAGACAAACACCTGACATTGAACATTTATTTGCTAATGAGTTTAACCTTCAAGGGACTGTGGTGGCTCAAGTGGTTAAGACGATGAACTCGCTTGACTGGAAGGTCGGAGTTCAATGCCTGGGTACTGCATGACGGAGTGAGCTCCCGTCTCTGCCCCAGCTCCTGCCAACCTAGCAGTTCGAATAAGCAAAAAATTGCAAGTAGGGACCACTTCAGTGAGAAAGGTAAACAGCATTCTGTGCACTCCGGTGTCTAGGCATGCCTGCCACATGTCCACGGAAACGTCTACAGA
The DNA here is from genome assembly GCA_035047345.1 of Bradypodion ventrale. Lineage (NCBI taxonomy): Eukaryota > Metazoa > Chordata > Lepidosauria > Squamata > Chamaeleonidae > Bradypodion > Bradypodion ventrale. The sequence continues at coordinate 4,938,676 of JAWDJE010000016.1, forward strand.
GGCAGACAGCCTTGGCTCTTTGGCTATGAAACAGAGATGAGCACTGAACCCTAGAGTCAGATACGACTGGCTTTCAAGCAAGGGCAACCTTTTCCTTAACCTTCAGCATCTATTGACAATTGTGTGAGTTCACCATATCCTGTGGATGAGAATTCTACTGAAACGTTATTGTGAAGGTGGTATAATAAATAACAACATATAACATACAACATAAGTATCCTACTAACCATTTGAAATTCAGCAGGGTGAAAGTTCACAGCCAATCCGAATAACAACCAGAGATCTTCTGCAGCTACCAGTTGTAAAAAGCTGCATTGGTTTGTATAAGTATCTGTTATTTTATATGTTATATTGTTGTTATAATATACCACCTTCACAGAAGCTACTTCAGATATATACGTTGTTGATGGTTGCCCGACCTGGGCTCCAGGTATGCTAAAGAGACTCCAGGGCTTTCCCCTTTCCTCTCAAAAGTGGCTGAAAACATTGCTCAGAAATAGGAATCCATCTATCAACGCTTAAAACAGGGATTCTCAACCTGCGGTCAGTTGGCCGGATGTGGCCTGTGGCACCATTTCATGTCCCCCCCTGCTTCCACCACACCCGGAAGTGCCATGTGGTGGAGGAAGGGCAAAATGGCCATCCGGCCCCCAAAGCTGTCTGAGGGAGTGTGACCCAATGGCCCCCGGCTTTAAAAGGCTGAGAACTCCTGGCTTAAAAGCTGTCCGTGTGTTTCTTTATTTTGACCCCTTGATTTCTTACCTGTCCATAGAATTAGTACTTGGGTGACTTACAGGCACTGGTTGAATTGCTCTGCAGAAATAATTCAGCCATTGCAGGGAGAAGAACTCGAAGCATCTCTGCCAATATTTTTAGCGCATGTCCCGGGGAAGATCCTTGGCAGGTTGACACTCCACAACCTTTCTTAGGCAGGAGGATACTCAGACCAAAGGGATGCCCAAGACGGGTGGAATCGTTCAAGGGACAGGCCGATGCTACCACCGTGTGTGTTCATTCTTTCTCCGCAGGATACGAAGGCATCTACTGCGAAATCAACACCGATGAATGTTCCAGCAGCCCCTGCCTGCACAACGGGAAGTGCGTGGACAAGATCAACGAGTTTGCCTGCGATTGCCCCGTCGGTAAGCGCATCATCGACCGCTTTTGCCTTGGGGCTGAGTCTTTGTAGTGGGGGAAGGAGAGGGAAATTAATCCCCCATCCTGAGGCGAAGCTTGGCTGGTGGATTTAAACCCTCTCCGAGCGGATGCCTTGGGGAGGACCTAAGCTCTGCGCATCATACCTCTTGCTTCTGAAAATCCAGAGGGGAGAGGAAGAATATTTGGGGGTGTGAAAGTTTAAGTTTGTATTGTGTGGATATATTGCTAGTCTGGCATGGTTATCCTGCTATGGTCATAGAGTAGACCCCACTGCCAACAACTCAATGCTGAGTGTAAGATGGCGGTTAACTAACCTGACCACCCTGAGGACTAACGATATACAGTAGAATCCTGTATAACGAAAAAACTGTTACATGGAGCTCTTCGCTATATGGGTTTTTTGTTATACAGATTGCTATGGACGGTACCCTGTACAACGAAAAATGTTTTTGTTGTACGTGGTATCGCCAATAGCAATCCGTATAACGAACTTCTTTTCGTTATACGGTACATCGCCCATAGCGCATGAACGCTTCGTTGTATGGATTTTTCATTATATGGAGCATTCGCTATACGGGGTACCACTATATATTGTCTCCTACTTGGTCTAATCCATGTGTCTTATACTAAATCAAGTGCGCTAAATCCATATCTGAAGTCAGATTCTGCCTAGGATGTCAGGATCTTTTCAAATCCCACCCTCTTGGTTAGGTTCTTTCATTGATTATGCGGGATATATGTGCCACAAATGTACCAAAAATTGTCCAGTTTAGTAACACAGCTGCACCTACTCATCTTTAGCTCAAAACAGACTCCCTATGGCCTAGCTGTACTATCCAATAAGTTGGTTTCGCACTAGAGACAAGCCCCTTGGTCCATCTCGCCTTTTATATACAGTAATACAGTACTTCATACAACATCGAATTCATACAACATAAGAACATAAGAACAGCCTTGCTGGAACAGGCCACAGGAGCCCATCCAGTCCAGCATTCTGTCTCACACAGTGGCTCACCATTTGCTTCAGGGTATTCCCAAGGAGATGCCTTCACCTGCTTAGGATTCCCTGGAAATGGCATTGAGAGATATCCTGCCTATCTCTCCAACCCGGAGGTTGTCCTTAAGTATCCATAATTATAGCCATTGATACTCTTGTCCTCCATGAACTTGTCTAATCCTTTTCTTAAAGCTGTCAAGACTGACAGCTGTCACCACTTCTTCTGGCAGGGAGTTCCATAGACCAGTAATCCTCTGGGTGAAAAAGTACTTTCTCTTATTTGTTTGAGAACTAGTACCCAAAAGTTTCATGGAGTGTCCCCTAGTTCTAGTGTTGTGCGATAGGGAAAACAGTTTTTCCTTATCTACTTTGTCCACACCGTGCATGATTTTATAAACTTCAATCAGGTCACCTCTTAGACGCCGTCGTTCAAGAGTGAAAAGGCCCAACCGTTGCAGCCTCAGATGGTAAGGAAGGTGTTCCAGTCCCCTAATCATTCTGGTTGCCCTCCTCTGTACTTTCTCCAACTCCATAATATCCTTCTGGAGGTATGGCGACCAGAACTGTACACAGTATTCCAGATGGGGCCTCACCATAGATTTATAAAGAGGCAAAATGACACTTGCTGACTTATTTTCTATACCCTTCCTAATGATCCCTAACATTGAGTTTGCTTTTTTCACTGCTGAGGCACACTGGGTTGACACTTTCATTGAGCTGTCCACCAGGACACCAAGGTCCCTTTCCTGGTTTGTCGCAGAGAGTTCAGACCCCATCAGTTTATAAATGTAATTGGGGTTTTTTGCCCCAACATGCATCACTCTGCACTTACTGATGTTGAAGCTCATTTGCCACTGTTTTGCCCACTCCCCCAGTGTCAAGAGATCCCTCTGGAGCTCTTCACAATCTCTCACAGTTTTCACTACCCTGTATAATTTAGTGTCGTCAGCAAATTTGGCTACCTTGCTTTTTACTCCTACCTCTAGATCATTTATGAAGAGGTTGAAAAGCAGGGGTCCCAGTACTGAACCTTGGGGGACCCCACTCTTTACTTCCCTCCACTTGGAGAAGTGTCCATTTAGTGCTACCCTCTGTTTCCTGTCCCTTAGCCAGTTGCTGATCCAGGACAAGACCTGTCCCTTTATTCCATGACTGGTAAGTTTATTCAAGAGCCTTTGGTGTGGGACCTTGTCAAAAGCCTTCTGAAAGTCCAGATAAACAATGTCAACTGGATCCCCCTTATCTACATGCTTGTTGACACTCTCAAAAAATTCCAACAGATTAGTGAGGCATGATTTGCCCTTGCAAAAGCCATGTTGGCTCTCCTTTAGCAGCGCCTTCTCTTCTATGTGCCTATTAATTCTATCTTTTAGGATGGTTTCCATCACTTTACCTGGGACACATGTCAAACTGACAGGCCGGTAATTTCCTGGATCACCCCTGGATCCTTTTTTGAAAATTGGTGTTACATTCGCTACCTTCCAGTCATCAGGCACAAAGCCTGATTTGAGGGAAAGATTATATATTTTGGCTAGGATATCAGCAATTTCATCTTTAAGTTCCCTGAGAACTCGTGGATGGATGCCATCTGGTCCTGGGGATTTGTTAGTGTTTAGCTTAACAAGACATGCAAGGACCTCCTCCCTGGTTATTTCTATCTTGCTTAATTCTTCGGTTTCCCTCCCTACGAAGATAGGCTCTGTTTTGGGCATGTGGTCTCTGTCTTCTTCAGTGAATACTGAAGCAAAGAATTCATTGAGTCTCTCTGCAATCTCTGTTTCCTCTTTAATAACCCCTTGCCTTCCATTGTCATCTAATGGTCCAATGGCCTTCCTAGTTGGGTTCTTACTTCTAATGTACTTAAAGAAGTCTTTGTTATTTCTCTGAGTATTTTTAGCTATACGCTCCTCAAAGTCTTGCTTTGCTTTCCTGATTGTTGCCTTGCATTTGTTCTGCCAGAATTTATGTTCCTGCCTGCTGTCCTCATTCGGACAAGCCTTCCATCTTCTAAATGAGCTTTTCTTGCTCTTGATCACTTCCCGAACAGCTCCTGTAAGCCACATCGGAGTCCTCTCGGACCTGGCAGTGCCCTTTTTCCTTTTGGGTATGCATTCCAATTGAGCCTCTATTATTGTTTTTGTAAACAGCCTCCATGCCTCTTGGAGTGTTTGGACTCTCTCAATTTTCCCTTTCAGTTTCTTTTTTACTAGTTTCCTCATCTTTGGGAAATTTCCTTTTTGAAAATTTAAGGTCTCTGTGTTAGATTTTATCAGTGACTTGCGGTCTATGACCAAGTTAAACATAATTGAGTTGTGGTCACTGTTCCCTATTGGATCAGTCACATTAACATCTTGCACCAGATCCTGAGTATTACTCAGGATCAAGTCAAGGATTCTTGTACCTCTAGTTGGGTCTTCAACCATCTGTCCCAGGGAACAATCATTGAGCATATCTAGGAACTTTATCTCTTTATCATGTGCTGAACAACAGTTCACCCAGTCTATGTGAGGGTAATTGAAGTCCCCCATTATAACCAGGCTTCCCTTCCTGGATGCCTCCTTTACAACATTCTCCAACTGCCAGTCTCCCTCAAGAGTTTGGGTCGGAGGCCGATAGTATATGCCTACTGTTAGACCATCCTTATGGCCTGGTACTCTTACCCACAGAGCTTCTAATGGTGACTCTAAATCACCTAGATATTCCAATTCATACGATTTTATCACTTCTTTGACATACAAGGCTACACCACCTCCTGTTTGCCCCTTCCTATCCTTCCTGTACAGTTTGTAGCCTGGGATAACTGTATCCCATTGGTTATCATCCGTCCACCAGGTTTCAGTGATACCAATAATATCAATATTCTTATCTATTGCTAAGTATTCCAGCTCCCCTATTTTGTTCCGGAGGCTTCTGGCATTTGTATACAAGCATTTATATATGCTTTTCTGACACAGTCTTTTGTGTCCAGTTGCATTGTTAGACTGCCTCTTGCATCCTTCTGCTAGAATGCTAGTGACTAGCTCCTCGCTCTGCTCAGTAATTTTTGCATCCTCCTCACTACTCAAGTACACACTTTCCCGAACCGGATGCTGCCCAGCTCCTGTCGGCTTTCCCCCAGTTATCAGTTTAAAAGCTGCTCCGCAGCCTTTTTGATGTTGAGTGCCAGCAATCTGGTCCCATCATGGTTCAAATGCAACCCATCCCTCCTGAACAGATTTGGCTTGTCCCAAAATGTTCTCCAGTTCCTGACAAATCTGAAGCCCTCCTCTCGACACCCCCGCCTCATCCACGCATTGAGGCTTCTGAGCTCTGCCTGCCTGGTAGGTCCTGCGCGAGGGACAGGCAGCACTTCTGAAAATGCTACCTTGGAAGTCCGGGACTTCAATCTTCTTCCTAACAACCTAAATTTGGCTTCCAGGACAGACCGCTTGGCCTTCCCAACATCATTAGTACCAACGTGTACCATGACAACTGGCTCGTTCCCAGTTCTCTCTAACAATCTATCTAGATTTCTTGTGATGTCTGCAACTTTTGCACCTGGCAGGCAAGTCACCATACGGTTATCATGTGCATCACAAATCCATTTCTCTGTATTTCTAATTATTGAATCGCCTAGTACAAGGAGCCTCTCTCCTGCAATCTGTTCATCTACATGCACCTCATCAACCATATTAAGGGAGAGAACCTCAGTTTGTTCCTGTCGCCTAATTCCTTGAAAAAAGTTGCCTCATACAAAGTTGTGTGACGTTGTATGAGGCATTGGGGTTTTCCCAGGTTGCATTGTGCCTGGGCAGTATAAAAGGCAGGACACATGCGTGGATTGCTCTTGTGGCTTTTGTACAAGGCGAAGAGTGTTTAGGAGTGGTTTTGAGCATTATTTTTGATTTTTTTGATTTTTTTCCATCAGAATTTTTAGAAACATTCCTGGGATTTTTGCAGCATTCTTCAGGTTCTTTGACATGTTGTTTGACATGTTTTTGTAATGTTTTTAGCCTTTAGACAATGATTTCTTAAAGTTCTGTCAGTTCCCTGTCTGTTTCCTTGACTTTGCCCTGAAGTCTGTGCTGTTACAGTACAATGTATCTCTATGGAAACAATGTCGTACGAGGCATCGCAGCAAGGATTTGGGCGTTGTATGAGGCATCGCGGCTAGGATTTTGCATGCCTCATACAAAGTCCAAATCCGTATAAAGTCCAAACTTGTGGAACCAAGTTTGGACGTTGTATGAGGCATCACTGTACCTATTTCTGACCTCAGCTCACTGACTTGCAGAGACATGCCTGGCTGCTGCTGGAACATGCATGCCACCAGGAGACGTGATTCAGCTGAGGCGGCAGCAGGCACAGTGGTAGCTGCAACTGTTATAATGTTCTCATGTAAAATGCATTACCTAATATCATTTGAACAGCTACAGCTCACCTTAAAATCTGTACATGATAGGCAAATTCTGAGTCCGGATTTGGAATCGGCACACTCGATAGCATATAAATCACATGTGTTATTCCCAGTAACAAAATCGTTGTTGTGCTGTGTAGTGAGGACTTTGTGTGCCCAAAGGCCTCAGGACCAGAAAGTGACTCAGGAACATGATCAGTGGATCTAAATGTGGATCTACAGATGGCTGCTAAAGGATATCATGGGTTGACCATGGGACTGATATAGAGAAAAAAGCAAACTCAATGCTAGGGATCCTTAGGAAGGGTATAGAAAATAAGTCAGCAAGTGTCATTTTGCCTCTTTATAAATCTATGGTGAGGCCCCATCTGGTACACTGTGTACAGTTCTGGTCGCCATACCTCCAGAAGGATATTATGGTGCAGAGGAGGGCAACTAAAATGATTAGGGGACTGAAACACCTTCCTTACCATCTGAGGCTGCAACGGTTGGACCTTTTCACTCTTGAACGACGGCATCTAAGAGGTGACTTGATTGAAGTTTATAAAATCATGCACGGTGTGGACAAAGTAGATAAAGAAAAACTGTTTTCCCTATCGCATAACACTAGAACTAGGGGACACTCCATGAAACTTTTCGGTACTAGTTCTCAAACAAATAAGAGAAAGTATTTTTCCCCCATGAGGATTACTGGTCTATGGAACTCCTTGCCAGAAGACGTGGTGGCAGCTGTCAGTCATGACAGCTTTAAGAAAGGATTAGACAAGTTCATGGAGGACAAGGGGATCCATGGCTATAATTATGGATACCTAAGGACAACCTCTGGGTTGGAGAGAGAGGCAGGATATCTCTCAAGGCCATTTATTTCCAGGAAATCCTAAGCAAGTGAAGGCATCTGCTTGGGAATAATACCCTGAAGCACATGGTGAGCCACTGTGTGAGACAGAATGCTGGACTGGATGGGCACCTGTGGCCTCTTCCAGCAAGGCTGGAAGGCCCACATGCCGGGAGGCCCACATGCCGTCCCGCAGATCCTTATGCAGCAAACAACCTGAGGCTTACCTGTATTAACCGAGCCCAGCAAGTATTATGGAGAGAATTGTATTAAATGTGGTAGCATGTGGCTTATGGCTTAACTCTTGTCTGACCGCCCCCCCTCCCGCCTCTCCCAAAGAACAAGTGTTGTTGATGAAGTAAAGATGTTTATTGTTCTTGAAGCATATTGTAGAAATAACAGTTCACTCGTTGTTTCAGGATACAGATTTACAGCATACAAAAAATACTAATCAAAAAGAATGGTTAGGGAAATCCACACTCATGCCTTCCCCCAGAAAGAAAAGGAAACCTAACTAATCTAGGTAATCATGACTAAGCTTGGGTTGGAGTCAGGGCTCGATGGTAGAGTCCCCCTCTCCCTTCTGAGGTGTCACTCTCAGAATCCCCAAACTCAAACTAACTCCCAACCCCATGTGCCTATAGGAAAGACATGAGCTTGGCCCTCCTAATTAGCATACAGCCAATTAGAGCCCAGGGTGTGAATAAACAACCACGGGTTCTCATAACAAATGTCTGATGTTCCCAGGTTCTGGATGTTGACGTAAATGGACGTTCCAGACCTGGGGAAGAAGACAAAACATAGGCCTGAAGCTTGGAGAAGCTTCTAGAAGGCCCACCTGCTAGATAAGCTTAGCAGAAAGGATTGTGAGGCCTTTGCAAAGAAGCAAAGCTACATTCTAAGACAGTTTAAAAACCAAAGAAACTCCATGTTGAATAACTTGTGACCAATTCCATTACAACTGGTGTGGAAGGTTCTCGGAAGACACTGTTCCCAGGAGTTAAGAACTGGAAGCCTATCGTCACAATGATCGCCAATATCCGGAATGGATACAGCAACTAAAGAATTAAGAAGAAGAAGGCATGGACATCACGCTGCAATATGGAAGGCCGCTGTGTTATTATATTGTTCCCAGGACAATCTACATGGCTGATCGTCATGAGCAGTGTTTCCCAAACTTTGCTTCTTGGACTCCATTTCCCAGAAGCCTAAGTCAATTCCTCAAAGCACTGATCAGCCAATATACTGACTTAGGCTTCTGGGAATTGAAGTCCCTGGTCATGAGGATGGCCAATATTCGGAATTAGATACGGCACAAGAAGAAGAAGAAGAGGAGGAGGTGTTGTTAGTCGAGCTGTAGAAGGTTTCATATTATATGTCCCAAAACTGGGCCCCTCCAAAAGAGGGGTCCTCTGGCCCCCTCCCCACACTGTCTGGTGGGCATTTAGGGGTCCCTCCTCAAGGCATTCCAGCTGTGCATGGCTTGGGGGGGACACTCCGCGCGCTCCCCCTTTCTCTTCCTGGAAACATTCAGCCTAAAAGAAACTTTCAAGACCAAAATCTGCCTCTCCCTGGAGCGAAGGAGCATGAGATGGATTTAAATAACTCCAGCCTGAAACTTTGCACTTGAAAGGGGGGGGGCAGTTTGGGAAGTGGCAGGAGGGTTGGGGACAGATGGGGGGGCGCGCGCGTGGGGGGGGGGATGGATTTAAATAAGGTGTCAAAGTCCATGGAGGGAGGAAGGGCAGGCTGGCTAATCCGTGAAACAACGTTTTTGGGAATGGAAATAAGATGTTCTGAGAGCCCTGGTGCCTTTGGCTCATTCAGGGCCGGAGGCAGCAGTCGCCATGGCGATGGAGAGCTGGGCCTTGGGAAATTGTGTGTGTGTGTGTGTGTGTGTGTGTGTGTGTGTGTGTGTGTGTGTGTGTGTGTGTGTGTGTGTGTGTGTGTGTGTGTGTGTCGGGTCTCAGCAGGAACCAGGTGGGTGGAATCCAGGAACCCAAATAGGCCAGAATCCTGCCCGTGCATGTGTAGGAAATACTGGTGGGAGATTTGCACAGGGACCGAAGTGGTTAAGGCGCTGAACTTGAAGACTAGAAAGTTGGGGTTGATTCCCAGGTACTGCACAATGGAGTGAGCGCCCGTCTTTGTCCCAGCTCCTGCCAACCTAACAGTTCCAAAGCAAGACATTGCAAGTAGATAAATAGGCACCACTTCGGTGGGAAAGGTAAACAGCATTCTGTGCACTCTGGTGTAGAGGCATGCCTGCCACATGTCCACGAAAACGTCTGCAGACGCAGACAGGGTCTTTGGCTATAAACAGAGATGAGCAGCACTGAACCCTAGAGTCGGATACGATTGGCTTTCAAGCAAGGGCGACCAAATATTTATAGGCAAAGGGAGATCAGAACCGAAAGTGGGCAGCTTGCCCCCCACCCCCCCACCCCGGACATGTTGAACCTTCGACTCCTTTCTGCATATCCTGGCAGGAAAGGTTGTGGGAAAGGGGTTTTGGAAGAAATGGCCTCAGGCGTGCCCATCTCCTGCGCAAACCAAACGAAACGAGCGAAAGAGTCTGGAAAGGCTCATAAGTTTCACTTAGCGCGGTGTTTCCCCCAACCGTTCTTGGACTTCAATTCCCAGAAGCCTTAGTTAGTTCCCCAAAGGCACTGGTCAGCCAATGGACTGACGGAGGCTTCTGGGAATGGAAGTCCAAGAAACAAAGGTTGGGAAACACCGACTTAGTACTATTCAGTTAGGGTGTACACAGATAGAGCCTCCTCGAAGGTTGTGGTATTTTAAAACTACAATCAGGCGTAATACCCTGGTAACCGCAACCTTGAGTTGCCGGCTCATCTTTCTCCCACTAGGTCAGGCGAAAGGAACTGCAGAATGAACTCACCCAAAGGGCGCCTTCATTTGGCCAGTTTCATGTCTGTCTGAGACACAGAAGAGGACTAGTTAGACCCCATCTAGAGTCCTGAGTGTCCAATTCTGGGCTTCACACTTTAAGAAAGATGCAAAGAAATTAGAGCAGGAACAGAGAAAGGCCATAAGGAGGATCAGAGGACTGGAAACCAAACTCTAGGACAGGGATTCCCAACCTGCGGCCCACGGGCCGGATGTGGCCTACAGCACCATTTCATGTGTTCCCCCCCCCCCGCCTCCACCACACCAGCAAGTGCCATATGGTGGAATAAGGGGAAAATGGCCGTTCGGCTCCTGAAGCTGTCTTAGGAAACGTGACCCGGCCCCCGGCTTAAAATGGTTGAGAACGCCTGCTCTAGGAGGAAAGATGGGCTTGTTTAACCTTGGGAAAAGGAGACGGAGAGGGGAGAGGATGATGATGTTCTCCATCATCCCAGAGTGCAGGGCGCGTAATAACGGGCTGAAACTACGGGAAGCCAGATGTCGGCTGAATATGAGGGAAAACCTCTTAATGGTTAAAGCAGTACGATAACGGAACCAGTATTGCCTCACGAAGTGGTGAGCGCTCCAACACTGGAAGCGCATTCAAGAGAGAATTGGAAAGCCACTCTATCTGTCAGATCTGCTTTGATTTGGATTACGGTGGAATCTCGGTTAACAAACGGCTCGGTTAACATAAAAATCGCATAACAAAAGGAAATCCTTAGAAAATAGTGGCTCAGTTTATGGAATTTTTTTCTGGAATTGATTAATTGGTTTTCAGTGCATTCCTATGGGAAACTGCATTTTGGTTAACATATTTTGGTTTTCAATGCATTCTTATGGGAAATTGCATGCAATGCACTCCTATGGAAAATTCGTTTAAAGTCATTTTAGCTGAAAGAAACGTCCTGGAGAACACATTAATTATGTTAACCGAGGTTCCACTATACTGCATTGAGTAGGAATGGGTTGCGCTCAATGGCCCTTCTTCCAACTCAGTGATTCTAAGAGGAAGATTCGGTGGCTCCCAACGTGGGGCCCAGGCCCCACAGGGGGTTTCAATTCCCAGAAGCCTCAGTCAGTCCATTGGCTGATCAGTATTTTGGGGAATTGACTGAGGCTTCTGGAAATTGAAGTCCAAAACCAAAAGTTGGGAAACGCTGGGTCTGACAAAGTGGACTTGATTCACGAAAGTTCACCTTCAAATACAGGAATGAGTCTTTGAGGCAGTGGTTCTCAACCTTTTCAAGCTGGTGGGCCGGGTCACACTCTCTCAGACAGCTTCGAGGGCCAGACAGCCATTTTGCCCTGCCTGCACAATCGGGGTGGCTATTTTCTCCCAACAGCTTCATACAGATAGCCATTTTGTTTCTCATATGCAATTGGAGGGGTGGGCCCCCCATGAAATGGCACTGTGGGCTAGATCCGGCCTGCAGGCCTTAGGTTGGGAACCCTTGCTTTAAGGTGCCACAACTTTTTTTTTTGTGTTGTTGTGTTTACTCTCTGATATGCTTTAAGAGGCCAGGCCAGTCCTGTGAGTCCTAAAGGCACCCAACTCTTGCCTGGTTGGGCTTGTTCCAGAAAGGAAGGCATATTTGTGTGTGTGTGTGTGTGTGTGTGTGTTTTGGATGTATTTGCACAGACTGTCGTGGCAATTTGTGCACCACCGGGTGAGGGTCAGGCACAGGGGCTGCATCGCAGCAAATTTCCCAGTGCTGAGAACGAAAATGTGCAACTGAGGAGGGGGAAACTTCCAGGCACTGAGCCAAGTAGAGCAACTGAATTTCAGGGGGTGGGTGGGCAGGCAAAGTGGGTCTGGAACAGGCTTGTAATTCAGAAGGGCGTCCAGAGAAGGACGGAACAAAGGGTTGGGGGAGGCGCAGAGGACAAGGGAACACTTGGTAACCACAGAGAATGCGTTTTGCATTTCTTGACCTTTTTAGGGAACAGGTTGTTGCTCGTATTGCTGTTGTGATCTCCCCCCGCCCCTCAGCTGGTCAGTAGAAAATCAAAGTACTGGTTTAGCTACTTCTTGCTCTTCTTTCGTGTCCCGGTCAAAATCTGGACTGCTCAAATGAAGCCACTTTCTTGGCTTGGTCGTTGGCCAAACTCAAGTTCTCATCGGTGCATATTTCTGGTTCTTCTTCTTCCATGTCCCGATGATACCCTAGAATGTCCAAATGAAGCCACTTTCTTGGCTTGGTCAGTCTTCTTAAGTGCATGTTTCTGGGTCTTCTTTCGTGTCCCTATCAAACCCTGGACTGCCCAAATGAAGCCACTTTCTTGGCTTTGGCATTGGCCGAACGCAAGTACTCATCAGTGCAGGTTTCTGGTTCTTCTTCCGTGTCCCGATCATACCCTGGACTGCCCAAATGAAGCCGCTTTCTTAGCTTGGTCGTTGGCCAAACTCAAGTCCTCATCAGTGCATGTTTCTGGCAATCATCAGCAGACCAGTCAATGAGCCAATGGATTCTGTATCTCTCCACATTCACATCATCTGTTGTTGATGGTTAGACAGCATCGTTTACACAGTGGGCGTAGATCTGGGTGGGACCATGGAGGATGGTGGAGGACCGAGGCGTGCTGTGGTCCATGGGGTCGCAAAGGGTCAGACTCGACTGTGCGGCTGAGCAACCTGGTTTTATTAGAGGATTTCTACAAAACATTTCAAGTCACGTTCTGTTTTGTAAAGGCCTATTCTGGTCATTTACAATAAAGACTGAAGATTATATGAATGGATCCTGGAGCTGAACCATTTTTCCCTTTGGGCCTTTGGCAGGCTTTAATGGGCACTTGTGCCAATATGACATCGATGAATGTGCCAGCACACCATGCAAGAACGGAGCCAAGTGTGTGGACGGGGCCAACGCTTACACCTGTGAATGTACCGAAGGTATGTAGCCAAGTGTGGTTTTGTGGCCAGAACGGACCTGTGTGTGTGTGTGTGTGGGGAGGGGGCACTTGGTTAAACTGCTGTCCTGCAACCAGAAAGTTGTGAGTTCGATCCTGACCAAAGGTCAAGGTTGACTTGGCTTCTTCCATCCTTCCAAGGTCAGTCAAAATAGTCTCCAGCATGTTAATGGGGGAAAAATGCTAATTAACTTGTGAACCGCCGGAGAGGACACTAATCACTTGTATGGGGCAGGGTATAGAAGTGGGATTGTTATTGCTATATCCTTCTTAAATAAAGTATAACAACTTTTAAATAGAATACAGTAATACCTCATACAAAGTCCGCTTCGTACAACATCGAATTCATTCAACATCGCCTAATTCCTTGAAAAAAGTTGCCTCATACAAAGTCGCTGCGACTTTGTATGAGGCATTGGGGTTTTTCCCCAGGATGGTTTGTCCCCTAAAATCAGGGTTGTTTGACATGTTTTTGTAATGTTTTTAGCCTTTAGACAATGATTTCTTAAAGTTCTGTCAGTTTCCTGTCTGTTTCCTTGACTTTGCCCTGAAGTCTGTGCTGTTGCAGTACAATGTATCTCTATGGAAGCAACGTTGTATGAGGCATCGCGGCAAGGATTTGGACGTTGTATGAGGCATCGCGGCTAGGATTTTGCATGCCTCATACAAAGTCCAAATCTGTATAAAGTCCAAACTTGTGCAACCAAGTTTGGACGTTGTATAAGGTATCACTGTAATGTTCTAATGATGGGCTATCTACAATGTCTATTTCTGCCCCAATGCTCTATCAAGTTCTTCTCCATGGTCTCTATGTGAATCCACACGAATGGGTTTAGTGCTCTTACGCGTTCGTGTGGATTCACAAGGGACCACGAAGAGGAAGAGTTATAGGTAAGCCACCTGTCCTTATAGACACCTGGTGATGCAGGGGTGAAACTGCTGTCCTACATCCCAAAACCGTTGTGAGTTCAATCCTGACCAGGACCCAAGGTTGATTCAGTCTCTTCCATCTGTTCAAGGTCGGTCACACGCGTCCCCAGCATGTTAATGGGGGCAAAATGCTAATTAACTTAGAGTTAATGGGGGCGGTAGGGAACTGGAATTGCTAATTGCTCTCTTTCCAAAGCCAGGACTTCTGTGGACAGCCTGGATCAGCTTTAGTGCCATGTCCGCCTCGGGCTGGTGCCGTGCCAAAGCGCCCTGGCACGAAAACCCTGCTTGGGGTGGGTTGGGGGCGCTGCATTTCCTGCCCCAATGTCCCCCTCTGCCTCTTTCTCTATCCACAAGCAGCACTGAATCCAAGAGCCCCCCCCCCCCACTAGTATCCTCATTCCCCTCCTTTGGCTCCATGCCAGCCCTCCCAGCCCAACTGTTGAATATCCTTTCTATGCCTGTCATGTCCCCCCCTTTTCCGTGGCCCCTCGCTTAAGGCGAAGCAGACAGAAGAATAGGGGAAAAAATAAAATAAAATCTTGGGCAGCCTCGTCTCCCCAACCAACCGACCCACCCCAGACGCGCCCACCCCCCAGCTGCCGATGCCCAAGGCACGGGTGGCGGGTTGGTGTGCAGTCCAGGAGTGAAACTTGAGCCGCGGCCGGACAAAAAACCGACGCCACTGGTCTCCCCCCCCCCCCCCGGTCTGTCCCCGAACAGTGGGGCTTTTGTGGAGGGAGTCCTGGCAGAAATCTTTCCAGCTGAACAGCCTCGAATGAGTGTCTCTCGGGTTGCTGCGATGTGGATTTCACATTGGGGGTGGGGGTGCTGTCAAAGCCTCACTTTGTCTTCCTTCCTCCTCCTCCTCGCTTTTGTCCCCCCCCCCCCCCCCGCCCCCAAGCCCAGGACAGGAAGATACACACACACATACATGGACTCCCCCCGGTCACCCTATCTGAGCTGCTGCATGCAGACAGGCGGACAGGCCAGAGAAAGGGGGACTTTGTGAGAGGGACTCATTATCCCCTCTGGGGACAAAGCCCGGCTTTTTCCAGGTTGCCTGCCAGGGGATTTCTTCCTAGCCGGAGCCTAACCTTGGTCCCCTGCCACGTGTTCATCCAGTCCCTGTCTCAAGGTCCTGTCCTCAGACGCTTGCCCGTGAAGGAGGGTCTGCAGGTGTGGGGCTGATGGAGCCCCTGAACCTGACCCCTTGGTGGATTTCTTTCTTTCTTCGATAACCAACTCTTCCTTCCTTCCTTCAATAACCAACTCTTCCTCCCTCCCTCCCTTGTCCAGATCGACCTTTGGACTGCCAAAATGAAGCCACTTTCTTTTAAAAGTGTATATATTTATTTTTAATACACAATAAAGAAAGACAACAAGATATTAAAATAAATAGCAAAGAAGACAACAACAACATTATGCCATAATACTCTCTGCACCCTTCACCCAGCAGGACAACGTGTCATTTATTTATTTTTTCAGTCCACAATTTATTTAACTTATAATTGTCCCCTCTTTCCAGAATGATGCATATATGAAGCCACGTTCTTGGCTTGGTCGTTGGCCAAGCTTAAGTCCTCAGTGGTACATGTTTCTGGCAGTCATCGGCAGACCAATAAATGGGTCAAATTCTGTCTCTCTCCGCATTCACACCATGTGTTGTCCACCAGTAGACCCCACTTGAGCGTGTTGGTCTTGAATTGAGGGACTCCAACCCTCAGCCTATTCAGGGTCCTCTGAGTGACGTAGGGGAGAGGTTGACTTCCTCAGCCATGTTCTCCTTTAATGCTCTTTTTTGTCTAGTGAGCTCCTTCCTCCATCTTCTAATTTGGTTTTCCTCTTGCGTACCCTCAAGGATTTATTTATTGTTTAAATTTGTATGGCCACCCACTCACCGAAGCGTCTCTAGGCACTCTTTCTGGATCTGAGTTAGCAGACTTGAGGCTCACCTCCATCCAGAGGATGTTGAGGGTCCTTCTTTAGCTTAGTTCTCTCGGCGTCTGCTGCTCCTTCTCTCCTGGTCTTAGGTTCAGCTTCTGAAGTACATGCAGCAAACCCATTGGTGTGGATTCACACCAGACCATGAAGAAGAACTTGATAGCAGTGCAAGGTCGGAAATGATCACTGGTGTTTCTTTCTGAGTTGTTAGACTTGAGGCTCGTTGTGTCCGTTCAGAAGGTGTCGCAGGTCCTTCTTTTGCTTAGTTCTCTCGGCGTCCACTGCTCCTTCTCTCCTGATCTTCAGTGGAGAGAAGCCCTTGGTGACTGATGGAGCTGGCTCTGGGCCTTGGGGGTTAAACAAGAAGAGGGTGGGTGGGCTACCTCAGAACCATGGCCTGGTGCAGAATCCGTCCTTATGGTCCAGCCTTGGTTCATCAGTCTTCCTCCAACCCTCTTTTCTGCTCCAGGCTTTTCTGGCCTGCTCTGCGAGGTTGACATCAACGAATGTGACCCGGACCCCTGCCACTACGGAACCTGCCAGGACGGCATCGCCAGCTTCAGGTGTTTATGCCAGCCTGGCTACACTGGCGGCCGCTGCGACATTAACATCAACGAGTGCCAAAGTCAGCCGTGCAAGAATGGCGGCACTTGCCAAGACAGAAACAACGCTTACACCTGCCTTTGCCTCAAAGGGACCGTAGGTGAGAACTGCCACAAGGTTGGCATCCAAGTTGCACCCCTGCCCCCGTCCCCGCAGACATCCTCTAGAGCAGGGCCCCCCAAACTTTTCGGGCCGTGGGCCGGTCATGAGATTCCTCCCACTAGAAGAAGAAGTAAAACGCGCCTTGCCATCTGTTTTGCAACAGGATGAGGTAGATTTTTAGGCTTCCATTTTCTCTGCTTAAACCAAGGGCGCCCAAACTATGGCCCATGGGCCGGATATGGCCCCTGTCATAAATTCACCCAGCCTGTTGCCCTTGCCACTCCCAGAAGCAGAAGTAAAAAGAGCCCTGCTCTAGAGCCCCATTGCGGTCATAGTTTGGAGGTTTCGGTGGTCCAAATGCTAGGTTTCCAAAACCTATGAGCTTTGCACTGAAGACTAGACCAGTGTGACGCATGCCCATCGCCTCATACCACATTCTGTTTTCATATTTCCAGCCCATGCCCACTTTTAATCAATTGGTTCATTCCCTGCACTCCCAATGTCTAGTCATGCCTGCCACATGGCCATAGAAACATCTGCAGAGGCAGACAGCGCTGGCTCTTGGGCTATAAATGGCGCTCAGCACTGAACCCTAGAGCCGGATACAACTGGCTTTTGAGTGAGGGAGATCTAGTCCTGGTGGACTATGGTGGCTTAGTGGTTAAGACGCTGAACTTGATGACTGGAAGGACGGCAGGTTGGCAGTTTGAGACCCGAGTGCTGCAAGACGGAGTGAGCTCCCGTCGTCTTGTCCCAGCTCCTGGCAACCTAGCAGTTCCAAAGCAAGAAATTGCAAGTAGATAAAGAGGTACCACTTTGGTGGGAAAGGTATCAGCATTCTGTGTTTCAGTGTCGAGTCATGCCTGCCACATGACCACAGAAATGTCTGCAATCGCAGACCACTGGCTCTTTGGCTATAAACAGAGATGAGCACTGAACCCTAAAGTTGGATACAACTGGCTTTTGATCAAGGGTGACCCTTGACCTTCTTTCCCAAAGGACCCAATTGTGAAATCAACTTGGATGACTGTGCCAGCAACACGTGCGCCTATGGCCAGTGCCTAGACAAAATCAACGGCTACGAATGTGCCTGTGAGCCGGGATACACAGGTGAGAAGGCCAGTCAAGGTGGGGAGGGGGAAAATGAGGGGTGTGACCTGGCCCAGCGGCCACGACCCCTGTGTGACCCCTGACCCCTGGTCTTTGGCTCCCCTTCCTCCCCCGCAGGTAGCATGTGCAACATCAACATTGATGAGTGCGCCAGCAACCCTTGCCACAACGGCGGCACCTGCCGGGACGGCATCAACGGCTTCACCTGCGTCTGCCCGGAAGGCTACCACGACGCCATGTGCTTGTCGGAAGTGAACGAGTGTAACAGCAACCCTTGCATCCACGGGAGTTGCCACGACGGATTGAACGGGTGAGTGGCACTTGTGGGGGCTGGAAGGAATGGGGACCCTCCTTACACCAGGGGTTGTTCCCAACCTTTTCAAGCCAAGGGCCGGGTCATCCTCTCTCAGCCAGCTTCAAGGGCCGGATGGCCATTTTGCCCTGCCTGCATGATGGGGGTGACAGCAAAACTGGGGCCAAACGGTGGAGAAATCCAAGAGCAAAAAAAACCAAAAACCGTTTGAGGCACAAAACAATATAATACAGGGTTTAATGAATATGGTTGATGGGACTTGGAGTCGCCTTGTGGGGCCTGCCAGAGGTAATGAACTCCTGTCAAAACCTCTCTCACTCGTTGTGTCCTTCTCTTTCCTACCAAAAGCTACAAATGTAATTGCGACCCGGGCTGGAGTGGGACAAACTGCGACGTTAACAACAACGAGTGCGAATCCAACCCTTGCATGAATGGCGGCACCTGCAGAGATATGACGAGTGCTTACGTCTGTACCTGCCGGGAGGGATTCAGTGGTAAGAGCCCTGGAACGGGGGAGGGGGGAGGGAGGGAGGAATGAATCGTGGGCCCTTGCTGTAGGACAGTGATGGCCAACCTTGGCACTCCAGCTGTTCTTGAACTTCAAATCTCAGAAGTCCTGATCAGCTGGAGTGCTGACTTGGGCCTTCTGGGAATTGAAGTCCAAAGAACACCTGGAGAACCAAGTTTGAGGAACCCTGGTCTACTGTAGAACACTGGTCTACTCTGGACCAGGGTTCCTGAAACTTGGCTCTCCAATCTCCAGGTGTTCCTGAAGTTCCATTCCCAGAAGGCCTGATCAGCAGATGTACTGCCTTGGGCTTCTGGGAATTGAAGTGCAAGGACACCTGGAGTGCCAAAGTTTCACCATCTTGCGTAACTCCTGGTGTGCGAAACTTGGTTGAGGGTGTTTGATGGTGCGTAGGATGCCGTTGTGCCCTGGGCTTGACCGTGGGTTGCTTCGTTGTCTCCCTCCAGGACCCAACTGCCAGACCAACGTCAATGAATGCGCTTCCAACCCTTGCCTGAACCAGGGGACGTGCATTGACGACGTCGCTCGCTACCAGTGCAACTGCCTCCCTCCCTACTCTGGTAAGAGAAGCTACCCCCCCCCCCCCTCTCTCTTTCCCACGTGTGAAGGACTTTACACTGCCATTCTCTATCTGCTGCCTGAAGCCGGTGGGTTTGGAGCCTGCAAAACCTGCCTGGGGTCCAGGGGGTCCTCCTTTGCCCTTTGCAACAGGCATTAACAAAAGTCTAGTCTCCACTACAGTGGCTCAAAGGATTAAGACGCTGAACTCTCTGACTGGAAGGTTGGAGTTGGATTCCCGAGTGCTGCACAACAGAGTGAGCGCCCATCTCTGTCCCAGCTCCTGCCAACCTAGCAGTTTAAAAGCAAGACATTGCAAGGAGATAAATAGGGACCACTTTGGTGGGAAAGGTAAACAGCATTCCATGTGTCCAGTTGTGCCTGTCAAATGACCACGGAAACGTCTGCAGAAGCAGACAGTGCTGGCTCTTCAGCTTTGAAACAGAGATGAGCACTGAACCCTAGCGTTGGATACAACTGGCTTTCAAGCCAGGGTGACCTTTACCTAATCCTGTGGTGCACTCCTAGTCCCCCTTTGTTCAGCATTCATTGGACCACATCTAGAGCCCTGGGTCCAATTCTGGGCACCACAC
The DNA here is from genome assembly GCA_035047345.1 of Bradypodion ventrale. Classification (NCBI taxonomy): domain Eukaryota; kingdom Metazoa; phylum Chordata; class Lepidosauria; order Squamata; family Chamaeleonidae; genus Bradypodion; species Bradypodion ventrale. The sequence continues at coordinate 4,958,564 of JAWDJE010000016.1, forward strand.
TTTAAGAATGATTTCTGCACAGGGGAGGAGGGGGTTGGAATGGATGGCCTCAAAGGGCCCCTTTTTCCCAACCTAAGAAAGAGGCAGAGAAATTAGATCAAGTTCAGAGAAGGGCAATAAGGAGGATCAACTGGAAAACCAAAATCCTAGGAGGAAAGATGGAATGAACGGGGCATGTTGAGCCTTGAGAAAAGGAAACACAGAGGGGAGAGGATGATGATAGACCTGAAAGATCATCATAAAGAGGAAGGGAAGGATTTGTTCTCCATCATCCCAGAGTAAAGGTAAAGGTCTCCCTTGCTCAAAGGCCAGTCGTATCCAACTCTAGGGTTCAGTGCTCATCTCTGTTTCATAGCCGTCTACATCTACAGACATTTCCATGGACATGTGGCAAGCATGACGACACTGGAGCACACAGAATGCTGTCACCTTCCCACCAAAGTGGTCCCTATTTAGTTACTTGCAATTTCTTGCTTTCAAACGGCTAGGTTGGCAGGATCTGGGACAGAGGACGGGAGCACGCTCCTGGGAACCGAACTGCTGACCTTCCGCCTCCAAGTCAGCATCTTAGCCACTTGAGCCACTGCAGAGTGCAGGGCACGTAATAAGAGGCTCAAAGTACAGAAATTATTGTCAGAAATTACTCTGGGTTGAAAGGATTTTTGCTGGAGAAACTCCATTCAGGGGACACCCAAATGAGTCTCCTTTCATGTTTCCTAAGATCTTTTCCCCACCAAACTGGTCCCTATTTATCTACTTGTAATTTCTTGCTTTGGAACTGCTAGGCTGGCAGGAGCTGGGACAGAGACGGGCACTCAATCCGTCATTCAGTACCCGGGTCTCAAATTGCCAACTTGCCAGCCTTCCAGCTAACGAGACGAGCTTCTTAACCACTGGGGGCCACCACTGCAGCCCCTTTGCCCTTTGGATGAGCAATTTGGAGTTTTGCCGGGGTTTGGATTTCTGCTGAGCCCGTTCCTTTTCGGCCCCTTTTCCTGCTTCCTCTCGCTGCACAAAATGGCAACAGGGACACAATGGGAGGAAGCCATGACGGCTTTCCTGCCTTCCATGGTTGCCGTGGGAACAGGCTGCAGATGCAGGGCCCAAAGAGGCCCAGGAAAACAGAGCAGGCCTGTTGATGGATGATATGGGCTGGGAAAGAAGATAACCCTCTTGGGAGGGAGGGGTGTGCGCACGCGCGTGTATGTGTGCGCGCGTGGAGCTATGGGGTTTGGTCTGGGTTCCTCAAACTTGGCTCCCCAGGTGTTCTTGGACTTCAATTCCCAGAAGCATGTCAGCACGCCTGTGGATCGGGGCTTCTGGGAATTGAAGTCCAAAAACATCTGGAGAGCCACATTTGAGGAATCCAGCCTAGACCGGGGATTGCCAATCTTGGTTCTCCAGGTATTCTTGGGCTTCAATTCCCAGAAGCCCCGATCGACAGGTGTGCTGACTTATGCTTCTGGGAATTGAAGTCCAAGAACATCTGAAGAACTCTGTTCCCAGAAGCATAAGTCAGCACACCTGTCGATCGGGGCTTCTGGGATTTGCAGTCCAGGAACATCTGGAGCGCCAGGTTTGAAGAACCCTGGACTTGGTAAACAGGAAACCCTGTTGGACCTGGAAGTGAAGAGAAATGCAAGTCAAAAGTTGACTTTCCCCTCTCAAATACGGGTTCCCTCTGCCCGTGTCCTTTGCAGAAGAAGTTTCCAATTTCCACCACATGAATGTGAAGCTGTTCAGGGCTTCTTTGCAAATCCCACCTTTTCCACAACGACCCTCAGCAGGTTAAGTCTTTTTTTTTTTTGTGGGGGTGGGGGGCTGTCATTAAGATAGCCCAGAGACCATGTAGTGATGGTGGGGAGACCTCAGGCAAGGCCCAAAGTGGATTGATTTTGCTCTTTCCAACACCAGGGCCGACCTGCAGGGAAGTGCTGGCGCCGTGCGCGGAGGGTCCCTGCAAGAATGGTGGAGAGTGCGTGGAGTCGGAGGACTACGAGAGGTTCATGTGCTCCTGTCCTTCCGGGTGGCAAGGTAAGATAGTTTGGGGGAGGGGGGCCAGGGGCGCATGGAGAGGTTTGAAGTACATTTTTAGCTCAGAATTGTGCCCTTGTCGCGCAGTGGTTAAACAACTGTCCTTCAACCAAAAGGTTGTGAGTTCAATCCTGAGAAGGGATCAAGGTTGACTCAGCCTTCTCCTTTAACCTTTACTATTCTTTTGAGTTACAACTTAAGTAATCAATGGAATATCAGGATAATAATTTAAAAGGAAGATATATGCATACACACACACAGTAGAACCCCAGACAACGACGCGATCGGACAACATTAAAACCGCATAACGACACTATATTTTTTTGAAAAGTCATGCACCGGATAACGACATTGCATCCGATGCATCATGTTTGATCTCCTACCTTTCCACGCTGGTTGGGGACGGAAAAAAAATGCCATTTTTTATAATAGTTGCGGCCACCATTTTGATTTTTTTTGTTTTGGACTACAATTCCCAGAAGCTGAAGCAAAACAAAATGGAAATGGCAGCCGCAACTATTATCAGCTGTTGCTCTGCACAGGAAGGTGCTAGGAAGGCTGGAATAGCTCCCCCAAGCCCCTTCTGGTAGGGGCCAGAGAGCCAGAAACAGGGACCCAAAAATGGTGATTTTCTTTTCTCGTGTGTGTGTGTGTACACATACATACATACATACATACATACATACATACATACATACATACATACGTACTAGCAGGGCTACACGGTATTGGCCGGGTGGGGGAGCCAACCCTGGGCAAAGAGCGACCCAGGCAGGCCCCCCGGGGCCTCTGTAGTAACTTACTTTTGTGCACCTGCGCGTTGGTCTCTCGGTGGTCCCGTGGGCGCTGGACAGGCCCATACAACACCCACCCATGACGCACCCGCACAATACACACACACAAAACACACACATGCCACACAACACACACAAACGACAGACATCACACACACGACACAACCTACACACAACCCACTCCTACCACTGCCACACACGGCACAGCACACTCGCACAACACACACTGATACTCAACACACCCACACAACGCACCCACATAAAACACACCCCACACAGACACGCACCACACTTTTACATCTTTTACATCTGCACCCCCACCCCCGGGACTCTCGCCCACCCAAGGCCTGGGTGGGCAGAAGAGGAGCCGTTAGGGCCCTGTGCATGTGCTATGACATGTGAACCGTCTTGAGTCGTCCCAGGGCGAGGAAGGCGGTACTGTATATTAATATATAAATAAATAAGATGAACACGCTCGTACAACACAGACACACCCACCCATTACCCTGTCTTGGTGCCAGCCCCACCCATCTCCAGCGTCGCTGCAGCCTGGGGTGTCTGTTGGCAGAGCAGGCCCTGGGCTGGGCTTGGGATGCCTGAGAGGGAGCCCTGGAGGCAGATGGAGGGCAGGTAAGGTTGGCCCACCTTACCTGGCGACGTCCACATGCCGGAGGGGGAGGCACCCAAAAGCACTCCCTCTGGCACCTGCCTCTCCATGTGTGTCTAGCAATGGGGTGGCGGACGAAGCCGCAGGGCCGGTTGCATCTTGCAGCGGGAGGGGCAATGGCAGTGCAGGTTCTGCGGCGGGGTAAGGGCTGCCACGCTAATCAACCGGTGCTGCCATTGCTCCTCCCGCCGCAAGATGTGACCGGCTGGGCGGCTTCCTCCGCCACCCCATTGCTGGCCGTGCGCGGAGAAATGCGCGCTGGGGCAGGGGTGGTTTCAGCTGACTGGCTGTCCCACCTCCCTCCCAACTCGCGGGTCCTCCTAGCTGGTCCTCCCCGCAGGTCCTCCTAGCTGCTGGCTGAGGTGTCCCCCAGGAGGGAGGAGGAGTCAGGCCGAGGTGGCCGCTGGCCTGAGTGAGGCAAGACGGGATGGGCGGTCAGGCAGGGGCTGCCCACGCCACCGCCTGACGCGGGCCCGGGGACCGCGTCCTCCGGCCGAATTGGCAGCGAGTTGAGTGGAGGCTCCCAACCCGGGAGGCGGCACTACGCATGCGCGGGAATCGCTGCAAGAGCAGAAGCCTGCCTGGAGTTCCCGGCGGTGGCACTGCCTGAAACTCCAGGCAGGCTTTTGCGACTGCCGATTCCCGCGCATGCGTAGTGCTGCTTCCCCTGCGATTGCATGCTGCCGGTGTGTGGGTGGGTGGTCTTTTGAGGCCAGTTTTCATGGAGAAGGACCCTGAGGAACGCTGCCGGTACCCCGCGCCGGACTGGCCAAGCGCTCAAGGGGCGCGAGTTTCTAGGGCGGTGTGGGCCAAGGTGGCGTGGCGTTTCACTAACAAACGCGACAACACTTTGGTTTTATATAGATATAGATAGATAGATATTAGAGAGAGAGAGATATATACACACATGCACCGATTGTGCTATAACTTGGCACACACCTACTTTGGGCCAGAGAGATGGTCGTGGCGGTGGTCCGGCGGGCAGTTTGGGGGTTTGTGTCCCCCAAAAAGGGTTACCAATGGGGCACCGACACCCGCTGGGGAAAATGGCCAGGGAAGGTGGTACCGCGCATGCGCGATGTCCATGCATGCACAATGGTCCGCACAAGCAATGCGGCCTCCCCAGCGCACCAGGCGACAGCGTGCTTGTGCCTGCGTATGTGTCCCAACGCCCGTCTGGGGCTCTGTGCCCGTGAACCCCACCAGCGGAAAACACGGACGAGGCAGGCAGCTCGGCCCATGCATGACCATCCGCATGCACTAAACGGACTCCCCAGCAGCCCAGGCGGAAGCGTGTGTGCGGTGGTGCATGTGCAACGCACGACGCTGCTGCTTCCAACATGGCGGCAGAGATTATGGGAAAAGAAGGCACCGCGAGGAGCGGCAGCACCGCATGCCCTGGCCCAGCAACGGCCTGGAGGTGGCCATGGTGAGGGCTGGCAGTGCTGACTGGGGACCGACCACCCCCGCCGCACGGTCGTGCCTGCTGCACCGGCAGCTGAGCAGGCCCCATGCCGGGCCCCACACGCTTCGGAGGGAGCCCGTGGCGCCTGGACGACAGGGGCGCCAGACCCTGCCTGGCCAGGTAAGCGCAGGGACAAACCCCCGGGCAAGGCCGGGTAATCGGTGTGTGTGTGTGTGTGTGCATGTGAGATGTTAAGATTTAGATGATTGGTTTAAAGTAGGGATTCCCAACCTTTTCAAGCCGAGGGCCGGGTCATGCTCTCTTAGTCAGCTTTGAGGGCCAGATGGCCATTTTGCCCTGCCTGCACGATGGAGATGGCTATTGTGTCCCAACAGCTTCAAATGGGTGGCCATTTTTTTCCTCGAATACCCTTGGAGGGGTATGAAATGGCGCAATGGGACGGATCTGGACCACAGGCCTTAGGTTAGAAACCTCTGATTTAAAGAAATGAAGTTTGGACTTCAGTGGGGGCAGGAGCTTGTATTGATGTCCTTCGCTGAAACTGTGCTTTCCAGGGCAAACCTGCGAGATTGACATCAATGAGTGCGTGAAGAATCCGTGTCGGAATGGAGCCACGTGTCAGAATACAAACGGCAGCTACCAGTGTGTCTGTCGGCCTGGATTCACTGGCCATGGCTGTGAAACGGATATCGACAACTGCCAGCCCAGTAAGTGATGAAAGCGGGCCACAAGATTCCAGTCCCCTTTATGAGATCCAATTCCCTTAAAAGTGACCCACGTCCCAAAGTTTGGGACGAGAGGAAGTTGTGCGGAGGGTTTAATGGAACAACGTGTTTGCAGACTGAATAGTATGAGCCCTGGTAGCACAGGGGTTAAACTGCTGTCCTGCAGCCAGAATGTTGTGAGTTCGACCCTGACCAGGGCTCAAGGTTGACTTAGCATTTTGTCCCCATTAACATGCTGGGGATCCATTTGACTGACAAAGGATGGAAGAGGCTGAAGCAACCTTGAGCCGTGGTCAGCATTGAACTCACAGCCTTCTGGCTGTAGTCCAGTAGGTTAACCCCTGCGCTACCAGGGCTCCTGGAACGCACACTCAGCCTGCCCCGGTTCCCTCCCTTCAGATCCTTGCCACAACGGTGGCTCCTGCACCGATGGCATCGACCGCTTCTTCTGCGACTGCCTGCCTGGCTTCCAGGGCTCTATGTGCGAGCAGGATGTGGACGAGTGTGCCAGCAACCCCTGCCGGAACGGGGCAAACTGCACCGACTGTGTCAACAGCTACACCTGCACCTGCCCCTCTGGCTTCAGCGGGATCCATTGCGAGCACAACACCCCAGACTGCACGGAGAGGTATGTCTTGCCCATGGGAAAACACCGGGCCCATCAAAATGCGTTTGGTATGGGCGCCCGCCCTGGGCACTAAAGCGAGCCAGTGTTTGGCACTCTGCCGTCTGTGTGAATGACAGACATCTTGGTGAGAAACAGTTTGCTGGCCTTGCATCACGGGCAGGTGTCTGCAAACCAGGTTCTCTAGGTGTTCTTGGATTTCAGTTCCCAGAAGCCCAAGCCACCACACCTGCTGATCAGGGCTTCTGGGGATGGAAGTCCAAGAACATCTGGAGAGCCAAGTTCGAGGAACCCTGGAATAGACTCTACTGCCAGCAACTCAATGCTGATCGTCAGGCAGCGGTTAACTCACCTGACCACCCTGAGGACTTATAACCTTGGCTAGCCAACTCCACAGGGAAGAAAGGGTGAGGGTTCCCAACTGGATTAAATGGTCCCACTTGAGTCCACCTTGATGGAGGGCAGCAGCTTCATCCATCCTGGCCTTGGGTTAGGAGGACTTTGCGTGCTAAAAGGGCTCAGGACCAGAAAGTGATCCATGGAACTGGATCAGTGGTATGATGGGTGTCACGCTGCAATGTGGAAGCAGATAAAAGCCCACTTCATTATATTGCTCCTAGGACAATCTTCATGGGTGATCGCAATGAGGATCGTCAATATTCAGAATCAGATATGGCACAGGGAGAATTCTCATTGCTAGATGATTATATCATCTGGCTTGTGTAGCCTAAGGAGTCGGCCATTATACAGATCTATTGACAATCAGTATAGTAGATGTAGTCTTTTAGGGAGTAAGAGATGGTTCATTAGGAACGTTAGGTAGGGTGGGGGGTCACGTTCCCACTTGGGCTTCCTGCACCACATCCGAATCCCCTTCTCTTCTTTCTCAGTTCCTGCTTCAACGGGGGGACCTGCGTAGACGGCATCAACACCTTCACCTGCGTCTGCCCACCTGGCTTTACGGGCATCTACTGTGAACACGACATCAACGAGTGTGACTCCAGGCCCTGCTTAAATGGCGGCACGTGCCAGGACAGTTATGGGACGTACAAGTGCTTGTGCACTCAGGGTTACACTGGAATCAACTGCCAGGTAAGGGGAAGGTGTGTATGTGTGTGATAGATGGGTAGGTGGGTGGATGATTGGATTGGATTGAAAGGTGGATGGATGAATGGGTAGAAGCTTGGATTGGATTGAAGGGTGGATGGATCAATGGATAGATATTGGATTGGATTGAAGGGCGGATGGATCAATGGATAGATAGATGGATGGATGCTTCGGATGGATTGAAGGGTGGCTGGATCAATGAATAGATTAATGGATGGATGCATGGATCAATTAATGGATGGATGGATGCTTGGGTTTGATTGAAGGGTGGATGGATCGATGGATGGATGCTTGGGAAGGATTGAAGGGTGGATGAATCAATGAATAGATGGATGGATCCTTGGGTTGGATGGATGGATCAATTAATGGATGGATGGATGCTTGGGTTGGATTAGATTAAGAGTGGATGGATCAATGAATAGAGAGGGTTGGATCAATGAATAGATAGATGGATGGATGCTTGGGTCAGATTAGATTACGGGTGGATGGATCAATGAATAGAGGAGGTTGATTCAATGAATAGGTAGATGGACGAATGCTTGGGTTGAATTAGATTAAGGGTGGATGGATCAATGAATAGATAGATGGATGGATCAATGAATAGAGGTGGATGGATCAATTAATAGATAGATGGATGAATGATTGGGTCGGATTAGATTAAGGGTGGATGGATCAATGAATAGAGGTGGATGGATGGATGCTTGCTTGGGTTGGGTTGGGTTGGGTTGGGTTGAAGGGTGGATAAATTGATAGATACAGTGATACCGCATACAACGTCCAAACTTGGTTCCACAAGTTTGGACTTTATACGGATTTGGACTTTGTATGAGGCATGCAAAATCCTAGCCACGATGCCTCATACAATGTCTAAATCCTTGCCGCGATGCCTCATACAACGTCATTTCCATAGAGATACATTGTACTGTAACAGCACAGACTTCAGGGCAAAGTCAAGGAAACAGATAGGAAACTGACAGAACTTTAAGAAATCATTGTCTAAAGGCTAAAAACATTACAAAAACTTGTAAAACATCCCTGATTGTCCAAGAACCTGAAGAATGCTGCAAAAATCCCAGGAATGCTTCTAAAAATTCTGATGAAAAAATTCAAAAAAATCCAAAATTGCGCTCAAAACCACTCCTAAACACTCTTTGCCTCTTGCAAAACCCACAAGAGCAATGCACGCATGTGTCCTGCCTTTTATACTGCCCAGGCACAATGCAACCTGGGAAAACCCCAATGCCTCATACAACGTCACACAACTTCGTATGAGGCAACTTTTTTCAAGGAATTAGGCGATGTATGAATCCGATGTTGTATGTAGCAGACTTTGTATGAGGTATTACTGTATAGGATTGGATTGGATTGGGTGGATGGATAGATGATTGGATTGCATTCTTCTCCTTGACCCCCAGAACCTGGTGCGCTGGTGCGATTCCTCTCCCTGCAAGAACGGAGGCAAGTGCTGGCAGATCAACAACCTCTATCGCTGCGAGTGTCCCAGCGGCTGGACAGGCATCTACTGCGACGTCCCCAACGTCTCCTGCGAGGTGGCCGCTCAGCAGCAAGGTGGGTCCCACCCTGGCTCTTGGGCTTCCCTCTGTTGACGCTCCTGTGCCAGACCAAGAGAGGAGGAGGAGGAAGGGTCAGACAGGGGCCCATCTCCCCCTCCAGGGTCTTTTGGGGGGGCAGGGAGAACCCAGGGTGAAGGTTTCCACTGGCAAGGGAATGCAGCCAGTCAAAGGGCTGGGCAGAGTTGTCCGAAGTCCAGGCTCTGCACCAGACAGATCTTCCTGGGGGCGTGAAGACATCACTGAGTCTCACTGGGTTGCTGCCGCCACACCCGCTTGGTCACGAGTGGCACAAACATTAAACTGCTTTGCAAGCCAAAGGGTGTGATTTCGATCCTGGCCAGAAATCAAGGTTGAATCATCCTCTTCCATCCTTCCCCGCTGGGTAAAATGCATCCCCAGCATGTTAGTGAGGGCAAATTGCTCATTAACTTGTGAACCACCCAGAGACGGTCCCAAGTGCTATGAGGTGGGATACCCCTCTATCACAGGGGTGCCCAAACATTTTGGGCCATGAGTCAGTCACGTGGTTCAGGGGGCCGGTCATTTTGGCCCATGGGCCGGATCCAGCCCCTGACACCAATTCATCCGGCCACCAAAGCCCTCATTGCTTTTAGAAGCGGAAGTAAAACACGCCCATACGGGCTCATTTTATTTCTGCTTCCGAGAGCTTCGTGGGCTGAATGAATTGGAGTCAGAGGCAGGATCTGGCCCATGGGCCATAGTTTGGGCACCCCTGCTCTATCAGGTTCTTCTTCATGGTCCTTTTGAATCCACACAAATGGATTCTCCAGTTCTTCTTCATGGTCTCTGTGAATCCACACGTATGCGTGCAGTAAACCCATGCGTGTGGATTTACAGCGGACCACAAAGAACAGTTACAGGTAAGCCACCTGTCCTTATAGAGCCCTGGTGGTGCAGGGGTTAAAACTGCTGTCCTGCAACCCGGAGGTTCGATCTGGACCGTGGCACAAGGTTGACTCAGCCGTCCATCCTTCCCAGGTGGGTAAAATGAGTCTCCAGCATGTTAAGGTGGGCAAAATGCTAATTATATACAGTGGTACCCCGCTTAAAGAGCATAATGCGTTCCACGGGATTGCTCTTTAAGCAAGTTTGCTCTTTAAGTGAAATACCATTGTAAGTGACCCATTGTGACTCCTAGTGGGGAGGATTGTGAACCCCGATTTAGTTGTTAAGTGAGTTTTTGGTTGGTTTTAGTTGTTAAGCGAGGCAACCATTCAGAGAGAATTCTGCTCTTTAAGTGAGTTAGTCTCTAAGCAAGGCACTCTTTATGCGAGGTTTTACTGTAAACTCGAGTATTAGCTGACCTGAATATAAACCAAGGTACCTAATTTTGACATGAAAACCCAGGTAAATAGATTGACCCGAGTATAAGCCAAGGATGGGAAATGCAGCATTTACTAGTGAGTTTCTATAATCAACATACATGAAAATATGGTAAAATTAATTAAATTGTTGGCACATCTCATCTCAGTCCAGCACTGTTCTGGGACCCTCGTGGTCATTGACCCGAGTATAAACTGAGTCCCCTTTTGGGGGCTAAAAAACTTGGCTTACACTTGAGTATATACGGTAACTTGTGAAGGCACTTAAGCGCTTATATGGGGGCAGGATAGAAGTGTCATGGCTATTGATTTGCAGGGCTGGACGTCACCCTCCTATGCCGCAATTCCGGCATCTGCATCAACCGAGACAACACCCACTTTTGCCACTGCCAGCCCGGCTACACCGGCAGCTACTGTGAAGAGCAGGTGGACGAGTGTGCCCCCAACCCCTGCCAGAATGGGGCCACCTGTACCGACTATCTGGGAGGCTACTCCTGCGAGGTAGGCCAGCCGGCCGGGACGGTCCAATGAGTCCCCAGCATGTTTATGGGGGCAAAATGTGAATTAAGAGTGCCCGTCTCCATCCCAGCTCTTGGGGACATGAAATGAGCCTCATTTGGGCGTCCCCTGAGTGGAGTTTTTCCAGCAAAAATCCTTTCAACCCAGAATAATTTCTGACACAACATTATTGTTGTTGTTGTTGTTGTTGTTGTTATTATTATTATTATTATTTCTGCTTCTATGCTCTATCACATTCTTCTTTTTTGTGGGCTGTGTGAATCCACATGTTTACACACAGTAAACCCATTCATGTAGATTCACAGAGACCACGAAGAAGAAGAAGAACAGTTACAGGTAAACCAGCTCTCCTTATAGAACCCTGGTGACGCAGGGGTTAAACTGCTGTCCTACAGCCATAACATTGTGAGTTCGATCCTGACCAGGACTGAAGACTGAAGTCATCCAAATGAGTCTCTAGCACAGGGGTACCCAACCTAAGGCCCGTGGGCTGGATCCAGCCCAGGGCACAATTACATGTGACCCCCCCCTCCAAGGGCATTCAAGAAACAAAATGGCCACCACTTTGAAGCTGTTGGCACAAAATGCCCATCCCCATCGTGCAGGCAGGGCAAAATGGCTGTCCAATCCTTGACTGAGAGAGCGCGACCCGGCCCTGGCTTGGAAACGTTGGGAACCCCTGCTCTAGTATGTTGGGGCAAATAACTGATTGCCTTGTGAACTGCTGCTCAGAGGGTGCACTAAGCGCTTATATGGGGGCAATGTATAGAAATGTGATTGCATTTTGATGGCTTTTTATATCCTGAACATTTTGGTTGGGGCTTGTGTTGTTATGTGGGTTGGCTTTGAAAGAGAAGGAAGAAGTAGATAGAATCTGTACGATGGCCGCAGCCAGTAGCCACCGCAAATGGCCGGTTGCGGGGGGCGAATCCTTACTGGGGTCCTTCCTGTTCTCCTCTAGTGCGTTGCAGGCTACCATGGGGCCAACTGCTCTGAAGAGATCAACGAATGCCTCTCCCACCCCTGTCAAAACGGCGGGACTTGTATCGACCTCACCAACACCTACAAGTGCTCGTGTCCACGAGGAACCCAAGGTAAAGTGGACCAGGATCGCTGGGGCTGGGGGGCGGGAGCTGCGCTCAGTGGTGGTGGTGGGCTACCATCCTGGGCTTCTCTCTGGGTAACAGGCGGACGCCTGGCTGCTTCCGCCGGTCAGTGCTGAGCCCCGGCTGCTCACCAACCCACCGCGAAGGTGAAGAGCCACTTTGAGGTCTCGGTGGAAAACAGCAGGATTTGGGTTTGGGGCAGAGAGGCCTTCCAGATGCTGTTCTTGGACTTCAATTCACAGAAGCCCAACTCAGCACTCCAGCTGATCAGGACTTCTGGGAATTGAAGTCCAAGAACATCTGGAGTGCCAACCAGGGGTCCTCAAAGTTGTCTCTCCAGGTGGTCTTGGACTTCAATTCCCAGAAGCCCAAGTCAACACACACCTGCTGATCTGGGAATGGCAGCAACATTAGCCATTCCTGGACTACAGGGATCTGCTCTTAACTTTCTCCCCTTCTTTGCCACCTCCTCCTCCTCCATCTCCTCCTCCGGGCCTAGAGGAGGGAGGGGCCTGCAAACTGGGCTCTCCAGGTGTTGTTTGGATTTCAATTCCCCGACGCCCAAGTCAGAACTCCTGCTGATCCAGGGCTTCTGGAGAGCCATGTTTGCTGACCTCTGCCTTAGAAGCAGCGGCCAAAAGGCAAACAGGAAGTCTGCTGTAGTTGTGGTTCATGGCATGAGCGATTGTGGTCTGTCTCCCCCTGGCAGAGAGAGCTTGGCTAGAGAGCCATTGCTCAGCCCGACATCCTTTGCCCCTGTTGGCGCCCCCCCTCCCCTAGCCCAGGCAGAGCTTTGCATAGCCCCAAAATGGTGAACCTTGGCACTCCAGGTGTTCTTGGACTTCAGTTACCAGAATCCCAAGTTCTGCACAAATGGGTTGACTGCACGTGTGATTTCACAGAGACTTGGGCTTCTGGGAGTTGAAGTCCAAGAACAGTTGGAGTGCCAAGCTTGGCCATCCCTGGCCTAGCCTCCTATTCAATCCCTGGAGTCCCACCTGGTTGGTTTGCAAACCTCTCTTCTTCTGCCCCAGGGGTGCACTGTGAGATCAACGTGGACGACTGCAGCCCGTCCTCGGATGCCGCCAGCCTAGCCCCCAAGTGCTTCAACAACGGCCAATGCATGGACCTCGTGGGCGGCTACCACTGCCGCTGTTTGCCGGGCTTTGTTGGAGAGCGCTGCGAGGGGGACATCAATGAGTGCCTCTCCAACCCCTGCGACCCGCGAGGTACCCAGAACTGCGTGCAGCGCATCAACGATTATAAGTGCGAGTGCCGGCCAGGCTATTCAGGTGAGGAGATATGGAGGAGCCCTTGAGCGCTTTCTTTCATTACTCTTGCTTCTTCTTTCGTGTCCTGGTCAAACTTTCAACGGCCAAAATGAAGCCACTTTCTTGGCTTTGCCGTTGACCAAACCCCAGTCCTCATTGGTGCAGGTTTCTGGCAGTCATCGGCAGGCCAGTAAATGAGCCAATGGATTCTGTCTCCACATTCACACAACATGTTGTTGTCCACCACCAGCCTCTACTTGAGCCTGTTGGTCTTGCATTGAGGGACTCCAACCCTCAGCTTATTCAGGGTCCTCCAAGTGACGTTGTAGGGGAGGTTGAGTTCCTCAGCCATCTCCTCCTTTAATGTTGTTCCCTGTCCAGTGAGCTCCTTTCTCCATCTTCTAATTTGGTTTTGCTCTTGCGTACCCTTAAGAGTGTTTGTTCTTGCCATAAAGCTCTTCCTGGATCTGAGCTTTATGGACTTGAGGCTCATCTCTGTTCAGAGGACGTCGAGGGTCCTTCTCTTGCTTAATTCTCTTGGTGTCCACTGCTGCTTCTCTCTTAGTTCTCTCAGCGTCTGCTGTTCCTTCCCTCCTGATCTTAGGTGGAATGATACCAACCAGAGTGTCTATCTTCTCACCTGGTGTAGCTTTGAGGCAATCCTGTCACTCTGTTGGAGGCTGATGGGCCTTCTTTGTCCCTCGCTTGCTTTACAGGCCGACACTGCGAGACGGTGGTGGATGGCTGTCAGAAGAATCCCTGCCGGAATGGAGGCACCTGTGCGGTGGCCAGCAACACGCAGCACGGCTACATCTGCCGGTGCCCCCCGGTGCGTCTCACGCATGTGGTACCAAGGGAAAGGGGATGGGAAGGGGACCATGGCAGGGGTAGAAGGTCTGGGGCACGGGTGGCCTTCCAGAGATGGAACAGGAGAGAGACATGAGGTTGTCTCTGGGGGGAAGCCGGTCTGCCTCAGCACCTCCTCCGGTCTTGCACTGACCGGTCAATCTCTCCAGCCCTAAAGGACAGTGGGGCTAAGGACAGGGGACCCTGGTGCTTCCCGCTTCCCTTGTGCAACAAGGCTTTACCTGTCCCTTACCTGTACTAGCAGCCTTTTCTTTGGTCAGAGAAAGCAGGCAGCCCAGTCACAGCCAGGACCCTTCGTTTCCTATGGGAGGACCCTCAGACCAGGTCATATGACCACAGTCCAGGACACCTCTGTGTCAGCTGAGGGATGGAGAGTTCCTGGAATAGGAAAGCGGAGGAAAAGGAGGAGGAACCAAGATTGTTCCCTCCAAACATTATATCAGTTATACACCGAGTTATGCAACCTCGGCTCTCCAGGTGTTCTTGGACTTCAATCTCCAGAAGCCCTGATCAGCAGGTGTGTGGATGGGAATGGAAGTCCAAGAAGATCCTGGAGAGCCAAGTTTCAGGATCCCTGGTCAACTCTATGACCTTAGCACATAGGTCAGCACACCTGGTTCTCCAAGTGTTCTTGGACTCCAGTTCCCAGAAGCCCTGATCAACAGGTGTGCTGAGTTGGGTCTTCTAGGAATTGAAGTCCAAGAACATCTGGAGAGCCACATTTGCTGACCCCTGGTCTGGAGGGAAGTCAGAAGCGATTTGATTGCATGTAATTTTCCCCTTAACAGTTGGTAAGGGCTATCAACTGTGGCTTACTTAAACTAATATTTAGGAGGCTGGTATTGTTTTCTACATGATATAACCTCAACTGATCACTGGGGCAAAACTTAAAGTTCTGCTATTTGAGACACATCCAAGTAGGAAATACCTTATTTCCTTTTCCTTCATTCCCTACAAGAGCTTCCTTCCGTGACAGCATATCTGGTTTCTAACAATACAAAACCAAACAAAAAATACCAACAGCCTTTGGCAACTGTGTCTACCAATGGTATAGACCCACAGCGACGAACCTTGGTACTCCAGCTGTTCTTGGACTTCAATTCCCAGAAGCCCTGATTAGTTGGTGTGCTGATTTGGGCTTCTGTGAATTGAAGTACAAGAACACCTGGAGTGCCAAGGTTGACCATCACTGGTATAGACCAGGGTTCCTCAAGTGTGGCTCTCCAGATGTTCTTGGACTGCAGTTCCCAGAAATCCTGATCAGCAGGTGTGCTAATACCTGGAGAGCCAAATTTGAGAAGCCCTGGCCTAGAAGATCAGGTCTATCCTATTTAAGAAGACTGGTGGTTGGATGAGGGTTCCTCAAACTTGGCTCTACAGATTTTCTTGGACTTCAGTTCCCAGAAACCCAATCAGCAGGCGTGCTGACTTGGGGCTTCTGGGAATTGAAGTCCAAGAACACCTGGAGCGCCAAGGTTGGCCACTCCTTATCCTATACACCAGAGCAGGGTTCCTCAAACATGGCTCTCCAGATGTTCTTGGACTTCAATTACCAGAAGCCTTGATCAGCAGGTCTGCTGACTTAGGACTTTTGGGAAATTGAAGTCCAAGAAAACCTAGAGTGCCAAGGTTCTCCACCACTGGTATAGACCAGGATTCCTCAACCATGGCTCTCCAGGTGTTTTTGGACTTCAGTCCCCAGGTGTCCTGATCTGCAGGAGTGCTGACTTGGGGCTTCTGGGAATTGAAGTCCAAGAACCACCTGAAGAGCCTGGTCCAGTCTAGCCGAGGAAGGGACCCTCTTTCTCACTTTCCCTCCTTCTCTCTCCCCAGGGCCTGGACGGGGCCACCTGTGAGAACGACCTGCGCAGTTGCGGGACTCTGCGCTGCCTGAACGGGGGCACCTGCGTCTCCTCCCTCAAGCGCTCCCGGTGCTTGTGTGGCCCTGGCTTCACGGGTCCCGAGTGCGAGTTCCCTCTCAACAGCCCGTGCCACTCGGGCCCCTGCTACAACGGGGGCACCTGCGAGGCCACCAAGGAGGCCCCACACTACCGCTGCCGCTGCCCGGTCAACTTCAACGGGCTCAACTGCCACTTCCTGGACTATGCCTTTGGCGGGGGCATTGGGCAGGACACCACCCCACCGCCCTTCGAGGAGGAGTGCGAGATCCCCGGCTGCCCCAGTCAGGCGGGCAACAAGATCTGCGACACCAAGTGCAACAACCATGCGTGCGGCTGGGACGGCGGCGACTGCTCGCTCAACTTCAACGACCCCTGGAAGAACTGCTCCCAGTCGCTGCAGTGCTGGAAGTACTTCAACGACGGGAAATGTGATGGCCAGTGCAACAACACTGGCTGCCTCTACGATGGCTTTGACTGCCAGAAGGTGGAAGGGCAGTGCAAGTAAGTGTCCCTTTAGTGCCCCCATGGGGTGGTGGTCCAGGAGGGAAGCAGCGTGTGAGGTTGGGCAGAGAACCAATGTCCTTGGATTTTGTCTTGGTCTGTTAAATCAGGGATTCTCAATCTTTGGCCCGCAGCACCATTTCATGTGGCCCCTAGTACTTCCTCCACCACACCCGGAAGTGCCGTGTGATGGAGGAAGGGCAAAATGGCCGTCTGGCCCCCAAAGCTATCTGAGGGAGCATGACTTGGCCCCCAGCTTAAAATGGTGGTTGAGAACTCCTGTTTTTGACTTTGACCTGGCCAGGGTCGCCCAAGGCCACAAAGTGGAGTTGGCATCTTTGTGGCCAAGCCAAGTTCTCCTATTATCCCTGCCCTTCTTATGTATTGACTCATGGGACACAGAGTGGCCTAACTGCCTTCTTCCCCTCCCCCCTCCCAGTCCTGTCTACGACCATTACTGCAAGGACCACTTTTCGGATGGCAACTGCGACCAGGGCTGCAACAATGCCGAGTGCGAGTGGGACGGCCTGGATTGCGCCCACCACGTGCCAGAGCGCTTGGCCGAGGGCACCCTGGTGGTGGTGGTCTTGACGGCCCCCGAGGTCCTGAGGAACAGCTCGCTCAACTTTCTGCGGGAGCTGAGCCGCGTCCTGCACACCAACGTGGTCTTCAAGAAGGATGCGGCGGGCGAGTATATGATCTTCCCTTACTACGGGAACCCGGAGGAGCTGAAGAAGCACCAGTTCAAGAAGTCCGTGGCGGAGGAGAGCTGGTCGGACGTCTCTGGCACCCTACGGAGAGTGAAGACGTCGCTCTACACCCGGTTCAGCGGGAGGCAGAGGAGGGAGCTGGAGCAGGTCTCCCCGTGCGGGTAAGGCCGGGTGGCCGGGCGCATGGAAATGGCCTCTGCTAAGCAAAGCAAACACACTTCTCTAGCTCTGCCCCACTTAGACCTCTCTGGGTGGTTCACATGTTAATTAGCATTTTACCCTCGTTAACATGCTGGGGACTCTTTGGACCCACCTTGAAGCCGTTGGGTGCAATCATATGTTCCCACGGGGTGAGGAAATACCAGTATGCTGATGATAGTCAGTTGTACATCATGGCCTGTGGGGATCCCAGCGATGCTGTCAAAGTCCTATCCAGGTGTCTGGAGGCTGTTGGAGTCTGGATGGGGGACAACGGGCTACAACTGAATCCCGGCAAGACTGTGGATCTTGGCTGTGGATTAGGGGCCCTGCATTATCCCGGGAGCTACCATCTTTGGTTCTGGCTGGGGCTGTTTTGCCCCAGACAGACCCGGTGCGCAATCTGGGGGTCCTCCTGGACTCATGACTACTGCTCGTTTTTATATTGTAAATTTGGTTGTGAGCCGCCCAGAGTCACCCAGGCAAGGGGGCGGCAATACAAATTGAAATAAATGAATAAATAAATAAAATAAAAATGGGTGAGGCTTTCCTTTTTTGTCTTCTTGTTCTTCCTTCTTCATCTTCCTTCTTCATCGTCTTCTTTGTCTTCTTGTTCTTCATCGTCTTCATCTTCTTGTTCTTCTTTGGCTTGTTCTTCATCATCATTGCCTTCCTTCTTCGTCTTCCTTGTTCTTCATCGTCTTCATTGTCTTCGTCTTCTTGTTCTTCATCGTCTTCTTCATTGTCTTCTTCGTCTTCTTGTTCTTCTTTGTCTTCTTCATCATCTTCTTTGTTTTCTTTGTCTTCTTGTTCTTCTTAGTCTTTCTTCTTCTTTCTTCTTATTCTTCTTTGTCGTTCTTGTTCTTCATCATCCTTCTTCTTGATCCCCTGCGGATCCACACGCATGATTTTACTACGCAGATTCACAGAGACCATGAATAAGAAGAACTTGATAGAGTGTAGGGGAATAACTAGACATTGTAGATGTACAAATAAGCCATCAGTCCTGGTGGTGCAGGGGTTAAAATGCTGTCCTGCAACCCAAAGGTTATGAGTTCAATCCTGACCGGGGATCAAGGTTGATTCAACCTCTTCTATCATTCCAAGGTCAGCCAAATGAGTCCTCCAGCGTGTTAATGGGGGTCAAAAATGCTAATTAACTTGTGAACCGCCCACAGAGGGCCCTTAGCACTTATATTGGGGCAGATATAAAAGTGGGATTGCTTTGCTTTGAAACTGACAGTGTGCCCCCAAGGGCAGGGAGCTGGGCTGGTGGTCTTCATGCTTCTTGCCCAGGGGTGCCCAAACTACGGATCGCAGGCCAGATCCAGCCCCCAATGCCAATTCATCTGGCCCATGAAGCCCTCGTTGCTGTCAGAAGCGGAAGTAAAATGCGCCCTAACCCTAACCCATACGGGCGCACTTTACCTCTGCTTCCGAGAGCAATGAGGGCTTTGCGGGCCAGATGAATTGGTGTTGGGGGCCAAATCCAGCCCATAGTCCATAGTGGCCAGACCCCTTGAAACATGTGACCAGCTCATGGCCCAAACATTTTGGGCACCCCTTTTCTAGCCGGTTGTGCTGCCTTATCTGGGGCTTCTCTAGAGCTAGGCTGTTCTGGGGACCGGCCCAGGTGAAGAAGACCCCCAAGGGGGTTGGCGAGGGGGGGGCACAAAGGCTTTGCCAACCCACGTGGGCATCTGGCAGACCCAGCAAGACCATCTCCATTTGTTGGTGTCCCCACAGATCCATCGTTCACCTAGAAATTGACAACCGGCAGTGTGTCCAGTCGTCCAACCAGTGCTTCCAGAGCGCCACAGACGTGGCGGCCTTCCTCGGTGCGCTGGCCTCCCTCGGCAACCTGGACATCCCCTACAAAATTGAAGCTGTGAAGAGTAAGTGTGCGCAGTCAACCCCATTCTGGTGGATTCACAGTGGATTTGGGCTTCTGGAAATTTAAGTCCAAGATCAGCTGGAGTGCCAGTAAACCCAGTTGTGTGGATTCACAAAGAGTTGGCTTCTGGGAATTGAAGTCCAAGAACACCTGGAGCATATGTGCAGTAACCCCATCCGTGTGGATTCACAGGGACTTGGGCTTCTGGGAATTGAGGTCCAAGAACAGCTGGCGTTCCCAGGTTCGCCATCACGGGACTTGGATGTTTCTTTAAGAAGCAAGGAGAAATCCTTTTCTTCCTTTTCAAAACAGATTTCTGCTTCTTATCCAGAACTTTTATTTCAAAATCATTATTGTGCGGGGCTGGTGGTGCTGGTGGTGGTGGTGGTGGAGGATGTAAAATCTCCAATTCCAAACCTTGCTATCGATCAGCGCCGAGTGAAGGGTTGAATTTTGCCTCTCTTCCAAATCCCCGCTTCAATCCTCCGGACTTAACAGCTCAATGCGAAAGAACGGCGATTTGAAGTTTGCTAATCCTTCTTTCCCCTCCGAGGAAGGGTAGCTGCGCATTTTGATGGATTGGGTAGAAAACTGCCTTCTTCGTTCTCTTGGTCTGGAGGGAGGGATGGGGTGGGGGGCGAGTAGAGGAGGCGTAGGTGGAAGAAGGAGAAGAGGATGATTTGGACAGATGGTTATTAACTAAATTGGCTTCATTTGGGTCCTGCCGTTTGCTTGTGGTGCCGCTCGGTTCCAGGGTTCTCCACTCGGCTGACGGGGCTCCTTGTTTCCGGCAGGTGAAACGGCGGATTCCCCGAGGAGCAGCCAGTGGTATCCTATGTACGTGGTGGCGCTGGTCCTCTTTGCCCTGGTCATCCTCGGGGTCGGAGTCTTGGCCTCGCGTAAGCGTCGGAGGGAACATGGGCAGCTCTGGTTTCCCGAGGGGTTCAAGGTGACCGACTCCAGCAAGAAGAAGCGGCGGGAACCCCTGGGAGAGGACTCCGTGGGGCTCAAGTGAGTAACACCCCCCCCCCCCCTTGCCCCTCATGCCATGGCGGTTTTGGTGGCTCACCTGTCTGTTCAGGTGTGCACCAGGTGTCTTTTCCTGTCCTGGGCTGAGGTCAATGTTCGCTCGGCCCTTGGGCTGGGAGAGCATTGGTTTTAAGCCTCTAAGTCAGGGATTCTCAACCTGTGGCCCACGGGCCGGATGCAGCCCACAGCACCATTTCATGTGGCCCACCACCTCCATCACACCCGGAAGTGCCATGTGGTGGAGGCAGGGCAAAATGGCCACCCGGCACCTGAAGATGTCTGAGGGAGCGTGACCCAATGGCCTCCGGCTTTAAAAAAAGGTTGAGAACTCCTGCTC
The DNA here is from genome assembly GCA_035047345.1 of Bradypodion ventrale. Taxonomy (NCBI): domain Eukaryota; kingdom Metazoa; phylum Chordata; class Lepidosauria; order Squamata; family Chamaeleonidae; genus Bradypodion; species Bradypodion ventrale. The sequence continues at coordinate 4,979,192 of JAWDJE010000016.1, forward strand.
TAAAGCAGTGGTTCCCAGGGTGGGGCCCAGGCCCCACCAGGGAACTTCATTTCCCAGGAGCCCAAGTCAGTCCATTGGCTGATCAGTGCTTTGGGGGAATTGACTCATGGGCTTCTGGGAACTGAAGTCCGAGAACCAAAGGTTGGAAAATACTGGTTTAAAGCCAGAACTTCTGCTTTGTTCCATCTTTCCCCCTTTAACTCCTCTAACTGTGCTGGAGTGAGATTGGATGGTTTAATTGTATTATTAGGACAGAGGCTTCCGTGGCTTAGAGGTTAGGATGCTGAGCTTGGCTACTGGCAGGTTGGCAAGTCAGCAGCTCGAGACCCGAGTGCTGCATGATGGAGTGAGCTCCTGTTGTCTGTCCCACCTCCTGCCAACCTAGCAGTTCAAAATAGCAAGAAGTTGCAAGTAGATAAAGAGGTGCCACTTTGGTGGGAAAGGTAACAGCGTTCTGTGTTTCAATGTCTAGTTATGCCTGCCAGACCACCACGGAAACGTCTGCAGAGGCAAACGGCGCTGGCTCTTGGGCTGTGAAATGGAGTTGAGCACTGAGCCCTAGAGTCGGATACGACTGGCTTTCAGGCATGGGAGGCCCCGCCTTGGCCTCCTTTGGGTGGGGGCCATGAGGTGTGCTTGCCTTTCCTGGCCCTGGATCTAACTCTGGTGCCCTCCTGTTTGGATCTTGCCAATCTAGGCCCTTGACAAATGCCTCCACTGGGACCCTGGTGGACGACAACCAGAACGGATGGGGTGAGGAGGAGGAGACCCTCAGGGACACGGAGAAGTTCAGGGTAAGAGGGGTGGGGCACGACCCACACCACCACCACCACCACCACCACCACGAGAGGAAGCGGGCCGGGATAGAAGTGCCCTTGCTAAATTAAGAACGTGCAGTGACTCAGGGGTTAAGAAGCCAGCCTTGCAAGCTGGAAGGCTGGCAAGCCGGCAGTTCGAGACCCGGGGACTACATGACGGATGGAGCATGCCCGTCTCTGCCCCAGCTCTTGGGGGACATGAAAGGAGCCTCATTCGGGCATCGTCCCCTGAGTGGAGTTTCTTCCGTCAAAAAATCCTTTCAACCCAGAATAATTTCTGACACGATGTTGTTGCTGTTGTTGTTGCTGCTGTTGCTGCTGCTGCTGCTGCTAAGTTGCTGTCCTGCCCTTGGCATTCCATTCGTCGCCTGTTTTGTATCAGCGTCTCCTCTTTGCCCTTTTGCAGGTAGAGGAGCAGGTCATGCTCCCAGACATGGACGAACAGACTGACCACCGGCAGTGGACCCAGCAGCACCTGGACGCCGCTGACCTGCGCATCTCTTCCATGGCCCCCACCCCGCCCCAAGGAGAAATTGATGCAGACTGCATGGACGTCAATGTCCGAGGACCAGGTAGGGGTCATGTCCCCCCCGCCCGCCCGCTTGCCTCAATCCCTCATTCCCTGATTTTTGTCTGGACCCCAGAGATAGTCACGGCAGCTCTGGTCAAGAGGCAAAGCCAAAGAAAGGTGGGCCTAGCTGCACAGGTGTTGTTTACCAGGGGAATGAGATGTTTGAGGAAGGCTGCTACAATGACTGGGAGGGATGACATTAGGAATGAGGTTCCAAGAACACCTGGAGAGCTCAGTTGGCTGACCCCTGAGTTAGTCCAGTCCCTGCCAATCCACAGGCGAAGCATTCCTGATAGATGCGTATCCATTGCTCTGGCCTTTGGGTCCAGAGCTCCAGGTCAGAAGCTTCTGGCTGGCTCAGTGGCTAACTTGGTTTTTTCCCCAGATGGTTTCACGCCGCTGATGATCGCTTCCTGCAGCGGAGGGGGCCTGGAGACCAGCAACAGTGAGGAGGAGGAAGACGCCCCGGCTGTCATCTCAGACTTCATCTACCAAGGGGCCAGCCTACACAACCAGACGGACCGCACGGGGGAGACGGCCCTCCATCTGGCGGCCCGCTATTCCCGCTCCGATGCCGCCAAGCGCCTTCTGGAAGCCAGCGCTGATGCAAACATCCAGGACCACATGGGCAAGACGCCACTCCACGCTGCCGTCTCAGCCGATGCTCAGGGCGTTTTCCAGGTAAGGGTGGCTGAAATCTCCGGGCAGTGCGTCCGTCCACTCCCATTGGGCTGCTGGGCAGAGGGGCGGGACAAACTCTGTGCTGGGGCAACCGTGCGTGTCCCCACAGAGACGCCTCTGAGTGCTGGGCTAGAGTGGCCATGATAGGGATCACCCACTGGCTGTTTGAGCTTGCAAACCAGCCAGATCAGTTAGGACATGCAGTCCGAAGTAAAGTAGCCTATGGTAACGCTGCCAAGGCATCCCGATCCCTCCAACCAGCTTAGCTTTCTACAGTAACCAGAGGCAACGGTTCTGGGTTCAAGTGATCATTTATTTAGTGCATAGATCTTAAGTTTCAAGTGATTAAAGCTGAGGAATGTAATAGCAAAATACTAATCCCAAATATGAAAGCAATAAAGCCTTACTAGCAACTTGGCCTAATTAACATAATAGACTATATCTTGGCTAACTTTTTACTCATACGCTGCGCTCTGATGCAAAGCAATCCAAAAATGGTGAATTCTCCTTCTCTCTCCTCCTTTTCCCCATAAAAACCCACATTTCTCCACCCTTAGCCCTTCTTCTGAAGGGTTTTGACCAAACCCTGCAGAGAATACAATGCCTATCAAATGTAGTTCCGTTCTCGCAGATTTCGGCCTGTTTTGACTACACTTGCTATCTTCCATCCAGCTACTGTTTTGAAGGCCGTGCCTCTTCTCTACCATTAGGAACACAAAATCAGAAATTGACTACTTTTCAAAATGCAAGCGCCCGCTTCTATTCCTTTATGCCAGGGGTTCCCAACCTAAGGCCCATGGGCCGGATCTGGGCCATGGCACCATTTCATATGTCCCACCCCCATCCCTCCAAGGGCATTCAAGAAACAAAATGGCCACTGCCTTTGAAGCTGATAGGGCAAAGTGACTGCCCTCATTGTGCAGGCAGAGCAAAATGGCCATCAGGCCCTCGAAGCTGACTAAGAGAGCGTGACCCTGCCACCAGCTTGAAAAGGTTGGGAACCCCTGCTTTACGCTCACCTTTCTTTTCTGTTGGGCGCAGATCTTGATCAGGAACAGGGCCACCGACCTGGACGCCCGCATGCAGGACGGGACCACGCCACTCATCTTGGCCGCCCGCTTGGCAGTGGAGGGCATGCTGGAGGACCTCATCAGCTGCCACGCAGACGTCAATGCGGTGGATGATTCAGGTAGCTACATCGCCGTGTGTGTGCGCATGTGTGTGTGTGTTTCCAGGGAGAGGGTGGGCATGCAGCATGCCACGAGGAGGGAGTGGGAGACGGGGCCCGCCTCTCTCACCACGGGTTGGTCACTCACTCACTCACTCACTCCTTCCCTCCCCAGGAAAATCGGCCCTTCACTGGGCAGCAGCCGTGAACAACATTGATGCTGCCAAAGTCCTGCTGAAAAACGGAGCCAATAAGGACATGCAAAATAACAAGGTGAGAGATGTTCTGTTTGGGGGGGGGTGTTCCCCACTTCTTGCTGCCCCACCTGCCATGGGGCAGCAGCCAAGATCTGTAGGATTACTTTGGCTGACTTAAAGAGGGGAGCCCTAGTGGTGCCGGGGTTAAGACAGGGGTTCCCAACCATTGGTGTTTTTGGTCTTCAATTCCCAGAAGCCCCAATCAATTCCCCAAAGCACTGGTCAGCTAATGGTCTGACTGAGGCTTCTGGGAATTGAAGACAACCCCCCCCCCCCTTTGTGGGGCCTAGGCCACACTTTGGGAACCATTGGATTAGCCTAATCTGCACTGTGGTGGCTTAGTAGTGAAGATGCTGAGTTTAGAGACTGGAAGGTTGGGGTTTCGATACCCGAGTGCTGCACGACGGATCTTAGGGACATGAAAGGAGCCTCATTCGGGCGTCCCCTGAGCGGAGTTTCTCCAGCAACAACCCTTTCAACCCAGAGTAATTTCTGACATGACATTTATTTATTATCTGATTCCCCAACCTTTGGTGTTTTGGGGCTTCAATTCCCAGAAGCCTCCCTCAGTCAATTCTCCAAAGCACTGGCCAGCCAATGGACTGACTGAGGCTTCTGGGAATTGAAGTCCACCAGTCTTCCGCGGAACATAGTTTGGGAAAGGCTGGTCTAACCAAACACCACGCCATGCCGATGGTGAGTCCCGTGGGGGGCACCTTGTCTTGCCCTTGTACAAAAGAGCCCCTCTGTATCCGTGTCACCTTCCTAAATTCCTCCGCAATTCCTTTCCTGCCTGGATGGATGGAGTTCAACCACATCAATCCTTCCTTGGTTAAAAAAGGAGAGGTTGAAACCCATTTTTCCGTTTTCCCTTTTTAGGAAGAGACGCCGCTCTTCCTGGCCGCCCGCGAAGGCAGCTACGAGACGGCCAAGGTCCTCCTGGACAGCTTTGCCAACCGGGACATCACTGACCACATGGACCGCCTGCCCCGCGACATTGCCCAGGAGCGCATGCACCACGACATCGTGCGCCTCCTGGACGAGTACAACCTGGTGCGCAGCCCGGCGATGCATAACGGCCCGCTGGGCTCCTCCACCCTCTCGCCGCCGCTGTGTTCACCCAGCAGTTACATCGGCAACCTGAAGCCAGTGATCCAGAACAAGAAGGCTCGGAAGCCCAGTAGTACCAAGGGCCTGATTGTGAACGGGAAGGAGTCCAAAGAGCTCAAAGCGCGCCGGAAGAAATCCCAGGAAGGCACCAAAGGCTGCCTGCTGGACGGGGCCAACGTCCTTTCACCGGTTGACTCCCTGGAGTCCCCTCACGGGTACCTGTCAGACGTGGCCTCCCCTCCCTTGATGACTTCGCCCTTCCAGCCCTCGCCCGCCATGCCGCTCAACCACCTGCCGGGCATGCCCGACGCCCACCTCAACCTGAGCCACCTCAACCTGGTCAGCAAGCAAGATGCCAACCGGATGCAGCCTTTCGACCCGGCACCCCCGCCGCGCCTCTCCCATCTGCCCGTCTCCAGCCCCGGCAGCGCCGTCCTGAGCGGCAACACCCCATTGAGTTTCACAGTCAGCGGAGGCGGCATAAACGGCGGGCCCTGTGATTGGCTGAGCCGGCTGCAGAGCGGCCTGCTGCCCAACCAGTACAACCCGCTGAGGCACGGCCTGCCAGGCGCCCAGGCGCTGCCCCACGGCATGCTGGCTTCCTTGCACAATGGCTTGCCGACCACTACCCTCTCTCAGATGATGGGCTACCACGCCATGCCCAATGGCCACCTGCCGGTCAACTCCCAGCCTCACCTGCTGCAGGCCCAGCAACAGCTGCAGCAGCTGCAGCAGCAGCAAAGCATGCAACAGCAGCAGCAAAGCATGCAACCGCCCCACCACAGTAACGGGTCCAACGCCTTCCTGGGGGCCGAGCTGAGCCAACCTGAGATGCAACAGATCAACGGCGGTGCCCTGGCGGCCCACACCCTCCTGCCCCCCCAAGAGACCTCCTTGGCCGCCAGCCTGGCCCAGCCGGTGCCGGCAGCCCCCCAGTTCCTCACCCCTCCCTCCCAACACAGCTATTCATCCCCGATGGACCACACGCCCAGCCACCAGCTCCAGGTGCCGGACCATCCCTTCTTAACCCCTTCCCCGGAGTCTCCGGACCAATGGTCGAGCTCCTCTCCGCATTCTAACCTCTCCGATTGGTCCGAGGGCATCTCGAGCCCGCCCACCACCACCACCAGCATGCCGCCGTCACACATGGGACACATCCCAGAAGCCTTCAAGTGAAGGAATTGGGGATCCTCTTCTACTACGCCCCACAACCCCCCCCCCCCCCCCCCCACTTCAGGTTTCCTTCCTGCAGGGACGGACGCGCCTCTTAGGGGACTGTGATGGCCGTTTCTTCTTTTTCTTAAAGAAAAAAAATTTTTTTACATACACACACACACACACACACACACACACACACACATGCGTGGAAAGTACAACGTTCCTTTCCCCTCTCCCTGTGGTATTTATTGATATTATTTTTTTGTAAGATGTGGAAACACTTTTTTTTTGTATTTATACATTTGGTCAAACATTCATCAGGTCGCCTTTGGCCGTATCCCGAGAAACTTTTAAAGTCTCTCTAATGGTTTTGATGCTTTTTTTAAAAAAAAAAACACTTTTAAAACTATTTTAATCATTTGTGTGTGTGTAGAAAGGGGTTTCCTCCCCCCCCCCCCCGTAAAGCTACAAGCAAAGATCCATGTTTATAAAATGACATTTTATTTATTGAGCAGGATTTTGTTCCTGTTTAAAGTCTGGAACAGTTGGGTGGGGGTGGGGTGTGTGTGGAACAAATTGTTTAAAAAATGTTTTACCTGTTTGACAAAAAAATGGTAATTTAAGTAGATGGTGTTTTTTGAAAGAGTGCTTTAAAATATTTAGTTTGGAAGGGAAGGATGATGGACAGAATGGGGAACATGCTAGATTTCCAACCATGAATCTTTGTTTAAAAAGTTTCAGTATTATGTAGTTTATACACCTTGTCTTTTCTGCATGGTAGCGTGTCTTGCTTTTATTTTAAATTTATTTTAAACATTGTCTGTAATTTAAAAAAACAATTCAGCATTGCGGTGGTTCTAAGCGAGAAACTAAATTTAGATGCCTCCGGCTCCACCCACCCATTTATAAGACTGCAAAAAGTCAGCACGGAATTAAGACCTACTAAGCCTGGGGTTCCCAACCTAAGGCTTGCGGGCTGGATCCGGCCTGCAACACCATTTCACCATTCAAGAAACAAAATGTCCACCCCTTTGAAACTGTTGGGACAAAATGGATGCCCCATCATGCAGGCAGGGCAAAATTTAATTTAATTTTTAAATTTATATGCCGCCCAATCAGGAGAACCCGACTCAGGGCGGCGTACAAAATGGCCGTCTGGACCTGGAAGCTGACTGAGAGAGCGTGATCCGGCCCCTGGCTTGAAAATGTTGGGAACCCCTGTTCTAAGCTATCTTTCTGTCACTTTGAAGAACCACAATATTGCTTTGAATTGTCCACCCTCTACCCCAGTGGTTTTCAACGTGGGGCCCACGCCCCACCAGGCCACTCCGATTCCCAGAAGCCTCAGTCAGTCCACAGTGCTTGGGGGAATTGACTGAGGCTTCTGGGAATTGAAGTCGCAAGACTAAAGGTTGGGAAACACTGCATCTACCCATTGAGCATGTAGAGTGGATGATGGGAATAAGTTATTGTTTACCACACGGGGATTTCCATTGACTAGGACCCTGAATGCCAAGAATAATTTGGCTTCCAGATCTTTTCCTGCTGAAGGGGAAGCAGCCGTCCTCAAACGGAGCCTGGGTTCAAATTCCAAAGCCTCAATATAATATATACCCAATTTTGAAATGTCCAGACATTTCGATTTTACAACAGGAGCCAGGCGACCGTCCCCAGATTATCTCACGACACAACCAGAAATAAAGGGGTTGAGTGGTTTTTCTTTTGCTAGTTTTCAGGAACGGCACAACATTTTTAGCATGTGCCTATGTTCTTCAGTGACTAGGAGAAAGGAACGGGTGGTGGTGGTGGTGGTGGTTGCCTTTTGTAAAATACATAAATGAAAATATATAGTATGAGCCTGCGGCAAAAGCTAATTTCTGTAAATAGTGATAAGGGTGGATTTTGTTTTAAAAAATCGAAATGGTTCAGTAAGCGTTGTGCTGGAATATGATGTTCAGATCTTGCTCAAGAAGAAAGTATGTTCCTAGCTAACTTGGACGTGTTCGACAGGATTGTTTCACTGGAACACATGTCAGTGGTATCCACCGTAAGGTCCTTGGGCAGAAACTCCATTAAATTTGCAAGGACCTCCACTAGCTTAAATGGGGCCTGTGGTGGCTTAGTGGTTAAGACGCTGAACTTGACAACTGGAAGGTCAGCAGGTCATCAGTTCGAGACCCAAGTGCTGCACGATGGAGTGAGCTCCCATCTCTGTCCTAGTGCCTACCAACCTAGCAGGGGCGTGCTGGCTATGCTAAAAGGGCGCTGGACAGGGAGGTAGGTGGCGGTGCCTGGGGGGGGTACTGCATGACATCATGGATTGTTGCCACCAGGTGACATACTTCTGCCCACCTATGGGGGGGGCACAAGTCACTGAGGCGCACCGGGATGTGTCCCAGTGTCCCAAATGGCCAGCAAATGCCTGCAACCTAGCCATTCGAAAGCAAGAAATTGCAAGTAGATAGATAGGTTACACTTTGGCATGGAAGGTAACAGCATTCTGTGCACTCCGGTGTTTAGTCATGCCTGCCACATGTCCATGGAATCATCTGCAGACTCAGGACAGCACTGGCTCTTTGGCTATAAACGGAAATGAGCACTGAACCATAGAGTTGGATACGACTGGCTTTCGAGCAAGGGAGACCTTACTCTAGTTTGAATATGCATTGCATTGGGTCTGCCAGCAGTGGCCTGAATAAATCCCGTATACACAGATCCACGTGTCCGGTTGGTGAGGCAGAATTAGATAGCATTCTGTATCTTTGGGATTCTTGCATGGTGCCAGGGTTAGAGGAACTTTGATGGCGTGGGACGCGGGATAGTCCTAGTTTCCAGCTCTTGCGGACCATGACATGCAGCTATTCTGAAGCAAATAATGTCCAAACACCCTCCGGTGTTAAATCTTTTCTATTTTATAAACTAGGATGTAGTGATCCACAGCGACTGTGGGCGATTAAAACAAAAGAAAAGCACCCTTCTGTAATAAAAGGTTCATGCAAAACTAGTTTGCAAAAATGATGTATTTTTTTGGTTAACTGATTTGCAATAAAACATGCCCGTGGGCACTAGAATTTTACTAAACATCTGCTGTTCTTTTTCTTATTCACCTTGCCTTCTGTTGGGGAGTAGGTTTCTGATACGAAAAAGTTAGACAGACAGACAGATACTGTAGTGTAGATAGTTTTACCTATATTTATGTGGGCTGCATTGGCTCAGTGGTTAAGAAGCTCGCCTTGTTAGCTGGAAGGCCGGCAAGTCGGCAGTTCAAGACTCGGGAACTGCATGACGGTTTGAGCGCCCGTCTCTGTCGCAGCTCCTGTCAACCTAGCAAGAAATTGCAAGTAGATAAATAGGGACCCCTTTGGTGGGGAAAAGATCTTGGGGACATGAAAGGTGCCTCGTTGGGGCGTCCCCTGAGTGGAGTTTCTCCTGCAAAAATCCTTTCAACCCAGAATAATTTCTGACATGGAATTTTTTGTTGTTCAGTCACACAGCCGTTTGTATATTTTTATTATTACTATAAATAATATTTATTTATTGCATTTTATACCACCCATTTAGGAAATTGCCCACTCTAAGCGGTGTATATACGAATATCAAAATAACAATAAAACACACAACAAATTAAAAATGAACCAACCAAATAAATAGATAAGACGAGCGGATAGATAGATAGATGGACTGGATTGGATTGAAGGGTAGATAGATAGATAGATAGATAGTCTCTGGAGGCCACAATTCTGTCCCAGTTGGGGAAACGAGAAGGCTCTCCCTGGAAAAAGCAATGCTGGGAAAGGTAGAGGCAGTAGGAAAAGAGGAAGACCTATGGTGAGATGGATTAACTGCCTAACGAACCCCCCTCTACACGATTCGTAAGTCTAGGCAGGCCGCCTCTCTTTGCTACCTCCGGGTCGGGTGGGATGGGCGGGGTCTCTCGCGCTGCGCGGTGGCGTCACGCGCACGGTGGGAGGGTGGCGGTGGGCTGTACACGTCGGCGCTGGCGGCGGGACGAACACACACACAGACACAAACACACCTCACCCCTCTGTAGAGTTGTATATACACCTCTGCTTTTCGTAGATCTAGGCAGAGCCGCCTTTTCCTGCCTCAGGGGGTTGTAGGCATGGCGGTATTAAAAAAAACAGGAGATGGCACTACAGGCTGTACACTGCTTTGAAGCCAGTGGGCGTGGCCTGCCGCCATATTAGGTGGACCAAAACATTAGCAGACTACCGTTTACGTTTGGGGGGTTGCGATCCCCCTCTCCGCTGGCTCCCCTGGGTCCAGAAGGGTTGGGGGGGACAGACTCCTTTTGTCCCCCCCAAACCCAGGGGAGTCAGCGGAGAGGGGATCGAATCCACCCCCCCCCCAACCGCTTGGTTTCTTCTCTTTAATATGGGGTGTTGGGGGGGGGATCCCCCTCTCCGCTGGCTCCCCTGGGTTCAGGAGGTTTGGGGAGACAGACCCCTTTTGTCCCCCCCCCTCAACCCTCCCAACCCCAGGGGAGCCAGCGGAGAGAGGGATCGCAATCCCCCACCCACCCACTGATATTAAAGGGGAAACCCCGATCCGGTTTTCCCTTTTAATATCAGGGGATGGGATGGATTCGATTCCCTCTTCCTGGTCCCGTGGGTCCGTGAGGGTTGGGGGGACAAAAGGGGTATGTCTTCCCCCCCCCTCAACCCTTCTGGACCCAGGGGACCCGGCAGAGAGGGGGATCGTAACCCCCCACCCACTGATATTAAAGGGGAAACCCCTATCTACTTTCACGACTCCACACAATCAAAGCACCCTAAAAGGCCATGTTTTGGGCCAACTAACATGGCGGACTGTCAGATTCGTCGGCTTCAAGTTTGTGACGTCATGTCATCTCCTGTTTTATTATACAGTACCTCCGTGGGTTGTAGGCGGGGCTTCTCGCGCTTGCGCGGTGGCGTCACGCGCACGGCAGGGCGGGGGCGGATGGGACACGTCGGCGCTCGCTGCGCTGCCGCCGGCCGGGGGGGACCCGGATGTTCCAAGATGGCGGCTGCGGCTGTGGAGGCAGCGGCTGGCCCGGCGGGCAGAGGAAGCAGCAGCAGCAGCAGCAGCAGAAGGAGAGCCGCCGCCGCCGCCGCCGCCCCTATTTGGCGGAGCTGAAGGGTCCGCCGCCCGCGAGGGACGGAGGGAGCCGGTGAGGCCCGCCCGCGAGGGGGAGGGAGGGAGGCGGGCGGCCCACGACGGGCCTGGCCGGGCGAGCGAGCGAGCGAGAGCCTAGTGTCCCTCCTCCACGTTGCTCGGGGAGGGGGAGGGGGAGCGGGTGGGGTGGGGTGGGGGTTGCAGCCGGCCGGGCCTCCCTCCGGTGAGGAGGCCGGGCGGCCCAAGTTCAACCGTCCCTCCCGGGGAAAGGCGGCGGCGGCGGCGGCGGCGGCGGCGGCGGCGGCGGCAGCAGCCCTAGTGGCAAAGCAAGGGTTGGAACTTGATGTCCCGTAGCCCAAAGGTTGTGAGTTCGAGCCTGGCCCCCAGGGATCAAGGTCGGTCAACTCAAGCTCTTCTTCGTGATCCACTGTGAATCCACACGAGTGGGTGTACTGCTGCGTGTACCCAGAGTGGATTCGCAGGGGACCACGAAGAAGGAAGAGCTACAGGTAGGAGGCAGGTGAGCCACCCGTGGCCTTTTATAGAGCCCTGGGGGTTTCTGCTTTTCTGGAGCCCAAAGGTTGTGAGTTCGATCCTGACCATTGTCGCTCCAGGTTGGCTCTTGTTTGTTGTTCAGTCGCACAGTCGACTCCGACCCTTTGCGACCCCATGGACCATGACCCCATGGACCCCATGAAAGAGGTTGGCTCTAGCCTCTTTCATCCCTTTCAGGGCCCTTCAAACGAGTCCCCAGGTGCATGTTAGTGGGTGGCGGTGGCGGTGGTGGTGGCGAATGCGCCTTACCCTCCTGTGAACCGCCCCGAGAGAGCGAGCCAGCTGTTGGAAACCAAACCCAAAGTCAATGTCTTCAGGAAGCAGGCTGTGTGTGTGTGTCATGGTCTAGTTCCAGGCCTTTCCTCTTGCCAATAAATAAATGAATGAATACATACATACATACATACATACATACATACATACATACATACCTGTAAAATCTAAGGAGACCTTTCTTTACATTTGGCTGTAACATGTAAACCACAGTTCAGGGTGCTTTTATGGAATCTCTTCACATTCCACGTTTTCAACTACTTTTGGCTATTAAGGGGGAAAACCCACAAAGATATGGACCGTGAAAAATGAATACAGCGTTGTAGGCTTATCTACAACTTTCTTTTGAAGAGTTAGACCTACTCCCCCGGCGGCTTAGTGGTTAAGACGCTGAGCTTGGAGACCGTCCAGAAGGTCTGGGTTCGATCCCCGAGGGCTGCACTTGGGGACATGAAAGGAACCTCCCCTGAAAATCCTTCCAACCTAGAGCATGGTAATCTCTGGCACGAAATTATTATTACAGTACAGTCAGATGATTCTGTAGGAGACGTTTAGTCTTACCGTGTCCCGATCAAACCCTGGGCTGCAGAACAAAACCACTTTTCTTGGCTTTGTCGCTGACCAACTTAAGTCCTCATCGGTGCCTGTTTTCAGTTCTTCTTCTTCTTCTTCTTCTTCCTGATCAAACCCTGGACTGCCAAAATGAAGCCACTCTCTTGGCTTTGGCCAAAGTCAAGTCCTCATCGGTGCCTGTTTTTTGGTTTTTCTTTCATGTTCCGATCAGACCCTGGACTGCCAAAACAAAGCCACTTTCTTAGCTTGTACCCGAAGGAATTTGTAAATAAACTGGCTTATAGATTTAAAAAATAATAATAAAGGACAGATGTCTGTGGCAGATGCATAGTATCAGGGTATGTTTTCCTTCTAATAAATGTGCCAAATCCAATCCCAGTTTAGGAAAGGATAGCAAAGTATGAGCTTCCGGATGTTGTCAGCATTCCTCCTGCATAGTAGTAAGTAGCCCCTTCCGCCGCAGCACTCTCCTCGTTCCTTCTGGGGCCCCTGACACCGGTGCTGACCCAAACCTGGGACTTCTGAGACTCCGAGCAGCTAGCAGTTTGAAGCTCACCCTGCAAATATGCCCTTGCAGCAACCAGGGAATCCACTTAGTTAAAGTGATCCCAGACCACGACAACGGAGAGAGTAATTGTTGTGGTAACAGCATGGCTGCTTCTTGGCTTAAGCCAGGCTAAACTCTTATGCGCCTTATTCCCTTCCAATAATCACGCAATGTATTGAAGAATTGCTGTGTATTGTTCTTAAAGCATAGTAGAAAAAGTTAAAGTCCATTTGTTGGTCTCGGGATACAGATAAATCCAAAAATACAAGTTCTAATCAAAAAAAGGTTACAGGAAAATCCACACTCCGGTTTCTCCCATAAACTAAGTAACCTAACTAAGTTATCATCTTGATGACTTAGAACAGGAGTTCTCAACCTTTTAAAGCTGACCCAGGGGCCAGGTCACGTTCCCTCAGACAGCTTTGGGGGCTGGACGGTCATTTTGCCCTTCCTCCACCACACGGCACCTCCTGGTGTGGTGGAGACGGTGGTGGGCCACATTTGAAATGGTGCCAAGGGCCACATCCGGCCCACGGGCCACAGGTTGAGAATCCCTGACTTAGAAGAACTTGGACTCCTTACTAGAACCCTCTTAGTTCCAGAGAGAGAACTAACTATCTGTCCCATGTGTCTGTAATATAGAGCACACCTTCTGGCTCAGCTACAACCAGTCGAAGTGAAAATGCAGTCTGTCCTCACAATATCTCGCCTCGGTTCCCAGAGGCAGGATGTGGAAATACTCTGGCATTCCAGCCCTAGTGGGTAGAAAGATATGCGGGCTTCGAGCCCTTGGCAAGGTCTCCAACTTGCACCTGCTGATAAGCTTAGCAATGAGGGAACAGATATGGATATTTTTTTTGCACAATTCTAACGCTCCAGTTTCTAATCCTAAGAAACTCCATTTTGCATAACTTGTGACCCCATGGTACACTACTACAACGACAGATATGTTTAGTGAGAGTTTTTCTCAGTTCTGGGCAGGACAGGCAAGGAATCAGGTTGGGAATTTCTCTCCAGTATCTGTAGGGCTGCCTGCTCCCAACTGATGGGAAGAAAAAAATGTTAAAATGTTCTGATTCAGAAATGTTGAGAGAAAATGGCTTGATAAGGTATAAGGAAAATATAGTTTGCAGACATTTTGAGGCTTTCTCCCAATATTGCAAAGGAATGCTGCAGTTATAAATATGGCAAATTTGGAAGTTTGTAAATGACAAGTTATGGTGTGGAAAAACAACCCCTGCATTACAGTGAAATCCCAACTTACAAATGCCTCAAGTTACATAAAATTCAACTTACATAATGATTTTGTGCTAAAACCATGTCCTGATTTACACGATTTCCTATGGGTTTGCTTCGAGTTACATAAAGATTCTTTTTCCTATGGGTTTGCTTTGAGTTATGTAAAAAACTAATTTGTCCTATGGGTTTGTTTCGAGTTACAAAAAAAATCGATTTAAGCAAAAGCCTACGGAACTGATCTTTTTTGTAAGTAGGGGTTTTACTGTATTTGAAATAGAAGAAAATACAAACAGATTAGGAAGCCAGTAGTTAGTTGTGTCCTGTTGAACTTCCTAGTGTGTAAAACTTTCTAGTGTTGCAATCCCAGCCAGGATTATCAAAGAAATGACATTGAGCCTTGATAGTCGTCATGTCTGAAATCTTCCTGAGTAAGTCTTGGACTAACTTGTTGATCAGTCGGACAGTCGAGTCCAGTCCAATCCTTTGCGACCCCACATGGGCCACTGCACACCAGGCAGTGCCTAACTGCTGTCAGGCATAAGTTGTAGTCTTATCTCACGGGTCAGCAAACGTGGCTTTCCAGGTGTTCTTGGACTACTTCACTTCCCAGAAGAAGCCCTGACCAGCAGGTTTGGGCTTCTGGGAATTGAAGTCCAAGAACACCTGGATAGCCATGTTTGCTGACCCCCTGGTACAGATGTAATGTCGATCTGTTCCAATATTATCTTTATTAAATGTCAGTGTGTTACATTGTTCTGAAGTAAAAACCAGATGCAGAAATTATCACTTTAAGCAAAAAAAGCCAATCACTTAGGGACATGCTGTGACTTCCAGCAGGGTGTCTTTCAGTGCATCTAACGGGGTGCCTCTGTTTTCCGTTTCCAGGGTGGTTGAAGACAAGCCCTCCTCTGTAGCGACCGACTCTGCTCACCATTTGTGATGCAGCCTCCACCGCAAACCGTCCCTGCAGGGGCCGGCCCACCCCCTCCCTTGGCTACATCGCGGAACATGTACTGGCGCAGCGGCCCCTTAGGCAGGCGGGCCAATCCTCTGGCGGCGAGTGCGGTGTCTGGCCCAGTGCGGCCCGTGACCGACCCGTTTGCCTTTGGCATGCAAGCGCCCCGGGCCTCTCTGTTAGGCAGCACCGCCAAAGGTGACCCACCCACCATGCAGGGATTTACCCCAGCGGCGTTTCCTCCACCTACCATGAGCCACCCGCCTCAGCCACCGCATGCTGGAGACAACTCCTGTGGACCCAATAAATCTTCTCCAGCACCGATCTCTCAGTCTGGCCCAAGCAGCACGTTTTCAAATGCGGCCTCCACCATGTCATTTCCTGCATGTGCTACAAGCAGGGCAGAGATGCCCCCCGGGGCAGAGTATGGTGTTAACAACAACCCCGCAGGACAGTCCAATGCTTTAGGGGTGCAAGAAAACTCTGCTGGTGGGCACCAGGGTTGGACTTCTGTACCCGAGAGCTGGCCAAGCGGGCAGAATCTTGGCAGGAACCCAACCCACCCTAGTTCGACATCCTCACCATCACTGTCTTTCCACCCTCCGGTTCAACACGTGGCACCCCAGTGGGTGGGAGCCCAGGGGAACCCCCTGCAGCCCCAGGGCCATTTGTATTCATCCTACCCAGAGCTACCTGCCCAGAATGCCTCGTCTACCATTCCTCAGACTGCCATGGGGATTTCTCAGTCGGGCCCCCCTTTGGACCTCCACTCCAGCCCTCCACACCAGAGCCCCTCAGAGGCAGGGGTTCGGGGGGCCTCTGGCATGGCTGCCCTTGGGCAGAACATGGGAAGTGCAAGTCCTTGGTCAGGCCAGTTTCCTCAAGAGCACTTTTATCTACAACCCCTCGAAATGACCTCGACACCTCTCCACCCCAATGCTCAAGAACACAACCCACCAGCCCAGCTTCGAGGCAGGCCCACCCAAGCCGCAGGAGAGCAGGGCCCGACGGGGGCAGAGGTGGGGACCATTTCGATGTTTTTCAAAGGGGACGAGGCGGAAAACGAGGAGAACATTTCGTTGGAGAGGAGTGACGGGGAAGGCAAAGTGGACTTTGATGCCTTCCAAAGCCAGACGATGGGCCACACATATTACCAGCCCCTGCACAGTCACCAGGTCCTGGTTGCGGGTTTTTCTTCTGCGCCGCCTTATGTGGCCTTCCCAACGGAGACGCGGCAAAAGGAGGCAGACACTCAGGATTCCTTTGGAACGGCCTGTGCACAACACGGTGTCCAGGTGGCTGAAAACGCAGCCTTCGCTCAAGAAGGACAAGCCAGTCTGGCTGAAGCTGTTGGTGGTGCAGCGCTGCCATATGAAAACGTGGAGAACCAGGAGTGTGTTCAGAACCAGGAGGTCCTGCCCAACGAGCCCCCAGGCCAGAGCCTTCCCTCCCCAGGCACGGCTCCCGATTCGAGCAGGTACGCCTCACTGCTGGGGCCACCCCTTCCGAAGAGCAGTGGGGTGGGCGGTACGGAACGGGGTCAGAATCTAGAAGCCCCTGACGCATTGCTGCAACCTGTGCGCCCCGACAGCGTCTCTTCCAACTACAGCAACTTGAGCCACCGGAGCCTTTCTGGTGCGACGCGGCTGGGCACGTTCATACAGCAGGAAAGCGGGAAGCCTGAGGAAGAGGACGCTTTGGGGGGCTTCTATAAGCAGGTTGACTCGTCGCCTTTAGGGGGAGAGGCCAGTGGACAGAACCCCAGCAAGGGTTACTATGGCAGCCTTTCTCAGGCCCCCCTGGCCCCCAGCCCCCCTAAGCCCACGGGGATATTCCAGACCAGTGCAAACAGTTCCTTTGAGCCCGTGAGATCCCATGGGTTAGGCCTCAGACCGGCTGAGAGCGACCAAACCAACATGGTGGTCGAGCAGAGGGAGAAACCACCCAACCAAAGGAACGTCAAGGAAAGCCCCGCCACCCCCATGGCCTCCCCGGGGAACCTGGAGCAGCCCCCGGACAATTTGGAAACGCTGCTTCCCCTTCATGCTCACCCTTTGCCTCTTCCTGCGGAAAGCGGCCTTGGTGCTCCTCTGCAGCCCATCGGCGGCTCCCATGCAGCGGAGAATGCCCTGCCATCGGGGTCTGAGAGGAGGCCCTCGGCCCGGGGTCAAGGCGGCGCCGTGAAGACGTGCGAGAGCCCCGCCACCACCCTTTGGGCCCCCAACGAGCTGCCCAGTTTCGGGGCCAGCGTCTTGCTCGCCCCAGCTGCGCCCGCCGTCTACGTCCCGGCCAAGGCGTTGTCGGGCCCGGTGGTCCAGCCTCCCGAGGAAGGGTGGTCGGTAGAACAGCCCCCCTCCAAGCAGGGCTCCATCCTGCCCCTCCAGGCCAGGAACCACTCTTCGGAAAACCTAGAGAACCCTCCCAAAATGGGGGAGGAGGAGACGCTTCTCTCCCAGGCCGGTTCCGGCTACGCCAGCCTCCTTTCTTCCCCGCCCACCGAGGCCCTGCACAACACGCCGGTCTTGCTGGCCCAAGCCAACCAAAGCTCTGGCTTGACTCAGCCGGTGAATTTCTCTCTTGCTCATCAGCAGCACAAGCACCGGCACAACCCTTTCGCCAAGGACTTGGCTAAGAGCAAGCAGGCTTCGGAAAACGGTGGCCACGGGCTATTTTTCCGTGCAGCGCAAGCCGGATCTTCGGCCCACTTGCCTTCTGCTGCCTTGTCCAGCGCTAGCCCTTCACAGATCCCTCTTAGCCAGTCTGAAATCACAAAGAATAAACCTGCACATCTGCCTGGGCAGCCTGCTGCCTCCCACGGCCCGCTCAATCTGGCTCCGGAAAAGCACACAAACACTGCGTTGGAAGGAGGGCCACCTCCGGAATGGGTTAGCAAGCCCGGGACGAGTGCGGGTCCCCCCGTCAACCCGCGGGCAACGTCCACTGCTGTAGGACTGGCCAGCGGGAGTAGTAACCCTTGCAATCCTGGTCGGCCGAAGAATGACGCGACCAGCCAGGAATTTCCCAAACCCCTGGATTACACGGTGGCAAAGAGCGCGGAGCAGAGCGCCGCGGAGAGCCGTCCCCAGCACCACAACCCATTGCTTTTGAGTAGCCAGCTGTTTGCTCAGCCCTCTGGCCAGGTGGATCCAGAGGCTCATCGGAGGCCTTTCTATCCACAGGTGACAAAAGACATGCAGCCTCCGGAGCCCTCAGGTAGAGCCACACCTTTGCAACACAAACCACTGGTCACTTTAGCCTCCCAGGCGGTGGACCCTCCACAGCCTTCAGTTCCATCGACCCCCCAGCTGCCCGCTGGGGTTAATTCAGCCCAGGCAGCCGGCCATAGGCTTTACCCAGCCGGTCCCCTGGATGGGAGTTCAGCCCCGCCACCGGCAAGCTATGGGCAGGGCTTCTCAGGCCAGACTCCCAACGTTGCTCCACCGGCCGGCCTGCCTTCTGTACCTGGCCAGCCACCCCCGCCCTCAGAGCAGCAGCAGCAGCAGCAGCAGCAGCAGCAAACACCTCAGAATGCCTTTGTGGTGCCCCCCAACCCGTACTTCTACTACCCCCGGCACCCTTACGAAGCCTACCCCTCGGCCTATCCAGCACCATATCCTCCCGTGGACCCTCGGACGGCTCATCTTTACTACCAGGTAGAGCTGGGTTTATTTTCCTTCCTTTTTTTGGAACGGCCGTAAACTCTGGCAGAAATGCTAAGAGAGTGGATGGTTTGGTCAGTAGTCCGGGCAGTGGAGAGAGAGAGGCTCAGCAAAAAGGAGAGGTATCAGGGTCGTTAATGTGTCCCCCCCCCGCCCCCTCCTCCTCAAAGGATGGACCAAAAGGTTGTGTTCAGAGAGATCTTGTTGAACAGAACAATTTTTAAATAAGTAGAACCTCAGTTTACGAACACCTCAGTTAACGTAATCTTCGGCTTACGGATGAAAAGCCATTTAAAATAATGAAATAATGCCTTGGTTTACGGAATCCCCCCCCCCCCCCAGAATGGATTAATTGGTTTTCAATGCATTCCTTTGGGAAATTTGGCTTACAAATTTTTCATAATACGAAAAGTCTCAGAGAATACATTGATTTCTTAAACCGAGGTTCCACTATATAACTATCCTTGTTAGGTAGAACAGTATTTTAGTTAAGGGTTAGCCACAATGTCTATTTCTGCCCCTACGCTCTATCACAGTTCTTCGTGGTCCCTATGAATCCACATGAATGGGTTTACTGCGTGTACGTGCAGTAAACCCATTCAGGTGAATTCACAGGGGACCACAAATAAGAAGAATAACAGTTACAGGTGAGCTACCTGTCCTTATAGAGCCCTGGTGGCGCAGGGATTAAACTGCTGTCCTGCAGTCAGAATGTTTTGAGTTCAATCCTGACCAGGACCCAAGGTTGACTCAGTCTCTTCCATCCTTCTGAAGTTGGTAAAAGGAATACCCAGGGTGTTGGGGACAAAATACGTATGAGCCGAGGGGAAGGGCAAACTACTGGGGTGATGGTGCGTGTGCCCACAGAGAGAGCTCTGAGTGCCCCCTAGGGCACGCATACTGTAAGTTCGCAACCACTGCCCTATAACATAGATCAGGTGTTCTTAACCTTTTCAACTCGGGGGCCAGGTCACGCTCCCTCAAACAGTTGGTGGGCCAGACTGGTGGCCCAGCCACCGCTGCCGCCACCAGAATCGGCTGCAAACTCATTTACGTACGGCTGTTGTAAATGCGTTTACAACAGCTGTAAATGAGTCTGCAGCTGTTGTAAACACATTTACGATGGCCGTAAATGAGTCTGCAGCCAATTTTGGTAGCGGCGGGGCCCAGATTATTTGGCCATAGGTTGAGAACCCCTGTCATAGATTGTGCACATGGATCTGGGCCCAAGTTGCCTCTTTGTGTCATTGGGGATGACTCCTTTCGTTTCCCAGTCAGACCCTGGACTGCCCCAATGAAGCCACCTTCTTGGCTTTGGCCAATCCTGAGTCCTCATCGGTGAGTGTATCTGGCAGTCATCGGCAGACCAGTGAGCGAGCCGGATTGTGTATCTGACTGTGGCCTAATGCACACAAGAACTTTGTCCTGGGGCAAAGGTTTGGCTTCAGCTGCTCTTTATGAGGCTGTTTCAGAACAACTGGAGCCTTCCACTGAGCTCCAAGGCAGCTGTGGCGATGGAAAGCTTTCATAGAGCCTCCAAAGTCCTCTGTGATTAGGAGGAGGTTTTGGAAACCGTGTTTCAAACATATCAGAGTAAACAAAACAAAACAGACCAAAAAAAAAACCCCCATTGTGGCACTTTAAAACAGGGGTTGCCAACCTTTTTAAGCCGGAGGCCGGGTCACGCTCCCTCAGTCAGTTGAGGGGGCCCTACAGTGCTCCACCCGCCATTTACGGCTGCCATAAACGAGTCCACAGCCGTTGTAAACGCTTTTACAACAGCTGTGGACTCATTTACAGCTGTTGTAAACAGGGTGGATTTGATTTAAATCACTTTGATTTAAATCGTAATTTAAATCACGATTTAAATCACTAGTCAGTAAAGCTCAATTTAAATCATGATTTTCTACATAAAGACTCATTTTTGCTGGAGTTGTTTTAATCTTAATATTTACAACCAGATAAAGGTTTCATTTTTAGGATAATAACTTTTCAGATTACAGTAGTCTTACAGTTATATCAGAAAATTACTGATTTGGTGGTTATATACCATTAGAGATACATAGAAAGATAATTATGAAATTACTGCAAGGTGAACTATCTCCAGTTTAATAGGTTAATCATTCATATTAACTTAACATTTAAATAGTTTTATTTAACCAAAACAATAACATTATATAGCATTATGTATGCTTATATTTGCTTAAACATCTATGTTTGTTAACTGATGTGGTAAATATATTTTAAAAAACTTAGACTGACAGTCATTGACTATATCAGCCAGGTCCATATGATAAACTTCAGGCTGCTGTACAAATAAAGATCTCAAGATGCAGAGTTCCGTCCTCAAAAGGTTTCACTTTTATTTTACTGCTTGCCCCTCCCTCCTCAAACTTTGCTCCTTGTGCTATTATTCCGTTCCAAACAACCTTCTATGCATTGAACTTCTTGGAACGTAGCAGCACTTAAGAGGTAAATGGGGTTGATTCTGTGTACACAGATTTGCAGAGGAACAACGGGATTAAGGTCTTTTTCTCAATTCTGATTTTTATTTTATAACATGTTTTGCTATGAAGGAGGCATGTTATCGTTGCAGATCCAAATGCACAGTTTTGAAAACAGCAAAACCAAGCATTTGATTTGATAATATCTTCTAGATAGAAAAATTGCCCCAAATAATCATAAACCTCTGGGAGAGCATGACATTGTGAATGGATTAATACAGCTTTATGCTACATAATTAAAAACTAATTTTATAACCTTTGGACTATAATGTATCTTAACTAGAACATGATCTTTAGAGAGATTTTTCCTCAAAAAGCATTTAAATAAAAAAAATCCGATTTAAATAAAAAAAATCCCATTTAAATGAAAGAAAAAGCCGACTTTTTTGATTTTTTTTAAAAAAATCATTGATTTTTATCCACCCTGGTTGTAAACACTTACGACACCCAAAGACTCATTTACGGCTGTCATAAACACTTTTACGACAGCCGTAAATGAGTCTGCGGCCGATTCTGGCTAGGGCAGGGGCCTGATTATTTGGTGCCATGAGCCGGATCTGGCCCATGGGCCGTATGTAGGTGGCCTGCCCCTGCTTTAAAGACTCACTGCTGTATTTTAATGTGAGCGTTTGTGGATTGACTCCGTCTGATGTAAGTGGACTTGATCCATGAAAGCTCACATTAAAAAAACAGCAGTGGGTCTTTAAAGTGCCACAACATGTTTTCTTTTTGTGTTGTTTTGTTTACTCCCTGATGCGCCTGGTTGTGCTGCTTTATCCTGGAAGAGCGGGGGCAGCGATTCCCAACCTTTGGCTGCTGTAAGGAGGCGAAGGCAGGTTAGTCTCCTGATGTAACTTATCTGGACAGAACACCTCTTGACTGTCGGAAGAGCCACAGGAATCCAAGCCCCCTCTCTCCGTGGATGGAGAAAGGAGATGGATTTTATCCCAAAGGACCTTGTAGTCCAGAGTTGCCCAAACTTTGGTTTTGGACTTCAATTCCCAGAAGCCTCAGTCGACTCCCCAGGGCATTGGTTGGCCATTGAACTGACCGAGGCTTCTGGGAATCCAAGTCCAAGAGCCAAAGGTTGGGAAACACTGTTCTGTGAATCCACACGAATGGGTTTACTGCGTGTCTGTGCAGTAAACCCATTCGTGTGGATTCACAGAACAGTGTTTCCCAACCTTTGTCTCTTGGACTTCGATTCCTGGAAGCCTCAGTCAGTCCCCCAAAGCACTGATCAGCTGATGTACTGACTTAGGCTTCTGGGCATTGAAGTTCCCCTGGTGGGCCCTGGCCCCCCCACATTGGGAACCACTGCTCTGAAGGCTTGAGTCCATTCTTGTGTCTCCCTCCTGAGGCAGAAATTCCCGCAGATGTGCAGCCTTGGTTGGTTCATATGAGGAGAGGCCACCCAGTTTGCAGCCCTCTCCTCCTTACGCCTCTTCTTACTAAGGGCACTTTAAGGGCCCTCTTTAAATCATGGAAGCATCTTAGCAGTGTGTTGTTGACTACTGGTGGCTCAGTGGTTAAGAAGCTCGCCTTGTTAGCTTGGAAGGTCGGCAAGTCGCCAGTTCAAGACCCGAGTGCTGTGTGACGGAGTGATCTTCCATCCCTATGCCAGCTCCTGCCACAACCTAGCACGTTGACAGCAAGAAATTGCAAGTAGATCAGTAGGGACCACTTTGGGTGGGGAAAAGATCTTGGGGGCATGAAAGGAGCCTCACTTGAGCCTCCCCGAGTGGAGTTTCTCCAGCAAAAATCCTTTCCACCCAGAATAATTTCAGACACGAATATTATTAAGCTGACGACTCATTAAGCTTCCAGATATGAAGGGCTTTGTAGAGGCGAAAACATTGGCTGGGCCATCTGGAAAACATCTGGGCTCCTTCCTGATAACCGTTCTGCAGGTTAGAGTACTTAAACTGCTGTCCTGCAGGCCAAACATTGTGAGTTCCATCCTGACCAGGGATCCAGGTTGACTCGGCCTCTTCCGTCCTTCTCCAGTCGGCCAAATGAATCCCCAGCATGTTAATGGGGGGCAAAAAAATGCTAGCTAACTTATAAACCGCCCCGCGAGGGCCCTAAGCGAAGCGCTTCTCTGGGGCCGTTGCTATGCGCGGAGTACATTCTTCTGCCTGAAGACGAGTGAGCCTGGCTCGGCTTGGTTCTTTTCCCCCTCAGCCAGGAGACCTCGCCACGGCCTGAAATGTTTCCATTTAGCTTCTGAATGTGCTTGCACGGCCGGTGAGTTCTTGCTGGACCGGAATGAGCATCTCTCTGGGAATGACGCTGGGAAAAGCAACTTTGCAGCTGGGGGGAAAAGGGAATTTGGTTATCAGCCAGTGATCCCTCGTTGCTTCCAATACTTGGCTGGCTAACCGGCTTTTGAAAACAACAGGGTCAAGGAAAACCCTAGTTGGTAAGGTCAAAGGCAAAGGTCGCCCTTGCTCAAAAGCCAGTCATAGCCGACTCTAGGGTTCAGTGCTCATCTCTGTTTATAGCCAAACAACCAACGCTGTCTGCATTTGCAGACGTTTCCATGGTCATACGGCAGGCATGACTTAACACCGGAGAGTACGGAGTGCTGTGGACCTTTCCCACCAAAGTGATCCCTATTTATCTCCTTGCAATTTCTTGCTTTCGAAGTGCTAGGTTGTGGTAGGAGCTGGGACAGAGATGGACGCTCACTCCATCGTGCAGTACCCGGGAATCAAACTCCGACCTTCCAGCCAGCGAGTTCAGCATCTCAACCACTTGAGCCACCCCACCCCAGTCCCTTCCCCATTCGGTAGGAGGACTGTTCTTCCTGAACCTGCTGACTGAGTCACCTGAAACTTCTTGCCCCTGCCTAGGAAGATGTCTATGGCCGCTATGACCCATCGTACCGGCAGTACGGCAGCGCCGCAGCCTACGGGGACCCTGAGAGTTACCGCTACATGGAACCTGAACGTCCCAGCTCCAGGGCCAGCCATACCTCTGATAGGCCTCCGTCCAGGTGCGTGCCCTTCTCCGATGATGCCTCTCTGGAAGTCCCTTCTGAAAGGCCTTTTAGCAACAGACCAGGCGGTCGCAGCGTTTTCATCGCTTCCTTGAGTGCAAGGAGCCAGTTAGAATTAGCAGGTTGAAATCATTTCATCTGAGAAATGGGTTGCTTCCAAAAAACCCGCGTGAAGAGTGCTTAGATAGATACTGAAACCATTGTGAGAGGCTTTCTGTATTTTCCTGCTGTTATGTGTGGTGTAAAGTAGTCTTTCCCAACCTTTGGTTCAATTCCCAGAAGCCTCAGTCACTTCCACCAAGCACCAATCAGCCAATGGACTGACTGAGGCTTCTGGGAATTGAAGTCCAAGAACCAAAGGTTGGGAAGCACTGCTCTGTGAATCCACACGAATGGATTCACAGAGCAGTATTTCTCAACCTTTGGTTCTTGGACGACTTCAATTCCCAGAAGCCTCAGTCAGCTTCCTAAAGCACTGATCAGCCAATGGACTGGCATAGACGTCTAGGAATTGGAAGTCCCCACGTTGGGAACCACTGGTCTGTAGCTTAAAGATCTTGGGGAAAGAAAGCTGGGTTTCTCGGGAAATCCATTTCCCTGTGCCACGGAATGAATGTGCAGTGTTGCCCTTGAGGCAACCTGAAAGATCCATAGGCAGGCCACTGGCAGACGATCAAGCGCTGTTTAAAGTGCCCTCAGGAACAAAAGCTTGCATTAGGACATCTTTGGTGCCCTTTCCCAAGAAACCACAAGACAAGAGGCTTCAGGGATAGATAGGACTTGGAGTGACATCCATCTTTCAGCAGTGTTTGGGGGGGGGGGGGTGTCTCTCCCTGTGGGGGTTTGCTGGTCTCTTTAAAACAAAACTAACAACGCTTTCCTCTTTTTTCCAGACAGGGGTACCCTGAGGAGTATTATAACACCAAAGGAGGATGGAGTAACTACTATGCAGAGTCCTATGCAAATGCCTATGATTATGGAGGTACGGCCTGTTCAGGGGTCTCTAACAGAACACATGTTTGGAACCCCACACACAGGATGGTTTCATGCCCTCTTCTATGCGATATTATTACCAACACTGCACAACAACGATTTTGCTCCTGGGAATAACACATGTGATTTACATGATATCGAGTGTGCCGATTCCAAATCTGAACTCAGAATTTGCCTATCACATACAGATTTTTAGGCCTGGTAGAGCTGTTCAAGTGGTCGGTCACTGGGTAATGTATTTTTACATGGGAACATTATAACAGTTGCAGCTCCCACTATGCCTGCCACTGCCTCAGCTGAATCACGTCCCCT
This sequence comes from Bradypodion ventrale, assembly GCA_035047345.1. NCBI lineage: Eukaryota > Metazoa > Chordata > Lepidosauria > Squamata > Chamaeleonidae > Bradypodion > Bradypodion ventrale. Next base: position 5,004,684 of record JAWDJE010000016.1, read on the forward strand.
GGTGGCATGCATGTTCCAGCAGTGGCTGGCCATGTCTGGGCAAGTCATTGAGCTGACGTCAGAAATAGGTATATAAGGCGAGATGGACCAAGGGCTGGACTCTGCTGCGAAACCATCTTATTGGATAGTACAGCTAGGCCATGATGAGTCTGTTTAGACATAAAGATGAGTAAGTGCAGCTGTGTTAACAAACTGTACAATTTTTGCTACATTTGTGGAAAATATACCCTGTGTGATCAATGCAAGGACCTAACCAAGAGGGTGAGATTTGCTAACGTCAGACAAACCGGACTTCAGACAAACTGCACATAAAGGGACTCTGGCTTCTGGGAATTGAAGTCCAAAAACAGCTGGAATGCCAGTAAACCCATTCATGTGGAGTCACAGACACTTGGGCATCTGGGAATTGAAGTCCAAGAACAGGTGGCGTGCCAAGGTTGGCTGTCACTGTTGTAGGGCTACAAAGAGGGTGGTGGTTTAGGACATCCCTGGAGAGCTTTCAAAGGGTGACCCTCCCTCTTGTCCTTCTGGCTTCCAGATCGTTACCCAGCGGCCTACGATGCCAGGTACCGAGACCCCCGGGCGTATGACCAGAGCTATTGGTATGACACTGACCAGCACTCCTACCCAAAGAGAGAAGCCTGTCCCTATGGAAATAGGTTTGTACACATTTTGGAGCGTTGATAGGATTCGAGCTGTTTTGGGAGGTTGGGTGTAAATAACATCTCTTTGAATCATGAGATTACCCACCAAGAGTGTATTAAATATCCTTTGGCACCCACTGACCCATTGCAAAGTGAGACATCTTCCTGCCTCAGCAGCCGGGAAAGGAAATCGTGGCCTTGGCCTTGATTCCAGTGGTTTATTCAAAGGGACAGTGGTGGAGAAGCTGTGGCAAACATGTCCTCAGCTGCTTGTGGCGATGGCGGCTGGAGCGAGGGCAAGGGCCGGATTACTTGGTGCCACGTGCTGGATCCGGCCCACTCTAATATTCAAATTTGGATACGACACAAGAAGGAGAAGAAGAAGATCCTTTTGAGAACAAGAACTGAGCTGAATATCTCATTTACGTCGCTTGTTTGGAGCATTACTTTACCTCATTGTGGCTTAGGTTTTAAAGATAGTGAGAAGGACATCATATTGAGCCATCGTTTATTTGGGTGCACAAGCAGGAAGGAAACAAACGTTGGGGCTCCATCGTAGCTCTTCCTCTTCTTCCTCCTCCTCCTCCTTACCACATTGTTTGGGTGTTTTCAACCTTCCATTTAGTCAGGAACGGTATGAAGATCACTGGCGCTACGATCCCCGTTTTGCGGGCAGCTTTGAGGACGACCTGGAGCCTCGCCGAGACCCCTATGGGGACGAATTTGACCGGCGCAGCCTCCACAGTGAACATTCGGGCCACAGCCTGCGCAGTTCACGCAGCCTCCACAGCCGCCAGAGCAGCTTCAGCTCACGGTCTCAGCAGGTGAGAGACAGACCCGGGGCAGGTTCACCTGGCTGCTTGTGATGAGGGGGCCTGGCAGGGCCTAGAGCCATGATGGCGAATCTTGGCACTCCAGATGTTCTTGGACTTCAATTCCCAGAAGCCCAAGCCCCCGTGAATCCACACGAAGGGGTTTACTGCGATTCATTCGGCCCACACCGCCCTCATCACTCCTGGAAGCAGAAGTAAAACACGCCCATACAGTTAAGGCTCTTCCGGGTTAACCCTTCCTTCATACGGGCGCGTTTAACTTCCGCTTCCAAGGGCAGCGCGGGCCAGATGAATCGCAGTAAACCCAATCGTGTGGATTCACGGGGACTTCCGGGAATTGAAGTCCAAGGACATCTGGAGTGCCAAGGTTCACCATCACGGGCCTAGAAGGTAAAAAGTGGGTGGGGTCAAAGGTTAAGCAGGTTAGAGTCGCCTAGTCTAATTCTCTTAGAGTCATACTTTAAGAGTCATTGCTGGTCTAGGGGCTGCAGTGGTGACTCGGGTTAAGAAGCTCACCTTGTTAGAAGGCCAGCAAGTCGGCAGGCTGAGACCTGGGTACTGCAGGATGGATTGAGTGCATGTCTTTGTCCCAGCTCCTGCCAACCTAGCAGTTCAAAAGCAAGACATTGTAAGTAAATCAATAGGGACCACTTCAGTGGGGGGAAAAGAAGATCTTGGGGACATGAAAGGAGCCTCATTCGGGCCTCCCCTGAGTGGAGTTTCCTTTCAACCCAGAATAATTTCTGACACTAAATAATAATAATAAAAATAATAATTGTTGTTATTATTGTTGTTGTTGTTGTTATTATTATTATTATTATTATTATTATTATTATTATTATTATTATTATTATTATTATTATTATTATTATTATTATTATTATTATTATTGCTAGTCTAGCCAGATTATCCTGCTGTGGTGATAGAGTAGACCTTACTGCCTTTGACTCAATGCCAAGGTGACAACACTTAGGATTTAACGGCCTTGGGTGGCAAAATCCACAGGGAAGGTTAGGGTCACCGAGTGGATTAACTTGTCCCCCTTGAATCCCTCTTGATGGAGGAGGGCAGGAGCTTCATCCATCCTGGCCTGGGGATGATGATGATGAGGCGGAGGACTTTGCCTGCCCAAAGGGCTCAGGACCAGAAAGTGACTCATGGGGGACTGGATCCGTGGGTACGATGGGGGTAATGCTGTGATGCGGAAGGCAGACGAAAGGCTGCGGCGTTATAGGGCTCCCAGGATAATCTTCATGGCTGATCACCACAAGGAGACCCAAGATTCGGGTTCGAATGTGACAGAAGAATATGACCCTCCTGTTAACTTCTGGGGTTTTGTTGTTGTTGTTGTTGTTTTGGGGGCTGGTCTTGGACTGTAGTAGTAAAGATGGATGGACTGTGTGTGTGTGTGTTTTCCAGAGCCAACTGTATCAAAGCAATCACGACTTGACGGCTGCCCACTACGAAGGCGACCCCCAGGCGTCCTTGCTTCATGCGGATTATCCCTGCGGGGTTTACCCCCACTATATCAACCCACCCTCCTTGGCAGATTATAACCACTCAGCCCAAGAGGCTTGGTCAGCTATGGAACAAGGTACGGCAGCCCCAAATGGCCACGTGTGTGATGGGGTTGCGCGGGGATAGGGATGTGAAGCGCAAGCATCTGCTTTCAAAGGTTGCATACCTTTTCATAGCTATTTTTTCTTTCTTTCTTTCTCAAGTGTGCTTGAAATAGCTTAAGTGTCCAGAGAGGCCACAGTGGCTTAATGGTTAAGATGCTAAGCTTGGCGACCACCAGGTTAGCACGTCGGCAGTTCGAGACCCAAGCGCTGCACGATGGAGTGAGCTCCTGTCGTCTGCCCCAGCTTAGCAGTTTGAAGGCAAGAAACTGCAAAGAGATAAACTGGAACTGCAGTGGCTTTGTGGTTAAAATGCTGAACTTGACGACCAGAAGGTCGGCGGTTCGAGACCCAAGCAAGTGCTGTGCGATGGAGTGAGCTCCCATCCTCTGTCCCAGCTCCTGCCAACCGAGCAGATTGAAAGCAAGAAATTGTAAGGAGATAAATAGGTACCACTTTGATGGGAAGGTAAACAGTGTAGTGTGCACTCTGGTGTCGACATGGCTGTCACATGACCACGGAAACATCTACAGATGCAAACAGCGCTGGCACTTTGGCTGTAAAGGGAGATGAGCACCGAACCCTAGAGTCGGATACAACTGGCTTTCGAGCAAGGGAGACATCATGATCTTTACCCTTACTATGTGTTTTGATAAAGCCGTATGATAAATAAAACTGTCTCCCCCTCTCTCTCTCTTTCTTTTTCTGCTCCCCCCTTCCAGCCCCCTCCAGGCCTCTGACTCCTGAGAAGTTTTCAGTGCCTCATGTCTGCGCCAGGTTTGGCCCCGGCGGCTACTTGATCAAGGTGCTTCCAAACCTGCCCTCGGAGGGGCAGCCGGCTTTGGTTGAGATCCACAGCATGGAAGTAAGTAAGAAAAACTAGATGGCAGGATGCACGGAACACTGTTACCTTTCCTGCCGAAGTGGTACCTATTTATCTGCTTGCAATTTCTTGCTTTCAAACTGCTCGGTTGGCAGGAGCTGGGACAGATGACGGGAGCTCACTCCGCCGTGCAGCACCCTGGTCTTGAAATGCTGACTTGCCGACCTTTCAGTCGTCAAGCTCAGTGCCTTAAGCATTAAAGCCACCACATCTACTGAACATCGTGAAACCAACTCCCCTCCCTGCTTGTCCAATTAGTCTTCCTCTAGTGCCGTGTTTCCCAACCTTTGGTTCTTGGACTTCAATTCCCAGAAGCCTATGAGCCAATTCCCCAAAGCACTGACCCACCAATGGACTGACTGAGGCTTCTGAGAATTGAACACACACACCCCTGTGGGGCGTGGGCCCCACAGTGGGAGACACTGCTCTCGTGCTTGCCCTGTCTACAGGGTTTTATTTTATGTAACATTTCTGTGCCTTGCAAATACCGAAAGGGAAATCTGTGTGCTAAGGTTACACCCAGGAATCATCCAGTATTGAGTCATGGGCTGACTGATAGCATTTACACAGTATCCCATAACTGCCGAAGGAAGAGAAGGTGCGGCTTGTCGGGGCGGTCGAAGCTGCTTCCACCTGCCTCCCTGGGCCCCACCTGCCCAGGAGGGATAAAACAGAAAGAACAAGGACGGCAAGGGTGCAATCACAAGGGAGGGAAAGAGGAAACCACCCTAAGGAAAGGAGTCAAAAACGTAAAATCAAGGGTGTTTTAATGTCTGGTGTGAAGCAACCCGGAAAGATTGTAAGGAGAAAATACAAAAGACAGGGATAAAACTCAGAAAGTCATGCTATATCAGCTAAATATGCAATAAAGTAATGTACAACGAACACGTTGTTTGCCCGACACGTTCCTTGACCGTCTTTTAGACATATGGGATACTCATTGATTTTTGTATGAATGCTATTTTACATGTTCGTTGTTCATTACTTTATTGCATATTTAGCTGATATAGCATGACTTTCTGAGTTTTATCCCTGTCTTTTGTATTTTCTCCTTACAATCTTTCCGGGTTGCTTCACACCAGACATTAAAACACCCTTGATTTTACATTTTTGACTCCTTTCCTTAGGGTGGTTTCCTCTTTCCCTCCCTCAGGAGGGATAGAAGGCAGTGAACGCTCTTGCCTGCTTACCTCCGGCCCCATCACCGCCGGAGGAAGAGGAGGAAGCCCCACCAGAGCTGGCTCCAGCCAGCCAGATCAGCTGCCTTTAGCTGTGGGTCCGCTTGGGAGGGAGGATACAGCTGCTACTCTGGATTTCCCCCCCCCTTCCCGGCCTTGGATGGCTGCGGGTGAGTGTGTGTGAGAGAGAGCAGCTGTGACGGCTCCGCAGCTATAAGAACGCCTCAGTTGCCGCCACTCTGGACTTCCCTCCTGACCCCGGATGGCTGTGGGGAAGAGAGAGAGCAGCTGTGACTGGCTCTGCGGCTACCTGGACCCTTGCTGCTCTCCCCGCCGCCTACACCATCGGCGCGGGGATGGAAGTGGGCGCAGCTGTGAGGGCCGTCACCTCCCTCCTGGCCCGCCCGACCGGAGGATAGGCCACCGGGGTGTTCTGTATTTGGGGCTGGGGAAGGGATAGACAGCTGCTCTATTATATTACATTGTACTGTAATTTTTGCTTTTTGCTCTTGTGTCGGATATTTTGACTCAATTGTATTGCTCTGTGATGTTTATTTTTAAATTTTGTATCGCTGTATTTCTACTGTATTATAGTATTGATTTGTTGTGAGCTGCCCTGAGTCGGCGTAAGCTGAGTAGATAGAGATAGATGGATAGATAGTAGGGCGGGATACAAATAAAAATCTATCTATCTATTCCTATTCATAACAGGAGAGCTCAATAGGAGGCATATTTAGAAGGAAACAGAAGAGTGCACAAGGAAAATAATAATAGGCTATTCTGTGTATTTGCTGAAGTTGACCCATAGTAGTAGTAGTAGTAGTAGTAGTAGTAGTAGTAGTAGTAGTAATAATAATAATAATAATAATAATATTTTCATGTCAGAAATTGTTCTAGGTTGAAAGGATTTTTGCTGGAGAAACTCCACTCGGGACGCCCGAAAGAGGCTCCTTTCATGTCCCCAAGTTCTTCTTTTCCCCACCAAAGTGTTCCCTATTTAGAAATTAAAATCACAGTAATATAGAAACGCAGACTGACACCCTCCCCCCAAGCCCTTTCCATAAATGTCATTAAGACTGGGCTACACAGAAAGAGCCACCTAGAACAGGGATTCTCACCCTGGGGCCCGTGGGTCAGATGCAGCCCACGACACCATTTCATGTGGCCACCACCACCACCACCACCACACCAGGAAGTGCCATGTAGTGGAGGAAGGGCATAATGGCCGTCCGACCCCTGAAGCTGTCTGAGAGAGAGTGACCCAGCTTAAAAAAGGTTGAGAACTCCTACTCTAGAAGATTGTGGTACAGTGATACCTCATACAACATCCAAACTTGGTTCCACAAGTTTGGACTTTATACGGATTTGGACTTTGTATGAGGCATGCAAAATCCTAGCCGCGATGCCTCATACAACATCCAAATCCTTATCGCGATGCCTCGTACAACGTCATTTCCATAGAGATCCATTGTACTGTAACAGCACAGACTTCAGGGCAAAGTCATGGAAACAGACAGGAAACTGACAGAACTTTAAGAAATCCTTGTCTAAAGGCTAAATACATTACAAAAACATGTCAAACAACCCTGATTGTCCAAGAACCTGAAGAATGCTGCAAAAATCCCAGGAATGCTTCTAAAAATTCTGACGAAAAAATCCACAAAAATCCAAAATCACCCTCAAAACCACTCCTAAACACTCTTTGCCTTGTGCAAAACCCACAAGAGCAATGCACGCATGTGTCCTGCCTTTTATACTGCCCAGGCACAATGCAACCTGGGAAAAACCCAATGCCTCATACAACGACACACGACTTTGTATGAGGCAACTTTTTTCAAGGAATTAGGCGATGTTGTATGAATTTGATATTGTATGAAGCGGACTTCGTATGAGGTATTACTGTATTTTTGAACTACAATGGGCATACCCTAGTAATGGCAATTGCATGTACGCTGGTAACGGCAACCTTGCTTTAAGCTTGCTGGCTAATCTTTCTCACACTGGGTCTGGCAGAAGGAACTGCAGAAGGAGCTCACCCAAAGGGCGCCTTCGTTTTGGCCCTTTCTTGTCTGGCCTAGAAGAAGGAGGAGGAGGAGGAGGAGTTCTTTAGCTCCTGGCCTTCAGTGCAGCTTGAGGAAAGCCGACTTGGGAGTCAGAGTTGTTACAGATCAAGCCTGAAATTGTCATACATTGTGTGATTCTCACCTTGGCTTTCCTCTTCTTAGGTGATCATGCAGCGTTCTTCAGAGCAGGAGGAGATGAGAGCTTTCCCCGGCCCTCTCACCAAGTAGGTTTCCAAGATTGAAAACTCATATTTTTGCCGGATATTGATGATTGTTCGATCCTGACATGGGCTCAAGGTTGATTCAGCCTCTCCCATCCTTCCAAGGTGGGCCAAATAAGTCCCCAACCTGTTAATGGGGGCAAAAGGCTAATTAACTTGTGAACTGTGCAGCGAGTGCACTAAGCGCTATGGGGAGGCATAGAAGGGTGACTGCTGTCGTTCTATCCTTGTTAAATAGAACCATGTTCTAATGATGTCTCTTTCTACACTCTATTAAGTTCTTCTTCGTGGTCTCTGTGAATCTGCGCAGTAAAACCCATTCGTGTAGATTCACAGGGGACTACGAAGAAAAACAATAGCTACAGGAAAACCGCTTGTCCTTATAGAACAGGAGTTATCAACCTTTTAAAGCCGTTTCCCTCAGGAAATCTTAATGGGAAATCATACCAAGCCAGGACGTTCGTAAATCTGCGAAGTTTGATTTGGATTTTCTCCCTCAGACAGCTCCATGGGCCGGATGACCATTTGCCCTTCCTCCACCACATGGCACTTCCAGGTGTGGTGGAGGCGATGGGGGGCCACATGAAATGGTGCTGAAGGCTGCATCCGGCGCACGGGCCTCAGGTTGAGAATCCCTGTTATAGAGCCCTGGTGGTGCAGGGGTTAACTGCTCTCCTGCAGCCAAACCATTGTGAGTTCAATCCTGACTAGGACTCAAGGTTGACTCTTAGCCTCTTCCCTCCTTCCAATGCGGGCCAAATGAGTCCACAGCATTTGAATGGGGAGAAAAGGCTCATTACCTTGTCAACTGCCAGAGAGGAAACTAAATATTGATATGGGGCAGGTAGAGAACTGTGATTGCTTTGCTTCTAGTGTGTTTTCCCAGGGATCTCCAGGGGAGGAGGAAGAGGAGAAAGAGGAGGAGGTTTGGCCCTGGTTTGGTTTTATTGTATTCTTTGGCTTCGATGGGGCAGAGGGTCGAGAAGTGGGGTTGCTTTTTTGCTTTGCTCTTTCTCCCACTCACAGCTGCCCTCTCTTCTCTTCCCTTCCCTCTCTGGCAGAGAAGACACCCACAAAGTGGACGTCATTAATTTCGCCCAGAACAGAGCCATGCGCTGCTCCCAGGACGAAACGTTGCTCGACAAGGAGTCTGCCCGGCTCCTCTGGGACTTTGTGGTCCTGCTGTGCAGGCAAAACGGGGTAAGGGCATCTTGGGGGCTCCGCCCTGTCACCGACTTTTATCCCACAGACAAAGGCTCCCAAATCTCTCATTCCAGGGCTTTTTTAAAGCTACATCTTGTTGTGCTGTATCCAATTCTGAACATTGGCGATCCTCATGGCGATCTGCTATGAAGACTGTCCTGGAAGCAATATAATGCAGTGGCCTTCCATTTGCCTTCCGCATCACTGCATGACCCCCATAGTACCACTGATCACGTTCCACTGAGACTCAATGAATTCTTTGCTTCAGTATTCACTGAAGAAGACAGAGACCACATGCCCAAAACAGAGCCTATCTTCGTAGGGAGGGAAACCGAAGAATTAAGCCAGATAGAAATAACCATGCATAACCTTGCATGTCTTGTTAAACTAAACACTAACAAATCACCAGGACCAGATGGCATCCATCCACGAGTTCTCAGGGAACTTAAAGATGAAATTGCTGATCTCCTAGCCAAAATATATAATATTTCCCTCAAATCAGGCTTTGTGCCTGATGACTGGAAGGTAGCGAATGTAACACCAATTTTCAAAAAAGGATCCAGGGGTGATCCAGGAAATTACCGACCTGTCAGTTTGACATGTGTCCCAGGTAAAGTGATGGAAACCATCCTAAAAGATAGGATTAATAGGCACATAGAAGAGAAGGCGCTGCTAAAGGAGAGCCAACATGGCTTTTGCAAGGGCAAATCATGCCTCACTAATCTGTTGGAATTTTTTGAGAGTGTCACCAAGCATGTGGATAAGGGGGATCCAGTTGACATTGTTTATCTGGACTTTCAGAAGGCTTTTGACAAGGTCCCACACCAAAGGCTCTTGAATAATCTTACCAGTCATGGAATAAAGGGACAGGTCTTGTCCTGGATCAGCAACTGGCTAAGGGACAGGAAACAGAGGGTAGCACTAAATAGACACTTCTCCAAGTGGAGGGAAGTAAAGAGTGGGGTCCCCCAAGGTTCAGTACTGGGACCCCTGCTTTTCAACCTCTTCATAAATGATCTAGAGGTAGGAGTAAAAAGCAAGGTAGCCAAATTTGCTGACAACACTAAATTATACAGGGTAGTGAAAACTGTGAGAGATTGTGAGGAGCTCCAGAGGGATCTCTTGACACTGGGGGAGTGGGCAAAACAGTGGCAAATGAGCTTCCAACATTAGTAAGTGCAGAGTGATGCATGTTGGGGCAAAAAAAACCCAATTACATTTATAAACTCTCTGCAACAAACTTGGAAAGGGACCTTGGTGTCCTGGAGGACGAGAACTCAATGAAGGTGTCAACCCAGTGTGCCTCAGCAGTGAAAAAAGCAAACTCAATTCTAGGGATCATTAGGAAGGGTATAGAGAATAAGTCAGCAAGTATCATTTTGCCTCTTTATAAATCTATGGTGAGGCCCCATCTGGAATACTGTGTACAGTTCTGGTCGCCATACCTCCAGAAGGATATTATGGAGTTGGAGAAAGTGCAGAGGAGGGCAACCAGAATGATTAGGGGACTGGAACACTTTCCTTACCATCTGAGGCTGCAACGGTTGGGCCTCTTCACTCTTCAACGACGGCGTCTAAGAGGTGACCTGATTGAAGTTTATAAAATCATGCACAGTGTGGACAAAGTAGATAAAGAAAAACTGTTTTCCCTATCGCACAACACTAGAACTAGGGGACACTCGATGAAACTTTTGGGTACTAGTTCTCAAACAAATAAGAGAAAGTACTTTTTCACCCAGAGGATTACTGGTCTATGGAACTCCCTGCCAGAAGAAGTGGTGACAGCTGTCAGTCGTGACAGCTTTAAGAAAGGATTAGACAAGTTCATGGAGGACAAGGGTATCAATGGCTATAATTATGGATACTTAAGGACAACCTCGGGGTTGGAGAGATAGGCAGGATATCTCTCAATGCCATTTCCAGGGAATCCTAAGCAGGTGAATTCATCTCCTTGGGAATACCCTGAAGGAAATGGTGAGCCTCTGTGTGAGACAATGCTGGACTGGATGGGCTGTGGCCTGTTCCAGCAAGGCTGTTCTTATGTTCCAAATTTTCACTTTCTGGTCTTGCACCCTTTGGGTAAGCAAAATCCCTCATCATCAGCTCCAGGCCAGGATGGATGAAGCTGCTACCCTCCATCAAGAGGGAGTCAAGTGGGATGGAAGCCAAACGAGGTATAGCTCAGGAGACGAAGAGCTTAATGTGGGGATTCTCAGCCATGGGTCAGATGCGGTCCCCGGTGCCATTTCATGTGCCCCACCACCACCACCGCCGCTTACACACCTAGAACTGCCGTGTGGTGGAGGAAGGGCAAAATGGCCATCCGGCCCCTGAAGCTGTCTGAGGGAGTGTGACCCAATGGCCCCTGGCTTTAAAAGGTTGCGAACCCCTAGCTTAATGGCTGCATGGAACCAAGCAACCTGGAGCCCCATTTAGCTTAGGATCCCACAAAGATCACGGCCACCCCTGCATGTGGTAGCCACAGATACATTGTGAACATGGAGGTCATGTTGAGCCACTGTGGCCAGTGGCTGTAACAGCCCTTTTTAAAGAAGGTCAAAATCTCCTCCTTCTGCTGTATCCAATTCTGAATATTGGCCATCATCAAAGCGATCAGCCATGAAGACTGTCCTGATAATATAATGCAGTGGCCTTCCATTTGTTTGTGTGCCGCCCATCATACCACTGGCCCAGTTCTGCGAGTCCCCTTCTCGTCCGGAGCCCTTTGGACACGCAAAGTCTTCCTCCTCAGCCCCAGGCCAGGATGGATGAAGCTGCTTCCCTCCTCCATCAAGAGGGATTCTAATGAGACCATTTAATCCACTTGGGGACCAAGATCACCCTTCCTTCCCTGTGGACTTCGGCAACCAAATCCTCAGGGTGGTCAGGTGAGTTAACTGCCACCTGAGGATCGGTGTTGTGTCACTGGCAGTAGGGCCTACTACTCTTATGACCAGAGCAGGATAACCTGGCCAGACTCAAATCAACACCCACCAATAAGAAAAGTAAATGGAGCTAGCTGCAGGTCAACGAGCAGATGACAATTCTGGCTTGGAAGGCCAGGCTGATCCCTTGGTGTCAGTTCTTGCCCCTTAAGGGCATTTTGAGCTACGTACAGCGTCCCAGATCCAGCCTCGTTCTTAAACTGTGCAAATGTTCGTTTTACTTTTCAGACGGTGGTTGGCACAGATATTGCTGAATTGCTGCTTTCCGATCACAAAACTGTCTGGCTCCCAGGAAAGTCGCCCAACGAAGCCAACTTGATTGATTTCACCAACGAGGCCCTGGAACAAGTGGAGGAAGAGTCTGGGGAAGCCCAGCTGTTGTTCCTCACCGACAGCCTCATCACCACCATCGACAGCCTGGAGAAGGAGACGGAGCGGTTCCGAGAACTCCTGCTCTACGGCCGCAAGAAGGTAAGCGGCTGGGCTGGGCTGGGCTGGCTTTCGTTCGCAATTCTTCGTCCTTCGTGTCCCAATCCAACCCTGGACTGCCCAGAATGAAGCCACTTCCTTGGTTTTTGTCTTTGGCCAAACTTAAGTCCTCACTGGTGCATGGTTTCGCCAGTCTTCAAACCCTGGACTGCCCAAAGGAAGCCACTTTCTTGGCTTTGGCATTGACCAAACTCACGTCCTCATCGGTGCAGGTTTCTGGTTCTTCTTCTTTCATGTCCTGATCAAACCCCGGACTGCCAAAATGGAGACACTTGGCTTTGGCGTTGGCCAAACTTAAGTCTTCAACGATGCATGTTTCTGGTTGTTCTTCTTCCATATCTCGATCAAACCCTGGACTGCCCAAATGGAGCTGTCTTCTTGGCTTGGTCATTGGCCAAACTCAAGTCCTTATCAGTGCATGTTTCTGGTTCTTCTTTCGTGTCCCGATCAAACCCTGGAATGCCAAACTGGAGTCACTTTCTTGGCTTTGGCGTTGACCAAACCTAAGTCCTCACTGCTGCATGTTTCTGGTTCTTCTTCTTTTGTGTCCCGATCAAACCCTGGACTGCCCAAATGAAGACACTTTCTTGGCTTGGTCATTGGTCAAACTCAAGTCCTCACCGGTGCATATTTCTGGCAGTCATCAGCAGACCAGTCAATGAGCCAATGGATTCTGGCTCTCTCCACATACACACAACATGTTGTCCACCATCAGTCTCCACTTGAACCTGTTGGTCATGCCTTGATCCAACTCTTATCCTATTCATCCCTCAGCCATCTCCTCCTCCTTTAATGTTCTTCCTTGTCCTGTGAGCTCCTTCCTCCATCTTCTAATTTGGTTTTGCTCTTGCGTGCCCACAAGAATGTTTGTTCTTGCCATAACGCTCTTCTTGGATCTGAGCTTTATGGACTTGAGGCTCATCTCCGTTCAGAGGGTGTCAAGGGTCCTTCTCTTGCTTCGTTCTCTCTGTGTCTGCTGCTACTTCTCTCCTGATCTTAGCGTGGAGTGATACCAACAAGAGGGTACATAAATTTTCCCAACTGATGAAGCTTTGAGGCTTTGTCACTGTACACAAGGCTTCATTCCCAGCAATGTCAAATTGTTTTGCGTGTGTGGGTGCGTTCCATATTGGAGCAGCATCTTCTGCTGTGGAGACATATTCCTTCACAATTCGAGGGGCTGCAGTGGCTCAGTGGTTAAGAAGCTTGCCTTGTTAGCTGGACGGCTGGCAAGTCGGCAGTTCGAGACCCGGGTACTGCATGATGGGTTGAGCGTCCGTCTCTGTCCCATCTGTTGGGGGCATGAAAGGAGCCTCATTCGGGCGTTCTCTGAGCGGAGTTTCTCACGCAAAAATCCTTTCAACCCAGAATAATTTCTTACATGAAATTATGACAATACATTTGGATCAGGACTATGGACAGAAGTGGCTCCCAAGCCCCTCTGGAGGGAAATGTTCCCTCCATTGATGATTTCTTCCCTCTTTGTTTCTACAGGATGCGCTGGAATCGGCCATGAAACACGGCCTCTGGGGACATGCCTTGTTACTGGCCAGCAAAATGGACAGCCGGACCCACGCCAGAGTGATGACCAGGTAGGGAATGCCTCTCGGTCCACCCGGCTGCCACATGCTCTGCTGTGAGTCCGTGACTGAGTGTGCAGCACTGCCGGCTTCTCTCTCTTCCTTCTGGGGCTTCTCTGCTGAACGCCAGTGCTCAGAGAAGAGGGAAGAGAGAAACAGCCAGAGGGAAAACAAACTGAGAGAAAAGAGTCAGAAAGAAAGAAAGAGAAAGTCAGACAGACTGAGACAAAGAAATTAGAAAAGAAGGAGAAAGAAATGAAATAGCTGAAAAGAGAGGGAAAAATAAAATAAAGAGGCAGATCTCAGGTAAAATGGGTGAGATCTGAAGGAAGAAAAAGATAACTTGTCTTGCCTGAAGAATTTTGGAGTGGTTATTAGTGTTCATGGAAATGTCCTTTTATTTGTCACGTGGTTGAAACCTGCTTGGTTGCATTTATAAATATCTCATTCTGGTGTAACATAAACCTTTCTTTTTAGAATCTCAGCCGTTTTGTTTATGCACATCTGTGAAGGGAGTTTCTTTATTTTAGTTACGCTACCAAGATGAGGCTGGACCAATCGTTAGTCGCTAGCCTTAGGAAGAGGGCAGGCAGTCGTTTTGCCAGGACAGGCTGAGGTTGAATCTCCCAGGGCATGTCTGACAGAAAGAATAACAAAATCCAAGCCAGACCTCGCAGGTTTACGAGCCTCCTGGCTTGGTATGATTTCCCATTAAGGTTTCCTCAGGGAGACGGTAGGATGATCGATACGTGGGCTTCTGGGAATTGAAGTCCAAGAACACCTGGAGTGCTGCCACTGATACCATTCCTCCAAACCTAAATGTCTAGACATTCTCTCCTTTTTAGCAATTGAAATCCTTGCTTCTGCCGTCCATTTGCTGCTTCTTGAGCTAAGGACCCTCCCAGGGTCTTGGGTGATGGCGTCGGCTTCCGTTCTTAGTGCTGAGGACTGGTTTTTCTGGGTGGTTTTATCTGTTTGTAAGCTGCCCTGAGTCGGTCTTGCCTGAATGGGCGGCGCATAAATCCAAAAATTAAATTAAATTAAATGTCTTTCCCTGCTTTAGGTTTGCCAACAGCCTTCCGATCAACGACCCCTTGCAGACGGTTTACCAGCTGATGTCTGGCAGGATGCCCGCGGCCTCGACGGTGAGTTCCAAGAGGCCTCCTTGGCCACTCACCTGCAGGGCCCAGGTGTGTCACCACTGGGGGTGGCCCCAGGTGGGCTTCCTTCTGCAATGGATCCGGAACGAATCCAGTTGGTGCCTGCCAACAATGGTGTGTTTTGATGGTCTTCCATTTTGGATCCAATAACCCAAGCCTTCTCCCCTCTTCTTCTTCTTCCTCTAGTGCTGTGGAGATGAAAAATGGGGCGACTGGAGGCCCCACCTGGCCATGGTCTTGTCCAACTTGACTCACAACATGGAGGTGGAGGCGAGGGCCATCGTCACGATGGGCGACACCCTCGGTAACCCACTGAGGCAGATTGGGGGGGGAGAGGAGAAAGGGCACTTTGGCCTCCTCCTCATGCCAACTTAAATAAGTGGTGGTTTAGTGGCCAAGACGCTGAGCTTGATAACATGGATGGTCGGCAGGTCAGCAGTTCGAGGCCCGAGAACTGCAGGACAGAATGAGCGCCCGTCACCTGTCCCGGCTCCTGCCAACCTAGCTGTTCGAAAGCTAGACATTGCAAGTAGATAAATACAGGTGAAACTCGGAAAATTAGAACATCGTGCAAATGTTCATTCAGTTCAGCAATGCAACTTAAAAGGTGAGCTAGAGACTCATTACATGCAAAGCGAGATAGTTCAAGCCTTACTTTGTTATAATATTGATGCTGATGAAAACCCCAACCCCCCAATCTCATGTACCCCATAACCATCACATAATCTCATGTACGCTGTACGCCATGATCATCACAATTATAAGGAATTAAGGCATGGCATCTCTCGCTTTGCATGTAGTGAGTCTATCTCATATATTTGTTTCACCTTTTAAGTGAAATGAATGGACATTTGCACAACATTCTAATTTTCCGAGTTTCACCTGTAGATACCACTTGGGTGAAAAAGTAAACAGCATTCCATGTGCTCCAGCATCTAATCAAATCAAGTCAAATCTTTATCACGGTCCAAGACCAGCGTAGAACAGCCAAGGGAACAGAAGTTAAAATGGGGGAACTTGAAATATATCAAGAGACAAGAGTGCTTTAAAAGGAGCATTCCTGCTCAGAGTTAAGGAGTAGTAAAATTGGTCTAGTCCTGCCTGCCACATGGCCATGGAAACATCTGCAGATGCAGACGGCGCTAGCTCTTTGGCTGTAAACAGAGAAGAGCACTGAACCCTGGAGTTAGATACAGCTGGCTTACGAGCAAGGGCGACGTTCACCTTTACAGCAGTTTTAACCCCTGGTGCAACAGGGCTCTATAACGAAGAAGGGACTGTGGTCAAGACGCTGAACTTGACAACCGGACAGTCAGCAGTTCGAGACCCGAGTGCTGCATGACGGAGTGAGCTGCTGTCTCTGTCCCAGTTCCCGCCAACCTAGCATGCCATAACTACAGCGGTGTGAACCTTGGCACTCCAGATGTTCTTGAACTTCGATTCCCAGAAGCCTTGATCAGCAGATGTCCTGACTGAGGCTTCTGGGAATTGAAGTCCAAGAACATCTGGAGAGCCAAGGTTGGCCATCACTGCCAGAACAAGAATGCTACCTAATAGGGTTTTTAAAGAAGCAGGGATTTTACATCCAGGCCTTTCTCCGTCTTTGCCTTGTCCCATTCCTCCTCTTACTCATCCTAAAGGTCAAGGTCTCCCTTGCTCAAAAGCCAGTCGTATCTGACTCTAGGGTTCAGTGCTCATTTCCGTTTATAGCCCAAGAGCCAGTGTTGTCTGCATTTGCAGACGTTTCCATGGACATGTGGCAGGCATGACTAAACACTGGAGTGCACGGAACCCTGTTTACCTTCCCACCGAAGTGGTATCTATTTATCTACTTGCAATTTCTTGCTTTCGAGCTGCTAGGTTGGCAGGAGCTGGGATAGACGATGGGAACTCACTCCGTTGTGCAGCGCTCAGGTCTCGAACTCGGACCTTCCACTCATCAAGTTCAGTGTCTTAATCCCATGAGCCACTGCTCATCCTAGAGAGGCACACACACGTCTTCCCGTCCGGTTTCCTAAGGGATGTGCCCCCTCGTGTTTTTGGTCTTGGCACAGCTTCGAAGGGCCTTTTGGACGCCGCTCACTTTTGCTACCTGATGGCTCAGGTTGGATTCGGGGTGTACACGAAGAAGACCTCCAAGCTGGTGCTGCTGGGCTCGAACCACAGGTGAGGGTGGGTGGGGGAAGGGGTTGCCTTCAAAACCTGCCTCCCCAACCAGGATTTCTCCCCTCCTGCCCAATCCCCAGATTTGAAGCCAGTGGGCTGGATTACTGCCAGATGAGCCAAGACTTCTCCCCTACGTCCTGATTTCTCATTGCTTCATTCCCACCCTGGGCTTCTTGGGGTGGGGACAAAAGAGATCAGATGCCCCCCTCCTCCTCCCTATTAAGAAGTCTCCATCATCCCAGAGTGCAGGATCCGTAATAACGTAGGAGCCCTGGTGGCATGTCGGTTAAACTGCTGTCTTGCAACCAAAAAGTTGAGAGTTTGATCCTGACCAGGGCTCAAGTTTGACTCAGCCTTCCATTCTTCTAAGGTTGGGAAAATGAGTCCCTAGCATGTTAATGGGGGCAAAAAATGTTAATTAACTTGTGAACTGCCCATAGAGGGCCCTAAGCGCTTACATGGGGTGATACATCTACCGTATATACTCGAGTATAAGCCAATCAATATATAAGCTGAGGTACCTAATTTTATCTGAGAATCCGGGAAAACTGGTTGTTTCGGCTATAAGCCTAGGGTGGGAAACGCAGCAGCCTGGTAAGTGCACTGGGCTAGAGGGGAGGGTGTTTTGCCCACTGTAGAAGTGATCAAGGCCGGTTTGAGTATAAGCTGAGTCTACACAATTTTGATGCTAAAAAAAAATCAGCTTATACTAGAGTATATACAGTAAGTGTGATTGCTATGCTGTAGTGGGCTGGAAACTACCGGAAGCCATATCCACAGCAGGCTGAATATGAGGGGGAAACGTCTTACCTTAATTCCCCAAAGCACTGATCAGCCAATGGACAGACGTAGGCTTCTGGGAATTGAGGTCCCCTGGTGGGGCCTGGTCCCCACCTTGGGAACGACTGGTGTAAGTGTTGGAATGTGTTCCTTCTGTTACACACTCTTTCCCCTTTCTGTTTCCTTAGCTTGCCCTTTTTAAAGTTTGCTACCAGTGAGGCGATTCGAAGGACGGAAGCCTACGAGTATGCCCAGTCCCTGGGGACGCACCCGTGCTCTTTGCCCAACTTCCAGGTTTGCCTCTTCCGCTCCTTCTTGCCCTGCCCATGTGGACTGCATTTGGCCTGTCCAATGCTGCTTGTTGCTTTGCATGGGGAGTTGCACTCCTAGAGTGCCACACAACCCGCTGCCATGCTTTGGGGGTCTAACAAGGGCTGCGGTGGCTCCGCAGTTGAGACACTTGCCTTTTTAGCTGGATAAGGTCGGCAGTTCGAAACCCAGGCACTGCAGATGGAGTGAGCGCCCATCTCTGTCCCAGCGCCTGCCACACTAGCCGTTCAAAAGCAAGAAATTGCAAGTAGATAAATAGGGACCACTTTGGTGTTAAAGGCAACCGCGTTCTGTGTTCTGATGTCTAGTTATGCCCCGTCAGATGAGAGGAATCACTTTGGGTGGGAAAAGGAATCTTAGGAGACATGAAAGGAGCCTCATCATTTGGCTCCGTCGTCCCCTGAGCGGAGGAGTTTCTCCAGCAAAAGAAGTCCTTCCAGCCCAGAATAATTTCTGGCCTGATGTGTAGCTTCCTTCTGGCCCTTCGCCCCATTTCGATTACATGCTGGTAATGGGGGAAAGAGACTGTGGTGGCTTAGGGATTAAGACGTTGCACTTGACTGCAAGGCCAGCAGTTCAAGACCCAAGTGCTACGCGACGGAGTGAGCCACCTCTGCCCCAGCGCTTGCCAACATAGCTGTTCGAAAGCAAGGCATGGCAAGTAGGTCTCAAGGGGACTGCAGTGGCTTAGTGGTTAAGACGCTGAACCTGACTGGAAGGTCGGCAGTTCGGGACCCTAGTGCTGCATGGCAGAGTGAGCTCCCGTTATCTGTCCCAGCTCTTGCCAACCTAGCAGTTTGAAAGCTAGAAATTGCAAGTAGATAAAGAGGTACTGCATTGTTGGGAAAGGTAACAGCGTTCCGTGTGCTTTGGTGACTTGTCGTGCCTGCCACATCTCCATGGAAATGTCTGCAGATGCAGACAGTGCTGGCTCTTTGGTTATAAATAGAGATGAGCACTGAACCCTAAAGTCAGATACGACTGCTTTCGAGCAAGCGTGACCTTGTCCTTACTGGGGGGGGGGGGGGTGTTGGAGGGGGGGGAGGAGGTGTCTGAAGCCCAAAAGAATTGATGTCTAGAGAGTCCCAGGTGGAAATACCTACAGAGTTATCAGGAGGGAGGAGGGAAGGAGAGCGTCTGTCTTGGACTCAACAACATCTTCCAGGGTTTTTTTTGTTTTGGGGGGGGGGCTGAGGAAACTCCGTGGGTTCTTTGGTCCCAGAAGGGGCTGCGGACAGTGGCTCAGGGGTTGAGATGTTCGCCTTGGTAGCTGGAAGGCCGGCAAGTCAGCAGTTCGAGACCCGGGGACTGCATGATGGATTGAGCGCCTCTGTCTCAGCTCTTAGGGACATGAAAGGAGCCTCATTGGGGCATCCCCTGAGTGGAGTTTCTCCAGCAAAAATCCCTTCAACCCAGAATAATTTCTGACACAAATTTATTATTATTAGTGGTTAAGAAGCTTGCCCTGTTAGCTGGAAGGTTGGCAAGTTGGCAGTTTGAGACCCGGGTACTGCATGATGGAATGAGCGCCCATGTCTGTCCCAGCTACTGCCAACCTAGCAATTCAAAAGCAAGAAATTGCATGGAGATAAATAGGGACCACTTGGATGGGGAAAAGATCTTGGGAACATGAAAGGAGCCTCATTCGGGCGTCACCTGAGTGGAGTTTCTCCAGCCAAAATCCTTTCAACCCAGAATAATTTGTGGCACATCATATTATTATTGTTGTTGTTATTATTATTATTATTAGGGCTCTGCCAGTGGGCCTGGCCAGCATTCAGACGGTGAATGTGTGTTGGCGGTCTGACACACACACACACACACACACACACACACACACACACACACACACACACACACACACACACACACACACACACACACACACACACACACACACACACACACACACACACACACACACACACACACACACACACACACACACACACACACACACACCAAAGCTCTGACTCTCCCTGACTCTCTCAGGTTTTCAAGTTCCTCTACGCTTGCCGGCTGGCCGAGATGGGTCTTCCTGCCCAGGCCTTTCATTACTGCGAAGTGATTTCCAAAGCCATCCTCCGAAACCCCAGTTACGTTTCCCCTGTCCTCGTCGGCCAAGTGATCCAGGTATGGCACACACACCCCTCGATCACGGTTTCCCGTGGGGGAGGGGGGGTTCACCAACCCCCCACCTCAGTCTTTTAGTGGTGGTGGGGAGGTTTGAAGAGCTCTGGCGGCAATGCAGGGGTTCCACTGCTCTACTGCAACCAGAACGTTGGGAGTTCGATCCCGACCAGGGCTTAAGGTGGCGTACTCAGCCTCTTCCATCTTTCTGAAGTGGGCCAAACGAATCCCCAACATGTTAAGGGGGGGGGGGGGCAAATGCTAATTGTGAACTGCCCAGAGAGGGAACTAAGCCCTATGGAGCGGGATAGAAGTGTCATTGCTGTATCCTAGTTAAATAGAAGAAGCTGTAAACATAACCGCCTTTGTTAAACAGAACAGTGTTCTAACGATGGGCTATCTACAATGTCTATTTCTGCCCCTATGCTCTATCCAAGTTCTTCTTCTTTGTAGTCTCTGTGGATCCACACCAATGGGTTTACTGCAAATACGCAGTATGGATTCAGAGTTGGATCCATCCATGTGGATTCCTAGGGGACCACAAAGACAAAAACTACAGTTGTAGGTATCGGGATTCCTTCCACCCGTCGGCAGGCTCCGCTTCCCCTCCACTAGAGGCTTGGCAGGCGGAGGCCCTGATTTGGCTAGTGGGCCAAAAGGGTGGCTTCCTCAAGCTTGGCAGAGGAAGACTTTTGTCCAGACAGTCTGGCTCATGGGTTCGTAGAGAAATGGCGATCCGGGACTAACATCGCAGGGGAAATTGAGCTGCAAAGACCCCTGGGATGGAGCGCCACTTTCCCATACGAAAAGCACCCTTATCTTGTAAGGTCTCTGCCGCCCCATACGAGATGGTACGAATCGAGGCCCATCACAATGACAAGCGATACGGGTCCTCGTAGCATCGGAGAACGGGCCTCCTGATGAAGACATTGGCTAGGTTTTTATACCTTTTGCCATGAGAAACTGTCCTGGGAAAGTGCTAATTGGCTTGTCACAGTGACAGTTTCGTGCGTAGATCAAAGACACCAGAGATCGCATATCTCTTCTCGTGAGAGAGGTCCACCTCTTGGGTCGCTTCCCAGACCTCGGCCTTGAGAAAGGAACAAGAGGCCCCATCGTCTTAGGAAAATGGTGGCGTGTGCTTTTTAAAATGGCTTCACAAGTGGCTCAAGTGGCTCAGACGCTGACTGGGAGGCGGAAGGTCAGCAGCTCGATTCCTGAGTACTGCAGGACGGCATGAGCTCCTGTCTTTGTCCCAGCTCCTGCCAACCTAGCAGTTCAAAAGCAAGAAATTGCAAGTAGATAAATAGGGAGCGCTTCGGTGGGAAAGGTAAACAGCATTCCGTGAGCTCCAGTGTCTAGTTGTGCCTGCCACATGACCACAGAAACGTCTGCAGAAGCAGACAGCACTGGCTCTTTGGCTTTCAAACAGATGAGCACTGAACCCTAGAGTCGGATATGACTGGCTTTCGAGCAAGAGAAACCTTACCTTACACATAGGCTAAGTGACATAACTCATAGAAAGAGGATAAAAGCAGTGCTAGCATTTCTACATAAAATACTACTTAATTAACAGGTAATTAAGATAGACAGATGTCATCCCACGTGGAATCTTTACAACAGGTAAGCCACCTGTCATTATTAAAGGCTGTGCAGGGGTTAAAACTACTGTCCTCCAGCCTAAACATGGTGAGTTCGATCCTGACCAGGACTCAAGGTGCACTCAGCCTCTTCCATGAGTCCCCGGCATGTTCTAGACCAGGGGTTCCCAATCTTTTCAAGCCGAGGGCTGGGTCATGTTCCCTCAGACAGCTTTGGGGGCCGGGGGGGGGCATTCCCCCCTGCCTGCATGATGGGGATGGCCTGTATATTAAAAAGGAACCACACATAGCACTTCCGGGTGAGGCAGTGGGATGGGGGGCACATGAAATGGCACCGTGGGCCTCATCCGGACCATGGGCCGTAGGTTGGGAACCCATACTGCAGACCCACTGAACGACTCATAGAGTCCCACTGAGTCTACATTCAACCCTGCCTTGAAACAAGACCCTCTTGTTTGTCTGCCCGATGGGAATGAATCTGAAATCTCCCATTCCTCCTCAGTGGGGAAAGTTACCTAGGCTGGCACGCACCCTCTAAGGACGGACAGGACAGGACAGCTCCAGAGACCCGTCTTGTCTTTCTTTGCCTCATGCCACCGGTCTCTCCTTTTCCTTGCAGATCTCCTCTCAGCTACGGCTCTTCGACCCTCAGATAAAAGAGAAACCAGAGCAGGAAATATTTATTGAGCCCGATTGGTTGATACAACTTCGACACTTTGACCGGCAAATTAAGGTGCGTGTGTCATGCTTCGACACCCAGGTATGCTTACCTGTGCGGGGGCTCAGGTGTATATTGTTACATGCCATACCTATGAATGAGAGCTTTCCAGAATATCCTGCCTTCCACAGCCCTGCTCGGCTCTTGACAACTCACGTGTTAAGGTTTCTTTTAGGGCAGGGGTTCCCAACTTAAGGCCCACGGGCCAGATCCAGCCCATGGTGCCATTTCATGTGGCTCTCCAAGTGCATTCAAGGAACAAAATTTCCCCTTTGAAGATGTTGGGAAAAAATTGCCGCCGCCCCCCCCCCCGCCCCGCCCCCATCGTGCAGGCAGGGCAAAATGGCCATCCGACCCTCGAAGCTGACAGAGAGAGCATGGGGCCCCGGCTTTAAGAGGTTGGGAACCCCTGTTTTAGGGAGTCAATGTAAGGATAACAAAGCCCATTATCCCCCTATCATAGGACCTGTTCCACTGGGCAGAGACCACCCATTCAGGAGCAAAGTCGGGGGGGGGGGGTTTATTTGGCGCTGCAGACCATAGGTTGAGAACCCCTGGTATAAATCATGGTTGAGTGATATCCGTCCCCTGTGTCGTTTTCTCATTGCAGGAAGGGTCCCTAGCTTACAGCGCAGGCCGATCGACACCCCAGCAGTATGCCTGCAGTACGCCAAGCTCTGAACTCGATCGCACCAGTCAAAACGAGGGGATGGGAAGAAGCCAAGACATGAGTTCGGGTCCTGACAATCCACTGCTGGCATCGTTGCTGCCAGGCCTGACCCATTCCATGCAAGGTGTCCAACTCATGCCTTCAGGTATGTCTCTCTCCTACTAGGCTCAAGAAATGCAAGACAACAAGTTATCCTAGGCCAGGGGTTCCCATCCTAAGGCCCATGGGCCTGTGGTGCCATTTCACGTGGCCCCCCACCCCTCCCTCCAAGGGCATTTGAGAAACAAAATGGCCACCCCCTTTGAAGCTGTTGGGATAAAATGGCTGCCTGCATCGTGCAGGCAGTGCAAAATGGCTGTCCGGCCCTCGAAGCTGACTGAGAAAGCGTGACCTGGCCTCCAACTTGAAAATGTTGGGAACACACACACACCGTTCTAGGGCATGGTTTCCCAACCTTTGGATTTGGGACTTTAATTCCCCAAAGCACTGATCAACCAACCACTGGGCTGACTGAGGCTTTTGGGAATTGGAGTCCCCCAGTGGGGCCTGGGACCCTATGTTTGGAATTACTGATCTAACCCCATCAACCCTCTAGGTCAGGGGTGGCCAACCTTGGCAGTACTCCAGCTGTTCTTGGACTTCCATTCCCAGAAGCCCTGATCAGCGAGAGTGCTGACTTCTGGGAACTGCAGTCAAAGAACACCTGGAGTGCCAAGGTTGGCCATCACTGATCTTGGTCAGTATTTCCCAACTTTTGGTTTGTGGACTTGAATTCCCAGAAGCCTCAGTCAATCCCCCAAAGCACTGAAACCACATGGGCTATTCCAGGGTTCCCCAAACTTGGTTCTCCAGGTGTTCTTGGACTTCAATTCCCAGAAGCCCTGATCAGCAGGTGTGGTGGCTTGGGCTTCTGGGAATTGAAGTCCAAGAACACCTGGAGAGCCTGGTTTGAGGACCAATGGCCTAGACCTGTGATGGTGAACCTTGACACTAGGTGTTCTTGGACTGCAGTTCCCAGAAGCCCAAGTCTGTGAATCCACATGAATGGGTTTACTGTGTGTGAACTGCTGAACGTGGGCTTCTGGGAATTGAAGTCCAAGAACTGCTGGAGCGTATGCACAATAAACCCATTCGTGTGGATTGACAGGGACTTGGGCTTCTGGGAACTGAAGTCCAAGAACACCTGGAGTGGTGTTTCCCAGCCTTTGGTTTTTGGGCTTCAATTCCCAGAAGCCTTAAGTCAGTATGTTGGCTTTGGGGGAGTGACTGAGGCTTCTGGGAAGTGAAGTCCAAAAACCAAAGGCTGGGAAACCCTGTCTCAGGGTTATTCTTCTACGAAGGGTTACAGCAGACACCTTGACGACTGACTTATTCCGTTTGATTCCATCTCCCCCGTAGCTCCTCAGACCATTCTTGAGGCCACGGCGGCGTCTTCTCAGCAAGAGCTCTCCAGCGCGGTTCCCTTCTGCCCCGTAGGACCTGCCCCTCTAGAGCCAGGAGCAGGTTTCCCGGAGCCCTTTGTGGCCGAAGAGCCCTCCCCCTGGTCAGGGATGGGGCGCCTGCCGGCAGGCCCAACTCCTCAGCCTCATGACCTTCACCAGGAGCCGGCTGAGCGGGAAGCAGGTGGGTTCTGGTGAGGCAGGTGGAGGGGATGGGGGGCTTTCCTTGCACGGGGCAGTTTAGGCGCTGTGGACCCAAAGGACCTGTGGTGAGTGAGTGAGCTTTACTGGTTCATTACAGAGGAAGTCCTCTGATATCTTAGCCCCGTGATGGCGAACCTTGGCACTCCAGATGTTCTTGGACTTCAATTCCCAGAAGCCCAAGCCCCCGTGAATCCACACAAATGGGTTTACTGCAATTCATCTGGCCCACGCCACCCTCGTCACTCTTGGAAGCGGAAGTAAAACGCGCCAGGACGGTTAAGACTTCCAGGTTAACCCTCCATACGGGCGCATTTTACTTCCACTTCAAGGAGCGGCGGGAGCGGCGGGGGCCGGATGAATCGCAGTAAACCCATTCGTGTGGATTCACGGGGGCTTCTGGGTGAGTTTTACTTCGGCTTCCGGGAGCGACGGGGGTGGCGTGGGCCGGATGAATTGCAGTAAACCCATTCGTGCAGATTCACGGGGGTTTCTGGCAATTGAAGTCCAAGAACATCTGGAGTGCCAAGGTTTGCCATCACGGACTTAGCCTTTATGGGACCGGTTAGCTTTCTGCAAGAGGGACTGCGGCGGCTGAGTGGTTAAGACGCTGAACTTGAAGACTGGAAGGTTGGCAGGTCAGCAGTTCAAGACCCGAGTGCTGCACGACGGAGTGAGCTCCCATCATCTCTCCCAGCACCTGCCAACTTAGCAGTTGGAAAGCAAGAAATTTGCAAGTAGATAAATAGGTACTACTTCGGTGGGGGAGGTAACAGCCGTCTTTGCACTACGGTGTCTAGTTATGCCTGGTGCATGTCTACAGAAATTCTTCAGAGGCAGACAGCGCTGGCTTGTTGGCTATAAACGGAGATGAGCACCGAACCTTAGAGTCAGATATGACTGGCTTTCAAGCAAGGGCGACCCTTGACCTAGCTTTCTGCCACTTTAGGACTTCTAATCAGTTGGTGTAGTCCCGTGATGGTGAACCTTAATGGCACTCCAGGTGTTTCTGGACTTCAGTTCCCAGAAGCCTAAGTCTCTGAATCCACACGAATGGGTTTACTGTGGCGTATCTGGAGTGCCAAGGTTCACCCTCACGGCCTTATAAGGCAACCTGACAGTTTATGGGTATCACAGGTGTAGTCCAACCACACACTTGTGATAGAACCTGTTTCCGTTCCCCTGTGAAAAGTAAGTGGTCCTTGTCCTTTTGTCTTCCTTGCAACCCTCAGCAGGTCCAGGGTCCACGCCAGAGTCCCAAGCCTGGAAGCCCGGCCTGGAGTCGCGAGACCAGGACTTCTACACAAAGATGGCAAACATGGTATCTCCTCCTGCCCTTCTTTCTCTGCTCCTTGAGGCATCCGCATCTGTCGCCAGATTTGTCCCATGGCCTACATGCAGTCCATCTGAAGGCTCTCCCTCCCTCACCCCTCTCTTCCGCCACCCCTGCTGCTGGGAATCCGGGCTTTTGGTTGTGTTTTGCAACAGTGTCCTATGTATACCCGTGATGGTGAACAGTAAACCCATTCATGTGGATTCATGGGGACTTGAGCTTCTGGGAATTGAAAGACAAGCACAGCTGGAGTGTCAAAGTTCACCATCACAGCCTTATATCCACCCCATCCTCAAGGCACCTGACAGTTTATGTGTCGCTTAAGGGTGCTTTGGGTGCTTCTTGGTTCTCTCTACCCTATAGAACAGGGGTCTTCAAACTTGGCTCTTAGATGTTCTTGCACTTCAATTCCCAGAAGCCCTGATTGGCAGGAGCGCTGATCAGGGCTTCTGGGAATTGAAGTCCAAGAACGTCTGGAGAGCCATAGTTGAGTCTGCTCTATAACCATAGCACAGGGGTCAGCAAACCTGGCTCTCCAGATGTTCTCGGACTTCAATTCCCAGAAGCCCTGATCAGCAGGAGTGTTGACTTGGGCTTCTGGGAATTGAAGTCCAAAAACACCTGCAGTGCCAAGTTTGAGAAACCCTGCCCTAGAATCATTGAGTTGGAATGGGCCTTTTAGCCCATTGAGTCTAACCCATTCCTCCTCAATACAGGAAATGTACCGCCCCATGTACCACATGCCTGGAGCATCCTGCGTTGTTGTGGGTAACCTTTGAGTGAGCCTACGAAATAGAGATTGGAAACCTAGTGGGCTACAAATGAGGCTGGCAGGTGGCTACCTTTCCTTGAAGGGACTCAGGATTTCCCGATCTGTCCCTCCTACACAAGTCCAAGTGGGAAAGACCCAGGGGGATGGATATACATATTTTAAATAAATTTAAATAAATAACAAACCTAGCCTGCTACTGAAGGGAACTGTAAAAGTCTAGCCCTGACGTAATGATCTTCCGTGTCCCAATCCAACCCTGGACTATCAAAATGAAGCCACTTTCTTGGCATGGTGGTTGGCCAAACTCAAGTCCTCGTTGGTGCATGTTTCTGGCAGTCATCGGCAGACCAGTAAATAAGCCCATAGATTCTGTCTCTCACCACATTCACACACTATGTGGTTGTCTGCCAGGAGCCCCCACTTGACATGTTGGTCTTGTCCTACTAGTACTGGGTTGGCGAGCCTTGGCACTCCATTTGTTCTGGGACTTCAATTCCCAGAAGCCCAAGCCCCTGTGAATCCACACGTATGCGCTGTGGGTTCACAGGGACTTGGGCTTCTGGGAATTGAAGTTCCGGAGCAGCTGGAGTGCCAAGGCTCGCCATCCCAGTACTAGTAAGACATGGGCTTCGTTGCTTGTTCATTCCTGGCTTTCTATCTCTCCAGGGTTCAGGCCGCCGATCCAGATCTACCTCCCAGTCTTCAGCCCACATGGTATGCCAAGGAGAAGTCACTCAGTCTCATTAATTATTGTTATTATTATTTTTACATTATTTCACCCTTTTGTTCATTCACCTTCTGTCTCCCGATTGCCCGGCCCTTTCTTGCCTCCGTTGAAAAACGCCGTCTCTCACTGCTCATTTTATTGCCTTGGTCACGGCAGGGCTACGGACAGCGGTCACGAACCACCTCCGAATCCTCCGTGCATTCTGTCGGACGGGAGAGGCCGAACTCTGCGGACAAGCAACCCTCGCCGCCCCCGCCGTCCATCCCGGAAGGGAAGGAAACCAAAAGAGAAACCAAAAAGGAACCGGCACCACGTAAAGTACGTCAGGCTTGGCTGGCTTAGGGAGAAAGGCTTCTTCGCAAACACTCCACTCTGAAGAACGTGGTTTTTGGGGGGGTGGGGGGCTCAGCCCCCCCCCCCCATTGTATAGACAAGAAAGAATGTGAAATAAGATGACTGTCAAAAACCAAGTGGTCTCTTTGTTTTTAGAGTGGTGCATCATGGTTTGGTTGGCTGAGGGGGAAAAGCAAGAACGAGGCCCACCTCCCAGACGATAAGAATAAATCGGTAAGTGCTTCCACCCGTTTCCCAAGGCACACGGCGGGCCCTTCCTCTTCTCGCTCTCGCTCGCTCTCTCCAGCTGCCCCCAAAGCGTGAATTCATAATCAAGGTTTTAAATGCAGACATAGGTCAGAATTGACATCTTTTTTAAATAAATAAAAAAGTATCTGAGAGTAAACAGCACAAAAAGACACACACACCCAATAAAATAAAATAAAATGTTGTGGCACTTTAAACCAGGGGTGCCCAAACTTTTCGGGCCATGGGCTGGTCACGTGGTTCAGTGGGCCGGTCACTTGGTTCCTCCCACCGGAAGCAGAAGTAAAACACACCTTGCCATCTGTTTTGCAACAGGATGAGATAGATTTTAAACTGCCATTTTCTCTGCTTAAACCAGGGGTGCCCAAACTACAGCCCACAGGCCAGATCTGGCCCCCCATGCCAATTCATCTGTCCCACTCCACCTTCGCCACTCCCAGAAGTGGAAGTAAAGCATGCTTGTACCATACAGGCACGTTTTACTTCCGCTTCTCGGAGCAACGAGGGTGGCATGGGCCGGATGAATTGGCATCGGGCCAGATCCGGCCCATGGGCCATAGTTTGGGCACCCTTGCTTTAAAGACTGACTGCTGTAGTTTAATGTGTGCTTTTGTGGATCGAGTCCACTTTGCCAGACATGAGAGTGAGGCTTCATGGCATCAATTCATGTACATCAGGTGCATAGCATAGAAGTATACAAATCAATGTGGGGTTGTTGTTTTTTACCACTGGTAATACTTGCTTTTCAGGTTGTTGTGAAGCTTGGCCCTTCTGAATTGCAAATGTTTAGCAGATGGGTACAAGACAAACATTGTGCCATTCATCTACTAACCATTTGCAATTTAACAGAGCCAAGCTTCACAACTAATGTGAAGAACAAGTATTGCCAGTTGCAAAAACACGTGGATGTGTATACTTCTTTGTTCTGTGAATCATCAGGGCTTCTGGGAATTGAATTCTAAGAACATCTGGAGAGCCAGGTTGGAGAAACCCTGTGAAGCAAGGGTGACCAACCTTGGTGCTCCAGATGTCCTTGGACTCCAATTCCCACAAGCCTTGATGTGTGTAAATTGATACCATGAAGTTTCTCTCTTCTGCCTGACGAAGTGGACTCGATCCACAAAAAGCTCACATTAAACTACAGCAGCGAGTCTTTAAAGCGCCACAACGTTTTTTTGGTCGTTTTGTCTTGTTTACTCCCCGATACGGTTGAAACACAGACTAACACTGTCATTCAGGTTTTTAGTTTTTAACTAGATGTTCTTTGCTATGCTTTTAGGAATTTTTTGTGGGTTTTGTTGTTGTTTAATGTTGGGGATTTTATGTACGCCGCCCAGAGTCACGTGTCAATTGGGGTGGCTATGAAAAATTGAATAAAATAAATGAATAAATAAAATTTTAAAAGAACAGTTCTGCAAATCTCTGGCATAGGAGAGTCCCTGTCCTCTTCCAGGTAGCCGGGGTGTGTGGGGTGGGGTGTCTTAACCTCTAGTTCAGCCTATGGAGAGTCTTTGTAACCCGGGACTGGTGTCTCTCCCCCTAGATTGTTTGGGACGAGAAGAAACAGCGGTGGGTCAACTTAGATGAGCCGGAAGAGGTAAACTGGCGTCTCTCACGTCCCTATTCTGACCACTACTTTTCAAGCTACAAAATTGAGATTGAGCGAGGGAATCCTAAATGCATGTGCGTCCATGCGTGTGTTCACACCTGCCTTTCCTAAGACCTCTTTTGCAGGTGCTCTATGCCAGGGCTTGGGAAATGGGGTCACTCCATCCAACGGCATTATCTCCCCACCTAGAAACAACCTTCGGCCTTTCAGCTCGGTCATTCTTGCTTAGCGGGATTGCAGAGCCTTAGTGGTTAAGATGCTGAACTTGGCAACTGGAAGGTCGGCATGTCAGCCGTTGGAGACCCAAGTGCTGCATGACGGAGTGAACACCCGTCTCTATCCCAGCTCCTGCTAACCTAGCTGTTCGAAAACAAGTAGATGAAAAGTTACCACCTCGGTGGGAAACTCCAGTGTCTAGTCGTGCCTGCCACGTGTCCACAGGCAGCCAGCGCTGGCTCTTTGGCTATAAACAGAGATGAGCACCGAACCCTAGAGTCAGATACGACTGGCTTTCGAACCAGGGCGACCCTTGAGCTTTAATTCTTGCTTGTCTCCTTCCCTCTGCCTCCTCTGTCTGTCACTCTCCCAAGACAATGTGGGGTTGGGAGGGGGTTGAGTGCGCCTCTGGGTCAGCCCCACAGATGTCCCTGCCTGGGAAGTTCTGCTCAGCAGACCCCACAGTCGAGCTGAGAGGTCTCTTGAGCCAAGGGAAAAGACCCTCACCCAGGGGTTCCCAGCCTTTTCAAGCTGGGGGCCGGGTCAAGCTCTCTCAGTCAGCTTTGAAGGCCAGATGGCCATTTTGCCCTGCCTGCACTGGGGGTGGCCATTTTATTCCAACAGCTTCAAAGGAGTAGCCATTTTGTTTCTCAAATGCCCTTGGAATGGTGGGGGGGCACATGAAATTGCGCAGCAGGACGAATCAGGCCCACGGGCCTTAGGTTGGGAAACCCTGCCCTAACCCAACTCTGTCTTCCTTCGTTCCAGAGCAAGCCACTGCCTCCACCACCCATCGGTTTCCCTCAAGTCCCTCAGGTAGTGCCACGCAGTCCTGCCAACTCTTCCGTCAACATGTTCTCCAGAAAAGCAGGTATCCCTCCCCTTGTGAGACAACTCCTTAGAGGTGGTAGCAGCTGGCCGTTCTCTGTTATGGGGGACTGCAGTGGTGATTGGGATGGCCTTGGGATCATTTAGAGTTGCCTAACTTTGGTGGCTAAGTGGTTACGACACTGAACTTGAGGACTGGGAGGTTTGGCAGGTTGGCAGTTTGAGACCTGAGTGCTGCACAATGGAGTGAGCTCCCGTCTCTGCCCTAGCTCCTGCCAACCTAGCAATTCGAAAGCAAGAAGTTACAAGTAGATAAATAGGTACCGCTTCGGTAGGAAGGTAACAGTGTGGTTGCTCTCATATTAGAGAAGGAGGTATGGCCCTGGTTTGGTTTTATTGTATGCTTCGGCTTTAAAGCCAATGAACTCAGCTCCACTTTTGTGAACCACCCAGAGAGGGGACTCAGTGCTTCTATGGGGCGATGGATAGAAGTGTGATTGTTTTGCTTTGCTTTTTTCAGCGGCAAGTAAAGCTCAATATGTGGACTTCCTGAAGCCAAGTCGAACCCCATCTTCTGGTGTGGCCCCTGCGCCCTCTGACCTCTTTGCTACGCTGGCTCCAATGCCCATCCCTGCCAACCTGTTTGTACCAAATTCAGGTGAGTCAGAGGCGGAGTGGGTCAGGAATGGTCTGAAATACAGTGGAACCCCACTTTACGGATGCCTCGCATAACAGAAAACTCACTATACGGAAGGAAATCCCGAGAAAATGATGCCTCAGCTTACGGGGTTTTTTTCCTGCCTAATGAAAAGGTTTTTTTGGGTCTTTCGACGCTTCCCACGGTGGTGGGAGGGTGTTTGGAGCATGTCCACTCCGTTTCTGCAACATTTTGTCACATTTTGGCCAGCTCCTTGCCTGCTACGGCGGCGGGTGCGCGCAGATCCACCCCCCGCCCATCCGGGAAGGGAACGGGCCACGCGCCTGGCCGCTTCCCTTCCCTTCCTGGAGGGGCCGCGGGTGCACTCCTCACAACCTTGAAGTGGGAAAAGGTCCCCTCAACAGCTGATCGGTAGGTACTTTTCCTGCAATTACCACTAGATGGTGCTGTCGGAAATGTGCCGCATATGTATTTAAATCCATGCATTGGCTTTGGAACGAATTCTTTTGTTTTCCAGTGCATTCCTGTGGGAAACCACACTTCTCTATAAGGAAAACCACGTGGAACGGATTAATTCCGTAAAGCAGGGTTTCACTGTAGTTCTTGTTCTTTATCCTTCCGGCGCAACACTTTTACGTGAGTCACACACTACATGAGTCCTTTAAGACTGAGCTAGGCCTAATTCCACCCAACCCCCTCTTTGTAGGAAAAAGTTCCCAGCTAGCACTGATGCAGGAACAGGAATATTTTATCCCAGGTTAACCACATCTGGATGTCCGTCAGCTGGCTGTCTCCTGCCAGGCTAGCCATTCGAAAGGAAGACTTTTGCAAGTAGATAAACGGGAACTGCTTTGGCGGGAAAGGACACTGTTCTGTGTCATCCAGCACCTAGTCATGCCTGGCACATGAGCACGGAAACATCTGCAGATGCAGACAGCACTGACCATTGGGCTATAAATGGAGATGAGCACCATCTCCTAGAGTCAGATATGACTGGCTTTGGAGCAAGGGTGACCCTTGTCCTTTTTTAGCTGGCTGTCAGCCAGGTAGATCTTCTAGAATAGCTGATATAGTAGTATCACTAATTTTATAAGTATTAATCCAATGCTCCTTTAACCCAGAGCAGACAATGCTCCATTTAAAATGTATCTTGAGTACAGTAATACCCTGGATAACGACAAAACTTGGATCCACAAGTCGTGTCATTGTCTGTTATCCCCCAAAGCAAGCCCCGGGTTGGTTTGGGGGAAAGCACCCGCGTCCCCTCCAGGAAGGGAAGCGGCCAAGCGCGTGGTTCATTCCATTTCCGGAGGGGCGGGAGTGGATCTGTGCGCACCTGCCACCGTTGCATGCATGGAGCCGGTTAAGTGGTCTGCGCCCTCTACCCTTGTGGATCGCTGCCGGCCGAGAGCCAGTCACTCTGAGAAGCGGAAGGGCGCGTGTTACAGTGGTGGCCCTCCAGGGGGAGAAGCAACCATGCGCTAGGCCGGTTCTCTCCCCCCCCCCCCCCCCCCGGGGAGTGCCGCAGGGTCAGCACAGACCCACCCTACATCCCTTGCCGGCAGGAAACTTAGCAGGCTCCCTGCCAGCTGGGGCGGCAGGTAAGAAAAATGACAGCATCGGATAACGAGAAAGCTTTTTGCCAAATTTGGCGTCGTTATCCAGTTTTGTTGTTATCCGGTGCTGCCGTTATCCGGGGTTCCACTCTACCTCATTTTAAATTCTGCCTTTTTATCTCTTATGCTGGGTCACAATTTTAATCTGTTCCTCCTTTATCCCAGAGAAAACATACAGATTTAATTTGTATTTAAATATGCATTTTAGCCTGTCTTGGACTGTAATAAAGATTGATTGGAACTTCCAGAGTGGAAAATCAATAGGATTAGTGGCCCAAAAATACATTTTAAAAAAATCCCACCGCTGCCTATTGAGTCTTAAAACAGCACAGGCCAAGAGACACATGACTTGATTGATCTTTAGCCATTTGCCATGTAGACATTTATGCCCAGTTCTGGCCTCTGGTGGAGAATCACACGAGCTTTCCTTTTCATGTGCAGATGAGCAGCAGCCTTCGGCTGGCAACGGGGCCGAGGAAGAGGTGACACCCGGAAGTGATGTCGGTCCTGAGATGGCTGCAGAACGTCCAGTAAGTTGGGATTCGCAAAGATGGAACAGAGCGCCTTGGCTGCAGACAGTCCCCCTAAAGCAGTGATGGCCCACCTTGGCACTCCAGGTGTTCTTGAACTTCAGTTCCCAGAAGGCCTGATCAGAAGGAGTGCTGACTTGGGCTTCTGGGAATTGAAGTCCAAGAACACCTGGAGTGCCCAAGGTTGGCCATCACTGCCCTAAAGAGAAGTTAGATGTTGTAGAGAAGGCCCTGGTGGCCCAGGGCTTAAACTGCTATCCTACAACCAAAAGTTTGTGAGTTTGATCCTGACCAGGGCTCAAGGTTGACTCAGCCTTCCATCCTTCCAATGTTGGTCAAATGAGGACCCAGCATGTTGGGGGCAAAATGCTAATTAACTTGGAACCACGCAGAGAAGGCACTAAGCGCTTGTATGGGGTGGCATAGAAGTGTGATTGCTTTGCTTCTAGTGTGCTTTCCCAGGGGTCTCCAGGGGAGGAGGAAGAGAAGGAGGTTTGACCTTGGTTTGGTTTTATTGTATTCTTCGGCTTTAAAGCCGATGAACTCAGCTCCACTTTCCCAGGTAAGCCAGGCTTCCGAGTTTGCTTACAGTGTTGGCACAGTGTGAAAGTAGAGTTCCTAGTACAGAAAGCAACGGAGGAGTTGTACGTGTTGCTGTTCCTCCTGTGCCTTGTACCAAGTAGCCCTATCGGTTTGCTCCACAACAGAATTGTTCCGCTTAATGAAAATCTTACCAGTCTAACCAGGTTAAACTGCTATGGTCATAGAGTAGACCAGGGTTCCTGAAACTTGGCTCTCCAGGTATTCTTGGACTTCAATTCCCAGAAGCCCAAGTCAGCATTCCAAGTCAGGAACCCTGAAGTAGACCCTACTGCCATGATTCAATGCCTATCGTCAGGCAGCACTTACAGTATCTACCCTGACTATCCAGAGGCTTTGGGGTGGCAAAGACCACAGGGAAGGGTGAGTGGATTAAATGGCCCCACTTGGATCCCTCTTGATGGAGAGCATCCCCTCCTGGCCTGGGGATGATGGTGAGGACTTTGTGTGCCAAAAGGGCTCAGGACCAGAAACGGACTTGTGGAACTGGATCCGTGGTACTGTGGTTGTCACGCTGCCGTGCAGAAGGCAGCTAAAAGGCCACCGCATTGTATGACTACCAGGACAATCTTCATGGCTGATCGCCAATATTTGGAACTGGGTACGGCACAAGAAGAACGAAAATACTCTTTCACTTCCAGCAAGCAACCTTTTCAATTCCGTGACCTGTTGGATGGTTTCATCCGTGCCTCCTTGAGTCTTCGGTCTCCTTTGGTGGTTTTTCCGCTGTCTAATTCCTCCCTTTGCTCCTTTCCCTGCAGTACTTAAGTTCTGCCGCCTTCCCACCTGGCCCTGACCTCCTCCCTCCATCCTATCCAGAGGGCTCTCTCTCTGGAGAGGTAGGTCTTGCCTTGCCCAAGCGGGTGGCTTGGTGGGTGGGTGGGTGCTCAAGATGCCTGGTAGGAAACCCCAAGCGCTTCGATCCACAACACTTCATTCTTTCCAGGGGGCTGCGGTGGCGGCGGCTATGGGGTTAAGAAGTTTGCCTTGTTAGCTGGAAGGCTGGCAAGTCGGCAGTTCGAGACACGGGGACTGCATGATGGACTGAGCGCCTGTCTTTGCCCCAGCTCCTGCCAACCTAGCGTTCGAAAGCAAGACATTGCACGTAGATAAATAGGGACCACTTGGGTGGGGAAAAGATCTTGGGGACATGAAAGGAGCCTCATTCGGGCGCCCCCTGAGTGGAGTTTCTTCTGCAAAAATCCTTTCAACCCAGAATAATTTCTGACACGACATCATTATTAGCAAAGAAGGGAAACCGTTTGCCTTGGCTGATGAATAATGAGTTTTTAATCCAATAATTCAATTTAAGGGTAACAGATCCTAATTCCTTTCTATATAGGAATTTTCAATTCTTCAGGGATCTAAGTCAAAACAAATTGATAATGTCTCTGTCCAAAACTTATATACATATATACAAAATATATAATATGTACATTATTTACATAGTCCTGGATGCATCTCTACTGCTGTGACGTAATGCAAGTAGCTTAAACAATAATTAGTAGTAAATCAATTACCTGTGTATCCCAGTAAATAGTGTAATTTTGAAGCATTCATATATTGTAGCGCGTCCCAGACCTCTTTTACACCTTGTAAAAAGAGTTGTTAGATAACTGCCTATGAGGGCGAGTCATTCAGGGAGACCTATAGTGGCTTCTATAGGTTCTGCCCTCGAACCCGCATCACAATTTTTTCAGATTTGGTAAAACTTTTTATTTACAAATAAAAGGCGTGGCCATGGGTAGCTCAGTAGCGCCAAGTTTGGCAAACTTATATATGATTTCATTTGAAGAAGATTTCATTTTCAATTCTGACATCAATCCTTATTTTTCCCATATTATTTTTTATAGACGGTACATTGATGACCTTTATTTTATTGCTGATGATTTATCAGTAGCACCTTTGTTTGTGTCCTGGGTTAACGGGCTCAATGACAATTTAAAATTTACCCATAACATCACAAATTCCTCCATTCCATTCTTGGATGTAGAAACTTACGTTTCTACTCAGCGCAAAGTCCTAGTCCGACTTTACAGGAAAACAACAGACAAGAACGCATACTTGAACTTCGAATCTTTCCATCTACATCATTTAAAACATAACCTCCCATATGGACTTTTCCTCAGAGCGAAACGCAATTCTTCCATTGATAGTGATTTTGTTACAGCTGCCTCTACCATCTGCTCTTTTTTACAGGAAGAAGGGTATCCCTGACCAAGTAATTACTCACAATTTGAACAAGGCAAGATTAGTACCCAGGGAGCAGTTATTTCAGCAGAATGTGCCTAAACCGATTGAGAAATTTTTTTGCTCTTTTCAGTACTCACCGTTGGTGAGTAAAGTTCAACCTATTATTAAGAAGCACTGGCATATCGTTAGCCACTTACCTGGTTGTGCCACCTACCCCCTGATAGGGCTCAGGAAATCTAGATCCATTAAACAGATTGTGAGTAGATCGGATCATGAATCCCGCATTCAACCAAGACGCCCGGTCATTACAGGGCATTTCAGATGTGGTAACTGCACCCATTGCTCTTTAGCATGGCAAACCAAAACAGTTACTATCTCCAGTAGTGAGTTCACTTTGACTTTAAAACAATTTTCTAACTGTAAAAGTTCTGGGTGCGTCTACCTTCTCGTATGTATATGCGGCTTAGGATATGTGGGGGTGA
Organism: Bradypodion ventrale; assembly: GCA_035047345.1. Lineage (NCBI taxonomy): Eukaryota > Metazoa > Chordata > Lepidosauria > Squamata > Chamaeleonidae > Bradypodion > Bradypodion ventrale. The sequence goes on from JAWDJE010000016.1 coordinate 5,041,701, forward strand.
CTTCCCGCCAAATGAAAACTAGGGTGGGGGAACATAGATCGAAGATCCGCACTGGAAATATTTCTGCCCCTCTTGTTAGCCATTTTTTGGAGAAAAATCATAAAGATCATGATTTTAAGTTTGTGGTGTTGGAATGCCATAAACAAGACTCATTTTCCCGCAAAGATATAGACATCATTTTAAGAAAAAGAGAGTGATTTTTCATACATCGCTTTAATACCCTATACCCCTCGGGCCTCAACATGGAAATTGATTACACATGTTTCTTATAATCTTTGTTTGCTACTCAGCTGTGTGGTTCAGTATTCCTTTAAATACAAGCATAGCTCACCATTAGCTTAACATCCATCGACACTAAATGAACTCACAATAGAGGTCTGGGACGCGCTACAATATATGAATGCTTCAAAATTACACTATTTACTGGGATACACAGGTAATTGATTTACTACTAATTATTGTTTAAGCTACTTGCATTACGTCACAGCAGTAGAGATGCATCCAGGACTATGTAAATAATGTACATATTATATATTCTGTATACATGTATATAAGTTTTTGACAGAGACATTATCAATTTGTTTTGACTTAGATCCCTGAAGAAGAATTGAAAATTCCTATATCGAAAGGAATTAGGATCTGTTACCCTTAAGATGATTTATTGGATTAAAAACTCATTATTCATCAGCCAAGGCAAACGGTTTCCCTTCTTTGCTGTTGTTTCTACGTTTGGTCCCCATCTGCTTGCTTACGACATCATTATTATACAGTAAAACCCCTACTTACGAAAAAAAGTCAGTTCCGTAGGCTTTTGCTTAAATCAAATTTTTTTTGTAACTCAAAACAAACCCATAGGAAAAAATATTTTTACATAGCTCGAAGCAAACCCATAGGAAAAAGCATCTTTCTGTAACTCGAAGCAAACCCATAGGAAATCATGTAAATCAGGACATGGTTTTAGCACAAAATCATTATGTAAGTCAAATTTTATGTAACCTGACCCATTAGCACATAGCTATGCCTTTCTGCGAGCATTAAAGGATCCTTCCTAATCAAACCAAGTGGCTTTCTTATGTAATGAGCATGAAAGAGAGTTGCTCTGCGCATGATTTGGATTTTACGTGGTAAAGTCCCATGAAAATACTAAACCAGGGGTTCCCAATCTTTTCAAGTCCAAGAACATCTGGAGTGCCAAGGTTCACCACCAGGGTGCTTCTATGGTCATAGGGTAGGCCAGGGGGCCAGGTCACATTCTCTCAGGTAGCTCCGAGGGCCCGACGGCCATTTTGCCCTGCCTACATGATGGGGTGACCATTTTGTCCCAACAGCTTCAAAGGGGGCAGCCATTTTGTTTCTCGAATGCCCTTGGAGGGGTGGGGGACTACGTAAAATGGTGTTGGGGGCCGGATCTGGCCCATGGACCTTAGGTTGGGAACGCTGGTACTAAACTGTGCAAATTGAATGCAGGCATCATCTGTGGCAGCATCATAGGTGTTTTTTAACCCAGAAAGTCCCTTTTTGATTTAAGCTAACTTGCATTGTATAATTCGTACCATTTAACCCTTGACAGTAGGAGAGGTCATTTTTCTTCCTTTATTTTTACATATCTCTCCCCCACCCCCACCCACCCCCCAAAAAAATTTAAATAGGGTAATTTAGAGCTTGAAGCTGTGGCCTGCATGACGACTTTTGATTCCCTTTTCTTTTCTTTTTTGTATGTGTTGTGTTGTTGTTTTTTGCTGTTTTGTAGCTTTCACGCTCTAGTTCAATGAGTTCATTGTCACGTGAAGTAAGCCAGCATTTTAATCAGGTACATTGGCTGGCTGTTCTCACTGGCTGTTCCTCCTTTTATTCTTCCTTCTCTCTGACGTCCATGTTTTCATTTTTTTAAAAAAAAAATCATTCGTTTCTCTTTCTCACTTCATCTTTTTCCCACCTTCATTTCGTGGAACTAACATGACACCTTGAAGATGAAGTATTCCTTCTAGCCTTCAGAGAATTGGATTTATTTATTTAATTCAATTTGTATAGCCGCCCCAATCGACATGCAACTCTGGGCAGCGTACATAAAATCTTTAATCTTCTTTCGTGTCCCGGTCAAACCCTGGACTGCCAAAATGAAGCCACTTTCTTGGCTTTGGCATTAGCCAAACTTGGGGTTTTGGACTTCAATTTCCCGGCGCCGCGGTCAGTCCATTGGCTGACCTGTACTTTGGGGGAATTGACTTCGGCTTCTGGGAATTGAAGTCCAAGAACCAAAAATTGGGAAACACTGCATTAGAGGTAGGAGGAACAGAAAGAATTCTGGTTCAGCCTCCTATGGACTGCGATAGATATTTGTGAGACAGAGCATAGGTTTGCTAGCTGAGAACATGGCTCCTGATTCCACAGGTACTGAAGCAAGCTAATGCACACACTGCTACAGCGGAAAGAAGAGTTGAGGGTTGGGCAGTCCTTTTATCGCCCTTGCCTCCAAATATTTATTTACTCAGATGTTCAGACTCTGCTCAAGGACTGCATTGGCTGAGTGGTTAAGACACTGAACTTGATGACTGGAAGGTCAGCAGTCCGAGACCCGAGTGATTCATGACGGAGTGGGCTCCCAACATCTGTCCCAGCTCCTGCCAACCTAGCAATTCAAAAGCAAGAAATTGCGAGTAGATAAAGAGGGACCACTTTGGTGGGGAAGGTAAACAGCGTTCTGTGCACTCTGATGTTGAGGCATGCCTGCCACATGTTCATGGAAACGTCTGTAGACGCAGACAACGCTGGCTCTTTGGCTATAATGAGAGATGAGCACCAAACCCTAGAGTTGGATATGACTGGCTTTCGGGCAAGGGTGACCTTAGACTCTGTTGTGATCAGAATTAAAGGTTCCAGCAGCTCAGACCCAACCTCAGTGTTAAGGTCTTCCCACCCAAGGGGAGTGTTCCCCCCCAAAAAGGATTTGCTGCTATTCTCCTTAACAATACCCTTCTCTTGTTGTTTAATTGTGGAAGGCTTCCTTGCCCAGGGGGGAAAGGTGGGATATAAGGTTTCGGGTGCTGAGCACAAAGGCAGAAAGGAAACTGCTTTTCCTCCCTACGTGAGGTTGGGAGTCCCTGTGTCTTGAGCTTCCAGTGTCAGGACATTAGCCGCATGGAAGCTACACATCGCTGTTAACATTTTTGAAAGGGTCGCCGTGTTAGTCTGTTTCAAGCATATCAGAGAGTAAACAAGACAAAAATCGTTGTGGCACCTTAAAGACTAACCGCTGTATTTTAATGTTAGCTTTCGTGGATCGAGTCCACTTTGTGAGACATAAGAGTGAGACTTCTCGGCATCAGTTGATACACATCGGGTACAGAGGGTCAGAACAGTTGGCATAGCAGAGAAGTATAGAAATCAATGTTGTTTTTACGACTGGTAATTCCTGTTCTTCAGATTATTTGTGAAGCTTGGTCCTTTTGAATTGCAAATGGTTAGTAAATGGGTGTAAGACTAATATTGTTTACCCATTGGGCCACTCACACAATAGACGCTAAGCCGGAAGGGTATCTATCTATCTATCTATCTACCGTATTTTATTTTTCAAATTTCTGTTGCCGCCCAACTTGACACCAACTCTGGGCGGCTAACAACATTAAAATAGGGTAAACTCATTCGCAAATGTGTAATGCGGTGGCTCAAATGGTTAAGACATTGAACTCGCTGACTGGAAGCTCAGAGTTCGATTCCCGGGTACTGCACGATGGAATGAGCGCCTGTCATCTGTCTCAGCTCCTGCCAACCTACCAGTTCCAAAGCAGTGTTCCATGTTGAGGCATACCTCAAGGATATTATGGAGCTGGAAAAAGTGCAGAGGAGGGCAACCAGAATGATTAGGGGACTGGAACACCTTCCTTACCATCTGAGGCTGCAACGGTTGGGCCTTTTCACTCTTGAACGACGGCGTCTAAGAGGTGATCTGATTGAAGTTTATAAAATCATGCACGGTGTGGACAAAGTAGATAAGGAAAAACTGTTTTCCCTATCGCATAACACTAGAACTAGGGGACACTCCATGAAACTTTTGGGTACTAGTTCTCAAACAAATAAGAGAAAGTACTTTTTCACCCAGAGGATTACTGGTCTATGGAACTCCCTGCCAGAAGAAGTGGTGACAGCTGTCAGTCTTGACAGCTTTAAGAAAGGATTAGACAAGTTCATGGAGGACAAGAGTATCAATGGCTATAATTATGGATACTTAAGGACAACCTCCGGGTTGGAGAGATAGGTAGGATATCTCTCAATATCATTTCCAGGGAATCCTAAGCAGGTGAAGGCATCTCCTTGGGAATACCCTGAAGGAAATGGTGAGCCACTGTGTGAGACAGAATGCTGGACTGGATGGGCTGTGGCCTGTTCCAGCAAGGCTGTTCTTATACCTGCCACATGTCCACGGAAACGTCTGCAGATGCAGACAGCGCTCCCTCTTTGGCTATAAACAGGGATGAACACTGAACCCTGGAGTCGGCTACGACTGGCTTTCAAACAAGAGCGACCTTTACTAATGTCACACAATGTCTGAATTGCATTCATTTGCAATTCAACAGGGCGAAGCCTCACAACTAGTCTGAAGAACAGGTTATTACCATTTGGTTTTTTAAAAAACCCACATTGATTTGTATACTTATCTGTTATGCTAACCATTCTGTACCTGGTGTGTATCAGTTGATGCCATGAAGCCTCACCCTTGTGTCCGACGTAAGTGGACTCGATCCATGAAAGCTCACATCAAACGACAGCAGTGAGTCTTTAAAGTGCCACGACGTGTTTCGGGTCTTTTTTATTCTGTTGACTTTCTGACATGGCTGTTAAAACAGCCCTTCTCAAAGCAACCTCAGTCTTCAACGTTCGGGGAGCATTCCTCTTTTCCCCAGTCGGTGTAAGAAGGAACCAAACCCTTCATCTTTGTGTCCGTCCCTGTTTGGGGGCCTGCCATGACACACCAAAGCCCACCCACCCACCCACCCCGTGGGTTCAAAACCAGGCATGAGAGGCTTACTAACATGGCCGGCTGGTGCTCTGTTTAGCAGCTGGCACGGGTAACCTTTTGTCGCCCCCCCCCCCTGCATGGCTCAGGTGCCCACTGACTCGCCTGCCCCCCAAATGCACCATTTGAGTTCTCTGCATGTGCCTTTTCTCTTTATCACCACTTATCCTTATGCAGTGCCACCACTGGTCATGTGGACACAAATGTTTGAGAGACACATGGATTGGTCTTTTCGGGTTTGCATCTTTGCACAAACATTGTGCATTTTCCTCACCCGTCCCGTGTGCCAAGCAATCGAGGTGAGAAATATAAAGTGGTCTTCACTAACGCAAAACTTATCTCTGCTTTTAGCCAACTTTGGAAGGACCCCCAACAGGCACGGTCCAGTTTTACAACCCTTCTCAGTTTGCACAGGTAATGTGGGGGTTTTTAAAGCTTGTATTTCCTCTGCGTGTGAGAGAGTCTTCTTTGCCCACCTTTTAAAAGTGGGGGTGGGGGGTTTCAGGGCTGTCGGTGATCGTTTCTGTAAGGATGCCCAGTCATTTACAGGCCAAACAAAGGTTTACTCCAAAAAGTCCTGTGAGGACTGCGGTGGCTTAGGGGTTAAGATGCTAAACTAGACAACTGGAAAGTTGGCAGGTCAACATTTGGAGACCCAAGTGCTGTGTGACAGAGTGAGCACCCGTTCCTCTCCCAGCTCCTGCCAACCTAGCAGTTCAAAAGCAAGAAATTGCACGTAGGTAAATAGGGACCACTTTGGTGGGAAGGTAAACAGTGTTCCATGTTGAGGCATTCCTGCCCCATGTCCACGGAAAGGTCTGCAGACTATAAACAGAGATGAGCACCGAACCCTAGAGTCGGATACGTCTGGCTTTCGTGCAAGGGCAACCTTGACCTTTTCCTTTACCTAATTCCTCCAATTGAACGGGGAATGTGAAATCCTTGGCCAGAATCTCCCCTCAGCCGTGTATGTGTTGGGTGCAAAGTTTCAGTGCCTCATCTTTGGGAAAGTGAAACTTGGGTCCTTTGGTTTTTAAGCTCATTGCATATTAAAATCTGTACCCATTTTGAAGTGTTTCTGTAAAATTCTATGTTTAAATTGTGCAAAAAATAATAATAATCAGAGTATTTTCTTTTTTGGGTCAACAATCCTTTTGTTTAAGTCAAACTGGTTTTAAGTGTGTGCCACGTTGTCTTTCCTTCCCAGTCTGCTGCAGGGCCAGGAAGCTCCAGAGCCAGCAGAATCGGACAGAGGCAATATCCCACCTTAAAATAGAACCTGGGAAATCTGTTTTTCAGTCTGGGCTGCCGCGCATGGGTCGGGAAAAGAACCACTCAAAGAGCTCACGCCACAGGAAAAAAGGAACCGTTTTGCGCAGCTTTTCTACCGAGCTGCTGGCCTACCTAAATTACCAAATACAACCTCTTAAACTCCAAGCTGGCTGGAGCAACTTCAGAGTAATTGGAGAGAAAGAAATCAACAACAGAGAGTGACAACTCCATCAGAGGAATCTGTGAGACAGGGAGGGTGGCGTTCCTCCCTCTTTAGTTGACCTTACTACCAGGTGGATCCATTCCTCGGTGATTTACGCTTTCTTGGAGAAAGGCGCATTTCCGAATATGTACGGAATATGTATCACCTTTGAACATTGCTATTCGTGGCCTTACTGAGAGCAGGGCACAGTTTTTTAATGCATCTAAGCCAGTGATGGTGAACTTTGGCACTCCAGGTGTTCTTGGATTTCAGTTCCCAGAAGCCCGAGTCTGTGAATCCACACAAATGGGTTTACTGTGCGTCCACACAGTAAACCCATTCGTGTGGATCCACAGAGACTCGGGCTTCTGGGAATTGAAGTCCAAGAACACCTGGAGTGCCAAAGTTCACCGTCACGGTTCCAAACCACCAACTGGGGTGTCGTGCTTGTTCGAAACATTTAATATCTCTGGCTGGGGTTTCGTTTCCAGCCATTGAACTCCATGGATGAGAGGAGAGCAGCACATCCAGATAAAGAGGCAAGTGTATAACAAGGAAGTGGGCAGGCAGGCAGGCAGCAAAACTGTGACTTGTAATCTAAGCTTGAGCTGGACGTGGGATTTCTCCTCAAGTCTGTCTGTAAGTCTGTGTTTTCCGGCTGCTTGTAAAGTCCAACTGTATAGTCCACAACGGAAGCTCTTTGTATAGTAAGTAGTAGGCAGTGCTTTCCCCCTCCTGGCGATTCTTCTTAAAAGTGCAATATGGTTCCATCTCTATTATTAAATTCTGCGTTTATAGCAGCTCACAGCTACAAAAGAGGGGGTTGTTATTTCTTTTTAAAAGTAACCCTTCAGTAGAATTTGGAATCCAACACATCTCTCCCGATGGTCGACACAAAACGCTCTTCGTTTTTCTACAGGACATTTCTGACGTTTCCAAGGTATCGTTCTTATGTTCACGGCCACCCGGAACTGAACAACTCAAGGAGGTCTTTTGTACTCGGTTACGCTGGTAGAGCCAATTGAGTCCCTAGCCACTTTTTATTGTCAAATGTGGGTATGTTAATGTTGACCGTTGACTCTTTCTGTGGGTCAAATCCCACCTATCTGAGATCTGGAAAGCCTTAAATCTATTTCGATGGGAGGAACTGCTAACGACCCACAGTCAAGAAGCTGGACTTGTCTGGACATCTATGGTGGCCGCCTTCTCTCTCTCTCTCTCTCTCCCCCCCCCCCCCCCCCCCCTATACACCTTCTCTCTGTCCATTCCTTTCTTCTCTCCACGTAGACTGCCAACCATCTTTCAGTTTATGATGGCTTCTTCCATGCCGAAAGCTGCTCTGTTCTCAATGTTAGAATTGACACTGTACATTCTTAAATAAACTATTTTGCGTTCTGAAGCACTTTCCACATTTTACTTGGCTTGTGGTTATTGGGGGAAAGCAACTCTACGTGGGGTTCTCCAAACTCTTTTAACTGTATGAAAAGGGCTTCTGAATATATCAAATTGTTCTGATTATGTTAATAGTTATGTGTGAAGCCAAAAAGACTGATTTTTAATGCCTTGCTGTATAGTCTGATTTTTTTCCTACATAATGAATTAAATTAGAAAAAGTAAGATACACCTTCACAAAAATGCAGCATTTGTTATGCAGTAGAGATCTAATTCTCGCTATGAAGATCCAAATGGTGAGGTGTGACATGTTCCCAGTGCTGCTTATGTGGAGTTGAAGCTTGAACATTGATTAAAACAAGTTTTCAACCTTTTTAATCCAGGGGCCATTGGGTCACGCTCCCTCAGACAGCTTTGGGGGCCAGACAGCCATTTTGCCCTTCCTCCACCACATGGCACTTCCTGGTGAAATGGTGCCATGGGCTGCATCTGGCCCACAGTCCGCAGGTTGAGAATCCCTGGATTAAAGCATCTGAAAGGAGAATCAAAACTTTTAAAATGTAGATCTACAGATGGCTGCTAAGGATTTCATGGGTTCGAGCATGAGATACTGTCAGGGATGATATCATACTGCCATGAACTACATGTACCGTAATGCACCGCTCGTGTAACCCTACCCCCTCTGACCTCCTCTGACCTCACCTAACCCTATTAAAGGACCCTCACCTACCCAACGACCCTCTCTCCTATCCTGACCACTGATCCTCACTGACCGCCATGCGGCCAGTGGAAATAAAGAACTATAAAGGCAAATGAATGAGTACTGGGGTCTTTGGGCCGAACCTTCGGAAACCCTCTAACAAGTGGTAGCAGAGGTTTTGGTTTTGCCCATAATTAACCCCAGAAAGCAAAAATGACCAAACGGAAGACCCAGACGAGCAAAGGGGGGGCCAAGATGCAGGCCAAACCCAAGGGGCTCAAAGATGGATCCAAAACCGGAGATGATCCAGGTAACCGAGCTCCAGAAAATAATCGCTGGGAAAGAGACGATCTCCATGGCAGAGCTACTGGCCCTGATAAACGACGGAGGTGAACATTCCAACGACAGCGCGGTAAGCTCCACCCCGGGGACCTCTGTGGCGGGAACACCAGACACAACGCCGATCCCAAATCTGGCCGACCAATTACAGATGGTGGCCTCAGATTCAAACCATCTGGTGGGAAACCCCATTGGGCTAACGATACCCAGGGACAACCCAAGCGGGCCGGCAATGCATAAAAAGGAAGGGACCCTGGGACCCGGGAGCCTGGATGCACGTACCCCAGAAATGTGGGCTATGCCAATCCTCAGCCCCCAGACAATAGAAGGAGAGTGGGAAACCCCAAGAGGAAGACAAGCGCCTAAAAGGGACACCACCAGCAGCATGGCTGAGTCTCAAGGGGGGGCAGAGGCCTCCCCCATGACAAAAGGTCAAAACGGACGCGAGGGGCATGGGGAACTGAGAACACAAGCAAGGGAAACGAGAGAAGCAGAAACCTACCGAGACCTTTTGCCCATCCGATCCGACCGCGGGAGAGGCTCCGAGGATGATGCAGACCCCCACGCCAGGCCACGATCTGAGGAGGCGGAGTCCTGGCGCTACGGAACTCCCCCGGCCCAACAAAGAAGGCGACATCCCTCCTACGACTCCGCCTGGCCTCCCAACCAGGAAAGCAGCCCCAGCGACGGAACTGCACTCCCAGTGAGGCTCCAATCAAGGCAAGCAGGACCTCCGGAACAGAGATCCACCCACCTCGAAGACCAACGACGAATGAGCTCTGCGCAGACGCAGATAAGGCAGCAGAGCTCCCCCACTGGCGAAGAAGGAGAAGTACAAGCCCCAACAGACCAGCCAAGCACCGAGAGGAGAACGGGCTCCCCCTACTGGCAACCAAAAGGGGAACAGGCGGGACTTTCAAAACCAACAATATGCGTACCCATACCCTTCTGCCAGTTTAAAGGCAGACCAGGACACCAGAACTATTCAAGCAACCAAGCCCAACAGAGCCAACTGCCAAATAACTTCCCAACCCTCGGCATGACTGGGAAGAACTTTATGGACTGGAACCAACAATTTCAGGTACTGTTAATGAGGGAGGGGGCTTTACACCTAATTCAAGACCCACCAGAGAAGCCATGGTCCATGGAGGTGGACAGACTGCATCACAGGGCATTTTGCCTGCTTTTGAGTACCATAGATGCAACTATGTATGGGTGTATTCCAAGTGAGTCAACTGTCTATGATGTTTGGGGGAAATTGTATAACATGTTTTATTGCAAGAACAGGAGCACAACGTGCTTACTGCTGAGGGAGCTGTACGCATACAAGATTAAAGAGGGAGATAGCATGGGTGAGCATCTGATGAGATTAAGCAACATGAGGTCTGATCTCATAAGAAGGGGTGAAACCGTTACTGAACAGCACCTAATCAGCATCATCTACAATTCTTTCGACCCAAGTTGGGACGACTTCCTGACCCAATTAGACAACACCAGCGGTGACAATGTCACACTGGACTATGTCACCAGGAAACTTATAGCCGAAGACAACCTCAGGAGAAACAGGGCCACCATACGCAGGGAGAACAGGCCACACAAAAGGGTAGTTTTCACAGAACCCACAACACGTAGGGAAGACAGGCCACACAGGAGGGCAGTATTCACAGAGCAAACCAGCCCAACACGGGAATGCTACACATGTGGTTCCAGAAGACATATTAAAAGGGACTGCCCAAGATATGCCAAAGACAGGAGGGATGCGAGATACAGCCCTTCACATGACCGAACACGCCATGATGACACACCGAGGCCGAGACGCGAGTCACGAGACGAGTACTCAAGCAAACTGAGAGACAACGAGGATAGAGATAATAGACGGTGGAGATCACCCAGTCCAGGCAGGCGCCCTAGGCCCCAAAGAGACCAAGAGAGACACGAGCCTGATTCTATAAATGCAGTGAAACACGGCAAAGGAAGTAGACGCCATGAGACAACCAGGCCCATGGGCACCCGCCCGCAACGCTGGCTGATCGATTCCGGGGCCACCACACACACATCATGCCACAGAGAAATATTTGATTCTTTTGAAGAAGACTCTTTTAGCATCAAGGTTGCCAATCAGGCACACGCTAAGGTAGAAGGCAGAGGCGACATACACATCCCTGAAATTGGACTGGTCCAAAACGTCCTTTATGCCCCACGCATTCCATACAATGTTTTAGCCACTACTAGACTCACAGAGGACCCAGACCTGAGAATAATCTTCGGAAACAAGAAAGCATCCATTGAAAGAAGGGGAAAGGAAATTGGAAGAGTGGAAATCATAGGCGGACTACCATACTTCATTGCAGGGGAAGACGAAGAGAAACAAAGTCACCATAGGATCGCTCAACAGTAATGAAGAAGAAGAAGCACAGGAAGGCACATCAGATGAACCCGAGGAACAACAAAACGAAGGACCAGAAGCGGAAGCGGATGACCTCTACAACTCCACCAGGGATGGAGAGGCCAACAGAACGAAGAAAAAAACACCAAGGATAACCATAGGGAAACCAGACCATGATGAGTGTGCACACTTACTACACAGAAAGTTAGGACACATAGGTTTTCCCACCGTCAAGAAAATGTTGGAATGCTCAGAGGGACTGAAGGTCAAAGGCTGCAAGAACTACCTGGACTGTTCTGTATGCAAGAGCTCGAAGTCCAAAACTGAGCCACGACCAAAAACTTCGGCCAGGAAGTCAGACCACCCATTCCAGCTCGTACACCTCGACTTGGTAGGACCTCTTAGAAGATCAATAGGCCAGAAGAGATTTTTCCTAACAATAGTTGACGACTTCAGCAGGTACGGTTACGTATACACGCTTAATAGTAAGGATGAGGCGTTCAGCAAGTTTAAGGAATTCCACACAAGGGTGTGGACTCAACACAACGTGAACGTGAAGCAAATGATGACGGACAGAGGTTCGGAATTCCTGTCAAAAGAGTTTGAAGAATGGATAAAGGAGAAGGGGATGCTGCACTTCAAGACTGCACCATTCTCAGCCTTCCAAAATGGGGTGGCTGAGAGAAGAAACGGGGTACTACAAACCATGATCAGATGTGCAATAGAAGACGCAGGTCTAAGCTTCTCATATTGGGGAGAGGCGCTGCTGTACTCCAACTACACGTTAAACAGGCTGTGGTCTAGTGTTCTCGGTAAGACACCCTACGAGGCAATGTACAACCGAAAACCCAAGCTGGCGCACCTCCACGTCTTCGGCGTACCTGCAGACGTGCACATACCCAAGCAACTTAGAAAGAAAGGGGACAAGATAACCAGAAGGCTAAGGTTCCTAGGCTATGAGCCAGGTTCGAAGGCGTACCGGTTCATAGACCACAACCAGAGGCTGGTAGTTTCAAGATCAGCCACATTCCACGAGCACGCGAACTGGGGCAAGATACACGCGAATGAAGTATTGATGAGCGACCCAGAGCATGAAGGGGTCAGGGCAGCACTGCCTGTGGCAAGGCCTGACCAACCAGGAGATACAATATGTGGCAAGTCTGAAACACAAGGAGCACGCACAAGCACCACAGACACAGGAGACGTCGAATCCCCAAGTCCCACAAAAGAAGCGCCTAGAAGGTCAACCAGGTCGACCAAGAACCAAACCCCGAGAAGACTGGAGGATTATGTTCTGAGCATGGAGACCTACTCCGAAACACTAGCAAGCTACGAAGACATAGCAGAGCTACCACCTGAAGAACAGGACAAGTGGAGGGCGGCCATGGAGAAGGAAATGGAAAGTCTCGAAGACCTCGACGTATATACACCTGCAAGGGTACCTGAAGGACAAAAGACGGTGGGAACAAAGTGGGTATACAAGGTCAAACAGCTAGAGGATGAACAGATCCTGTACAAGGCCAGACTAGTGGCCCAAGGTTTCACTCAACGATACCCAGATGACTACGAGGACACATATTCTCCAACGGTGAAACCAGAAAGTGTTAAGGCCGCATTAGTAATGGCAACAGTACTTGGAGAACAAGTATATCAATTCGACATACAGACAGCGTACTTACACGCACAACTGGATAAGGAGATATACGTCAGTGCTCCACCCGGTTTTGGACGCAGCAGTGGAGAAACATGGCTGCTAAACAAGAGCCTTTACGGACTCAAGCAATCTGGCAGAAGATGGTACGAGTGCCTAGCTGAAACCATGAAGAAATTGAACTTCTCTCCAGTTAGAGAAGACAAATGTGTCTTCTTAAGAAAATCTCCAGAAGGGGTAGAAAAGGTTCTGGTTTACGTCGACGACCTGTTGTACTTTGGGAAAAGCAAGTCTAGATGCGATGAGTTCGCCAAAGGCCTACAAAACGAGTTCTCACTGAAGAGTCTAGGAAAGGTGAACAAATACCTAGGGGTACATGTGTCAAGGATAACGGACGGCTTTGCCATATCTCAGAAGGAGAAGATAATCGAGCTCCTTAACAAGTGTAATATGTCCGACGCCCACCCATGTGGGACCCCCATGCAGACGGATTTCGTAAAAAACTCCCACGAGGAGGGAGAACCATTCGAGGACATCACACTCTATAGATCCATCATCGGATCACTCTTGCACATCGCCAACTGGACCAGACCGGACATCTCGTTGGCAGTGAACCTTCTCTCACGTCACTCCGGCAACCCAAGGGCCCACCATTGGGTGGCCGTCAAAAGGCTGTTGAGGTACTTGAAGGGTACCATGGACAGAAAGTTACTGCTAACCCCTCAAATAAATGACAGGATAAACATTTCATGCTATGCTGATGCCGACTGGGCCGGATGTACAAAGACCAGAAGGAGTACATCCGGCTACATAGTGATGCTGAATGGCAGCCCCATATATTGGCGCACTGAAAAACAAAAACTGGTCTCCTCCTCCACCGCTGAAGCAGAGTACGTATGTCTGTCTAACGCAGCAGATGACCTGATCTGGATAAACAAGCTAATCTCCCTCATCTGGGAAAAACCCAGCCTTCCCATTATCATTCACGAGGACAACAAAGCAGCCATAGACATGGCAAGGGCCGAATGTTTAGCCAGGCGATCCCGACACATCGATATCAAGTACAAAAAAGTAAGGGAACTCATAGGGGAAGGCTTCATAGACCTGATACATTGTGAAACTCAAGAACAGGTAGCGGATATCCTGACCAAACCACTCCCATTAGCCCAACACAGTTATTTGCTAAATGGCCTACGTCTTAGTGAGTAGGAGAACAACAAATCCAAATCACATCACGTTCTGTCCGTATGATCTCAGAAGGGGTTTTGTCAGGGATGATATCATACTGCCATGAACTACATGTACCGTAATGCACCGCTCGTGTAACCCTACCCCCTCTGACCTCACCTAACCCTATTAAAGGACCCTCACCTACCCAACGACCCTCTCTCCTATCCTGACCACTGATCCTCACTGACCGCCATGCGGCCAGTGGAAATAAAGAACTATAAAGGCAAATGAATGAGTACTGGGGTCTTTGGGCCGAACCTTCGGAAACCCTCTAACAGATACATGTAGCAGTGTTGCACACCTATTTCTGTAGGAAATTTTTGAAGTGGTAGCCCTGTTAGCCTGTGTTTCAAGCCAATCGGAGAGTAGACAAAGCAAAAAGAGAACTGTGGCATTTTAAAGACTATCTGCTGTGTTTTAATGTGAGCTTTCATGTATCACATCCACTTTGTCAGACAATTTCTGAGACTTCATGGCATCAATTTATGCACATCAGCATACCTGCAGCTCTGGCGAATCCGGGACCTGCACAGACCGGGTCTGCGCAGGTCGCGTTGTACGCATGTGCATGGAGGGCTACGACACTTGCGTAGCCTACGCAGGCGGTGTAGCCTTCTGCACACGCGTGGAAGGAAGCCACGGAAGTGTAGAGCCCTTCCACGCATGCGTGCAATGCGACCTGCGCAGTGCCTCCTTTCTCCTGCTGCCAAATTACGGGGTTTTGGCAGTGCGAGTCAGGAAATGACATCAATCGGCTCAGGATTCCGGGGTAATCCGGGCCAAATCGGGATGGTTGACAGGTATGCATCAGGTGCACCTATGCGACATGCTTCCTTTACCTATCAGAGAGTAAACACAAAACAACAATGAAAAGACAAAAAAAACCACGACCTGGCACTTTGAAGACTCAACTGCTGTATTTAAATGTGAGCTTTTGTGGATCAAGTCCACAACGACAAAAAAGAGAGAGAGCCTGGAGTGACCAGGTGCTTGATTCCATTGCAGGGTGCAATTAAGAGACCCACTCTTGTCATGCCCCCCCTCCCCCTGTTTATGTAGGGTCCCCATAAAGCAGGGGGTCCCCAACCTTTGGGGTGGTGGTTGTTGGGGGTTTTTTTTTTGGGACTACAACTCCCAGAAGCCTCAGTCGGCCCATTGGGTTCCTCAAAACCCCTTTCAATCCAGAATAATTTCTGACACGAAACCATGCTAATTTCAGGGTCCCATCCATCCATGCATGCGCCCTTCCTTCCTTCCTTCCTTCCTCCCTGGGCCTGGCGACCCTTCCCAGGTAGGACGGAGGCCGAGGGCGTCCTGGGCGAGGAGGGCTTCGTTCGCAGGCCGGCGCCGGCGGGCTTTCCTCTCCGGTCTCCGCCAACCTAAGGCCCCGCCATGGGGGTTGCTCAGTCAGGAGCCGCCGCCGGGCCGCGGCCTGCTTGCTACAACCAGCGGGGAGGAGGAGGAGGAGGCCGCTGGGCTGAGCTCTGAGGCGACCCGCACCCGCGCAGCCCTCGCCACCCTCAGCCTCGACAGGTCGGAGTAGGTAGGCCTCTAGGCCCGCGCTTCTTCGTCCCGTTCCCCCCCCCCCCCGGGCCCAAGTGAAGCCTACACCTACTCCGTCGCCGGGCCTGGCGAGGCCTCGCCCGGCGCCCGCCTCCTCCCACCCGCCTCGGCCTCCTCCCGGCGCCTGGCCTTCCCAAGCCTCGCTGAGAGAGAGAGAGAGAAAGGCCGCGGCTCCCGTTCCCCTTGGGACAACAACAGCCCCGCCAGGTAGGACAGGACTGGACGGACCGCGGCGGGGGCCCCGCTCATTGAGCCACAGCCACGGCGGGCTCCGGGCGGGCCTTGGGGAGCCGGCCAGGAGGCTGCGGGGTAGCGGGCAGGTGGGCAGGCAGGCAGGTCGGTCGGCCCCCCTGGTGTCTGTCCCTTCGGCCTCGGAGCACGGGAGTTCGAGTCCGGCCCCGGCCGGTCCGAGACTCAACCGAAAAAAGGGGGCGGGAGGGAATAAATGCGAAGAATACATAAATAAAACCGAATTCCCTGGAGATGGATTGCTTATTAAAGACCCCTGCTTTGTTAAAATGTCGGGGGTGGGAGAGAGAGAGAGAGAAACCTTCTCTAGAGCCGTGGGGCCCACGCCCCACATGGGGGCAATTTTAATTTTTATGAGAGAGAGAGGAGCAATTAGAGAATGAGTTATCAATAGTTCGTTATTGGCATTGTTTGGTGAATGGCCTTTTAGGCTTCCTTCCGCCACACAAATAAGAGTCACTTTTCCAATAATAAGAATTCTTATGTCACAGGGAAATAATAATAATAATAATAATAATAATAATAATAATAATAATAATAATAATAATAATAATAATAATAATAATAAATTTCATGTCCAAAGTTATTCTGGGTTGAAAGGATTTTTGCTGGCGGAACTCCCCTCACGGGACGCCCAAATGAGGCTCCTTTCATGTCCCCTCAAGATCCTTTTTTCCCACCCAAGTGGGTCCCTATTTATCTACTTGCAATGTCTTGCTTTCAAACTGGTAGGTTGGCAGGAGCTGGGACAGACGACGGGCGCTCACTTAGTCATATAGTACCCGGGTCTAGAACTGCCGACTTGCCAGCCTTCCAGCTAACAAGGTGAGCATCTTAACCGCTGAGCTACAATAAGGATGATATGATATGTCACAGGGAAGGAGATACTTTTCTTCCGTTCTAAGCCAGATGTGAAACTGCCAAAACGAAGGGACCTTTGGGTGAGTTCATTCTGCAGTGCCTTTTGCCCGACCTAGTGTGAGAAAGAGTAGCCGGCAACACAAGGTGGTCATGAACAGGTATTATGCCCTGTTGTGGCTCAAAAACACCCAAATCTTTGAGGAGGCTCATTCTGTGTACCCCAAAGGCTTGGCTAATCCATATTGTTGATGTCCTTGTTCTTGTTTACAGGGTAAGACCTGTGGAGTCATTTTTTCTTTATAAACCCGTGATGGCAAACCTTGGCACTCCAGGTGTTCTTGGACTTCAATTCCCAGAAGCCCAAGTTTCTGAATCCACACGAATGGGTCCTATTCGTGTGGATCCACAGAGACTTGGGCTTCTGGGAATTGAAGTTCAAGAACACCTCGGCTGTCAAGGTTCGCCATTGCTGTTATAAGTGATACGGAGAGTGATGTCTTCGCACTTCTTTCAGATTTCCATCCCAGGAGAGTGACTTTGTGACCGCCTTTCGGCTGGTACACCCGATGGATTCTGAAAGGAGAAAATGGAGCAGACCCAGAGTGCGGAAAATGTCGTCGTCTCACAGAGTCGTGGTTGTGTCACAGGGAAAGAGGCAGGTGATGGCAGGAACCTCCTTCCCAAAGACCAGCCAGGAAGCAAAATTCCCTTTTTGAATCACACTTTGCCGTTCCCACTAGAAAGAACCCAAACGTGTACAAATTTCAGCTCCTTTACCCCAAAGCCTCCCCGCAAACCACGGCTTGAGCGGACCTCTTCTCTCGATGAGCTGGTCTGGCGGAGACGGAGGCTCTTCAGAATGAGTCAGGACGGCCGGACGGCCAGTGGGTCTCTCCAGGGAGGAAGTTCACTTCAGCAGAGCATGGGTTATGGTGGCAGTCACCACCACGATGGTCAGGACTCTCCGTGTGCCGAAGACAAAGACTCCGAAACCAACGACACGGGCCGGAAGAGCCCTTCGGATTTGCGGGAGATGTTGCCCAAAGTCATGCCCACCCAGCCTCTGCCCCGCTTGGAACTTGAGGGCTCTTTCCCGTCTCTCAGGACCACTAATCGGATTGACCCCGATTGTGCAGATTACAGGTTTTCCTCCCAGGGTTCCTTTCTGAGGGCCGGCAGTAGCTGGAGCGACAGCCAGCTCCACAGCCGAGGGATGGTTTGTAGCCACTGCTCCCCAGCCTCCATGAAGTCCTCGTTCAGCCTTCTGACCCCCATCCGAGTCAAAGATGTGCGGAATAGGTATGTTTTCTCGGGTCTGGGGGGTCCTGGGGTGTTACAAGCCATTTTCACATGGGCTGGGGATCCAGTTTTGCCCTTCCTGTCTCAGGAATATCTTCTCCTTTAGCAAAACAAACCTTCAGTTAGACCTGTGGCTCCCAACATGGGGGCAAGATGCTGAACTTGCTGCTTGGAAGGTCGGAGTTAGATTCCTGGGTACTGCATGACGGAGTGAGCACCTGTCTCTGTCCCAGCTACTGCCAACCTAGCAGTTCGAAAGCAAGAAATTGCAAGTAGATAAATAGGGACCACTTCAGTGGGAAGTTAAACAGCATTCCATGCACTCCAGTGCCTAGGCATGCCTGCCATGTGACCACGGAAATGTCTGCAGAAGCAGATAGCACTGGCTCTTCAGCTATGAAACAGATGAGCACTGAGCCCTAGAATCAGATACGACTGGCTTTCAAGCAAGAGTGACCTTTACTAATTCGAGAATTAATTATTAACAGTGTGGGCCTGCCCGCGTATGATTCACTACACTGAGCAGCAGGCAGGGGTTTAACTTGGGCGTCCTTACAGAGCCTTTAAGCTTAGTTCGTATAAGCTCTTTGGGTTTCTTTCTCTAGAACCGTGCCTCCCAACATGGGGCACACACCTCACAGCGGTGGGGCAATTCGATTTTAAAGTAGGGGCAATCCGAGATCGTTTAGAGTCCAAGTGAATGGCCTTTTAAGCTTCCTCTACGTGAATTGGAGTTCACTTTTCGAATTATAAGAATTATATGTCATGGGGGGAGGGATCAGGATTTTAGAGATGTTTATGTGGGGCATGAGGGGGCCATCGCCCCACCTAAAGGGGCTCATCCGCCCAAAGCTGTTAGCCCCTTTAGGGAGTGAGGTCATTTACCACCACCCAACTCTCGGCATTGAGTCGCTAGCTGTATGGTCTACTAGTCCATTACTGTCGCGGGATGTCCGGCCAGAGAATGGTTGCCCACTGGAAGCCATCATCCTATTGGATGCAATAGGGCAGCAAAATGAGCCGAGTAGGAGGAACCTCTGTACTATTCTGATTCCCAACGGTCCTGGAGGTGGAAGAGGCCATGCCAGATGGACTGGCTTTGAAGGCGCACCTTGTGCATATCCTCAAGGCTGCAGCAGTCCATGGCAGTCCCGGTGTCAAATCCTGCATGTCTCATTGCATACGTGCCGCAGGAGAGGGCTCCTCCGTGATCACAGTGTGTGCGTGTAAACACTTCATGGCATGCTGGGATCCACCTTCAACAAATCCATGCCAATGGCATTTTTCCTGAAACCACTCAGGAAAAAAATGTATACTCGGACAATGACGAGGTGGGGCATGGCCAATAAAAAGGGTTGGGAGCCACCGCTCGCTCTAGGAAGTGGTGTGCCTGGTGCTATAGCGGCACAACAGAAAACTACCTGTTTCGCCCTGCGAGTCTTCTGGAGTCTTCTGGGACTTTCCTAGCACCGATTAGGGGCCTTTTTTTCTCCCCCCCCCCCCCCCATTCTGGAGCCTTCCCTGTAGAGCAGCCAAGCGGGACACATCTGCCGACAACTAATATTTGGCGTCTATAACTTTGTCCTTGACTCTTTTGCAGTCTACGGGATAAGGAGTTGCCCTTCAAAAAAGACAGGACAGTGCATGAGAAGCCCATGGAAAGTTCCCCGGGCCCGACATCTTGTGCCCTGTGCCTGCTGCCCTCATTCCACTGACCAAGTGGCAGGACGTCTCTCTCATTCTCTCTACCCCTTTTCTCCCCTCCTCCCTCCCTCTTTCTCTCTCACCTCTTTGGAGAGTTGTGGATCTGAAAGGGGAAAGTGGCGCAGGTTAAAAGCAAAGCAGTCACACGGGGCTCTATAAGGACAGGTGGCTCATCTGTAACTGTCATTTTTCTTCTTTGTGAATCCACATGAATGGGTTTTACTGTGGTGGCTTAGTGGTTAAGAAGTTGATCTTGAAGACTGGAAGGCCGGGGTTCGATCCCCGAGTGCTGCATGATGGGATCCTGGGGACATGAAAGGAGCCTTGTTTGGCCACCCGGAGTGGAGATTCTCCAGCAAAAATCCTTTCAACCCAGAGTAATTTCTGACACAAAATTTATTTATTTTGCTGCACGTACGTGCATTAAACCCATTCATGTGGATTCACAGAGGCCACAAAGCAAAAGAACTTGATAGAGTGTAGGAGCAGAAATAGACATTGTAGATAGCCCATCATTAGAAAGAACATTGTTCTATTTAAGGATATAGCAATAGTAGTGTCACTTCCCTTGCCCGCACTGAGGGCAATTGCTGGGCAGTTCACAAGTTAATTAGCATTTTGCCCCCACTAACATGCTGGGTCCTCATTTGGCCCACCTGGGAAGGATGGAAGAGGCTGAGTCGACCTTGCGTCCCCGTCAGGATTGAACACACCACCTTTTGGTTGCAGGACAGCAGTTTAATCCCTGCATTGCCACCAGGACTCCTTAAAGATTGTTTACGTTTCCTTTGCTGTTTTGCCTGCCTCGAACAGTGTTAATGGGAATAGCAGGATGAACCGATTGTCCTGTTCCACAGAAGCTATTTGGAAGGCAGCCTGCTGGCCAGTGGCGCACTGCTCGGGGCGGAAGAACTGAACCGGTACTTTCCCGATCGGCGCATCGGCATTTTCGTTGCCACCTGGAACATGCAGGGCCAAAAGGTATGGGGAGAGAGGGATTCCTGGTCTAGAGTGGCTGGTGGGGGGTCCAAACAGTGTGCTTTTATCCCAGACTTGTTCAAAAAAGCACAATGTGTGCATGTACAGACACACACATAATAATTTCGTATCAGAAATTATTCTGGGTTGAAAGGATTTTTGTGGGAGAAACTCCACTCAGGGAACACCCGAATGAGGCTCCTTTCATGCCCCCAAGCGCTGGGACAGAGATGGGCACTCAATCCGTCATGCAGCACCCGGGTCTCGAACGGCTGACTTGGCAGCCTTCCAGGTAACAAGGCGAGCTTCTTAACCACTGAGCTTGAGCCATGAAAGAAAGGTGTGGCAGAAGAAAAGAATACCGTGCCCTGCGTTGCAAACAAAGGTATATAGCAGTGTTTCCCAACCTTTGGTTCTTGGACTTCAGTTCCCAGAAGCCTCAGTTAGTCTATTGGCTGATCAATGGTTTGGGAAATTGAAGTCCAAGGACCAAAGGTTGGGAAACACTGCTCTGTGAATTCACATGAATGGGTTTACTGCCAGAAGCTAAAGTCACTACATTGGCTGATCAGTGCTTTTGGGGAATTAACTTAGACTTCTGGAAATTTGAAGTCCAAGAACCAAAGGTCTATAGAGTTTGTCAAATTTTGTAATTTTATACAATGGCACAAAGCAAGTTCAACGTACAACCTCCAAAGTTGTCATTTTATGATTCCTGCCCCAGCTCCTGCCAACCTAGCAGTTCTAAAGCAAGGAATTGCAAGTAGGTAAGTAGGTACCTCTTCCATGGGAAGGTAAACAGTGTTCCGTACACTGGTGTCTAGTCATGCCGGCCACATGTCCATGGAAAGGTCTGCAGAGGCAGACAGCGCTGGCTTGTTGGCTATAAACAGATGAGTACTGAACCCTAGAGTTGGATATGGCTGGCTTTCGAGCAAGGGAGACACCTTGGCCTTACTCTGATGCAGGGCTATCTATAGATAGAACTATTTTAATAAATCACTAATGTTGCCGTCCATCCTGTTATGCTTTTCTAGCTGTACTTTTACAAAAGTAAAAGAATTGCTCTCGTAAGTCCATTAGTAACGGTGGAAACGTTGCAGAAAGATGAGGAATTAAATTTGGCCAGCGGCCAAGCCAAGAAAGTGGCTTCATTTGGGCAATCCAGGGTTTGATCGGGACACGGAGGAAGAAGACTAGTAATGTCCACGTGTGGATTAAAGCCACTAATCATCTGAGCTCTGGCAGAAAATTACAAGATGTACCTGTTCCAAGTAGTGCAGGATGGAATGAGCTCCCATCCTCTGTCCCAGCTCCTGCCAACCTAGCAGTTTGAAAGCAAGAAATTGCAAGTAGATAAAGAGGTACCACTTTGGTGGGGAAAGTAACCACGTTCCTTGCACTCCGGTGTCTAGTCATGCCTGCCACATGACTACGGAAACGTCTGCAGAAGCAGACAGCGCTGGCTCTTAAGGCTTTGAAACAGAGATGAGCACTGAACCCTAGAGTCGAGCAAGGGACACCTTTACCTGCCGAAAGCAAAGCCATCCCACTTCTCTACCACCTCGTAGCGGTTTGTACACATGTTAATTAGCATTTTGCTGCCCAACATGCTGGGTACTCATTTTGCATACCTCGGAAGGGTGCAAGAGCCGAGTCAACCTTGAGCCCTGGTCAGGATCAAACTCACAACGTTCTGGCTGCAGGACAGCAGTTTAACCCCTGCATTGCCACCAGGGCCCCTAACAGAAACAGCATCATGAGGGCACAAAACTCTTACAGCCTGTATGTAGGGAGTGGGGAAAGTTCAGGGCCAAGGAAACTCCCTCCCTCTGGCCCGGATGATGTCTTTGTGCCACTGGGACCTGTTCAGGCTCACAGAGAGTTTTCAAAAGGTTCCTTTTCTTCCAGGAGCTTCCTGAGATGTTGGACGACTTCCTGCTGCCATCAGACCCGGATTATGTGCAGGACATGTATGTGATCGGAGTCCAGGAAGGCTGTCCTGACAGGTAGAAACATCTCCCCGTCTGCTCTGACTTCACAATCCCCATCTACTGTGCCTAAGGCCCAGGGATGGCCAACCTTGGCACTCGAGGTGTTCTTGGACTTCAGTTCCCAGAAACCCAAGTCTGTGAATCCACACGAATGGACTTACTGTGTGTAAGTGCAGTAAACCCACTTCATGTAGATTCACAGAGACTTGGGCTTCTGGGAATTGAAGTTCAAGAACACCTGGAGTGCCAAGGTTCATCTATGATAGTGTTTCCCAAACTTTGGGTTTTGGACATCAATTCCCAGAAGCCTAAGTCAAGTCCCCAAAGCACTGACCATCCAATGGACTGACTTTGGCTTCTGGGAATTGAAGTCCAAAACCTAAAGTTTGGGAAGCACTGATCTAGGATGATTCCTGTGCAGAGGACTAAGTTTTCAGCAAATAAGTACTCTGACTCTGAGGTAGAAGGAGGTTCCTACTAATAAAAGGTGAAACATCTTGTAAAGAGTCAATTGTGGCACTCCAGATGTTCTTGAATTTCAATTCCCAGAAGTCCTGATCATCAGGTGTGGTGACTTGGGCTTCTGGGAACTGGAGTCCAAGAACACCTGGAGAGCCAAGTTTGCAGATTCCTCTTCTAGTGCATAAATCATTGAAAGGAAACCTTGGCTCTCCAGGTTTTCTTGGACTTCAATTCCCAGAATCCCAAGTCAGCACTCCTACTGATCAGGGCTTCTGAGAATTGATATTCAAGAACACATATAGTGCCAAGGTTCACCATCAATGACCTATGCACTAGAAGAGGCATCTGCAAACTTGGTTCTCCAGGTGTTCTTGGACTGCAATTCCCAAAACCCCAAGTCACCACACCTGCTGATCAGAGCTGCTGGGAATGGAAGTCCAAGAACATCTGGAGAGCCAAGTTTGCTGATCCCCTGATCTATGGAAATTGGGGGTCTATTGTAAGTGAGAATTCCCTAGAAACTGTCCATGCATGAGCTTAAGGCATTGTGGGCAGTGCTCAGGCCTTCCTGCAGGCAGTGAGAGATCTGTGCTTGAGACGAAGTTGTAATCAAAACTCATTGCTTGGCATCCTGGGTCAACCAGTGTATGCTGACCGACTGACCCCTACCACCATCACAGGTCTCACTTTCCCTGGCTTTTTGAGTGGGTCAATTAAACATGTCTGTTGACCCAGATGTGGCGATGCTGTGAGTTTTGATTTCAGTCTCAGGCCAGACTCAGATGTCTCTGGCTGCCATGAAGGAGGTGTGCACTCCATCCAGCATCCCTTGATGAGATCGGGTAGTCTTGAGGCCTGCCAGAAAGCCAAGAGTACCCCCAGCCTTATTGTCTTTCCTTTTCACTAGGCGGCAGTGGGAGATCCGCCTGCAGGAGACGCTCGGCCCCCATTACGTCCTGTTCTACGCTGCGGCCCATGGTGTGCTTTACATGTCTGTCTTCCTGAGAAGAGATCTCATCTGGTTTTGCTCAGGTATCTTTTCCCCACTGGATATTATACTGGTTTTGAAGTCATCAAGCAGTTAAATTTATCATTCTTCTTCTGTGTCTAGGCGAGACATGGAAGTTGTAAGTTATAATGAACCTAACTTTAATAAGCAAAAGCCGGTTTCAGTAAGTAAAAGCCGGCTGCATGGTGGGGGGCATGAAAGGAGCCTCCTTCGGGCCTCCCCTGCCAAAAACCCTTTCAACCCAGAGGAAACTCTGGCACGAAAACACACACTGCTTTTCTGGGGACTGGGGTGGCTTAGTTGTTAAGACGCTCAACATGGATGAGTGGCAGGTCAGCAGTTCGAGACTTGGGTACTGCACGACTGAGTGAGTTCCCAGCTCTGTCCCAGCTCCTGCCAACCATTCAAAAGCAAGAAATTACAAGTAGATAAATAGGTACCTCTTTGGTGGAAAGGTAACATGCCTGCCACATGTCCACAGAATCTTCTGCAGATGGAGATAGCGCTGGCTGTAAGCAGATGAGCACTGAACCCTGGACTCAGATAGAACTGGCTTTTGAGCAAGGGAGACCCCTTGACTTTTACCTTTGCTTTTTTTGGTAAAAAAATAAAATAAGCTAAAGCCCATTAATTAGCCAGAGCAATTCACATGGGTCACCCTGGGCCACCACTAATGAATAAGGCGAGCCAATAGGTTCACTGTGCCGTGATTTTAGCCAGGGATCTGATAGCTCTTGCCTCTCGTGTCTCCCCAGAGGTGGAATTTGCCACTGTAACCACGCGCATCGTCTCTCAAATCAAGACCAAAGGTGCCCTCGGAGTCTCTTTCACCTTCTTCGGAACGTCTTTCCTTTTTATCACGTCCCATTTCACATGTGAGTACCTTTGTCTGCATCCCCCAGTGCCATGACGGCAAACCTGGGCACTCCGGCTGTTCTTGCACTTCAATTCCCAGAAGCCCAAGTCTCTGTGAATCCACATGAATGGGACTACTGAGCTGTTCTTAGACTTCAATTCCCAGAAGCCCAAGTCCCTGTGGATCCACACGAATGGGTTTACTGCGCTGATCTTAAGAACATAAGAACAGCCTTGCTGGAACAGGCCACAGCCCATCCAGTCCAGCATTCTGTCTCACACAGTGGCTCACCATTTTCTTCAGGGTATTCCCAAGCAGATGCCTTCACCTGCTTAGTATTCCCTGGAAATGATATTGAGAGATATCCTGCCTATCTCTCCAACCCGGAGGTTGTCCTTAAGTATCCATAATTATAGCCATTGATACTCTTGTCCTCCATGAACTTGTCTAATCCTTTCTTGAAGCTGTCAAGACTGACAGCTGTCACCACTTCTTCTGGCAGGGAGTTCCATAGACCAGCAATCCTCTGGGTGAAAAAGTACTTTCTCTTATTTGTTTGAGAACTAGTACCCAAAAGTTTCATCGAGTGTCCCCTAGTTCTAGTGTTGTGTGATAGGGAAAGCAGTTTTTCCTTATCTACTTTGTCCATACCGTGCATGATTTTATAAACTTCAATCAGGTCACCTCTTAGACACCGTCGCTCAAGAGTGAAAAGGCCCAACCGTTGCAGCCTCAGATGGTAAGGAAGGTGTTCCAGTCCCCTAATCCTTCTGGTTGCCCTCCTCTGCACTTTTTCCAGCTCCATAATATCCTTCTGGAGGTATGGCGACCAGAACTGTACACAGTATTCCAGATGGGGCCTCACCATAGATTTATAAAGAGGCAAAATGACACTTGCTGACTTATTTTCTATACCCTTCCTAATGATCCCTAACATTGAGTTTGCTTTTTTCACTGCTGAGGCACACTGGGTTGACATCTTCATTGAGCTGTCCACCAGGACACCAAGGTCCCTTTCCTGGTTTGTCGCAGAGAGTTCAGACCCCATCAGTTTATAAATGTAATTGGGGTACTTTGCCCCAATATGCATCACTCTGCACTTACTAATGTTGAAGCTCATTTGCCACTGTTTTGCCCACTCCCCCAGTGTCAAGAGATCCCTCTGGAGCTCCTCACAATCTCTCACAGTTTTCACTACCCTGTATAATTTAGTGTCGTCAGCAAATTTGGCTACCTTGCTTTTTACTCCTACCTCTAGATCATTTATGAAGAGGTTGAAAAGCGGGGGTCCCAGTACTGAACCTTGGGGGAACCCACTCTTTACTTCCCTCCACTTGGAGAAGTGTCCATTTAGTGCTACCCTCTGTTTCCTGTCCCTTAGCCAGTTGCTGATCCAGGACAAGACCTGTCCCTTTATTCCATGACTGGTAAGTTTATTCAAGAACCTTTGGTGTGGGACCTTGTCAAAAGCCTTCTGAAAGTCCAGATAAACAATGTCAACTGGATCCCCCTTATCCACATGCTTGTTGACACTCTCAAAAAATTCCAGCAGATTAGTGAGGCATGATTTGCCCTTGTAAAAGCCATGTTGGCTCTCCTTTAGCAGCGCCTTCTCTTCTATGTACCTATGAATTCTATCTTTTAGGATGGTTTCCATCACTTTACCTGGGACACATGGCAAACTGACCGGTCTGTAATTTCCTGGATCACCCCTGGATCCTTTTTTGAAAATTGGTGTTACATTTGCTACCTTCCAGTCATCAGGCACAAGGCCTGATTTGAGGGAAATATTATATATTTTGGCTAGGAGATCAGCAATTTCATCTTTAAGTTCCCTGAGAACTCATGGATGGATGCCATCTGGTCCTGGTGATTTGTTAGTGTTTAGCTTAACAAGACATGCAAGGACCTCCTCCCTGGTTATTTCTATCTGGCTTAATTCTTCGGTTTCCCTCCCTACAAAGATAGGCTCTGTTTTGGGCATGATCTGTTCTTGGACTTCAATTCCCAGAAACCCAAGTCCCTGTGGATCCACACGAATGTGTTTACTGTGCAGACACGCTATAAACCCATTCCTGTGGATTGGCAGAGACTTGGGCTTCTGGGAATTGAAGTCCAAGAACAGCTGGAGTGCCAAAGTTTGCCATCACAGCCCTAGTGTATCTAACTGACACTGAGACCTGGTGTTCCCTCACAAAATTAATAGTTTGCTTATGTCTTGTCCAATGTTAGCTGCAGTTTCCATCCATACTGGTTTTTCAGGCCATCTCTTGAATGTTACGGGCTGTCCAACTTCTTTAAAATCTCCCTGTGGAGAGAGCTCTCTCTCGAATCCTCTTCAGGGAAAACTGCTACGGAGCTTTTGCCTCCAATTTCTCAGTTTCCATGTGGGCCTCCGTTGAATAATCAGCTCTTCTTTTACAGCTGGAGATGGTAAAATATACGAGCGGGTCCTCGACTACAACAAAACCATCCAGGCCCTGGCGCTGCCCAAAAACGTCCCAGACACCAACCCCTACCGGTCCAGCTCCTGTGAGTCACCTGCCTTCTGGAGGCACACTTTCTTTCTTTATGAATGGTTTACGTGGTTTGAGTAGAGATGGAACAGCCACCATCAATGACAGTTTCTATATTTAAACTCTAGAGATTAATTGTAAGTCTGGCCTGCTGTGGTCATAGTGTAGATGGCGAGCCTTGGCTCTCCAGATGTTCCTGGACTTCAATTTCCAGAAGCCCTGACCAGCAGCAGTGCTGACTTGGGCTTCTGGGAATTGAAGTCCAAGAACACTTTGAGTGCCAAGGTTCACCATCACTGGAGTAGTCTCTACTGCCAACGACTCAGTGCTGATCGTCAGGCGGCAGTTAACCAAACCTGACCATCCTGAGTACTAACGGCCTTGGGTAGCAAAGTCCACAGGGAAGGGTGATGTTCCCCAAGTGGACTAAGTAGGGGCTGCGCTGACTCAGTGGTTAAGAAGCTCGCCTTGTTAGATGGAAGGCCAGCAAGTCGGCAGTTTGAGACCCATGTACTGCATGACGGAATGAGCGCCTGTCTCCTGGTACCATCTCAACGGGTGGACTACATAGGTGTGCAGTCATAGACTCCACAGTGGAAAAGGTCTTCCTTCCAGAGCCAAGACAAAAGAAGCTTCTTGCCCTGTTGGCCCGTTTTACGCCGGGATGCACAGTCACTGCTTTGACCGTTCAGAAACTGTTAGGTCTCATGGCGTCAACAACTGCCATTATTCCCTTCGCAAGATTGAGAATGAGACCTTTACAGTCCTGGTTCCTAAGGCGGTTCAAGCCTCTCTACGACTGCCCACAAAAGAGACTAAAAGTAACAGCAATACTTGATGATCATCTGGACTGGTGGAGGTTTCGTCAAATGCTGGTGGGCGGCATTCTGAGATGCGCCTCCCACCATCCAACTGTGGACAGACGCAAGCACGACCGGTTGGGGAGCCCACTGCAAGGGTTTACGAGTTCATGGCAAGTGGTCCGTTTCGGAATCCTGCCTACATATCAACTTGCTCGAGATGCTAGCTGTGTTCAAGGCCTGCAAGGCTTTCAAAACCTTGCTCTTCGGCCAGGTGACCCAGGTGACTACAGACAACACAACGGTTCTTTTATATTTTACTAGCATAGTTTGCCCGGCCCTGCCGGGCATTTTTAATGTGTGTGTTGGTGGTTTGGGGTGGTTTTGGTTCTGTACAACCACCACCCCTATGTAAAATACCTCTTCAACCACCAACACACACATAAAAAATTTTTTTTAAAGACAGTAGCGTCGTGTGTGTGTGTGTGACTGTGTGTGTTTGTCTGTGTTTGTTTGTGTGAGAGAAAAGCACTGTGTGTGTGTGTGTGAGAGAGAGAGAGAGAGAGTGAATGTAGTCCACCAGAGGGTTCTATATTTAGTTAGAGGTAGTGCTCACTGAAGAGTATCTCTAACTAATTGTTGCTCCTTCTGGTGGAATACATTCACTAACGTTCTCAGATGGAAGAGGCAGTCGAGGAGGATGGACGTGTGTAAGGGTGGCTCCGTTTAGGTAAGTTTGAATTTTTTGTTGTTGTTGTGAGTTGGTGGGTGGGCTTGTTGGTTGGTTGGGGGTGGGTTTTATGTGTGTGTGTGTGTTGGGGGGTGGGTTGTGTTGGGAGGGCTTACCGTGGCCTTGCCTTGCTGGCCAGGATGCGGTAAATTTGGTGGCGATGAGGGAGGGGTTTCCCGTGGTCTGCCTTTGGTGGCCAGACCATGGGAATCCTTGCGGTGGCAGTGGCCACGGGGAGGGGGGTATTTTCCCAGTACACAAAGACAGCGAACAGGGCTCTGTTCGCTGTCTTTGCTTTCTGGTTTTTTTTAAAAGTGGGCCTGGGCGGGGGGTGGGGGGGAATTTTCCCTTAGCCTGGACTGCAAGGCCAGGCTTTGGGAAGCTTAGTGGCGGCGTTCCCCGTCACCTGTGGGTGGCAGTGGCCGGGTCCTTCGGCCCTGCCTTCCCGGGCAAATAGGAAACTGCCCTCCCCCTTAATTTTTTTTGGCTGCCTTGTTTTCCCCGGCATGGCCTTCTCCGCTGGGATGCGCACTGGTCTCTTCTCTGATCCTGCCGACGTTGAGGCCTCGACGCCGGCAGGATCAGAGGAGAGACCGCCACGCGTTCCAGCGGAGAAGGCCGTGTTTTTTTTGGGAAAAACACCTACCTTAAAAAGATAAGTGGGGGAGAGGGACTGTTGAGGGGGCAAGATGGTGGGGCGGGTGGGCAGCGTGGGTCCTCGATTGCCTCCTCATTCCCTCTCCTCACTTTCCTTTTTGTGGTTGGGGTTTTTTCTGTGGCGGTTTGTTTGTTTTTTAAGTCGGCACCCTGCGCTTTCCTAGCCTCCTTTGCGCTCGCGTTCCTCAACCTGATTGGCTGAGGGGTTGCGCAGTGCAGAGGACTCTGGGAATCATAGTTCTTTTTTGTTGGTCACATTTGTGGGGCTGCTGCCCCACTGGCGATGACCAAAACCCCGCGGTGCTGGGAAGGCAGGGGTTACGGTGAGTGCGGAAGGCTAGGTCGGGAATGGTTGGGCCTGGTGTGGGAGCCTTTGAACGAACCCAACGGTTAAGGGCTCTTTTTATAGGTATAGATAAACAAGCAGGGCGGGACACATTCAGTATCCCTGCTTTCCATGTGCACCCTGTTGTGGGAGTGGTGCATCCAGCGTCACATATTTCTGATAGCAGTGCATGTGTCAACCACAGACAATTACATTGCAGACAGTCTCAGTCGCCGACACGAGGGGTCGCACGAATGGGAACTCCACCAGACTGTATTCAACCAACTTTGAGACAGATGGGGGCCCTTTTCCCTCAACCTCTTTGTCTCCTAGATAAACAAAAAGCTGCCATGCTTCTGTTCAAGAGCAGGGGTCGGTCAGAACTCATGGGGGACGCCTTTCTCATTCTGTGGACCGGGGAAATCCTGTACACCTTTCCCCCATTTCCGCTAATAGGCAGGGTCGTGTCACGTCTATTGACAGACCAACTTACGGCAGTAATAGTCATGCCATGGTGGCCGAGACAAACCTGGTTCTTCTTCGTGGTCCCCTGTGAAGCCACACAAATGGGTTTTACCCGCGCATGCGCAATAGCATCGGAATCTTCCAGAGCTCTTTCAGAGTCAAAGACTCCACCTCCGCGCCTCCCCACCAGCGGTCCCGCCCCCAACCTTCCCCAGTTCTCTTTTTACCGCCGCAGAGATCGGTTGTCTTTTTCAGAGCTCCCTTCGCGCCTTTTTAATGGTTACTGCATTTGAAAGTTTCCCCCCTTTCTCTTACTTCTATCTCTTTTTCTCTTACTTCTACTCTTATAGATAGTTTTTCTGTGTCCCCCCCCCCTCGCTTGTTGTGATTATAGTTGAAATAGTTTATTATTACAGTTCTTTATTGCTCCGTATAGTATTTACTGTGTCCTCCCCCTCCCCCCCTCGCTTGTTTGGGAGAATAGTTTGTCTAGCCTTAATTAGATTGGTCTTATGTTTTCCTTGTGTCTTTTTTAGTTTATGGCAGCACCCGCTCTGTTTAAACCTCTACCTTCTAAGTCCGCTGATACTCAAAGGGCTGCTGTAGCTTCCCAAAAGAGAGCGAAGCATGGCCCGGTTTCTAAGTCCAAGCATTCTTCCTCGGCAGAGGCTTCCACTTTCAAAAAGAAGGACAAATCGAAATCCAAGCCAGTGAAACCTAACACCAGCCCCCCTCGTAGGGCCCCTGCTCTCTCTCCTAGAGCTACTACGGCCGCCTCAGAGCCCAGCAGACCCTCCCCCTCCCCCTCCTCCTCCTGGGCAGAAGGAGGGGGGAGGAGGGAGATTAACATTCCTCAGCTTTCTCCATTCACTCCTTCAGCAGCAGACTTCGATGTCGAAGCGCCTGCTTCTCCTTCCTTATCAGTACAATTGGCCTCACCCCCTCCCACCCCCATGCCTTCAGAGGCTGAGAGGGGAAGAACCAGGAAGCCTCAAAGGCACAGACAAAATGCAGATACCTCTTCTGATTCTTCATCCTCTCCTTCATCTTCTCCTTCATCATGCCCAAAAAGGAAGAAGAAAAAGAAGACCCACAAGGGAGAAGTGTATTATCCCCAGGATTTTTACTACTCTCCACGTCTAGCCTATGCACCCGAGTACTATGATGACCAGGACTGGCAGAGTGGCCTTTGTTTTCAGCCATATGACACCTATGGAATGGAGCCTTTGCCCTCCTTCCGTGTCTCTCGACGTCATGGGAAGAATAAACACAGGAGTGGTCTCCCCTATTGGGATCAGCCTCCAGTGTCGTCGACGTCTGAAGATTCATCCTCCTCCTCCAATGATGACTATCGTCAATGTCGACGTCATAAGAGAGGCAGACATGGAAAGGCTAAAAAGCAACACCAGCTTCAAGCCTCACAAGCATGTACTGTGAGGCCCAATTCCACTTCAGTCTCCACGTCTAAGAGCCCACATGCCTCAACATCTAAGACCATTATGGCATCTAAGCCCCAGGCACTGACATCTGCCTCTGGCTCTCACCAGACGCAACACCAATCCCATTCTCAGTCCAATGGCCCAGCTTCTCCACACCAGGAGAACCTTGATTTTGGCTTACCTCAAACTGTTTCCACACCACCACGTCAATCTAAAAAGAGGAAAAGGAGGCATAGGTCGACATCATCTTCCACCTCCATGTCAGAACCCTCAACTCCCACACGGTCTCAACCGGCCTCACCAGCCCCTTCTTCCCCGGCATCTGGGGTCATGGAATCATATCCCTCATCACCCCCAGATGATTTCAGGGCCTATACTGAACTGGTAGCCAAAATGGCAAAGTCTCTTGATCTGGAGGCAAAGAGGAAGGATCCCAAACAAGTGGATACGGTATTTGACCCTATATCCAAGAATAAACCACACCCAATCCAGCTTGCCATGGAACTTCTATACTGGAACGGGTAAAGGAGAATTGGGTTAAACCTTCCTCCACATTTCCCATTTCCAAACGCATTGACAACATGTATAAGGTGCTAGATGATGAGGCTAAATTTCTTTCTAAACACCCTCAGCCTAACTCTGTGATGGTGGAAACCGCTCAACCTGGCTTCAGGCGACGACCCTCCTCCACTCCTACTGATAGGGATGGCAGGAAGATGGATACAGCAGCCAGACGGGTCTACTCAACATCAACCTTGGGAATCAGGGCTGCCAATTACCAGGCTGTTATGGGGGCATATCAACAAATTCTATGGAAAAAAATTACTCACATTGTAGACGTCCTTCCTGAGGAACGAAGGGAGGCCTTGGCATTGGTTCAAGAAGAGGCCCTTAGGTTGGCCTCCCAACAATCTATGTCATCACGCCACGTTTCTGATTGTTTTGCACGTGCGCTTACTACCGCAATATCCCTACGATGTTATGCATGGCTAAAGTCCACCGACTTTCCAGATGAGGCGAAAGTCAAAATCGAAGATATGGACTTTGATGGTGAAGGGCTTTTTCACCAAAAGACTGATGATATTCTGGATGAGTACCAGAAGAAAAAATCTTCTGCCACACGGATGAAGTTAGCCAATCAACGCCAACGCACATTCCGCCCAAACTGGAGGCCTCGTTTTTACCCTCCACAGCGTTATTATAGACCTCAGCAAAACACCTATCATGGTGCAACTCGTCTTCCTCCTCCACCTCTCTTCTCTCAACAGAACCAGAGATCCAGACCCAGGACATCCTTCAAATATAACCCTCCAAAACCCAAACAGCGGTTTTGACTCCCGTCCTTCAGGATCCATCACTTCAACCTCAATCACGCCTCTCTCCCCCTTCTTCAAAAATTGGCAAAGCATCACCACAGACCGGTGGGTCTTATCCATCATCCAAATTGGTTACGCACTCGAATTCACCACACAACCTCCCTTTGGGAGACCAAGATTCACCCTACCCTTTCCCGTTCTGGCAGAAGAAATTCTGACCCTCTACAAAAAGGGAGCCATTCGCTTGGTCTCTCCATCCACAATCCACACAGGGTTTATTCAAAGTATTTCGCAGTTCCCAAGAAGGTTAGAGATCTTCGCCCGAGTTTAGATCTCCGAGACCTCAATCAGTACATACAAGTCAGAAAGTTCAAAATGGTCACCCTTCAAAATATTCTACATTTACTTTACAAAGGTTGTTGGTTCACGTCCGTAGATCTCACCGATGCCTACTTTCACATTGCAATCCGGTAGGATCATCGGAAATACCTTCGCTTTTCTCTGGGCCCATACCTCTTCGAGTACAACCTCCTACCATTCGGCCTATGCGCTGCACCTTGAGTATTCACAAAATGCATGGCCCCAGTAGCCGCATTCCTCAGAACAAAGGGTGTCACCATTTTCCCGTACCTAGACGATTGGCTCCTGGTCTCCAGATCACAACATCAGGCTTCACTGGATATCACCTTCGTTCTTTCCATTTTAAAGGGTCTCGGTCTACGCGTCAGCATAAAAAAAATCACATCTCAGCCCCACTCAAGACATCGAGTTCATCGGTTCATGCTTGAACTCCATCGCAGGCGCAGCCTTTCTTCCACAGAGAAGAATTCAGACTATTATACACACAACCAGATCCATCATCGCTGCCAGACAGGTCTCAGCGAGAGCAGTGTTCCGGCTGCTCGGCCACATGGCCTCCACGACCGCAATCATCCAACTCTCACGTCTACGCATGAGACCCCTACAAATCTGGTTTCTTCACAGCTTCAACCACCAAACAGACTCCATGTCAATGCCCTTATACATTCCAAAACAGTTGCGTTTACAACTGAGATGGTGGACCCACCCACAGAACCTGACCACAGGCAGATACTTTGTGCCACTGACTCCGACCATCCAAGTAACCACAGATGCCAGCACCTCGGGATGGGGTGCACACTGCCAGGGACTTCAAATCAATGGCCACTGGTCAATTCAGGAGCGTCGACTGCACATCAACAATCTAGAGCTCCTTGCAATTTGGAAAGCATTGAAAGCATTCGAACCAGTCATAACCAACCAAATTGTCCAAATTCTCACAGACAACACAACTGCAATGTTTTACATAAACAAACAGGGAGGAACTCACTCAATACCTCTCCTCCACATGACCATAGCATTCTGGGATTGGTGTGTTCAACGCAATGTACTCCCCAAAGCGGTACATCTGGCTGGGGTCAACAATGCGGAAGCAGATCACCTGAGCAGGTCATCGAGCCAGCTACACGAATGGGAACTCAACCCCACCGTCTATCTTTCTCTGACACAGTGCTGGGGCCAACCATCACTGGACCTCTTTGCAACGCATCTCAACAAGAAATGCGCCCGTTATTGCTCCAGGACCGGAATCGGGCCAGGGTCACTCGGAGATGCCTTCATGATGGACTGGACTCAGGAGTTTCTCTACATGTTCCCTCCGTTTCCACTTCTGTATCATGTTGTGTCTCTCCTGCAACATCGCCACACACATGCCATTCTAATAACTCCATGGTGGCCGAGACAAGCCTGGCTCACGTCCCTCATGAACATTTCCGCTCAGTATCGCCTTCTTCCTCTGCAACCAGACATCATCTCGAGGAACCACGCTCAGGTTCTCCATTCGGAGGTCCGCACTCTCAAACTGACTGCGTGGTTGATTCTCCCACACTAAGGAGAGTGCTGCTGGCGTCAAGGAAACCTTCGACTATTGCTAGCTATAACAACAAGTGGAGAAAATTCATCTCCTTCGCTGCTGATGCAAAACTCCCATCCACACCAACAACCTTGCCCACTGTGTTGAAGTTTTTGTTGCACTTAAAGCAATCTGGCCTTTCAATCTCCTCCCTTAAAGTCTATTTGGCTGCAATTGTGGCTCATCAGCCCATTGACTCTGAAGCTAGACACATTTTTCGGAATGACACCTTAAAATCTTTTCTGAAAGGCCTCTCAAATCTGTACCCAGACAGAGTCACCCCAGTATCTCAGTGGTCACTCCCCCTGGTACTACAAAAACTGACAGAAGGGCCGTTTGAGCCACTCGCTTCAGCGCCCCTGCACCTTCTCTCTTATAAGACAGCATTTCTTCTTGCTATTACATCTGCTCGCAGGGTAGGTGAGTTGGCGGCCCTCCGTTCTGACTCACCTTATACCCTATTCTACCCTGAAAAGGTAACTCTACATACTGATGTCTCTTTCCTTCCTAAGGTTGTCTCTCCTTTCCACATGAATCAACCTATTATCCTTCCCACCTTTTTCCCTAACCCTTCCACGGCTGTTGAAAGAACGATGCACACCCTGGATGTGCGTAGGACCCTAGCTTTCTACATTGACAGGACTAGGGAGTTCAGACTTACTCAGAGACTTTTTGTTGCCCACGCAGGCCCTAGGAAGGGCAAGGCGTTATCCTCCCAACGTCTCTCTCACTGGATAGTGGAGACAATTGCCCTAGCGTATCGGCTTGCACGGAAGCCTGTTCCAGAACACCTGCGGGCACACTTCACCAGGGCTTCTTCGACCTCCACTGCCTTTGCAGGTGGAGTCTCTTTACCATTGATTTGTCAAGCTGCAACTTGGAAGCAGCCCACAACCTTCATCAGACACTACCGGATTGATGTCCGTCAAAAGCAGGAGGCACAGTTTGGGAGACGTATTCTCTCAGCAGTTCTCCAGTGACACCCCTCCAGCCGGGTAAGTCAGCTTTTCAATCACCCATTTGTGTGGCTTCACAGGGGACCACAAAGAAGAAGAGCAGGTTGCTTACCTGTAATTGTTGTTCTTCGAGTGGTCACCTGTGAAGCCACACCTTTCCCACCCATCCTCCCCTCTGGTGTCACTGTCGCAATTTTCACATTCCTACTGCGGCGGCACCTTGGAACTGGGGAAGGTTGGGGGCGGGACCGCTGGTGGGGAGGCGCGGAGGTGGAGTCTTTGACTCTGAAAGAGCTCTGGAAGATTCCGATGCTATTGCGCATGCGCGGGTAAAACCCATTTGTGTGGCTTCACAGGTGACCACTCAAAGAACAACAATTACAGGTAAGCAACCTGCTCTTCTCAACCCTTTGCACTCTGGCGGTGGAGCATCTTCCTCTCCCTGTGTGGCCAGACCTTGTCTCAGGGTCGGGGGGGGGGGAGGATCTTCCATCCGGAGCTGGACACCCTGCGGCTGACTGCCTGGAGGGTACTGACATGATTCGGACTATCCTGGTTAACTCCAGGAAGCCTTCAACCAGGAGATTATACAAATATAAATGGGAAAGGTTTCTTTCTTTCACTATTGCAAACAAAAAGAAGTACTTGCCTGCTGATTCTAGGACTGTATTGAGATTTCTCCTCACCTTAAAAGAGAAGGGCCTTTCTCTCGCTACCTTACGGGTACAGTATCTCTCTCGGCTATAGTGTGGTGTTTCAGCCCAAGGGCACGACTGCTAAAACCCTGTTTGTTTAAGGACAGGACCGTCAAGAGATTTCTTCCTGGGCTTAAGAACGGTTTTCCGGATAGGAAAACTCCACTGCCTCAGTTGTCTCTATCTGTAGTGTTGCGACGTTTAAGGCATCCTCCATTTGAACCATTGACTTCTGTTAGCCTGAACATACTTCCTTGTAAGGTAGCGTTTCTTCTCGCAGTGACTTCAGCCCATAGAGTGGGTGAGCTGAATGCACTCCGAGTCGACTACCCGTTTACACAATTTTTTCCAGACAAGGTTGTGCTGCATACTGATGTTGGTTTTCTACCTAAGGTAGTCTCCAGTTTTCATGTTAATCAGCCTATTGTGTTACCCTCCTTTTATAAACATCCTCAGGATGATTTTGAATGATCTTTGCATATGTTAGATATCTGCAGAGCATTAGCTTTTTATGTGGACAGAACGTCCTCCTTTAGGAGGTCTAACAGATTGTTTGTTTCCTATCAAGGTCAGAAAAAAAGGGTTAAACATTTCTTCACAACGTTTATCCAAATGGGTGCTTTCCGTCATTCATACTTGTGATCGGCTTGCTGGTATTCCGCTACCAGATCGTATAAGGTGCCATTCTACTAGGGCAGTGTTCACCTCGACAGTGCGGCTCAGGGGCACTGATTTGCAAGATATTTGTAATGCAGCTACCTGGTCTGAGCCAATGACCTTTGTTAAACATTACAGGTTAGATGTAAGGGCTTGGACGGCAGCCAGTTTTGGCCAGACCGTACTTTCTGAGGTCATCAGATAAGCAGGTCAAGGAGTATGTGGGATGTACTGTTTTTGCCTTTCAGTCATGCGCTCTGTTACTGTCATGTGTTTATTAATTGACAGTAAAGTTTGTTGCAGTTTTCATTTGCACATTGTCTGAGGATGTTTTCTCCCTATGGTCCTGTTCATGTCGCATCCCACCCGCCTTTTGGGTAGCTTGCTAGTCAACACCCATTAGTGTGCATTCACAGATACCACGAAGAAGGAGGACAGGTTACTTACCTGTAAATGTAGTTCTTCGAGTGGTCATCTGTAAATTCACACGATCCGCCTGGCCTCCCCTCGGTCTGCCCCATTGAGCTTACTTTGGCGGACGAGTAGAACTGAGGAGAGCCTGCTGGGCGGGCCGTTAGATAGTCAGAAGAGGAGGGCCCATCGGCTCTCAAAGCTCTGATAGGTTCCAACATGCTTGCGCGGGAAGGGAGTTAACCCATTAGTGTGAATTCACAGATGACCACTCGAAGAACTACATTTACAGGTGAGTAACCTGTCCTTTCATGGTAATTTTAAAACGCTGTTGAACCCTATGGCCTGGAACTTTTAGTGGTCAAGTTGTGTATTTTGTATATTGGTTGTTGTTGTTGTTTTTTCTGGCCATGTCATGTAAATAACTTGTTTGTTTGCCTCGTGATCTCTAGCTGAAGTCAACCCAGGGCAAGGAATGCTCTGCCCCAGTTTATGCCTTCCTCTTTTTTCTTGGCCTTGGCTTTGCAGCAGACGTCACTACCCGGTTTGACAATGTCTTCTGGTTCGGGGACTTCAATTTCCGCCTGAATGAGAACCGGGAAGTCGTGGAACAGATCCTCAGCCAGAGTCAAGAGGCCGACACAGCGAAACTGCTCCAGTATGACGAGCTGATTAAGGAAATGGCGAACGGTAAGAATAAGGTTGTGCCCTTTCTCCAACCAGCAGCCAAAGCCTGCCCAGATTTAACTCTTCCTCAAGCAATTGTATCACATTGTTATGTCCTGCTATGTGTATCAAGCACAGACACACTAGAACCACGATGGCGAACCTTGGCACTCCAGCTGTTGTTGGACTTCCATTCCCAGAAGCCCAAGTCCCTGTGAATCTACACAAATGGGTTTACTGCGCATCCAGCTGCTCTTGAACTTCAATTCCCAGAAGCCCAAGTCCCTGTGAATCCACTGCATACACGCAGTAAACCCATTCTTGTGGATTCACAGGGACTTGGGCTTCTGGGAACTGAAGTCCAAGAACAGCTGGAGTGCCAAGATTCGCCATTACTGCACTTGGAGCTGAAAAGTCCATTAGCTACCCAAGGGGTGGATCTTAGTCATCAGAGGCAAGCCATTAAGCTTGAATTAGCACTTCGTTTCAAAGAGGACGTCATGATGAAAAAGTATTGCTTTATTAAGGCAAAAGCATTCAGTTCAGTTCTTTAAAACAAGTTACAAAGGCTAATCAAAAACATCAAGAAGAAACAAGCAATCTCTGGAAATCAAAATAATCTAACTGACTAATATTAAGTAATCATTTTTGATGGTAAATCTTCGTCTTGAGTCCTGGCATGGGCAGACGCACGCGCACACACACACTCCAACTCTGCCCCTCTCTTCCTCCATCTTTCCCATGTTCTGCTACATGGCTCCTGGAGTCCTAATTAGCATGTGACCAGTGGGATCACTTTAATAAAGAAAACAAAGATGTTCATACGCCATTGGTGCATTCTTGTGGAGAAGGGAGGCATTTCCATTTCCCCCTCCACAAAGGCCTCAGTGTTCCAGCGACTGAAGATAAGGCAGTGCTGGCTACCTTATCTACTCTAAAGCCCAGGGTCCTGTTTAATAAGTCTTACAAACATAGCCCATCATCCCACTATCACAGGACCCATTCCATCTGCCAGAAACCTCCACTCATTTAGGAAGCCAGTATAAGTAAGGCCTTTGCTTCTTTCACAGTTCATTATGGTTCTGCTCCATGCTTGGGAAATCTATGATAGGTTTCAATCCCTGGTTGTTTCTGCTTACATACGAACATAATCCATTTTAAATCACACAATAAAGACACCACCCACCCAAAACCGAATTGTTATGCGGTTTCGTTGCTATACAGGGCGCCTATTGTATGAGGTTCCACTGTACTTTAAAAATGGTTTTCCATGTTATGTACAGCTTGTATCTAGAACTTTTTTTGTGTCAATAGCATTGTTAATTTGCACTCAGCTAGCTGGGGAAAAGATGTGAGAGAAAGCCTCGGAATAAATGTGATTCTTTTCTCCTCTTCTTCTTAAAAGTGCCGTTTAGGTAGGCCAAAGACGAAACTTGTGTCTTGGGCGCAAGAGTAGAAGCCACATCTGGATGCTCTTCAACCTGGAGAAATCAAAGACGATGCACAATTGTTATATAGAATTACAGTAAAACCCCAACTTACAAATGCCTCGAGTTACATAAAAATCAACTTACATAATGATTTTGTGCAAAAACCATGTCCCGATTTACACGATTTCCTATGGGTTTACTTCAAGTTACATAAAGATTCTTTTTCCTATGGGTTTGCTTGTAGTTACGTAAAAAATAATTTTTCCTATGGGTTTGCTTCGAGTTACATAAAAAATCGATTTAAGCAAAAGCCTATGGAACGGACTTTTTTTCGTAAGTAGGGGTTTTACTATATATTGATGCAAGGCCAATTAGAATGCATTCTACATTAAAATTTAATTCAGCCCTAACGTTGACCCATCATGTCACCTCCTCTTACAGGTTCTATTTTTAAGGGTTTCCAGGAGGCTCCGATCCTTTTCCGTCCTTCCTACAAATTCGATTTGGGGCAAGACACCTATGACAGTACCTCCAAGCAAAGGACACCATCGTACACAGTAGGTCCTTACAATTGATCAGTCACCATCCATCCCATTGGCCTCCATGCAGCTCCAGGGCCATGCCACGGGAGGTTGGCCACACAGCTGGGGATCCCAAAAATGCAGGGGCCCTTCACACAATAGGGCCGTGTTTCTCAACCTTGGTTGTCCCAGATGTTCTTGGACCTCAATTCCCAGCAGCCTTGATCAACAGGTGTGCTTGACTTGGGCTTCTGGGAATTGAAGTAACCAATGCACCCCCAATCCTACCCCGCCATCCCCTTGGCTTTCTCAGGACCGTGTAATCTACCGAAGCCGCCACAAGGACGATATTCATGTCATGAAATACTCTTCCTGCCTTGGGATCAAAACGTCCGACCACCGGCCTGTTTATGGACTCTTCCGTGTCAAAGTCAGGCCGGGACGAGACAAGTGAGTATTGCTGTGTAAGGCATGGGACACTTGGCAGGGTTTGAGAGGTGGTTAGCCAGGCTTCTGGGTCACGCTGGGCCACCCTAGAGTTCAGGGGAGAGGAGCCTCGGAATCAGGAGGGGGGGAGGATCCTTCTGGAAAATCGGTGTTGAGGGACCTGGAACCAGGGCTACCTTGTGCCCCAGGGTGTAGATGGGATGTTCAACAGGGAGAGAGAGGCAAAACTTCAGCAGGCAGACTCAGGATTCCAGGTGGCTTTAATAGATTGTCATACAGAGTTCTGCAGTATCCGATTCCGAATATTGGCTCTCCTCGTGGCGATGAGCCATGAAGATTGTCCTGGGAACCTTATAACGCAGTGGCCTTTCATTTGCCTTCCGCATGGCAGCGTGACACCCATAGTACCACGGATCCAGTTCCACAAATCACTTTCTGGTCCTGAGCCCTTTTGGCATGCAAAGTCCTCATCATCAGCCCCAGGCCAGGATGGATGGAGCTGCTGCTCTCCATCAGGGGAGATTCAAGTGGGATTTAGTCCACTTGGGAACTATCACCCTTCCCTGTAGACTTCAGCACCCAGGCCACTAGTCCTCAGGGTGGTCAGGTTAGTTAACTGCTGTCTGAAGATTGGCATTGAGTCACTGGCAGTAGGGTCTACTCTATGACCATCACAGGATCACTTGGCCAGACTGGTAGTTCTGCACTCAGGGGGCAGGGGAGGAGGGGAACAGATGCAGAAATGTTGGATGGATAGTAGCTAGTTTGACAGTACAGACATAATGGCCAACCTTGGCACTCCAGCTGTTCTTGGACTTCAGTTACCAGAAGCCCAAGTCAGCACTCCTGCTGATCAGGGCTTCTGGGAATTGAAGTC
Source organism: Bradypodion ventrale (assembly GCA_035047345.1). NCBI lineage: Eukaryota > Metazoa > Chordata > Lepidosauria > Squamata > Chamaeleonidae > Bradypodion > Bradypodion ventrale. The sequence goes on from JAWDJE010000016.1 coordinate 5,083,700, forward strand.
CAAGAACATCTGGAGCGCCAAGGTTCACCATCACTGGACGACAGTATGCATGAAAAGGATCTGGGGAGGTATTAGTCAAACTTTAGATTAGAATCACAGAATCCTTGAGTTGGAAGAAGGTGCCTTTGAGGCCATCCAGTCCAAGCAATCCCCTCCTGCTCAATGCAGGAATCCGAATCCAAGCAGAGATTCCTCCCTGCTAATTAAAATGGGAACTTTGACACCTTGTAATTTCAGGAATTGAAAACAGGAGACTATTTCATCACTCACTCAGTCGGTCACCCAAAATTTCTCCTTTTGGCAGACCAAAAAGGTGAATATAGGTTTAGGCTGACCCCCACACTAAGGACTGTCAAACCTCCCACTTGATTTCTAGAATTAGGACGTTAAATGATGATTTAGAAGAGGGATTCTCAACCTGCGGCTCACGGTGCCATTTCATGTGCCCACCACCTCCACCACACCAGGAAGTGCCATGTGGTGGATGAAGAGCAAAGTGGCCATCCAGCCCCTGAAGCTGTCTGAGGCAGCGTGACCCAATGGCCCCCCTGGCTTAAAAAGGTTGAGAATTCCTGATCTTAAAGACACAAAAGAGACTCCATCGTCCTTCCCTTCCCCACCCACCAATCCCTTACTCCCAAGAATAGCAAACAGGGTAAGTTTAAGCTCAGTTTAAGTACAGTTGAGGAGAATTGATTTCCAGTGTCTTGGCTGCCTGAGTCCACTTCTCACCTCATGGCCTCCCCCCCCCCCTCCGATCTTTCCCAGTATCCCTCTGGCGGCAGGCCAGTTTGACCGTGAACTCTACCTGATTGGCATCAAGAGGCGGATCACAAGGGAACTGGAGCGAAAGCAGGCCCTGAAGAACCAGAAGACCAGCACTGTCTGTTCAGTTTCCTGACCCCCCAAAATCTGCCAGGAGTGGATTTGTGAGGCAGGTGCAGAACCGGGGCAGTGGGTGTGTGTGGGTGTGTGTGCGCGGCCTCCCCGTGCAGGTTGACTGGTGCCTCCCGTTTGCAAGTCTAGGGCTATGACATCTTCAGCGTCCCCCTGGTCCATTGGGTGTGGTTGGGAAAATGGCCTCCTTTGGTTGGAAATGGCCGGTCTCCATGGGCTGGAGGGGCAGGGGCTTCATGACAGGAAGCAATGGAAACCTCTCTCCTTCCTGTGGGGGGACACAGCATCAAGGAAATGCTCTAAATCAGGGGTGCCCAAACGTTTCAAGCCGTGGGCCAATCACGTGGTTTAGTGGGCCGGTCATGTGGTTCCTCCCACCGGATGTGGAAGTAAAATGCGCCTTGCAATGTTTTGCAACAGGATGAGAAAGATTTTAAGCTGCCATTTTCTCTGCTTAAACCAGGGGTGCCCAAACTAAGGCCTGTGGGCCAGATCCGGGCCTCCAACATCAATTCATCCGGCCGGCACCACCCTCGTCACTCCTGGAAGCGGAAGTAAAACACACCCGTCTGGGCACATTTTACTTCTGTTTCCAGGAGGGACAAAGGCGGCATGGGCCGGATAAATTGGTGTTGGAGGCCTGGATCTGGCCCACAGGCCTTAATTTGAGCACCCCTGATCTAGATTCCCATCTCCGGCCATTCTGCAAGACGTCTACTTGAAAAAAGGAGTCCACCCAGTTGGGCACCTTCTGTGTTTTGTGTTGTCCATCTTGGCAAAGGTGTCTCTGAGGATCATCTTGAATTAAAAGGCAAACTTTGCCACAAGAAGAATTGTTTTTGGGTTGCTCCCCTCTTTGATTGCTTAAAGCAAGGGAGACGTTATAAGCAGAGTTGAGTCTGAATCCGTCTCTAAAGCCCCCTTTTCCTTGAGGAAGTTCATCTCTGGACCGGAAATGCCTCTGAAGAATTTTGGGGCAAGGAGGAAAGTGGATGGCATTTGACACTGGATGTATTTGGGGAGCCTCAGGCTTCTGTCCAGACCAGGGGAGGCCAAACATCACCCGGAATGGTTTCCTCTCTCAAGCCTCGTTTATCAATTTGACGAAGGAACCTACATGCGCCCACTCCTGAGTGGGAGAAGCAACCAGAAGTCTGAAAATCAGCATCAGAGTTTGGGTTCCATGAGTGGCTTGGAAAGGAGAGGTACAGAAATGTTTGCATTTCAGCTATGTTGCTTTCCCTAGGTCAGTGATGGCGAACCTTTGCACTTCAGGTGTTCCTGGACTTCAATTCCCAGAAGCCCAAGTCTCTGAATCCACACGAATGGGTTTACTGCGCATACGCAGATCCACAGAGTTCACAGGGACTTGGGCTTCTGGGAATTGAAGTCCAAGAACAGCGCGTACACACAGTAAACCCATTTGTGTGGATTCACAGAGACTTGGGCTTCTGGGAATTGAAGTCCAAGCACACCTGGAGTGCCAAGTGCAGTAAACCCATTTGTGTGGATTCACAGGGACTGGGACTTCTGGGAATAGAAGTCCAAGCACACTTGGAGTGCCAAGGTTCGCCACCACTCTGCTAGGTTGTTGTGGGCAGGACAGCATCTTCTGTCCAGAATTCCTTTAATCAGATAAGACAAGACCTTGCTTTTTAAGACTTCTTTCCCAGTCCTTGGCTGTTGGGTTTGGCCTCCTCCTCCTCGTGTTCCTTCCACCCTGGCCGGCCGACTCAGATGCTCCTCAACGACATTCACAGCAGTGCCGGAGGGGATTTTCAAACAATCTGAACACCACGGCTGTGCGGTGACCGACCGGATCCTGTGTTTAGCATTGAACTACGTTAAAACAAATGTTTGAAACGGCCGCCCTGTTAGTCTGGTGTTTCAAGCCTATTGGACAGGAAAAAAAGGCAAAAAAATGTGGCAACTTAAAGACTCACGGCTGTGTTTTAACGCGAGCTTTCTTGGATCAGGCCCACTTGGTCAGAGAGAAGCGTGACGCTGGTTCGGATAACATAAGAAGTATTCACGTCAATGTGGTTTTCTTTACAACTGCTAATACTCCGTCTTCAGATTAGCTGTGAAACGTCTCCCTTTTGAATTTCAAAGGGTTTAGGGCAGGGGTTCTCAACCTTTTCCAGCTGTGGGCTGGATCACACACACACCCTCAGACAGCTGAGCGGGCCGGACCGGTGGTTCCTGCGCTGTAAACAACATGTTTACGACAGCCGTAAATGAGTCCGTGGCCAATTCCGCCGGCAGGGACGGCTGGAGTGAGGTCAGGGGCCAGATTATTTGGTGCCATGGGAGAACCAACTCCTGAGTTAGCAGACGGATGCAAGACAATGTAGCATTGCACATTTGCGAATGACTTTACCCTTCAGGCCACTCGCCCAATAGATGCTAGTAGTGGATTTGATCCAGGAAAGCTCACAGTTTATATAATAGGAGTTATGTCAGCTTTAAAAGGTGCCACAAGATTTTATGTCCTATTTTTGTTGTTTTGTTTAATCTCTGCTGTCCCAGGCAAGTGGAGATCAAACCATGGCAGGGTGGGTGGACCTTTAACTCTTTATTTGTGTTCTCTTCCACGGTGTGTGCCATACCAATGTTGGGCACTTAACTCACCCAACGCAACCACAAGTCAACATTAACAAGAAGCTTGGTTTTAAAAACATTTCTTCAGACCGTTTCCTCCACGTGCAGTGCAGTGCAGTGCAGTGCGTTCAACCGGAAGCAGTCTGTCTTGGCAGTGCCCTGGACATTTTATACGAGTCTCTTACAAGAAAAAGTGAAGGTTTGTTTCCCGGGCCGAATGGTCTGCACCGTGAACACACACGCACACACACACACCCCACCCCGGTTTTCTCCAGGAAGATCACCGCGTCAGCAGGAGCAGAAGAAACGCGAGTCTAGCGCGCCATCGTGGCTTTAACGGAAAAGCCGGTACACCCTGGGAAGGCGCCCATCCTTACTAGCCAGGGCCGCTTGGATGTGCTCGTAAGTGGGCAGCTCCGCTAAGTTCCCCAGGGCAGCCACGGCCGGCTTATTCCTCAGCATCTTCGTCACAACCCTCCGGATGTCGTCTGCGGTCACTTTGCCTGCAGGAGAGGGAAAGGAAAAGTTGACAGCCATGGGCTAAATGGGCACGAGAAGACACTTCTTTTTCTGCCGTATCTGATTCCGAATACTGGTGATCCTGACAGTGATCAGCCTGGGAACTATATAATGCCTTGGCCTTCCATCTGCCTTCCACATTGCAGCGTGACACCCACAATACCACAGATCCAGCTCCACAAGTCCCTTTCTGGACCTAAGCCCTTTTGGCACACCAAGTCGTCATCATCCCCAGGCCAGGATGGATGAAGCTGCTGCCCTCCATCAAGAGGGATTCAAGTGGGGCCATTTAATCCACTTGGGGAACATCACCCTTCCCTGTGGACTTTGCCACCCATGGCTGCTAGTCCTCAGGGTGGTCAGGCTACTTAACCACCGCAGGATGATTGGTGTTGAGTTGCTAGATGTAGGCCAGTGGTTCTCAACGTTGGGCCCAGGCCCCACAGGGGAACTTCTATTCCCAGAAGCCCAAGTCCCTGTGAATCCACACGAATGGGTTTACTGTATATGTGCAGTAAACCCACTCATGTGGATTCACAGAGGCTTCGGCTTCTGGGAATTGAAGTCCAAGAACACCTGAAGTTTATGCGCAGTAAACTCATTCATGTGGATTCACTGGGACTTGGGCTTCTGGGAACTGAAGTTGAAGAACAGCTGGAGTGCCCAAGGTTCACCATCATGGGTCTACTCTATTTACCATAGCACAGCTCTCCAGGTGTTCTGGGACTTCAATTCCCAGACGCCTCAAGCCAGCACACCAGCTGATCAGGGCTTCTGGGAACTGACGTTCAGGAACATCAGTTTGAGGAGCCCTGACTTCGAATCTCCTCTCTGCCAGAAGAATGGCCAGCAAACGGACAGGGCTTTTACTAACCGATCAGGACGCACAGCTCATGCGGCAGTTTCCGTGTGCCTGTGGCCAACACCTGCCTCCCGACATCCTCAAAGATCACCGGCCGAGACTCCAAGTTCATCATCAGCATGGACTGCAGCTGGGTTTTGGCTCGCTCCAGTTCTACCTGAAAGGCAAAGCAGAGGAGTTGAGCTAAAGCTGAATTAGGGTTGAGCGTGCCTTTAGATCCAAACCACAAATGTGCCACCCAACACACGCTACAAGCCAATGGGAACCCAATGGGAACAGAAGGAGCCGCGTTAGAAACCACCCCCTATCCCCCCCCGCCATCGGCTGCAGGGAGGAGATGTTTGTTGTATTTGCTTCACACTGTAAGCCGCCCTGAGTGGAGCTTGCACCAGTAGGGCGGGGTATAAATATAAATAAATATGATAAATAATAAGTAAGTGGAAACTTTGGCCTAGAAAAGGCGGACGTGTCCCAAGAAAGTCCATCAAGAGCACGGCCGATGGTGGGGCAACGTCTGAACCCAAAGTGGAAGGAATTTCAGCACTCCTGTCCTGCAGCCAAAAAGTTGTGAGTTTGATCCTGACCAGGGTTCAAGGTTGGCTCAGCCTCTCCCCTCCTTCCCAGGTGGGCCAAATGAGTCTCCAGCATGTTAATGGGGGCAAAAGGCTAATTGCTTTGGGAACCGCCCAAGGAGTGCACTCAGCGCTTCATATGGGAAGGTATAGATGCACCACAGCCCATTGCGAAGGCTGTTCCAGACCTTCAGAAGTCAAGAGGCGCTTACCTCGCCAACGGCCCCTGCCATTAGAGTGAACTCTCGGGTGATGATTTCCACCATTTCTCGAACCTGCAACAGAATTTTTTTTTAAAATGGCCATTAGTACAGATAAGGTACCTTGACAAGTTAGCATGGTATGGCATCACCCAGACCCGTGATGGCGAACCTTGGCACTCCAGCTGTTCTTGGACTTCAATTCCCAGGGGCCCAAGTCTCTGTGAATCCATACAAATGGGTTTACTGTGCACCCACCCAGTAAACCCATTTGTGTGGATTCACAGGGACCTGGGCTCCTGGGGATTGAAATCCAAGAAGAGTGCGTATGCAGAGTAAACCCACCTGCCTTGGGTCTGCGCTGGCATGGATGCACAGGAGTCCCGTGTCCTCATAACTGTGGTGGTACGAGGTCGCATTATACATCCAGTGATGTCTAGAAGGAGAAAATATGAATGAAGGTCAGCTCCTTTGGGGTCAGCTCTCGGCCGTCAGCTGGCCTCCTGATGCTTCCTTCGGCAAAGCTCCTCTAAGATGGGAGTGCGGACCCTAACCCAGGAGTTCTCAACCTTTTTGAGCCAGGGGGGCCGAGTCACGCTCTCAGACAGCTGTGGGGACCCGACAGCCATTTTGCCCTTCCTCCACCCCATGGCACTTCCTGGTTGGTGGAGGCAGGGGGGGGGCCCCACATGAAATGGCATCTTGGGCCACAGGTTGAGAATCCCTGCTCTACCCCTTCTCCAACACACGGGCTGGGTCACTTCTGAAACTCAGGGGTGCCTTTAGAGTCTGTGAATCCACACGAATAGGTTCACTGCACATATGTCAATTCCTCAAAGCACCAAACAGCCAATGGACCAACTTAGGCTTCTGGGAATTGAAGTCCCCCAGTGAGGCCTGGGCCCCACATTGGGAAATCCAGCTTTAGATAGTGTTTACCACCCAGTCCTGTAAACCTTTATTGCTGCAGAAGTGTACGCGCAGTAAACCCATTGGTGTGGATTCAGACCACGGAGATAAGGGCAGAAAGAGACATCATAGGTAGCCCATCATTAGAACAATGTTCTAATTAACAAGGATACAGCAATAGCATTCACACTTATATACCCTGCCCCATTGCACTTAGTGCACTTTCTCATAAGGGAATTGTCATTTTGCTCCCAACAAGCTGGGGACTCGTTTTACTGCCCTTGGAAGGATAGAAGAGGCTGACTCAACCTTGAGCCCGATCTGGATTGAATTCAGATTATGAGCAGTTTTGGCTGCAGCACAGCACTTTAACCACTGCTCAGACACCTCAAGTGGTTAAGACACTGAACTCGCTGACGGGAAGGTCGGAGTTCAATTCCTGGGTACTGCAGGGCGGAGTGAGTGCCCTTCTCTGTCCCAGCTCCTGCCAACCTAGCAGTTCAAAAGCAAGAAACTGCAAGTAGATAAATAGGGACCACTTTGGTGGGAAAGGTAAACATTGTTCTGTGTTCTTTGGTGTTGTCATGCCTGCCATATGACCGTGGAAATGTATGCAAACGCAGACAGCGCTGGCTCTTTGGCTATAAGCAGAGATGAGCACTGAAACCTAGAGTCAGATACGACTGGCTTTCGAGCAAGGGCGGCCTTTCCCTTTCTTTCACAATGGTTAGATCCATTGTTAATCGCACAATGTTAATTGTATGGCTCTCATGTGTCTGTTGGTGTGTTTTTCATTTTACAATTGGCTATTTTTAAAAATCAATCCTAAGGGAGAAAATTCAAAGTAGAAAACTTTTTAAACCCTTGTGCAATTTGTAATAAATGAATCCATAATTATCATTGTTGAACTGCTTTGACCTTGACCATGACCTATTCCCATGCCATTATGCATACTTCTGAAATAATACAGGGGTGACCCCAAACTGCCAACGACGGCAACTGTTCCCCGAGAGAGGATGTCACGAAGCCAAGCCAACTCTTTTCTGCAGTGGAGTTTCTTCTGTTGCTACAGGGAGACGGGCATCAAACTCACTCACCGGTTCAGCACGTTGAGGTACAGGCGGGTGAACATGCCTTTGCCGGGCCCTCCGGCCGAAAAAGACCCGCCTCCGCCCATCATCATGTTCAGGACCGCAAAGGGAATGAAGTCTTCCTCCTAGAGCAGGAGAGGCAGGGCATGTGGGTGTGTGTGGGTGTCTTTCTACAGAGAAGGAAGGGGGCCATAAGCAAGGCCTGGCCCGCCGGGGTGGGGGTGGATGGCCAACTGCTTACCAGGAAGGAACAGCTTTCCAGACCAATCATGATGTGGGTCAACTCGGGGATCGGCGTGGGGCCCAAACTCACATCGGACATGTCTTTTTCAAGCTGCAACAGAGGAGAAAGACAGGGTGGATCTGGGCCCGGGGGGGGGGGGGGAGCAGAGGCTTCACAAGAAATGTTTTCTGCAATACTACAACTACTACTTTTGCTGATGATGATGATTTTGCTTTTTTTCCTTCTGTTCCTTCCTCCTCCTATCACCGAGATGACAAACCTTGGCACTCCAGCTGTTGTTGGACTTCAATTCCCAGAAGACAAAGTCTCTGTGGATCCACACGAATGGGTTTACCACTCAGTTCACAGAGACTTGGGCTCCTGGGAACTGAAGTCCAAGAACATCTGGAGTGCCAAAGTTTGCCATCACAGTTCTATCCTCCTGGTGATCGTCTTCCCGTTCTTCACTCCTGGGAACGGTGTCTTCCGTGGGCCTTCCACCCGTCTTGGGCATCTTCCGCGGGCCTTCCACCCCAATCTCTCAGGCGTCTTCAGACCCACGAACCTTGTCTACGTCAAGGGCCCTTCCCTTGCAATTCTGACATTCTACTCTGTCCAATTCTGAGCCTCTCATTTCATCATCATCATCATCCTCTTCTGTACCCCCTGTGACAGCAGCTTAATCTTCCCCGTGGCTTACCTTGAGGATACCTCCGGTGAACTGGGCAATGGACCGGTCCACCTCGGTGGCCTTTCCGCTTCCCCACACGGGCTCTACTCCAAGGAGATACTTCCGGGCGCACTCCACCAGCTGCTCATGTTCGATTCCGACGCCGGCCAAGACCATCCTGCTGGGCTGGTAGTAATTTCTCAGGTACGAATGGAGGAGCTTCCGGTCGATTTTGTCGATGTTCTCTGGCGGGCAGAACCTGTTCAAGCCCACCGTGTTTTCTCTGAAAGCAGCCTGTGGGAGAGGGAAAAAAGGAAGACAGGAAACAGGGAGGTCACCACATTCATCTGTAAGGTTAAGGGGTCAGCCTTGCTCGAAAGCCAGGCGTATCCGACTCTAGGGTTCAGTGCTCATCTCTGTTTATAGCCAAAGAGCCAATGCTGAGTCTACAGGCATTTCCACGGACATGTGACAGGCATGACTAGACACCAGAGTGCACAGAATGCTGTTGCCTTTCCCACCGAAGCATTACCTATTTATCTACTTGCAAATTTCTTGCTTTCAAACTGCTAGGCTGGCAGGAGCTGAGACAGATGGCGTGAGCTCACTCCGTCATGCAGCACTCGGGTCTCGAACTGCTAACCTGCTGACCTCCTAGCAGTCAAGTCCAGCAGCTTAACCGCTCAGCCACCATAGTCCCTCGATTAACTGTCTGTGGGGCTTTTCTGTGTGTGCAATACTTAATCTATGCGCTGGCAAACCTTGGGCCCTCCAGCTGTTCTTGAACTTCAATTCCCAGAAGCCCTGACCGGCAGGTGTGCTGATTTGGGGCTTCTGGGAGTTGAAGTCCAAGAACAGCTGGAGCCCCAAGGTTCGCCATGACGGATCTATGCAAACTGTTTAGGACTGAATCTTGGCTTTTATCCAGTGGCATCCCCCCCCCCCCCCCGCCTCTGGACAGGGAACAAGACAGAAAACAACCCCATGAAAATAAGCAGCCCAGAACTCTTTGAATTGCACAATAGATCATCTGGCACTCGGACAAGAGTGTGCAAACAGTCCCTTCACAATCCAGCCACGAGATTGGCTGCTGCACTTCTTTGGGGACCATGGCTTTCCCCGCAATCTCTGAGGCTTCTAGCTCTGGAGATATCGTTCTCGCCACAGATCAGAACGGAGCCCCTTGAGAGATGTACCGTATGAATCATCTCCGTCAGCAAGGGCTCTGGATCCGGCCTCATGTTCAGGTCCTCCAGCTCAAAGCGAACGGCCATCCGCGTCATCTCCATCTCCTCATCTGAGAAAAAAAGGGCTGGAATGAATGTTCTAGAACAATGATGGCGAACCTATGGCACTCCAAGTGATCCGGAACTTCAACTCCCAGAAACCCAAATCTCTGTGAATCCACACGAATGGGTTTACTGTGCTTGGCACTCCAGGTGCTCTGGAACTTCAATTCCCAGAAGCCCTAGCCCCTTATGGTGAACCTTGGCACTCCAGATGTTCTTGGATTTCAATTCCCAGAAGCCTAAGCACCCTGTGAATCCACACGAATGGGTTTACTGCGATCCATCCGGTCCGCGCCGTCCTCATCGTTCCTGGAAGCGGAAGTAAAATGTGCCCGTACGGTTAAGGCTCTTCTGGGTTAACCCTTCTTCTGTATGGGCACATTTTACTTCCGCTTCCGGGAGCAACGAGGGCAGTGCAGGCCAGATGAATCACAGTAAACCCATTCGTGTGGATTCACAGCGGACCACAAGGAAAGATCAGTTACAGGTAAGCAAACTGTCATTATAGAGCCCTGGGGACACAGTGGTTAAACTGCTGTACTGCAACCCTAATGGTGTGAGCGTGATCCTGACCAGGTATAAGGATGGCTCAGCCTCTTTGATGCTAAAATGAGTACCCAGCATGTTGGGGGCAAAATGCTCATTACTCTGTGAACTGCCCAGAGTGCACTATGCGCTTATATGCAGTGGTGTGTGAGTATCTATACATATCTATTCTATATATCTCTACACACACACACACACACACACACACACACACACACACACACACACACACACACACACACACACACACACACACACACACGTGTGATTGTTTTGCTTGTGCTTTGCATCCACCCCCAGCCTTCTGTCAATCCACACGAATGGGTTTACTGTGCTTGGCACTCCAGGTGCTCTGGAACTTCAATTCCCAGAAGCCCTAGCCCCTTATGGTGAACCTTGTGTTGTCTCTGTCCCTTTATTCACGCACACAATGACTCACAAAGTCCAACCTTCAGACAATCCAGGTGTGCTGTGTCTCACCTGATAATCGAGGCTGCAACACCACATCAGCCAGCAAACCAACCACAGTGTCCAAACCCCTGGCTTCTGCAGAAACAGCGTACATTGTAGTATCCCTGAAAGTAGAATGGATGGTTGTGTTCGACTCTAGGATTCAGTGCTCATCTGTTTACAGCCAAAGGCATCTGCAGACAGTTCCGTAGACATGTGGCTAGCATGACACGGAACGCTGTCACCTTTCCCGCCAAAGTGGCCCCTATTTATCTACTTGCAATTCATTGCTTTCAAACTGCTAGGTTGGCAGGAGATCGCTCAGTCATGCAGCACTCAGATCTTGAACTGCTGACCTGCCAACCAACCTTCCAGTCATCAAGTTCAGCTTCTTAATCACTAAAGCCACTGCAGTGACTGCGTGCAAAAAATAGACTTGATTTTTCATAGTCCAACACCACATTAAAATCAGAAACTGGTCCAGAGGAGGTCAGGCTACCATAGAGGAGCTTACCCAGAAATAACCAAGAAGCTCACCCAGCTCCTGCCCACGGCCTCTTCTAGCCCAAATCAGACTACGAATCCCATGGGCAAGAGAAGATAGCTTGGATGATTAGTGCAGATGGAAGGGATAAAAGGTGGTGGTGGTGGTGGAACTGGCCTGCCTCTTCCCTACTTGGGACTTGCCTTCAGAGGAGAGAGTTGGCAGTTCAAGCCCTGAGTGCTGCATGGCTTTTTGAGTGAGCTCCTGCCGTCAGTTCCAGCTCCTGCCAAGCTAGCAGTTCAAAAGCAAGAAATTTGCAAGTAGAGAAGTAGATCCCAGGGGGCTGCAGTGCCTTAGTGTAGGGGTTCCCAACCTAAGGCCCACAGGCCAGATCTGGTCCCCAGCACCATTTCATGTGGCTCCCCACCCCTCCGAGAGCATTTGAAAAACAAAATGTCTGCCCCTTTGAAGCGGTTGGGACAAGATGGCCTCCCCCATCATGCAGGCAGGGCAAAACAGCCATATCTGGCCCTCGAAGCTGACTAAGAGAGCGTGACCCAATGGCCCCAGGCTGGAAAAGGTCTGGAACCAGCCCTGGGCTAAGCAGAGCCTACCTTGATATCTGACAATCACAAATGCCGCCATGCTTTTCCAGCGTGAGAAGGATCTCGTCTTTACTGCCAAACTGAGCTGTAGACTAAGCAGAGGGAGAGAGAAAGGCAGGGAAGGGCTTGATGGTTAACTTTTGGCTCCCATACCAGGATCCTAACAGATGCCCAATTGACAGTCTGGCAGGAGTAACACTATGGAGAGGAGGCAGGGTAGTGGCTTGCAGGGGGGTGGGGTGGGGGGAACCAGAAAAGCCTCCCAGGCATCAATCATGACGAGTCTCTCTCTGCCCGAGTCTGAACAATGACAGCTTGCCACGAGTTTCAAAAAATAAAACACAGCCAAACCTCTAGATACGAATTCAGTTTGTTCCTCAAGGTAGGTTGTATCTCGGAAAATTCTTATCTTGAACTTCCCATGAGAATGCATTGAATGCAATTTCCCATCGGAATGCATTGAGTTTCTTATCTTGGAAAAGTCCTATTAAAAATTCTTATCTTGAACCTGATGTTTTCTGAGATTTCCGGATGTATCTTGAGTTTTTTTCTTAAGTGGAGCCATTCTTATCTTGAGGTCTGACTGTAGCTGTTCCCAACCTTTGCCACAAAAACCTCGTTGTGATTCGCAATACTTACAGAAAAGGCCAGCTTTTCTAGAAAGTGTGAAAGGCCACCGATATATTTTGCTTCATATCTTGATCCTGAATTTATCAGTACTACAAAAGGAAGATGAAAGATGGAGTTAGTCCTTTACCATCCAAAGGAGAGCTTTTGTTGGCAAAAATCCATCAACATCAGATGCATTGGGGGGGGAGAGAGAGAGACCTCTTTTAAGACTAATCCCAAGGGGGGAACGTTGCCGAGTGTTGCGAGGCGCTACTTACTTCCGACGGTACAGAACTGTCCAAATTTGTTCTGGGAAGCCACCTGCAGTCCATTCTCGAGGGTGGTGACTCGGGTCTCAAACCCCTCCTGCCCATCCACGGTGGCAAAGATGGGTTTTGGCACGCCAGGCAGAGGGCTGGTCAGGGGGGTACTGGGGTAGCCACCCCCGCTGCTGTACTTCCGGTAGGCAGCCAGCCCAAACCTAAGGCAAAAACGTCATGTCGATTTATACCCGTGGTGGCGAACCTTGGCACTCCAGATGTTCCCTGGACTTCAATTCTCAGAAGCCCCTGTGAATCCGCACAAATGGGTTGATTGCGATTCATCCGGCCTGCGCCTCCCTCGTCACTCCTGGGAGCAGAAGTAAAACGTGCCCGTACAGTTAAGGCTTTTCTGGGTTAACCCTTCCTCCGCACGGGTGTGTTTTACTTCTACTTCCGGGAGTGACGAGGGCGGCACGGGCCGGTTGAATCGCAATCAACCCATTTGTGCGGATTCATGGGGGCTTCTGGGAATTGAAGCCCAGGAACATGTGGAGTGCCAAGGTTCACCGTCACGGATTTATATGCACAACCATCTTTTAATTACAATGAATTCTAGTACAGCTGAAACTGAAGTAGGGGTGAAAGAATTAAGATATTAATTCTGGTTTAAAAAGTAAAAAATATTTTCTCAGTACTCTGTAAAGTTAAACAGATCCGATTGACCTATCATATAGAACTGATGACGAGGCTAAAGTAAACAGAAGGCTTTATGTCCACAAGCTCAGCACAGTTTGTACAGCTGACAGGGAACCATAAATAATATTTGTGTGACATGACATGATGTGACATGAGACATGTTCCTTATATGACATGATCTAAGTAACAGTTACTGAATGTTCTAACCTGAACTGCATGACAATGTCAAAAGAATAATTAATAATTTTGGCTTATCCCATAGTGATGTAATGTGTAGAAATTTCCAATTTTTATGCTATAAAAAGATGGCTCTGA